>CM032881.1:33344067-33944067 GCA_019176425.1 Megalops atlanticus
AGGTGGGGATCAATGTGATTTTAAATCTCTTTTTTCAGTTATATTATATTGCATTTTTATTAATAGATTTTTTTGCTGTGTTGATACAATAAAGAACCAAACATCATTACCAGAATGCCTGCTCAGGGGCCATCAAGATGCAAAGCTTGATTTTTATTTACCTGCTGTCTAGGTCTTTCACTTTCTTGCACAATTTTGAATATCTTTACCATACACACACCGACATTCACATCGCTGGTGACACCTTCCAAGTGTATGCAGGTCAATGTGGAGGGGAAGGGATGTAAATGCAGCCCAATAGGGACTTGCTAAAGACTGCCTTCAGAGCTGAGTCTGGGTTATCACAGCACATGGCTTCAGTGCTGCACTGTGCAAGTCCATACAGATGGTTGTGGCTCTCTCTGCTCTGCATGGATATTTGTTCACATTTGTGGGTGTGTTTTTGGCTCACAGTTTCTTCACACTTTTTACTACAAGAAAGGTAATTTATGTTTTACATTCTGAAGAACACAAGCTTTACAAACACCAGGTCATGAGTACTTTTCTAGTCAACAAACACTAGGCATGGATACATACTTACATACATGCTTTGCATATTGTAGCGTGCTGCTTTTTGGGAAAAGGATGACGCTGTGCAGTGATACGTTTAGCTAGCCTGCCGTTTAGTAGGCAACCACACAGAAAGTACACCCAGACACACACAGATGGGAAAGGAGGGGACTACACAAAAGGGAAATGCAGACACAGTCACGGTGGGTAAAACTATTTACAAGAAAAGAACACTGCTGCAAGGCATGCTAGGCAACGCTCCGGCCACCACCCCCAACATGCTACACTGCCCCCGCCTAGGTGGTTAGCTGTCCCCAGCAACTCACAACAAAGTCCTGGAGGTGTTGGGGAGCCGCCGCTGATGCGGAGCCCGCTGCGAAGGTTCCGCGGTGGCCCTCGGTGATGTGACGGGAGCCAGTGGCTGACCCTCGGGCCCTGACTCCCCTCAGGATGGAGCCAAGGGTTGGTAGGGTGCAAGCCGGTCACGGTGGAGCACCACCACCTGATTCCGCCGGACCAGCCGCACCCGGTACACAACATCGGACAGTCTCTCCAGCACTGTGCATGGAATGACCCACTGGCTCATCAGCTTGGGGGAGAGACCTTTCCTTCGCTCAGGGCTGTACACCCACACCTGCGCCCCCAGAGCAAAGTCCTCCCCCGTGCAGCGTGAGTCATATGCCTGCTTCTGTCGAATCCCAGCGCTGGAGAGGGCCCGTCTGGTCAGCTCGTGTACTTCCCAGAACCGGTCCCGGAGGTTGTGGAGGCCAGGCGCACCCTCTACCTCAGGCTCGGGGGTGGGCCGAACAGTAAGTGTCCATGAGAGTCCGGAGCTCACGTCCGAACATGAGGGCCGCAGGGGTGCAGCAAGTGGACTCCTGCACTGCCGTCCGGTACGCCCACAGGACCAGAGGCAGGTGTAGGCTCGAGTCCCGCTGCCAGTGGCCACTCAGGATGGCGAGCTGTGTAGCCAGTATGCGGTTGAAGTGCCCAACCAGCCCGTCACTCTGGGGATGGAGTGGCGTTGTCCGGGTCTTCCTGATCCCCAGCTGCCGACAGACCTCACCAAACACCTCAGCCTCGAAGTTCCGCCCCTGGTCGCTGTGCAGTTCCTCAGGCGCACTGAAGCAGCAGAACATTTCGCTGACCAGGCACTCAACGGTGGTGGTGGCACTCTGCTCTGGAACCACATACGCCTCGGGCCACTTGGTGAAGTAGTCCATGGCCAGGAGAACATAGTGGTTCCCCCAGTCGGTGGTAGGGAAGGGGCCCAGGACATCCACACCTACACGCTCCATCGGGGCCCCCACCTGGTACTGCTGCAGGGGAGCGTGTGAGCGCCGGGTTGGCCCCTTCCGTGCCGTGCAGGAGTTGCATCGATGGACATAGAGCTCTACATCTTGCCAACACCCCAGCCAGTACAATCAGGACCACAGCCGGTGTAGGGTCTTGGTGACCCCGAAGTGGCCCGCTCCTGCCGAGCCGTGTACAAGCTGGAGGACCTTGGGGCGCAGCTGGCAAGGCATCAGGAGCTGGAGGATGTTGGGGAGGCCCTCGGGGGACTGCCAGCAGCGATGGAGGAGACCACCCCGGCTGGTAAGGCTGGACCACTGGGAGTAGAGGGCCTTGGTGTTGGGGTCCAGCGCCGACACTGTGATGGGGCGGAGGCGGATGGGACGCGCATCACTGGTGTCGATGTCATGTTGCATCAGGCTGGTGTGCGTGCATTCCTCATCCCTGGCCACGAAGATGTCGGTGAACTGCTGACGTGGATCCATGAGGATCTGCAGCGCTTTGCCTTCCAATGTGAGGGCAACCTGGACCACCATCTCTTCCGCTGACCATGCATTGAACTGGGAGGCCAGCCGTACCTGAAAGAGGTAAGCCTCTGGTGGCTCTTCCCCGTTGTAGCGCGGCAACTTTATCGCACCCCGGCGGGAACCTCCTGGTTCCACGGGGGGGGCTGTAAGGCTGTTGGATCCGCCAGCAGAATCGGCCCGGGATCACGGCGGAGTGGGGGCATGGCATTCAGTAGTCTCATAGAGACTGGTGGAATTTGCTCTTTAAGCTATGCCCCCTCCTGATGCAGCTGTGTGATGAGCCTCTCTACTTTTTACAAGGATGTTGTTGTTTTCCTCCTGTTTCTGACACCAATTGTAGCATACTAGTGCATTTTGGGAAAAGGATGACGCTGCACAGCGATATGTTCAGCCAGCCAGCCATTTATGAGGCAACTGCATAGAACATACACTCAGACACACACAGATGGGAAAGGAGGGGACTACACAAAAGGGAAATGCAGACACAGTCACGGTGGGTAAAACTATTTACAAAAAAAGAACACTGCTGCAAGGCATGCTGGGCAAAGCTCCGCCCACAACCCCCAACACGCTACTATATATACTTTTGTATGTGTGTATGCATGTGTATATACACATACACGTGTTTCTGTGTGTCTTTGTGTGTATGTATAGTGTCAGTGGTGTTTGTGTGATGTGACCTAAGTTATCGTCTTATTGTTAGATAAGCCATGCCAGATACAATGATTTACTTAATTACTGCAGTCTTTTTGTTCTCTTGTTTGTTTTTTCTGCTTATCAAATCCAGCAGGTGCATGTGGCCTTTTAATTTTGGCCCTGACATTGGCTGATGGCACATCACGGAAGCTCTGTCGCTTTCTCGTCTTAATTGCCGCTGTCTGTTTTTAGCAAAGCGATGCACACGGCAAACCATGTTGCTGGCGAAAGCCGTGTCCTGCATGGGGGGTCTTCATTAGCAAGAACAATGGCGTCATCCATCTCCCTTTCTGTCAGTGTGCCTAACAGCCATGTTTTAAACCAGGAGGACAAGGACTCAGGTACAGCATGGCACTCTGCCACTCCACTACTGATGTCAATGAGCCTCTGCACCAGCTCTGACCACCGGGTCATGGCTGACGTGGTGCTTGTCTGGCCTAAAATATAATTTTGTTACAGGAAATTGTAAAACATTTTAATTGTACATTAATGATAGACATGCATATGTAGCATGCCCCCTCCAAGCTACGGAGGGAGCAAACCAGTATCCAGCATGCATGGCAACAGTGACTTAAGGCCAGGGTGCAGTAGCTGCCACTCTCCTGTCAGGTGTAGGCTAGGGCAGCGGAGAGAATTGCAAAGACTACATGGGTAGTGAAAGTTTAAATGGACTGTCATGTGTAACTAGCAATACTAGACGACTGGGTGTAGAGAGTGACAATCATCTGACATGGATTATGCCTGTGGGTGCCTAGCAACCCAGTTAGTTCTCCGCCAGAGCCAGCTTCTCTCGAAATGATGGTGTAAAATAACACATGAAATGCTTATGCCACTGAATCTCTTATGAAACAACCTCTAGAGCAGTCTTCCCTTTTTCAGTGATCAAGAACTGTACCTGCAGCTATGACCATCAACAGTAATTTAACAGAAAAAAGTTCACTTACCTTGCAACAATGATACATTGTTTTTGTATGAATAATCATTCCCTTGGATGTTTATATATTCGTGGGAAGTACATGTAGGACATGGTTTGTGTGCTTTTAAACAGATGACCTTTATGGAGAAAATAGAGTTGCTGATAGATATTAATATTGAATTATCGATTTTGACTACACGTCAACTGTAATGCGATGTGTTTGTTTTACAGTTGTGCTCGATGAAACAGCACTGACCTTAGACCACCTACCAGCGCCTCTGACATTACTTTTCAATTAACGGGTCTGCACCACTGTTTCACAAGTGCACCTACCATGCACTTGTACACAGGCCTCTCACAGAGTGAATTATGAGTCAAGTAAGACCTCATAATGCATTCAAAATCGGTCTAAGTCTGTAACAGTAAATCTATCCTATCTTAATATACCAATTGCAGCCGCTCTCATCTTCTCTAGTTCACACTCGAAAACTGTTCTCCCTGCCTCCATCCCTCACAAACACCACAGTAGGTTCAGGTACACAGCAAGTTTTGAAGTTAAAAAAAAGGATGAGGTCTTATGCAGAGTGTGTGATTCTAAGGTATCTTAAAAGTTAAAAAAGCAGAAGATTCCTTTCATTTGCCATGCTGTGCAGTTACTTAGAAGGATTAAGTTGTAAGACTCAGAAGATTGAACTTGGACTTTTCTTTTTTCCTTTTCTTTCATTCTTTTCTGAACATCATGCAGGCCCAATCTATGCTTGCTGCTTTTGATCCGATATTCAATAGGGATATGCTGCTAGAAAGCCATCTTGCACTTAATGTTCCTCTCTGTTTGTGGTTTGAATGTTTTAATGTTTTGCTTTTAAATGTTTTTTTTTTTTTTTTCTATTTCCATCAGTCTGCAAAATATGTGTAATGAAGTCAGACTTGTTACTTCACTCTACTCTACTCTTTTATATATATTTATATATATATATATATATATATATATATATATATATATATATATATATATGTATGTGTGTGTATATAATTCCTGGGGTTATCCTATCTGCCTTAAGAAAGAACATTTCCACTGATAATAAAATATGTATGAGCTGTTTTGGAGTCTTCAATTGCTTCGTCTTCTGCCCTGTCTTTATCACTTTGCTTTAAGAAGCAACTTTTCTTTGGCTTGGTGCCAGACCTGCATCTCGGGTCCTCTATTCTGTGCGCTGCAAGACAGGAGGTCTGGAAAGTGAACAACATTCTTTACTCATTCCTTCTCCTCTGATATCAAAATAAAATGAATGCTCTAACAAATATGCAAACAATGATGCTGGAACACCCCCACACACACACACACCCAAATCTCTTCACCCATACCAGGATTTTATGTAACATAAGCTGAGAGGAATTTATTACAGTTTGCAACACAATTTGGTTGGGCCTGAGAAACTCACATTTCCTATCTTCATTTGTTTGTTTGCTACTAGTGGATTTGACAGCTCAGACCCAGTTGTAGAAATGCATTGAATTTAGGCAAAACATGCTGAATCTTGAAATTAGAAGTTTGCACTATGCTAGCAATGACCCTATTTTATGCCACCGTTCTCCATTTCTGGTGACAATTAACCTGCTCCTTGAATTCTTCACCATGTTGCATAGTCCCAATGCCTGTGTGTGAGTTTTTATTGGCAGGATAGAGTTTCATTCTGTCCGTTCATGTACATGATATGAGTGCATGGATATACATGAATATACAATAAATGCCCTCCAGCTCTTTCATTCTCTCCATCTCTTGTGTCACGGTTTTCTCATTTGAAACACTCTGCTGGTCTGACAGAGAGTAACAAATGAGGAAAAAACTTTCACAGTTGTGCGAGGTCTGAACTGTGTACTCCACACATGAAAGCTCTATGTCAACACCACAAAAATTCCTCATTGCCACTGACTTGTTTCTGATTCTGGTCTATCCTTTTATATCCTCTTTTGAGTGTTTTGCATATGTGCATTTATGTGTTCTGAATAGGCAGGTTTCTTGACAAGCTGGAGAGAGTGTATACCCTGAGAAATTTGATTGACTGAGATTGGCGTGATGTAAACATGTTTTGCATTTGCAGTGGATGCTTTTTACTTGCACTCAATATATGTATTTTTTGATCCATATGATTTGAGTGTAACCTTCGAAGCTACAGAGGAGAATCTTCCACTTTGAGTAGCATGGCAGTTATTTAGTCACAGTGTCCCGTATCTTGTACATTTTGGCTTTTTACCTTGAGCATACAAGGTGCTTTTTCCAGAGAGCTGGGATTAAGCATTATGCTTTCTGCCAGCACAGCTCAACTTGACAAATAATTTGTCGGATCCTCGTTTGCTTATTTAACTGAAGGGACTATGTGGGTTCATACGTTCCGTAACCCTCATACTGTGTGTGTATAGATGAGGATGATTCACTCCACTAGTGGCAGACTTGCAGTCATCTGCAAAACTGAAAGTGTGTCACATGAACAGTATATAATGCAAGCCTGCTACTTTTAAGTGGGTAGCCAGCTAAATGCACTCAGAAAATGGCAAAAACCTCCCTCTCTGAAAATGCTAAGCTGTTATGAGGCAACGCTCACATCCACTTCGGTTTATGTCACATCGATACATTCATCTTTTTAGCATTGCTATAAAACATCCACTTTTATCTGTATCCAGATGATATAAAGATCAGTGGATCAGTGCAGCATGTGCTATAAGATGTAACTTGCTCCAGTTTGTAAGATGAAAGAATACTTGCATTTTTATATCAGATCAAAAAATGTATGGATTCCTTCAGTTGTATAGGTGTTCTAGCTGGCTCATTCACAGCATCTGAACTGACCAGGCTACTTTAAATTCTTTGAGCCTGATACTGGATCAGTGCAAAACTATATACTCAATGGCTGGGGTAAGGATTATGGGTGAGTAAGTTGATCTTTAGTTTGGTGGCGTGGACAGACAACACCCAGAACTTGACAGCAGGTGGCTCCTTGTACTCACAGTAATGTTTGCTCCTCTGCAGTTGCAGCAAATGGATTATGAGGAAAAAGTGTGAAATTGTGTTTGTTACCTGTGTAAGATAAGTGAATTGTAGAGGGCACATATTGGTCAGGACCTAAAAGGGTGGGTCCCATATTCCCCAATTCAAAGAGGATAGAGAGCAAGAGACTGTAGTTACTCCTAGTCTTATAGAGCCAATCAGAGTGAGGTTATGCACAAGAGAGCACACCTCTTCTGTATTAGACTCAACAGGCTACTGCCTAGTTTCTTGCACAGTGCGGCTATGTTTTTGTGGTTAAAAGGTAGCAACTTAATTCAGTTAAATGTGCTATGAATGGGAAAGCAACCTAGGCATAATGATCTCCAAATATGAGCAGCTGGTCAGCTTACATCTGGTGAGGTCAGGAGCACTTTGTTTTTTTGAGTGGGCAGGCAGCACAGTTTCCCTTTCCTTGAATTCGGCACCATACTTGAAAAAAAAATATATATATACACACGGACACAGACACACACACACACACACCTGATGTTTGTGAAGCATGTAAAGTGCACTCCTTTATTCTTTCATGGGGTAAAACAGGTGTGCAGATCAAAACTATTTCAACTGCTGAATTTGCTACATATCTGCACTCAACATTTCTAAATAAATGCTAGGCTCAAAACACTCAAAACCTTGCAGAACACTTCATCAATGGAAAGCCATATGCTATAACTTACTCTAACATACCTCCACAAAGTATACAAGTTCATTTCAGAGGAACTGTCAATCAGTGCCTTTGTTTCTTGGCAAAGCTTTTAATGAATTCCCTGCAAATCCAGGAAGAAACATCCATTTTTAATAGAAGTGGATTGAGCTCTTATTTCAGCTCATAGGTTAAAAAGAGGTGCATAGATCAAAGGGATTTCAGTGAGTACATTATAAACGAACCCCTCTCCACATTTTTGAATAAAAATGAGGCTAAAAACAAAAATGCCAGAATCTTAAGCCTCATACACATTCAGAAACTTTGAGTGGGTATGTTTTATGAACATGGATCGTCTACCATAGAATGAATAACTTTACCATTTAAATCAATAACTTCTGTGCACTTTAAAATTAATTGTATTAATTGTAGGTTTGCATAATCAGATAGTTATCTTTTAGATGAGTAGTTCTGTTTGACTTATTTTTTACTTATTATTTTACTTACTCATTTTATTTTCCATAGAGTGAGAAATGTATGTGTGTGTTTGCACGTGTGCATTTGTGTGTGTCTGTGTGTGTGTGTGCGTTTGTGTGTTTGTATGTGTTTATATGTTGGTGGGGGTGTGTGGGGATGCATACTCTGCAGCATCTTGGCATGCCCTGTAACCTCTCTTTTTTAAAACTCATGCTTATGTATTGCATTCATAAATTATTTCTTACAGTCTGACAGCCTTTGCTTAATTGTCAGCTTGTTCAACCCCAATTGCACTCCCTTTGATTTTGTGCACTGCAGCCTGCTCCTCATCAGCTATCTCGTATCACAGTGATGTGCCACTTAATGCCCAAGGATGGCCTCCAAATAATATCAAATTAGTCACAACACACTCAGGAAACCAGAAGACAAATAAACCTATTGCCCTGATGTGGTGCATGTAATAATCCTACAAAGACTTGAAATGGAGGATTTTCAGGAAGGCTCAAAAATTTCTTCTTTATTTATACTTTTAAGGTCACAGAAGGTGTGTCACCTTTTTAGGTCATTACATTATAGTGTTCTTATCAATTGTGAGTCAGGATAAATGTCTTTAAGATGGTTCAAGGGGCTTACCACCTTTACTGCTGGTGTTGTTTTAGGGGGAACAGCTTTCACAGATACACTGGTGATTAAAGGGGTGAACATTGCCAGGTTGCAGCTCTTGTCAAGGCGATCCCCATTCCGGATGCTCTGG
Source organism: Megalops atlanticus (assembly GCA_019176425.1). Classification (NCBI taxonomy): domain Eukaryota; kingdom Metazoa; phylum Chordata; class Actinopteri; order Elopiformes; family Megalopidae; genus Megalops; species Megalops atlanticus. Next base: position 33,352,969 of record CM032881.1, read on the forward strand.
GGTCTTCAGGTTGAAGAGGTGGCCAGAGGAACACAGGCCACTTCATCCAGTACCATTCTTTCCTGTGTGCTCTCTAGCCGTCTCCAGATATGCTCCTTTCCTAGGCTTTGAAATGAAGATGCAACAGTAATGATATCAGGCTGTGGTCCTCAGATATAGCAATGTATGCTTTCTGGAGGGCAAGGGCTAAAAAGTTATCTTAATGATGGTTGATGTGGCAGGAAAGGGCACTCCATGCACGTGCCTGCTCAGATATATTTCTGTCAGGTTATGAATTTGAGAACATGTGACTGGACAAAGCAACACAATCTCCACACGCACACAAAATCCAAAACAAACAACAACACACAGGGAAATGGTGCCAAGGCATGAATAATGATAAAAAGAGTTGTTGTGTTTCATCTTCATCCTAAAACATGTTATTACATCCGCCTCAAAGCTCCTCCCTTTCAGTTTTCAATTCACATCCAAATACACTGTCACAAGACCCAAAACAGTAACCCTGTTCAAGGTCCAGTAATGACTCAATCTGCTGTCATGTCTTCAACCCCTTTGTCAGTTCTCTCCCTGCTCCCAAAGGTGTGGTTTTCTTTTAATGCCCACACATGCTTCATTTGAGGAGACCTGAGCTTGTTTTTTTTTTTTAAATTAATTATTTTTTTACAACACTACCGGTGTATGTGAACAAGCTAATGCAAACCATTCACACCATTTTAATAATACAATAATGGCATGGCTTTTATAAAAATATAACTATTACTACCACTTATCCCCAACACATTAGCACCTGCTGTAAATAAGGGCTATAATAATTACACACACCTTGCTCTTGGTTGGTGTTTACATTGTGAGAGAGAGAATCTTTCCTATAGCCTCCCACTGCTTGCCCTCCACTAAGCAGGACCTCATTCTTTCTCTTCTTTTCTGAACTCAAGCACAAATATGACACACAGGAACACTTTGAATAGTACACATTATTACTGAAACCATCTGCTGATGGTTATAAACTGTGTATAATTTAACACATTGGGCACTACCAAAAAGTGTATGCTGCAGTGTGGACCTGGGAGTTGTGTATATTAACTATAGGTAATTGATAAATTTCATTGTGTACATTTTGCTCATTTAAGCAGGGTGAAATTGTAAGTGATGTGAAATACTAATGGAATTGCTAAAACAGAATTCACCTATCTGTAGTGGTACAGCTGTTGTAGAGGTTTCCTATGTTAATTTTTCTGGTGTAACTGGAATGATTAGAAATGGAAATAAGTTACTCTTGCGCTACAGGCTGAAAGGAGATATTTTTAAATTCTGTTTGTTCCTGCAGTGCACTGAAAGCTGTCTGTGGGACCATCTTGCAGGCATTAAAAAAGCCCTTAATGCAGAAGTATTTTTAAATAATTTCCATGAGGGATGGCATTACGTAAAATTTCAAATGAATTCCTTTTACAAGCATTGGTCTTATTTGTCTTATGACTGTACGTCGATTTTGTTCAAACTGAAAGGAAGCGCTTCTTGTGCTGGACCAGTGACAGAATCCAGACTAACATGAGACTTCAGGGCAAAGATTGAGCTGAACTGCAGACTGTTGCCTTCTTAAACCTGAGCAGTGGATTTTTAGGTATATCGTAATGGTCTTTGTGATCACTGATACAAAGTACAACATGGCTATACACAGACTGAATATACTGTGGTTTATTAAACAGACATCCTGGTCTGAAAGTGCTGAGGTTTGAATTTGTCAGCCTTTGGCATTCTACCTCTCCAGTTTCCTACATGAATCCATTAGTTTTCCTTGGGCAGCAGCAGTCAAAACCCAAAGGCCTATGCTCCACCCCCACCTCACCCTGATTATTATGGTAAACCCACCCCCTTATAAAAACTCACCCAACTCCACCAATTGCATGGGCCCCCACATATTCAGCTTCCCGCACTCTCAATACATGATCCCCCACCTCCAATCTGTCCCATTGTCTCAGAGGGGGAATAAGAGCAGGGCATGAGAGGACTCCAGAGTGCTTCCCTTCCAAATTATGCCCTGGTGAATCGTGGCACAGCTTTGGGAAGCACACGCATCACCCCCCCAATTGAACTTAATGGAATTTATTCTGCTCCAAATATGTAGCAGCGGAAAGAGTAAATGGGGGTATCTTTATTTCCATTCGAGCCACAGACGAGTGAGAAAAATTAATAAATCACTCTGCCATTGGTTTGGGCATGTCTCCCCATCACAACACTACATGGGGAACAGCAGATGTCTATCTGAGGACAGCAAAAAGCACAGAGTATCCAAAATCCACTCAAGCCCTACTCCACAGCAGCTGTTAGGAATGACAGAACAGGGAGGACAAAAGGCTGGTCTCCAGGCGTTTTTAGTTTGACTGGCGGTTTGACTGTTCATATTTTAAACATGATCACGCTGCAAGATTGTTTGCTCACCCCAAAGGAAATTGCCTCTGCTCAGGCGTTTGAACAAATTTGCAGTGACTACTTTCTCTTTCGACATTAAAACTTTTGTGTTGTCGTTTCCCAGGCCTAGCAGCATCCTGCATGTTACAAATGGATAAATATGTGTGAGTGTCTTTAAAGAACTGAGTACATATGGCACTGAGGGTATAGAAAATGTGATTGTGCATTCTTGCTCATATGAACCTCCTCCAGGGGAGTGGGAAGTTTTTTTTGTTTCTTTGCTTTTTTTTTTTTTGAAAAATATGAAGCTTTCAATAGTAACAGAGGGAGTTCTTCCAATGAAGTGTCATTTAAATAATCACAGCAAAACTAAATAAATAAATAAACAAATAAATAAAAACACATATGAAAAAAGTAATTACACAAACTTATGGTTTCAGTCAATATAGAATATTAACATGTCAGCAACCAATCAGATCAGAAGACGTGTGGGCTAATAATTTCTGTACTCCATGTAGACCATCTCTTTTGCATTTCAGCAGTGTGTGTGTGGGATGGGGGCACTTCATTATTATGTAATGATTTAATAATGGACTGAAACAACTTCTAATGCATCCCATACAGCTCTTGTCGTCTCTTGTATTGTAATACAATAGATCAGTATAGAGACTGTAGTTTAGAATTACACACACACACTGTGGACAAACGTGTCAAAAAACACACAAACACACATGCACACACATGCATGCACATACATTTCTATTAATCGGAATGACAATTCATGCTTCATTCTGAAAAAAATCTAACCAAAAAGGACATTGACTCTGCCTGTGACTTCCCAAGAACTTTTGAAGACAAATTCCACTGTTATCCAGTTCCTCAGTTTTTCTTCTTCTTACATGTGTCCACATTCCATTTACGCACAAGGGGCTTAAACACCTTGAGTATGTCAGCCTCTGTCATGTTCAAGTGCCCAAATAGCCTGCCAGCTGGAATGATGCAGGCGGGATGCAGCCGCTTCAGAACAATCCGCACATGCACAGATAGACTGAAAAACAGTTTCTTCCCAAAAGCTGTGACACTACCGAACTCAAATATCTCATCAGTCTGACAAGACTGATGTACTGCCATCATTGCAGTACGTGCAATATTTATATTTATATTATTTATTTACTTACTTGGAGTAAGTACAATATTTACACCACACCTTTGCTGCAACTATGCTGCTGGCGCCTTTGCACCCTTGGTATTTTATCGTTAATTGTATTTTAATGCGTTATACTGTTTATATTTCGTACTTGTATTGTTTAGATTCTGTACTTTTTTATTGATGATATTTTATATTGCTTATTTTTCTTGTGAATATGTGTGAGGACTTGAATATGAATGCACCAATGGAGGCTGACACACTTGCAATTTCGTTGTGCTTGTACAATGACAATAAAGTTCTTGAATCTTGAATCTTGAATGATAGAAGCCAAGCACATTCGTACTGCTGGGACAGTTCCTCTGCACTGTAACCCCCCTTTGCTGTGGTACACTGCTAAACTCATGTCATCTCGCACCTCCGTAGACAGTTGGGAATGAAAGCATCGTAAACGCCTGCATTGGGAAGCCTCTCTATTAGAACGCCAACTCACATCACATCAATCATATCGTGGCATATAAATCATATTGCAGTACTAAACAAAGGTATTAGATTATGCCGGCAGAGGCATAAACCTGCCTTGATGTATTAGTGGCCTCGCAGGTAGAGGAGGTATTGTCTCTGATGCACGCAGTGTGAATACAATGTGTACAATGCGTACGGCAAGAGAAATTGACACAAAGGGGACAAGTATGTCACACATGATATTCAGCACAGTTTTTTTGTACTGTGTTCCTCCCCACTTCGGCATATCTATATATAATTCATGCGGTGTCAGCTCCTTAATATAGCACTTGGAGCAGTGTACAGACCTCCTGACATTAAGTAAAGGTGACAGTGGCTGTGAATTCCACAGAATTCACTGGAACTGCAAGAAAAACTAGAGTGCAGCTTCCGTGCTGGTGAAAAGCACTCAGTCTTTTCCCATAAAGGTCAGTCCACACGAAGGCACACGCCTCACTTGGAAGTGAAGTAAAGAGAAAAGCGTGTTTATTCCGTTGGAAGTGGCTTTGCCTCAACAGACGTGGTGTGGAAGTGATTTTAATGGAGGCTCAGACCTAGGCTCAGTCTCTGTCTGCAATGTATGTAGTCCTTTACCCAGTTAAGGACAGAACATTGTGCTCAGACAGAAGCTGGGCCGTGCTCTCGCCATCTCAGAATATTCATTATTTTAAATGGCACTCATTCCAATTGAAATACGGGAAAGTGTAGCCAGCAATGATAAATGAGACCAGGGACATTAGCCAGATAAAGCAATGCACCGTATATGTGTTTTATTTATCCAGTCCTTGCGTGATGCTTAATGATAATCTTTTGTGGGTTTCGATCAAGATCAAGGTTATTGCCCAGATCCTCTAGGGGCCCATTTCTCAAAGCAAGATAATTAAGTCAGGATCAGTTGTGGTTATTTGGCGAGAGATACCCTCAATTTATGCTAGGAGGTCCACTTCGTCTCATGAAACTTTGAGATTAACATGATCAAAGTGAACTTCGCTCATCTTGTCAGTTCAGGCTAAGTGTGTGGGTGGGAAATTTTTAAATCTGCATAGGTTTCTGTCAGGCAAAATAGAATGAAACAAAAGGTAGACGGGGTGGAGCTTTCTCACTTCGTCTGTGCAGCAAATCTTCACAGAAAGATAAGAAAAATACAAGGAATGTAACAATAATAATAGTAAAAAAAATGACAGTGGATGTCAATGCTAGCCAGCCCTAAACCAGTAGGATCTGTGAACAGGTGGGCGTTCACATCATAAACAGGTAATGAGATGGAAAGTGGACTGTAACCTAGCAACAAGTGTGTAACGTAATGATGAAATTGGCTGTCTTCATACCATTGTTCTTCATACCATTAAATGCTTCTGCAACATCCTTGAAATGATAGCACTATTACATTTGAGGTTTCCTTGCAGATGGGATAAAGAGATATACCTCACTTTTAATTGTATTTTATATTTTTCATGTATTTTTGAAAGAAACACTTGGCATATATATGTCATCGCAGGAAGACAAGATAATAAGTTAAGGTTGGGGGTATATTCGTTTAATTCATGTCATTTGTTATAAATATGTATTAAACACCAACATGCACAGTGTTTGGACTCTAAAATCAATGGAATGTCTTATGAGAGGCAGTGCCATTTCTACACTATGAGGCATATTTGTTTCAACTGGATGGGGTAGATGTGAATTTATGCGCAGGGTCAGGCTGACTTTAAGTAAGCCTTCTCTGAAGCCCACTTATCAATACTGAATGTGTTGCCATGGTGATCAGCCTGGCAGGATTTTCACTTGCCTTGTAAAACTCCCCGAAAGCACATTTTTATTTTTTTTTTTTACTTTAAATTTTCATGTTTTCTTTTCATAACATTTACAGCTAAGTTAACCAGCTAATGCATTTATCTGGCTTTGTGAAACAGGCCTCTGATCTTGCCAGAGCAGATTTACTTGATTCTTCTAATTTACCCAACATTTACCCACCATCGCCTGTGGAGCTGGTGTAAAGTTCTCACGGCCCTAATGCTTATTTACCATCGATACATGCATGTCCAGCCTCACACATTTAGTCATGTTTTGATATAAGAGGAAGGGGGTGGGGAGAGTTTTGGCAACAAGCTTCAGGACAAAAACTGTTTCACATCTCTTTCAATGTGCTGTGGGTGTTGAACGGAGAGGAAAAAAAGAGGCCTTTTGAGTCAGATTTGCAAAGGGTTGAATTCCAGGCTTTCAAAGCATGTTTCCCTCACAGCCAAAAAATGGATTTAAACAGTATGATTGTTAATATTAATGTGTCCATATCCTGAAGCTACTGATTGCAGTAAAGATAAATAAAAAATGTTTACCTTTTCATGTGAGATCTTTCCCATATTCTGAGAAAACCTCTGAGCTTGCTTGTCACTGGTTGTACGCTCATGATCTCACAAGGTGTTTGCTTGACAACAGGACAAATAGGGGTTATACACATTTTATAACTAAATACACAAAGAGAATGCCACCAGTATACAGGCCTTCATTTAATCATGACAGTTTTCACATCTCATGCAAAGTGTAGTTTAAAAGTTGTAGTAGGGTGTAGTAGTACCCCACGGTCACAAGGACGACACAGGAGAGAGACAAAGTGACTGGCTGCCATTCATTTTCAGTGAGAGTTGGCGATTTACAGCGACAAGAGACAAGTGGCTGTTGCAAAGCCAACTAGGCGGGGCTGAAATAGACTAGAGGTCTATTTTATGCAAACACTGAGCGATGCGACACGGCGACTACCAATGGGATTAAAGGCAGCGTGACACACGTTGCTGAAACAAATGATCCAACATTTTAATTAGTTCTGTAAGCTAGTAATCACAAGCCAGGAACGCCCATAAGCGACAAGCAACAAAGGCTCCTGTGTCGTCCGTGTGACCGTAGGGTTAGAGTGGGTCATCAGCTAAGCTAGTAGGCGAGAGTGGGGTCAGTTAGGACAGTTTTGTTTCGACACAATGTTACTTTACTCCCAATCTACACACGACCGACCCCGACTCTCCATATTCCTGGGGCCAGTCGGATTAGTCACTGTGTTGTTGTGTTAATGAACCATGACTCGAGCATGAGACTGTGCTGCTCTCCATGTGCTTGGTTGCTCGACATCTGTGAGCAGTGGGCATCTGCAGGAGACGTGGCCTCTTATGAAACCTCCACTTGTTTCTAATAGCAGTCTCTCAGGGGGCCCCTATGGGCTACAGTGTCTTCAGCTGCAGGCCACCAAGACCAAGGCTAAGGCCAATGAGACGTGACACACAGTGCACCCCTAGTATTGCTTGAGCACTAGTGCCATTCCCTTCTCTGACCCTCACCTGCTTCCCCTTCCTCTATCTTCTGCCTCAAAGCTAATCCTGTCATCTCCTTTGAGCTGTCACTCAATCCCCTTTGTACTTAACACAACACACTTAACACACCAGTTATCACAGAACCCTTTGTGGTTGATGCGGAACACTGCAAGTCATGGCAAACTAACAGTGCCTTGGCTGGGAAAGGCAGAACAATGAGCAATGACTTGTTGCTAGAAGACAGGAAGTGACCTAAACTGATCATGTTAGGAACTCTGAGATGTGTTCATGCTGTGCTGGTTTGTGGACAGAAACATGCTCCAATGGGAAAATAACAGTTAAACACAACAAGATGTGTTGCACAGATACCTCATAGGTCCCTCTGCAGAGAATGATAAACCACAAAATATACCCCCAAACATTTAGTGTGGGAATGCAAAATGTTCCCTTCGGTCCCTAAGTAGCAACCAAAGATATTAAGATGTTAAGAGTAAATATTCTGGTGCATGGGAGAATTAAACTAACAAAGATACACTAAGCTGTAATGGATGCACACATTTCACAGTATGGTCATTTTATGTAGATGGTCAGGCTATTTATTATTAGATGAAAATGGCCCCAGCTTCTGCAGTCAAACAGGGTCCTCCAATCATATGTTAAGCTATGTTAAGAGAATGACACCCTGTAGACCCCTGAATAGTGAGTAGATGGTAAAAGTAGCCAGAATAGCTACATTCTATCACATTCTCTTGCCGCAACCAATGCGAAAATCATGACAGCTCCAAAAAATGAATGATTGTTGTGCTGCCACATTCTGTGATTTTTTGAATGAAAAATAACATTGGAAATGGATCTGTAATTCATAGAGGTTGCTTGGATCTGGATTTAACATTTTGAATCAGGACTTCATTGCAAATATTTTCAAAGAACTAGGCACATATGTCTTGGAAAGAAAGATGATTGCTTCATTCAAAACAAGCTAGCGGAGAGTTTTGGTGGTGGTTCCTGTACAAGATTTGTGGGAATATGATCCAGCAGATCATTTTGAAGTTGTAATTTGTTTGGTGGTGACTGATCTATCAAAGAGAAGATCTCCAATGGGAGATGGTCTCAGCCAAGGGGATTGAGTGATTGCTTTGTATAACATTTGCAGAGCTACATGTGGCTGTTTCCTGTTGTCATCATTCTCAGATGAAAAAACAAAAATTTATCTGCATGGGATAATCACTGGTGCGTATTCAGCTGACGATCCCTGTCACAGCCATTGATACAGTGCTGCATCAAACACTACCAAAGGCAAGAAAAAAGCCCCACCCTGTCTGGCTACCATACTGTGACACATTTTCAGGAGGAGGGGGAAAATCTGAGAGAGAAGGAGAAGAAGGGGTGAAAAAGAAGGAGTAATTCTGAGGACAGGGGGAGAGAAAGAGAGAGTTGTTCTCAGGTTGATGGTATGAAGAATGTCCTGAAACACATATACTTCTCACGCCTTCTCATCCTCCTTACTGAGACAACTGTACAGTATGTCAAACAGCTTTCGCACTTCAACATCACCCAAACTTCTGTGCCCCCTATTCCTCTGATGTCCATCTGAGAAACTCCTCAATATTGCATTAGAAATCAAATATTTATTAAAAAAGCCTTTTGCTGTGTTGTCCACCATATCTCCTGTTTATAGGAGACAGCTGGGTGTGGCCTGACTCCAGCCTTTCTGTCCAGTAGCTCATCATCGTCCTTGGCTGTTCTGTGATTGATTAACCTGGCCTGACCCCACTGCGGCAAGCTGGGAAGAGCCCAGCCAGGTGCATCTGCCCTTCAGAATCAATTATTCTGCGTTCCTATGGAAGCATGCCTCTTATTTTGTTTTCTGCATTTTTCTGGCTGCTCGTGGACCCTTAATTAAAATGCTGATTCTTAATTAAGTTTGCTAGGATACAAAGATATTAAGGAGCACTTTCCCTCGAATGCTTGGATAAGCAAAAGCTTTGTGAGTTTAAATTGACTTTCAAAGCAGGTCTTGCCTGCTATGTTATTTATTTATTTTTTTTTTAGCAAAAGCTGTTTGTGAGGTATGGCAGCTATCTAAGACATCGATCTGACCCTGGCATTCCAGCTGCGTCTTCTTACAGGTCAATGCATCTACACTCATGCGCATCTATTGGCAGAAAGGAACTGGAGATGATTAACTAAGTTTGGAGCAGGTGTCTCTACAGTCTCCTCAAGCAAAGGAAGTTCAGCACCGTGTTGCACAGTGTGGTGACAGAGACTACCCAAGTCCTCTGGAGTCAAATAATTCTTTCGAAGCTAGCATTCTGTGCATCACAAATTCATCCTTGAGAAGCAGAACAAACATGCTCACACCCCTCACAGCCTTAGATTCAGCGACAAAAAGAAGAGGAGGGAAAAAACACAGTGCAAAATAACCCAGAATGTGTCACCTGTGAGATAACGAGGTGACAGCATAAAGATAACGAGACGTGTTCCCAACTGTTTACCCAGGACAGAGCAACAAGGGCTTGGTAAGAGAGAGCACAGTATGGTGCAACTCCTTTAAAAGTCAAAAGACATTCCTGCTTATCACAACATTCAGATGTCTGAGGATATGAGGAAGGGATTATTTATTTACTTATTTATTTATTTTGAAAGACAGGCTGAGGAGGAACTGATAGAGCAAGATCCAACCTTATTAATTTACAAAAGAATATGTTATATGTTAATATACAGTGAGATATGAAAGAGGTGTTGAAACAGATGTGCTTGTTGTGTGTTTTGATTTTTTGTTCATTATGTCTGTTTAACGTATGTTAAATGTTCCATTCTTTCCTTTTCTCCTTTTTTAATGCCAACACAATAGCCATTGTTCCCTCTCAATTTGTGCTCTCTGATTTGGTTGACAAAATAATCCATTTGAATGGGTGTTTGGAAGAAAGTACCAGGAAAAAACTTTTTCTGGAATTTCACAAGCCTTAGTGGTGTCCGCAAAAAGAAATTGAAATAGACACTAGACACTCCAGTAAGGAAAAAAAATGGAAAGTAGTAAAGTTAGCCTGTCTCTTTCTCAAACAGAAATACAGACACACAGACACCTACATATGAGCAAGAAAACACTAAAGGATAACATGTTTCAGAAACTAATATGGCTATATAATTACATGAAATTTTCAAAATGATTAACTGTTATAAGAGTTTGTAGTTCATATACTGATTAACCCTAGCCCTACTCCAAACATCAACACCAAACCCCACCCCAGCACAAAACCCACCTTGGCCATAACCAAGCAGTGGAACAATATGTGATTGCACAGCTGTTCTTGCCTGGAGTCATGCAATAATTAATTATTTAACTACAATGTAATTATGTTAGTGAAACTGCCTACTTAATGTCAAGTGTGACCTACCTGAGTGACTGGTTTCAGGGTATAGACCAGTTTGTCAATCAACTGTAATGTCACTTGTGTAATTTTATAGCTTGGCCTCAGTGGAGTGTTGAGGTTAACTGTCCACAGCATGACTTCCTCCTGTGGACTTTGGCTGCCCCAAGTACTAACTGACAAAATCACACCTTTAATAATGTTTAAATAGAGACATGGAGACTTGTGTGGTGGTGTTCTGTTTACCAGATGTCTGGCCATTTGGCCATCAGGTAGAATGGAATACACCAGAAAAAAAAAAAAAAAACTGTCATTTTGAGGATCATCAGAGCAGCAACCTGACTTGTGTCACCAGAAAACAAACAAACAAGTATAATAATACAGTGAAGTGATGTTTCCATGGTGAGAGTAATGTGGCCGCAATGGGGAAGTTATGGGTTTCATGGCTCTTGGGAAATGGGAAAGTTTCTCTCTCTCTCTCCCTTGTAGATTAATTGCTAAAGTGTTCTCTGTCGCTCAAACCACAGCAAATTGTCCCCTTGAGTGCAAAGCTTTCCCCTTGTCCCCAAGTCAGCAGCTCGCCCCAGGTCTACTCAGGAGGAATTACGAAGTATTACCGATTAATAACCAGCGCAATTGATTCTGGGTCGTGACAGAGGCTGTCATTTTGGGAAACTCGGTCTGGCAGGCATCCCATATTGATTACAGAAAAGTGAACAATCAAGTGAAGTGGATGAGGATTTCTGAAGTAGGGGGCAGAGCACTCCAGACAGGATGGTGTTTGCCACGTGTGTTCCTGTGCCAGTTTTATTAAGACCCTGGATAGCTTGTAAGCTCTCCTTTGGGTGGTTTTAATACACAGAGATCGGAGTAGGGACAAGACATGTCGTATTGACACAGCGATTGCTGTTTGAAATGTCAATGCTGGTGAAGCTGAGAGAGCTCTATTTGTTGTATACAATTACATAACTGTGGTATTTCAGTAATTACAAGGGCAGTGTGGGATAGTGGTTCTTGTGCTGGGATTATATTCAGAAGGCTGGAACACAAAGCACTTCCTTTGTCCTTCATGTACATAATCCAGGAGTGACTGTCAAAGCCAGCATCCCCCCTAGTCTTCTTCATCTATATCTGGTGACTTAGCAGCTGTTGGTCTCTTGAGTGATGTTGTCCCGTTTAACAAATGCCACAAATCAATCACCTGCTTCTTCTGAGCGGTGCATTGGGAATCATCCAGAGATGTCACTGAAGCAAAAAGAGAGGCTTGCTGATTTCCACACCTGTGCCTCTTTTGACATCCCTGCTGCCATAGACCAAAAAACAGACTAATGTCATGGAATTACATTGATACCATAGGCACTTGAGTTGATTGTCGACAAGAATCTTGCTTTTAATTAGCTAATTTCATAGCTATAAAACAGTACTTATATTAATTATAATAAATCCCAGCAGCACTGTTTATACTTTTCCAGCTCCATACAGCTGCTTTTTTGTGTCCATGGTTCACATGTTTTACACCTTCATGGTTTCTGTTGCTTTATCAAGGCGTAATCACAGCAACTCTTGCACACGGAAATCATCTGTTGCTTCACCACTACTACTACTATCATTTCAAACTGTGATATGCTTTTAGAAGATCTCCCAGATGCCATCCAGAATGATTAGGTTTCTTACACCACACTTCTTTGAGCTGAATCATCAAGTTAGTCAATGAGAAGCTGGTATTACTGTTGCCGATATGCATCATTCTTTGTCCCATCATTTCACAGCATTACTAGTGGGACACAGATGACAATCCTGTAGACTTGGATAAGTTAGCTTTCACAGAGAGCTCTTCCTGGCAAGCAACCAGTCCCAATGTCTGTGCACAATGTGTTATATATATTCAATGTGGGTGTACTTTTCTTTTTTTTTACAGGTACTGTGTCAGTATCCAAGCATGGTAGCATGCGTCTTCCATTGTTTTCATTGACTGTGCACAGCCTACTACTTTGAACATGACATCTTTTTCAGCTATTCTGTTTTATAGCTAATGCATAAATTTTTCTCAGTTGAGAAAAGTAATGAATGAATGAAGTGAACTGTGTTGAACTGAACTGAATAGAACTACACATTGGAATCCTGACTCTGCCACCTCTATTTTACAAAAAACTGAACCATCTTGAAGCTGAATTGAATTGAACTGAAATGAACCAACCTGAACGGAATGTTGGAGTTGATTTGGTCATTCGTTGTACCCTTGAGCAAGAAGTTAGCCGCTTCAGCATGGCTGCCAGTACACACACACACACACACATACCTATATATACTGTACATACTTATGTGACATATATATCACTCAGTCACTCATGTATATATAATGATATAATGATATAATGTATGTATACGTGTGTGTGTGTGTGTGTGTGTGTGTGTGTGTGTTTGTGTGTGTGTGTGTGTGATTTATAAGGCATGTAAGTAACATAAAATAATGTAGCAGGTACTGGATACAATACAAGCAGGCATAGAGAATATAAAACATAGAGGTAATGAGGGGCCTGGAAGAGACACAAAGCAAATCTATTTTTAAAAGATAGTATAGAGCAGAAAGATGCTACTAATGAGACAGGACTAGAGGGATGCGTGCCTAATGAAGACTGTGTCACTGCTGTGCTTGGTGCGGGATAATTGAAAGGGAGGAGCACCTGTGGTAAAAGGGTGGAGGGGGAGTCAGGCGTTTGGAAAGGGGAGGACTAATTGGTTCACTGAACATGCGACCGGGGCAGCGATAGGGAGTTGGTGGCTGTTAGTGGGAACACGGAGGACATCTTGTAGTGGATGACTCTGTGCTGAGGAGGAACTGATGCAGGAGCGAGGTGGGGGGTAGGGGGTGGCAATGGTTATTCCTACTGTGTGCCTATAACAAGAAAGGACCTCTCTTGTGACTTCAGGCCATCTTAAATGAATGTGACACGCTTAAGGAGGCATGAATCACCCCTGTGTTGTATTTTCAAGAATTTCACAACATTTGCATTCCTCTCCTCCCATTAATTGTCCTTTTCCTCTCCTTTCAATCACACTCTATCAGGTGCATGCACCAGAGTACTGCTGCTCACTTATCTCTTAGTATTTTGCTGCTGCATGCCATTGTCAGCACTGTTCAGGTGACTGAGGCATCCCCAGCCCACCTACTCATTGCACATCATGTGGGGGGGACACCCTGGTACCAAAATCGCCATCATTCCACCGTGTGCTCTTTCAGCCCACAGGGAATCTGCATGCAGGCTCAGGTGTCTGGAACATAGCCCTCGCAGTGTCTAATGTGCTGGAACCAAATCTGAAGAGATTGCTCAAACTTTGTTTTGTCCCAATCAGATGTGGTTAATTCAAAGGAAAACATAAGCTGCTCATCACATTTCTCTTACAATTTCATCTTTTTTACTGGATAAATATGGAGTGGGGGGTTCAATTAAACTACTGTAATGCTCCACATCATTCTTTTTAAGCAACCAGAAAGATGGACTTCAATGAAACTGCATAAATATAAAAAAAAAAAAGAATCCTTGCTTAATCATGCTGGGCTGAGCCAAAACCGAGATGAGGTCGAGGTTACACTGAACGTACTCTTAAGCTGCATTTTAATCGAACGCTATGCGAAATTTACGAGCGATGCGAATGCATGAAAAGTCAATGGCAGGAGGCGAATGGGCGGAGTTAACTGCGGCAAAAACTGCGAGCGATGCAAAATGGGTGTAATAACCGTTCGCAACGGTTCACTTGAGTTAAAAAATGTTCAACTGGAGCGAAAATTTTGCCTGGCGAAAGCCAATCACCCTCAAAGCCATGCTCCCTTTCCAGAAATCTCTTCAGCAACTTGCTAGCAGTGTTGGCAATCAAAAATGCTTGCTGTGATGTGGCGCGAAATTTACTTGTTCATTTTTTAGGCAAGAAATCAAATCTGCATGAGGAAAGCGAAGTGAAATTTCACTTTACGTTCAGTTAAAACACAGCTTTAGAAAGGAAATGCAACATTATTTTGAGGTAGTATTTGCATGTGACTTTCCCCCCTAAACGTTCTCCTCTAGGATGGAGAGGGTGAAAGGTGACATAATTCAATATCCTTATCACATACACTACTGAGTAAGCCTTGCAATTGTTACCGTGGCTACAATTTCAGAACAGGGCTATGCTATAAAAGCAAGAGTGCTCCTTCAGCTATGCAAATGCTGAAGGACAGGCATGGGGAAGTGACAACAAACAGTCAAACACACAGCTGCCAGAGAGTATATCTGCCCATTCGCCAATGTGTGGCCCAGATCTCCAGATAACAAATACCTAACGCCCGATCAATCAGGCCGATTGGCACCCAGACGCGAGCACAGCGTCTGGATATAATTGCAAGTCTCCATTATACTAATGGTGCAGGATGAAGTCAGTGGCGACATGTCCCAACTGGCCCATGGCGCTGTGTTCCACCCTCAAGGGGGCAAACACACCCCTGTGGAGTGTGTGGTGTGGAGGAATCCAATCGCTGGCCCCTAATTTGGAGTGTTAAGGTCATGCCACGCACTTCCCGACAAAGGGCCATCCATCCCCAGCAAGCCTGGCCAAAATGGCCCTCCAGCAGGTTCTAATTTCACATCCTGTGTGCTTAATGTTTATACCCACAGTGCAGTGTAACTGAACAGGCATAGTCAGTATGCCTGTTTTCTTCTATCTCTCCCTTGTAGCGCTCTAATAGGTCTCTTTATAGTGTGTCCAGCAGTGCTAAAGGGCACACAGTCCACTGAGATTGGCAGGACTTGGAATAAATAAAATAAATTGTGGCACCACATGTTTCATTTGTTCATTTCATCCTTTTTTTCTCATCACCAATTGGCATTGGTGATTGCAATGATCTTGCTGCAGATGACCTAAAAAACAAATTCCAGATTCAGTTGAAATCCCCCTGAAACAATCTGCCCAAACCTTTTATTTTCTTTGTATTTTCCATGCATGGCATATAAATTATTCAATTGTTTTTTTTTTTTTTTTTTTTTTTTCCCACTGGTGACATTTTCTGTAGTCTGTCATTCAGGGCAAACTCATTAAAGACCTCATATTGTTGCATCAGACATATTTGAGGGTTGCATGGTGGCAGGGACCAGTAATTGCTGTAAATCCTTTAATGTTTTTCCAGTGTTATGCAAATGCGTCATCTAGGGAGAATGATGTACTGGAAATAGTCTTTGGTTTGCATTCTAGTGCTACTCAGTGATTGGTAACATTTAGGTCAAAGTCTGTCTGCAACCCATCATTACCCAGGATTGAAACATTTTATGAAGTGACAGATGAAATATTTCTTTGCTGATGAGAAATATATGGTGTTATCTCTATCTGCAATGATGACACAGTTTTTAAAGGTGCCAGTTGACACTTAGGGAATGCCGTGATGGGTGATGCCTATTGTGTTCAACTTCTGTCTGTGCATGAAACCTTGTCATTATTTTAGGAGGGAGTGTGCATGACACAATGTTACTTAGTAATCTCACAGCAGAAAATATGTAATGGATGTGTATCTTTGTAATTACTTTAATAGGTACTGTCTCCTCATCAAGACCCTAATTCCCACATTAACTCTAACCCTCTAACTTTAAGTCATACTCTTAACTTTATGCCAAACTTACCCTAATCAGTCCTAATATTATACTTCAAACCACTTAGCAGTGTTAACACTGTATACCTTCAAGTGGTTCACTGTAAGAGTGAATATTTGGGCCCTGTGAGGTCAGTATCAGAGGGCAGGACACTATTCAAACAACTTTTGCAAACCCATGGATTTGTGTTTCTTGAAATTTTGACAGTCCTCTGTTGACTGATGTTTGAAGGATATATGCAACATCCTTGCAATATTAAAAACACATTAGAAAAATCAAGAATTCAGGATTCAGATTTTGTTATGGATTGTGTGCTATCCCACCAAGCAGCAGTGTCTGTTCTTGTTTTTCTTCTCATTGTTGAAATCTTTTATGATTCTAACATCCTTACTGTCTCACTGCTAGCCAATTCATAACCAATATTCAGCACAAAGACTGTATTTAAATCCATAACAGTATATATCTATGTTGCACCTATTTGTGTTCATGTTGGACAAATGCAAAACAAGAATATAATTGGACACTTGAAAAATAAATGTGGCTGAGCTGTATTCCAGTGCTGCAGAGCATATCTAAATGAACAACATGTCACACAGTAGAGCTCTAAATTTGCAGCTTGTAATCTGACAGGTGATCAGGTTCTTCCCAAAGATCTGAAGACAAAAAAGAACACTGATGAAGAGGCTGCTCAGCCACACCAGTGGAGCAGCCATGCTAGATGAGACACAATGCAGAGACCCAAGAATTTCTGCTCAGTTAGGTGTCGGTGCAAGTGAACGAGAAGAGGCCGCAAAGCATGGCTAATGCCCTGCTCCTCTGAGGCCGTGATGCCTGTATGAGCGTCACACGGGTAAATGTACACATTCAACCCTGATTTTGTTAGAGTGGCAGTACACAGATTCCCTATATTTATGTATGTACGTGGTTACATTTTAATCTTCGTCTTTGGGACAGTATAGTGGGATTTCATTTTTTCATATGCTTTCATGTTTGTACTAAAAATGTCATTACAAATAAATTGGTACCATTACAATACTACTACTTCTACTACTACTACTACTACTGCTACTACTACTACTAATAATAATAATTTAAATGCAGTTTTGCCAGCAATGTTCATGAAGTTTTTCAACATGGCCAACTATACATGTGAAGGTGCCAGCTACCCTGCATGGCACGTGATGTATTTTATAACAAATGACTACACAGAGAACTTGGTATACATCGATGCATCACTTCAATGATGAACGGAATGGCTGGAAGGCGCTTTTGGATGAGGGAAGGTGGTATTTGCATTATAAATTAAAGCTGAGTCAGTGACATGCACTGGTGAGTTATGTGCCCCACAGACAAGTAAATCAAGTTAGAATAAAATTATTTGGAGATACAGTCATGGCTGTGTCTGTAGAATTGCAAGTGCAGCACATGCAGCGGGCCCTAAGGCTGAGATGGGAGGGATACTGAACAGCAAAAACAGATAAGCAAGCTAAGCCAACCAGGTGTGCTCTGAATGCTATTCTGAATCTGCTTCGATTATCAGGGTAACTTCCCTAGCTCATGTTTAATGTCTATCATTTAACCTATAACCATCCATGCAGTATACAGCCAGACATTCACTAGGGCAATTTTAGGTCAGGCGCCTTGTTTGAAAGGTACAACAGTGGTGTGCCACCCATATGATGCTGCCATCTTTCCAGTCCAGCATTTGATAGTTGCATTCTCACTGTATGATACTAATACCCAAAAAGTAAAAGTAAAAAAAAAAAAAAAACATGTTCACTTGTGCAGTGCACACCAGTCTTTTTTTACTTTGCAACAGGAGGGAAAAATGCAATGTATTATCTAGTGAAAATGTCAAAAATATGTGTGTGTGTGTGTGTGTGTGTGTGTGTGTATGTGGGAGGGGCACACATCTCATAAAATGAGAACATTTCATCCTTTGATGTGAATGAATTTGGGGCCCCATGTGTGAATCCTTGCCAAGCATTTTGAAATCCAGATTTCAGAAACACAACACAAGCTTAAATATAGTTAATAAAGCAAAATAAATAATTCAGCACTTAACAGTTGCCTTTCAAAGGAGACTGAAGCTCTTGTCATTTGGCAAGCATGTCAGTCCCTCTTTGTGTGAAGACATTCAGCACAGCTGCATGCTGGCCCTTAGCCTTGTGCTGCTAACAAGGCCACACAGATAAGGGTCCATGAGGCCTTCTTACATGCTTTTTTTAATTATCGTTATGCACTTGTACAACTGCACTTTTTTGCCAAGCTGTATCCCATTTGATTATGTGTTTCCATTCTTCAAACAACAAAGACACAATCCCTTGTGCCAGGGATAGCCTCTATTATAAGCAAAGGGAGGCCATGGTTTGAGCAAGCCACACTGAAACTGAGAGAGAGAGAAAGAGACAGAGGGAGCATGAGACAGATGGAAGAACCAAAAGAGAGAGAAAGAGAGCATGACTTAGAGTGGGAGGGAGAGATAGATGAAGAGAGGGACTTGGGGAGTGAAAGAAAAAAAGAATGACAGGGTAGAGGGGACAGAGAGCAATAAAGAGAGGCCATGTGCATTGTCAGTGGTAGGTTATGAGGGGACTCTAGGAAGATGTGCATATTATTCACCTCTTGGCAGTGGTGCAGTCAATTGCATGGTCACAGATATGGGCCCTTTCCCTTCCTGAGCATTTACAGTCAAGCCATTCATTCCTGTCCCACATCACAGGGGAAAGTACTGTGAAAATGGTCTTTTGCGAAAAGCCAGAACTGAACCAAACTGACACCCTCATATACAGTGCTCTGCCACATACATCAATATCACCGATGGGTCCAAAATAATACAGAGGAGTGTGAGAAAGCAATTAACAGTCCTAAAATTAAAGCTTTTATAGTTACCTCTCTTCTCACCATGTACCCTCAATGGAGGGAAGGAGCAAACCTGGCTATCCAAAACATTAATTACGTTTTTTACAGAACTGGACCAAAGGTCCAGTTTAAAAAATAAAACCACAGAACCAAGCAAAGTTGAGATGAAATCTGTCTGATTTGGACTGTAACATTATCAGGTGAAAAGCTAACAAACCCAAAAACATGAAAGCAAACCTCCCAGATGTATGTTACTACTGTATGTCATTATAAAACATCACAAACACACACACAAAAAAGGAACCACACATTAGCCAACAGCAACACTAATTGGAGAAATTCAGAAAATATGGATATATGATATGGAGTCCCAAAATGTTAACCTGTCTTGGCTTAATTAATCTAACAAACAAGAAATCATGGCTTGAAGAAATGGCTAATGAAAATGGAAACATTTGTAAGAGTCATTTTGAGACAAAAAAAAAAAAACACAAAACATTTCAATCAAACACACTCTGAGAAAAAAAACCATATCTGTAAAAAAATCCCTTACTGCCCCCGTTACTGTTTTGGAACTGAAATGTAGAAAAATCTGTGGTTCTTAATTCATATCCTAAAATATATAAATTAAAATACAAAATTATTCAAAAAATTTATTCAATCTTATTCTGAGTGTAGCTTACTTCCCTGGAATCAAGGACTTCTGGAATAACCCTTGTATTTTAAAGTGGACATAAATTTGACTCTTAAGAATTACTGAGGCATCTGTGGGAGCAAGAAGGGGAATACTCTCGGCAGTATCATTCACACAAACATTATAGACTTCATTAATGAACACAGGCCATATTAGGATTGTTTAACCTAACTCTGAGAGCAGGTTGCTTCTTCTACATCTGGAATCAAGGACATATAACCCCTAGATTTAAAAGTGGAGATGAATTTGACCCTAAGAATTACCAAAGCGTCTGTGGAACCGTAATCTGGGGAATGTTCTCTGTAGCATCATTATCATAAAATTCCAGACTTCCTTAATGAACACAGGCTATTTTAAGATTGTTCAACCTAGTTCTGAGAGTAGGTTACTGCTCTGACATCTGGATTAAAGGACTTATGGCCACTATATTTAAAAGTGGAGATGAATTTGACCCTGAAAATTACCACGGCATCTGTGCAGGCACTAATCTGGTTGGGATTCTGTATAGTATACAAGACTCCTTTAATAAGCACAGTGTCTTCAGTAAAAGTCAGATTGGCTTCCTATGGTACCATAACATTGCTGACCCCATTTATACCCTGCACACCCTAATTAACCAACCTGTCAACCAACATATGAAATGGATTATGGAAATTAAGAAAAAAGACAGTACCTGACATGATCTTTGGGCCAAGCACAATTAGGCCATATCCATAATTAGTCAAAAGAGCATTTGGGTTTTGGAAACATCTAAATGACAGTGTTCATTGATGCCGCCCACAAACACACACACACACACACACACACACACACACAGACCACCACCACCATCACCACATTGTCACAAGGCGACCCCTCCCCCCAAATAAAAAAAATTCACCCATCCATCTGGCACTGCGAGTCATTGTGTGAACTGCGTACAGCTCAACAGAACTCCATCATGTTCTGGGACACAAATGCAAAAGTGCACAGACCTGAATGCCATCGGGCCCTAAAGAGGCGGTACACTGTGGCAGGTCACCTGACCACATGTAGGCTCGCTGACCACAGCCTTTAAAATCAGGCTGATTGATACAGGCAGGTCTGGCAGCTTAGCGAGGACAGGCTGCGCTCATAGGGCCAGATTCAAAACGTTGAGTCAGAGCTGAGCCCACAACATGTGACAAATACATCTACTTATGGATGAAATTATTTCCCACCTATCTAAAACTGCCCATACTCTCTGAATAGGAGAGGGGTTGCTTTGTGTGCCCAGTGAAAAACACAGCTGCCTATGACAGCTTGAGGAACAACCTGTTAACATCCACATCTGTGTTTTTTTTTTTGTGTTTTTGCTGGTACGTGTATCAGCCTAAATATTGAACTTGTTTCTTTATTATTATTATTTTTACTTCATTACTATTGCTGTTTCATTATATTATGTTCTCTTGCTAATGTTACTGCTTTGACTTTGTGCTGAAGGAGCAGGTGGGAGGAAGACAGAAAGAGAAAGAGAGGAATGAAGATAGAGGTACAGAGGCGATGTGGTTGCATGTGGTGTCTGTATCTTCCCTCGGTGCTGGATGAATTCACAGGGTCAAATGTATCATGTTGACATTTCCTGCTCTATCGCCTCTAAGGGTTTAACATGGATTTCCCATTACGGAGAGTGTTTTCTCTTCTTTCAAATATACAGAAAGTAAAGGTAATAAATAGGTTACGCCTACATAAATCCAGGAAGTTGATGATCTCTTTGTACAGCATATATGCTTTACATTATAGATGTAGTTTGTAATATCCTCCAATTAGATAATGTTCTCTTGGGAACACAGCCTGTGAATATTATAGCCTGATTCCTGCCGAAAACGAGATTAATTATTGCATAGCGTAATGTGTGCATTTAAATTGCTTGTCTCATAATGTAGAGCTATGATTTCTAAATCATATTAATGGTCAGAGAAAACAATTAAAATAGTTTTATATGGCTTAGAGTTTGGAGATACAATGAGAAATTAATTTCACATGTATTAGAACTGTCTGTTACTACTACGAGTAATATTGAGAGTAATAACCATCATCAGTGACAGCAGCAGAATTTTCACTGTACCTGAGTAAGTTATAAGCCATTAAAGAGTATTACAAAGGTATTAAGTACACCACTCTGCTTTATTTAATCTCAGGTCTCACATGTAATTGAACAAATAAAAGAAGGCATTTGGAAAATCATTATTGTTCCACAAACATATTTAAGACACAGCATATATGCTTGTGTGAGCTATATACATTTCTTTTTACAATTTATAAAATTGCAGAAGAAATAATACAATGCTGCAACTGGCCATGCCACTAATTCAGTATTGTTGATAACTGGCCTCTTGTCCATGCATTGTAATTCCATTAAATAACCTTTGTTGCTCTGTGTTGAGATTGATAAAACCAGTCAACAGAAAGCAGATATCAGTGTTTAGCATGCAAACATATTGAGTTGAGAGGCTGAGAGTGGATTCTCCAATTAGCCTGTTTTCTTGTGTTGCAGTTGACCTTACCGCAGATTTCACCTCAGTCAGCTAGGCGTTCATACTGCCAAAAAAGCAGCCTCATTTGCTTCTGTTGTTGTGGATTGCATGGAACGCTTTCCCAGGGGAGCTGTGATTCCCTCACCACCTGGAGTGAGTACAGGGAGGGAGGAGCTCAGAATGAAAGATATCAAGCTTTGGAGGAAAAGCATGACAAAAAAAAAAAAAAAAAAAAAAAACACTGGAGGCTACCACCAGGAGTGCACAGAGGAAAGGTAAATGGTAGGGATTACCCAGAAAGAGAAGTGATCGCTGTGTCTGTAGAATTTTAATGAGCTACTAAGCAATGGCGGTCAGGGTATAGCACAGGCACAGCAGCTGAGTAAGGAGCTGCTGCACTTACCTGTGTTTATGATCAGGTGGCTGTCTTTCTTTCTCTTGCAAAGATGAATTAGGGTCGGATAACTCTCTGACAGGCTTTGGTTTTGGCGCATTTATACAAGTTTGTTAAAAGGACTACACAGTCAGTGCCAGGATCATGATTATGTGTGACTGCATTCTTTTTGCCTTTTTCCCTCCATTGCATTTTTACTTCAAAGAGTTTAATGTTCAAAATTGCCTCCAAGTGCATTTTTATTGCATTTAGAAACACTTTGTTTTGTACAATATCTCCCCTGTAATTGACGACTATGAATTATTGCTCACTACTGATATCAGGTTGCGTATGCTTTGAGATGCACTTCCCACAAATTGCTCATTCCATAATAAAGATTAGTATGGCTTTATTGTCGTTATTGTCTTTGGGCGCCACACCACTCTAATTTCTCTGTAACCAAGATAGAGGCATTGGTGCAGAAGATTTGTTCATCTACCAAACCTTGGATTCTGACTGCACCCAGTCCTTGCTTCCATCAAGCTTCAGCCATGTTAGTTCGGCAGTTCCAGTGTTATATTATTCTATGGTTGCATGACCTTGTGCATTTGATTGCACTGCCAAAGAAAGAGCAACCCTTCAAACATTTTGACAATGTAGTCCATTTAGTTTTGGATTTCTGTACATTTATTTGTTAGCACAAAGCATATGCATGCACATGCACCAAACAGCTGTGTGATCACATCACTAACATGATGATCACAAAACTTCAGGCAAACATGAAAGCTCTGACAGGAGAGAGAGATAGCAGATAAAGGAGCACTGGGAATGTGCACCTGCTTTATTTAATGCAAGGGCCACACTCTCACTGCAAAAAGTGTCTCACTCCAAATGGGAATGTCCTCATAGATATTTCACATTTCTCTTGTAAAATCTAACAAAAGCCGTCCAAGCCGTCCTGCTGGAATAATCGATATTCAGCCTGAAATTGTCTCTCAAATATGCTGACGGCTGCGCTAATGGTGGGTCTCAGTGGTACCGGCCTCCTGGTGGCTGAAAATCAATCCTGTCCAGGTCTGATTCTGCACCTGTCATGGTGGGAATGTGTAAGCCATCTTGGTCATGGTTTAATTTGTCTGTACTTTCAGACATAGGTCACAAGATTGTATTATTATTGGATGCAGCAACACTACTAGTAGTAATAGGAGCAACAGCAGTATTAGTAACGTTAGATGTAGCAGTAGAAGTAACATCAGTAGCAGCAGTATTATAAATAGCAGCAATAGCAATATCAGTAGCAGCAATAGTATTAGTAGTGGTATTAGTTTCAACAACAGCAACAGTAGCAGTAGCAGGAGCAGCAGGAGTATTAGTAGTAGTAGTAGCAGCAGTAGCAATATTAGTAGCAGAAGCATTATTAATAGTAGTAGCAGCAGTAGTAATATTAGTGGCAGAAGCAGTATTAGTAGTAATAACAGCAGTAGCAGCAGTCCTGCAGTTGGGAGGGGGGTATTGAGAATTCCACACTTTCTATTTTAATCTTTTGGTTGTGAACTGTCATGTGGGTTCTTCTCAGTCACATAAAGGGTTTATCTACTTTGTTAGCGTCCAGCATGATTGGCAGCGACAGGTCCCTCGCAGCTGTCTCTTAACGTTAGCCATGCAATGAAATGATGGGGCAGCTGACTCAGGTCCAGTCCAGTCGAGTGGTGGCAACTCAGATTTTAACATCCACAGTCAGGTTTTCCTGCAAAATGGCACATCACCGAAACCGTACAGAGATTTAATATTCTAATCTTGCCCTGGTTCCCCCAACCCCCTGGTTGTCACAAGTCGAAAATCAAACCTCCAGTCAAACTGTTCCTGAGAGCTCCACTCTTACTTTTCACTCTACTTGTGACCCAGACGTAGTAGCATCTGACAGCTGTTGTGAGCCAGTAGACATCAACCAAATCCCAAGAGACGCTGTAATTTATGTGTTGCTCTTAGGGGCTTCTGTAGTGTTAGCAGGGGTGTTCATCTTCTCCAAGCTCCATCTTCCCTTTAGAAGACAAATGCAATCATATTACGCACTGGCTTCTGAAAAATAATCTCCCAGCATTTTGCTGCGTGTCACATTCAGTCGTGGCAGGAGATTTTGATTAAGTGGGCCCCAGCCCTAACACTGCAGCCGAAAAATGCAACAAACCACAACACATTCACGTCTAATTTAGAGGGAAAAAAATGGACAAAAAACAAAAACCTGCCTTTGTGTAACTTTGACACTGTCAGCAGTAGTCGGCTTCAATTGTTCTTGACAAATCAATGCTGTGGGTCCTTTTCAATCACAAGGACTTGCACCACAAACTGTCATGCCTCACCAATGCAATTGAATTATCGAGGACTTGGTGAGCACCCTGGCAAGTCTGATTTAAATTTGGATCAAAGGCTGATATTGGTTTTGTAATATTTTGCTCTGGACAACAATAAAGCAGCCCTGGGAAAGGAGTGAGGACTTATGGCCATGCCGATATTAAACTTATGTTCTTGATTTTGATTGATGGTTTTATTGATGGCCATCTTGTTTGGAGTGAAATTCATATTATGTGGTGTGACTGTCTTCTGTACATACATGTTCTGTACATACATAGTTTGTTCATCTGCACCATTTTTCACAATGCTTTGCGGAAAACTTCATGACCTCCAAAAAGTCCCTACATTACAGCATACAGAAATAAAATTGTTCACAAACCACTAATATAACAAAGACCATACTTTTATAATGGATTTCATTACTTCTATCAAAGCTCCATGATTTCCAAAAATCCCCACATTGCAGCATTCAGACAAAAATGTTCAAGGACCATTAATATAACCATGATAAATAATTTTTTAGGCAGATAGTATAATGACAAACACTAGAAATTATTGAGAGTTCTTGCTAACCTGACAAATCTAGACACAGTTTAATTTTAGAAGATTGTGCATATCATTTCTCCTTTCCACACATTGGATCCCAACATCAAGCAGCAAAACAGCCATATTTATTTCCTAATGTGTTTATTTCAGCTAAAGAAGTAAGATACTCTTCATTGGTGACTAATGACTGCTTTAGAAAGCCATATCCCTCAGAGTCTCACATCTGAAAATTCTATCTATAATGCTCATGTTACATTTTAGAGCTTCCATTTTGTCTAATTGCCAAATTTTATACATAATAGAGCTCACTGTATAAGGGTGTAACTAAGACTCAAGAAATGACCCACTAGCACTGCAAGGAAACATATTAGCCTAGATTCAATCAAAACTGCCAAGTCATTTTAAGGGAAAATGCTACTGAGTTAAATAAAGACAAACTTGCGGAAATCAATCTGGTACCCCATTACAACACAGAGACCTCATCCCTCAAGTTGACTCACTAGATTTAATTGAATCCAAGCCGTATCTTGTAGCACAGTGAATTAATCTTAAAGGCTTTATTTCATTTTGTCGAATAGTTTTTTTTTTTTTTTTTTTTTTTTTTTTGAAGACGAGATTGCTTGAACCCAGGGGTTAGGTCATACATAATGATCTCTGTTGAAAGGATACGGTATTAGGCAGGCCACTGAGCATTGCAAAACTCAGAGTAAGGTCTCCTGGGAGAGGCCAAAGGATTTTCCAGCGGACAAGAAGGGCAGTGTGAAGCACTAGCCGACTCGACTTTTCCCGTAATTAAGGCTCAACGTTGTGTCGATCAAGGCAAAATGGATTAAAAGTAAACAAATAAACAATCGAGTACACAAAATTGCCCATCCTGGAAGGAAATCGATGGGCTCTGCTTAGAGCCAGAAATTGTTCAATCGGCACTTTTTTAGCGTTTGGTGATACTCAGGTGAAAGTTAATAGAACCAACGGATCGATAAACATTATTTCAATAATCAGTCTTCAGGAGAGGGCCAGTTGGTTCATGCCTCACCATCATTAGTCTGTCCCCTCTTTGCTTCTTGTTTCACTCTTACTCTCTGGAGTGAGTAGAAGACCTGGAGAATATTTTGACAGGCAAAAAGAGAGTGGGAGCAGTGAGCATCTGTGTCACTTGGATGACAGATCTTAAAACTGAACTCCTCTTGTTTGAGTTATTGCAACCGGACAATGGAATATTGCCACCACCTTCAAGAATAATTTACGCTGCTGTGTGTGTGTGTGTGTGTGTGTGTGTGTGTGTGTAGGGTGGAAGTGGTTAAGGGGGGTCAGTATTTGTGTGTCGTTATGTTTGTGTCTGTGTTGTAGTCTTGGTGAGCGTGTGTGTGAGAGAGAGAGAGAGAGAGAGACAGAGAAAGAGAGGCAGGACTGTGTCTGTCAAGGGGTGGTAGGGGGTGACACAGAGATGGGGCAGTTCTGACACAGTGGTGCAGAGTGTTGCCCAAGCCTTCCCCTATGCTGCTGTTCAACCCTGGGGTAGGGATTCACAGGATGTCACAGTCCCTCTCCTATGCAACCCCCCAACCCGCCAGTGACGCCCTGCGCACCAAGACTCCACTGATTTATCTTAGCTGTCTCTTCTTCCGCTTTTTCCGCCAACACAAGGACCTCACTGAATTTATAGAGAGAGATGAGATTCATTTTGGCAAAGCTGCAACCTTCCTTGGACAGACACCTCGGCACCTCTTCATCACCTGCCACCCACGGCGCTCTACATCCATCCCCCACACTCTGGACTTTATAAGCCCTTTATAAGACTTTATAAAGCATGCATAATACTGTATGAACATGCCATAAGCGGAGTAAAAAGCTGTTATAAACTATATGTCACCCTTTATAAAAGTTTCCACAGAGTGGCATGGTGTACATGTTCACTTGCGCAGTTTCATTTCTTACATAATACACTATATCACTGTATATCAGCCACAGCATAAATGCTTGACAAACTGTTGATGCCATGGTCACAAAAGTGTTACATATACTGCATGAAGCTACACTTAATACTTGTTTTCCACTTTTTTATGCAGCTGTTCAAAGGAGACAATTATAACATGTTATGCTAAACAAAGGCATTCAATGTAAAGTATGACAAGAATGTCTGCTGACAAGGTGTGAACATTTAACACAACGCCATGTTTAGAAATATTTGAATTAATACCACAGATATTTGCCACTGGATTCAGTCAACGATTGTCCTGTGACACTCATTTAAATGTGTTACTTTTTTCCCACACTCTCAAGTTGGGGAGTTCAGAAATAGTAAATATTAATCACACAAAAAATGATTTTTTTGAAAAAGTAACACTTCCATTAATTCGTAAGTGTTGATTGAGTATAGGGAACAGTTTACTGGTGTGTTATAGACGACTTATTGAAGCATACATTCAACACTGTAAAACTTGATTGATTGAATACCTATTGGTGCATTAATACGAGGTATGCCCAGAAACATGTTATTGATATTTATTCCCTTTTTATGACTCTTGAACCGGGAGCCAAAAAGATCTATTAAGGAACCACCAAATACATGAAACAGATTTCTTAACTGTCAGGTATATTTCCAACTATACAGGAAGTTAGGACTGGTTCATGTCAATAAAAGATGGAATGTACTGAGAGAGTGTCAGCTCCACATCTTAGCAGCAGCCTGCTCCATGGAAAGCCGGAATGAAGGGAAAAAAATGAGGCCTGGATTAATTGGTCTTTCCAGCAGAGGGAGGACAAGGACTCTCTGGTTGCTGCAGATGATGGAATGAGCAGACAGGGCACCTGGCAGGAGAGGGCTGTTTATGAGGGAAGCATATGCCACGGACCCGCAGCGTCATGCCTGCTACCGCCGAGAGGCCAAGAAATGAAGGGGGGGGGATGCTGCAGCCCCGCCCACCTGTCTGCCCAGTCAGGGCAGCAGAGGTGAACATCAGGATATTGCTGAGCACCATATGCCTGGAATATAACCCTCTGTTTATATACGCAGTTATTTTTTTATGTTTAGATGTCTGCATGGCATAGTGTTTAGGGGAATGTAAAGGGTTTTTGTAACTGAAAGGTTGCAGGTTTGAATCTATACTGGAGTGTTGCTGGTGCATCCTTGATTGAGGTGCCTAATGAACTGAACTGGATGAGTAAATAGCAGCACAAATGGATGGCATGTAAGCTTTGTAAGATACAGAAAACATCAAGCCAAGAGAGTAAATTGAATAATGATTTTTTTTCCTCTGGTCCCAGGGCAGAAGGGGTATTGAAAAATAAGCAGCAGCCCTGGTGTCAGATCTTTAACCCCAAGAACATGCTGAGGTGGCATTTTCTGAAGGGCAGGGCAGTGCAACAGGGAAGAGGATAATGATTATTGTGACAATGCTGGGTCTGCTTTCAAGATATAAGCGTTTCTTTTCCCTCCACTGTGTTGTCACTGTTGTAGTGGCCCCCTTCTACTCCTTTATCATACTTTTTCCATCACTCTTTAATTTTTTCATCCTGGCAAGAGCCTTTAACACCATAAGCATGGGAAAATATGCACGGGAAGACAGTCTTTCTGGTAGTAAACAGCAATAGGAAAGCAAGGCTTCATGTACCCCAACATGACTGGAACCTCATATGCCATCAATCAAAGACCTGTACAAACCAGTAATATACTCTCCACAGAAAAAAACACTATGACTGGGTCAAACTATTTAGTGTCTGGTGATGCATGACAGCTCTGCCTGTTTTGGCAACAGCTAAATTATAAGACATCAACACAGGTTCTGAACATTAACTACCTTTTAGGACTTAAGGGACAATCTCGTGCATTACTGAGGTCATTGGGCCATGTGCCTATGACATCAGAGACTGCAGACCAGACGCACAAGGAAGGGGGATGCACCTTTTGTCATAAATCCTGGTTTATTCTTCAGCAGCCTGCACTATTTGTGACCCAGTCCCGCCCCCACTTCTAGTTTGCATTGTGAGTCCCCAGAATTACAGCTCCTGCTCCTGCTCCTGGTGGATAAGGACTGTTCAGCACTTTCCCTTTTAATCAAACCCTCTGCGAAGGTGACATTTCCGATTGATCTGCCGCAATTTATTTTCCGAGGGGTGGCCTGGGTTTGTGCATGTGCCCCCCTCAACATGCCGGCAAGGCAGCCTGTCAGGCAACAGGAGCGAGGCGGCTTCTCGCTTGGAGAGAAGGCTCAGGCTGCCCGGCTCCAGGGAGAGCTGCACTGTGTGTCTAACCTTAAAGCCTGCTTGATAAACATGCGCCGTTGGCGGGACGACAAGACCTGCCTCTCGTGGCAGAGGAGTCTCAGCTGTAATTCATCAGTGCATAGGTTTGCTGTCAGCTGCTTCAACGAGCCGTCGTCATATCTCTGATCCCTGGACTGTTTATCCAAGTGGAAAAGGATTGTTGGGTCACCAGTGGCATTCAAAATCTGTCAGATATTAGTACATCATTATAGCCCATCTGTGATAGGTGTGTATTCTGGAGCAGCACAAAAACCTTTTTCATTAAGTCATCTTATTAGCAACAAGTATATAAGAGTAGTGGTGGATGTTTGTAGTGTTCCTTTATTCTTTTGCTGTCTCATTTCCAGTCAACCTCTAGCCTGAACGGTTGCAGTAAAAAGAAATATATGAATTGCTCCAAAATGTAATTGAAACTGACTGAGTCTGATTCAAGTTAAGCATTGAAGAACCAAAAATTTTTATATGTGGTTTTCAGGGTTGGGGAGTAACAGACTACATGTAAAGGCGTTATGTATTTAAAGTACAAAATATGAGTAACTGTATTTCATTACAGTTACCATTTAAATTGACGGTAATCAAATTACAGATTTTAAAAATATTTAGATTACTGAAGGGATTACACTGGATTTTTTTTCATTTAATTTTATTTATTTTGTTCATTTAATGTTATTTCAGTTGGAAAACCTATCCAATGATAGGCAACTCCGGGGTGTATCTCCCGTACGCCCCTCACGAAAAAAAGAAGAAAAAAGCACTGCAGCCTGCCTGACTCATTAGAGAGTAGAATGGAGAGTGAGACAGAAAGCAGCCAGCGCAACACGTTTATGTCATGGAAATACCGAGACCATTTTACTTTCAAATTTGGCAAAGGTCGCAACATACAATGCAAGCTGTGTTTGCCAGCAACCAAACTGCTATCCTCTTCAAAAGAGTCGACCTCTAACCTGAAGAAGCATTATTTAAGCTAATATTGATCACTAGCTAGCTATCTTACATACTTTGGCTACACTGGATTAGCTATTCAGATAGCTAGTAGGCTAGTAGGTATAGTGTTAAAGCTAACTAGCTAACGAGTAGATACAGTGACAAAACAAGTGATATTTCATACGTGCAAAATTGCAATTACTCCAATTTTACACTACGCATATTATAGGCCGACATTAAATTGTTAAGCTGCTCCTTTTTCACTCACAATGGGGCGTATTCTCCCATGCGCGTAAGTCAAAAAAAGCACTTAAGTCTATGATTTGCACACCATGAAGGCAATTATACGCTTTGGGTGGAGCAAAATCTGGGCGTTTCTTATGTAAACACCATTTAAGCATATTCTGCCCTTGACTTACGCGCTTTTCAGCTACGTGCTTCTGAGGACCGTAGTAAGTCAAGCGCCACAACATGGCAAAACAACATTTTGCCTTTTAAGTCAGCGGTAGGCCTCATTTTAACATTATTATACATGTACAAATAAAATTCAAAATTTACGATATTTGTGTGTCATTATTTTTAAACTACAATAACATTTCTTGTGACCCTATATTACAGTGTTAAACAGAAAAAAAACATTTTACATCACATGGTGTTGTGAACAAGCCTGGTAAATAATTAGTTCAATTAGAATGAAACAGAAATATCAATTAAGATGAGTACAAATAGCAGAGCGTTACCTATTCATTAATCAATTTAGCTAATAGAGAGTACTTTGGAAGAGTCATGATGAGTGATTACTAATGAATTTTTAATAATAGGCTACTCAGCACGAGTTCAAGCGTGGACATTGGAACATGCATTTGGTTGCACATTTTCCTCAATAGTGCGTTTTTGTTATCCCTTTTGTGCGTACGGTCACACCGGTGTGATTAACCGTTTAGCGCATATGCTAAAACCGGTGTGATTAGAAAAATAGATTGGAAATATTCTAGGTAATTTTAGCTTTGATGAAACAGCGATTTAACATTAAAAAATATAGCAAATGCTACCTGAAAACTATGAGAAGCTTATTAACAGTAATGAAAACGTTACGAACCATGTAACATAGCACGCACGCTACATAGCATAAAAAATAAGTTACGTGTGAAAGGGTTAATAAATCTCCACACGTCAAACATGTCTTTATACATAGGCCCTGCACATGTGTCGTTTGGTATATTTACTTTATTTTTGGGTTTATGTCATACATAGAAATAAATGCTTTCCTTTGAGGCAATTTGTAATACAGCTCTCTGGGAGAGCCTCTCCCTTTGCATTTATTTTCAAAATCAGATTCTGGTTTATGGTTTGAATGGATTTCAATGACATTCACATGGTAAATGTGCAAGTCCACGTTTTCCTGACAGCCAAAATAAATGAGGTTGTGACTCAGCCTACTTCTATTTTAAATAAATCACGCCTCTTTCATGAGCCCGCCTTCATTCTGAAGTTAAGCACTGTGGGCGTGATTGTAGCGCATAGTGGAGAATACGCGTAACTGAAATGTGCGTAACTGGAGGCGCGCAAAAAAGGACTTACGCGCGAATGGGAGAATACCCCCCAATTTATTTAGGGTGGCTCATGCCTTTTCTAACTCTTGTTTTCATGTAATGTACAGTTTTTAAATTAACATTTACAATTCTGAAGAAATACCCATAGACTTAACACGGGGGTGCCAAAATGTTAGCCACAACAATGCTAAGTGAACATTCTAAAAATAACCGTTCAGAACCTTAGTCGGATGAACATTCTTTACTTACATTCTTACTTACCTTGAGTAATCTAACGGAATACGTTAAAAATTATATTTTAGGGCAAGTATTCTGTAAGCTGTAGTGGAATACATATTAAAAGTAACCCTCCCAACCCTGGTGGTTTTGTTAAAGCTGTTGTGAAATTACACAGTGAAGTCGCAGCTGGGTTCTCCACCAGGCAGGAAAACATGCCAGTAAACCTGGCTTGTCTGGTAATCTGCACCAATATTTCCAGTGCATGTAACTTGGAGCGTTTTAATGAGATAAAGCGACAGACCAATTACTTACATTCAAAGCATTACGCTGTCAGTTAGGCACAAGGAGGATAACTGTTTCTCACAATTAAAAATCCAGCTGTTAGAACACATGTATATGTGGCACAAATGTCTTATGTCATATTTTCAAACCACTACAAGTTATTTTCACCATATACATATTTAAATATGGTGATATTATATAATTATATATATTTAACACAACGGTTTATGATACAAGTAACACTAATTACATCTCAGTACTCTTCTTGACCCAGTTGGACATGTTTTAAACCTTGTGGTGTGTAGCTATTTAAATCGTATATTTGTGCCACCTTATTAACAAGCAGTACAAAATTATGTATTGTCATTGTTAAGGGACACATGGGAAGGGAGACATGACAGAGCAGGCACTGATCTCGGTAACCTGATGAAAGCATGTGTATAAATAAAGCATTTAACCATAAATTACCAGCCACTGGTAATAACACCAGGGTGACAATGGTGAAGTAGAGAGGACCTGGAGACCGTCACACAACGTTGTCTCAGATGAAAACCTATACAGAAGCTGTTCATTTTTTCCCTCTTGCCAGCCTTACCCCCATGTCTTAAGACCGGACATGGGCAGGATTTAATGGTAATACAGTGGCAATATTGGACAGTGTCCTATCACGTATAATTTGGCACATTCAGAATGTGAGCGGCAGGGCACCTCTTTTGACCTCTGTGCTGTTTGTGAAGAATTTAAGAAAATGTTGTGTGTTTTATATGTACCCACACACTGTACAATTATATATAAAAGTTTTGTATATATTTTTAAACCTTATAAACCTTGGAATAAGGATCACTGGAATAATGGATCACTGCATCATTCTGGTACACAGATACGATTTCTGTATGTTAACTACCTAGCTAACTATTGTACCTGCCTTACTAGTCTCACTATGCAGCTATGCACCTCTGAGTTTATTTCCACAGAACCATGATAATCTGCACATGAATAGATTCCTTGACTTGAAGCCATGCCTCCACCAGATCCCACGTTGCATAAGAAAAGTTAACTGACCTTAACTGGGTTCTTAACATCTCCCCTCCCAACCGTCGGGGCCAGTCCCACTACTTATCTCAGTAATGAGTACGGATGTCACTGGATGCATAGTCACAACTGATATATGCCTGACAGGCAAAATTAGTGACTCAGTGATCCCCAACAATAATAGTGGTTTGTTGTGGAAACCTGAGTCTTCCAACTGGCTCAAGTAAGTCAGCAACTGACAGCAAGTGATAGCTCCACCTGTCATGGGGTTTATGAAACCTCACTCCGCTCCGCTCTCCGTCCGCTGTACTGTCCCCAGCACACATCATGGACAGAGGGGGATTCAGTGTTTTTAGATGCAGGGCTTCACCTCTGCGAGGACACATGCTACGCTACATTTCTTAACACATAGCTACGTGTGCTGTACACACGACATTAAGCAAACAGCCTTGGAGATCAGAATGTGTAGGGTGACTGTGATCCACTCTGGGCCAGGGATTGCATCAAAACCTTGACCCACTGCTATTCCAAATTACTAAACTGGCACCATTTTATTTCACTCCTCTAAGGATCTTGGCTCTAAACCAGACAGAGTCCGACATTGACTGCAGTCTAGTACTCATATTAATAACAATTAGGTTCTGGTTATTTTACATATATAGAAAATATGTAAGCCTAAAAATTTTATGTATACAGATTATGAACTATGCTGTTACTAATGATTTTAAAATAAGTGTGTGTGTGTTTTTTTTTTGTTTTGTTTTTTTTTTATTTTTTATTGTTTTTTTTTTATTTTTATGTGGGGATGGTACAATTAGTGATAAAAGGGTGGGTGGGATCAAGAAAAGCATTTTGTTTCAATTAGAGATGCATAAAAATGGCAAGTAATTAAGCAGGGTTATTACAGTTCATGCTGTTCTGCATTTCCAGGTCTTAAAAAAATACCTGATGCTGCCTGATGAGCAAGCATAGCATAGCCTCTCAGGTCCCCTTGTGCCAAAGCTTGCTCTAGCCCATTCTTACTTACCGTCTCATTATCAGGGCTTACTGTTGCCCCAAGTGTTGGTTAGCCCTGCTTCCAACCCACAGAGGAGCCAGAGCAGTGGCCAACCTAGTCCGTGGGCCAGGACCAATCACACTGAGCGCATATCAACAGCGTAATTAACAGCATGGTACCTCATAATGAGACAATTTCAGGCTTCTGTTTCTCTGCCAATGACAGAACAGTTCAATCAGAATATTAGAACACCCAGACATACAACATGCACCATAAAAGGAGCGGACAATTTCTTTCCTTTTTTTTTTCACTCCCCCCCCATTCAGTCTTGATTCTCACCACGTCTCATCACGGATTCAGAATGAGTCTAGCAAGTCGGGTTAGAACTGGCTCCTGTCCCAGCTAAAGATTGCTGCGCTGTGACAGAACGCTTTTAAAAATAAACCCGGAACCCAGTTGTGTTCAGTGCACAGCCTGAATTATGTATTGGAGCCGGAGGGGGTGAGGCAGGGTGAGATGAAAAAAAGTCCTTTCCCTTGGTTTCCTTAAGTGACCGTCCCATTTTGATTAACAAATAGTTCCTTTCTAGCATTAATTGGATGTTCAGGGTTTTTTCTCACTTTCTCCCTCTCTCTGTGTGTTCTGCTATTGAGCATGAGTCTGTTCTGCTTGTTATTCATCAGCGAGTGAGCGTGAGGCAGATGAATCGCCAGGTAGGGTTTCCAGCTGGCCGGAGTTCTGTGGCGGGCCTGCCTACGTTTCTGGGAGAGAGTAGTCCACAGATTGCATATTGACACATTCAGTTGCCAGCACACCTTTCTAATTCCCCTCTTGTCCTTTATGCAATACAGTATTTTGAGTAACACTTTGCATTGCAGTGGCGCGATGCCTGAGTAGTCACTTACTGAATACAAAAAAAAATAATAGTAATAAGTTTGAAGCCAAAAAATGACAGAAAATTGAAATATGAGCTCCACAGCTCTTCAGTTCATGGGCCTTTTTACAAAACCTCCCTGCTTGCATTTTACACTAACACAGTGCATTTACTTCATGCCATTCACTTTCCCTACTGACACACGTGTTCACCCCTGGGCAGGTTGGAGTTCAAATGTTTTCCCAAACAGCCCAGTATGTATTCTTCAGAAACGTGAGCAAACTCACATTAAACAATGTAGTATGAATGAACTACAATGGCTGCAAAACAAAACTGGAGATATGCTTTTTACAATTGAAATCAACATTGGGGAAATATCCAGGAGGCCAATGTATTACCATGGCAAAATAATGGGAGGTCCCGGGTCTCTTTTGGAACACCCATCTTGGCCACAAACACACAAACATACACATATATACACATACACCCACCACACTTAAGTATGTATGATGATTTCTCTCCCTCTCTTCTCTCTTAAGGTTAAGACAAATTTGCCCAGAGACACAATTGTTTCATTTGTGCACAGACAGAATAGATACGTTGTGCGTGTGTGTGTGTGTGTGTGTGTGTGTGTGTGTGTGTGTGTGTGGGAGCTGCTTCATGCACTTGCAATTACAAATAATAACATGTTCAATCTGTTTTATTAAAATAGAATGCCTTTAATTACAATGTCCTTTCATAGGACTATTCCCGTTGTTTACACATTTTCTTTACAGATGTCTTTAGGACAGAAATGTGAAATCTCTTCTTGATGAAAGTCTGATGAAGCATCAACAATTTCTTTGAGAAATGTTATCAATGCCAACTTTAGAGAATACATAATAGTACATACAGTTCTTAATGCTGTATTGGAGGCCTAGTTTGATGCATAGATTAAATGGCAAGCATCTGTAGTCGCTGTGCATGATTTTTTCTCACTTGTCATGGTTTCCTGGGGATTCCTCTTTGTTTTCATTTATTCTTCCCAAACTTCCATGATGTCACTGCAAATCAGAAAATGTAAGCATTCACCAAGTAAAAAGGGCATGAATTAGTGCAGTAAGGGTTTTTAAATGATGAAGCTAGAGGAGGAGGAGGAGTTACTGTTGTGATTTGGCGAAGACTTCATCAAGATGGGGCACAAACGCAAAGACTTGAAGGAAAGGAATTCACAACAGCATCAATTTGCAGCTGTTAGAAGCCCTTACAGGCCCCCTCCTCATGATGTGCAATGTTAAAATCTAACAGTCAGCCTCCTGTTGTGCCGTTTTACAATGATTTTTCAAACTAAACAATTTCACTTTTTTTTGTTCCTCTTGGTTGGATATTCAGTGCCGAGTGAAAATGTATGCCTTAATTCAAAACATTGTGATGCCTCTTTTAAAGCTGTTGTGGGAGATCTGTTTATTTCCCTGGTTTGTAATGGTTCAAAAAGGGTTCCAAAAAAAGCAAAATTGGCAATTTTAATGAGTTTGATCATGATGTTTGCTTTGAGAGATGGTGTTAATCACCTTAAAAGCAACAAAGTAGAGCATGGAACTTTCAAGTATGCCATTGCCATATTCTCTGCCATACTGCTACAGCAATGCAATATTTGAACTTGTGTAAAAATGGTAATTTATGTTATCACAAAAGACATAAAAGTCATAGGGAGAAAAACATTTTCAAAATGTTGAAGTACAAGAACAGCTTTTTAGCATCAGGTTATTACAACAATTTGGAAAGGTTACCTTGGCTTTTTGAATTTTTTCCCCCTCTGAACCCATAGTTCAAGTCCTTTTTATGTGTTTGGCTATAATAGACCTGTGAACCTGGGGCAAACAAACCTTTTGGGTAGTTGATGCAAGATGGGCCAAATGTATCTAGTTTTGCACCCAGATAAAAGCAGAAAGTTATTAGTGTGCAGTAAATGTCAATAGTTTTCATGATTTACAAAATTGAGAGTGGGGTGAGTGATCAACTGACTGCACATATTATTTTAGTTACAACATTATAACATAGCATAACACTGCCTTCCTATGGTGAACCAATATATGAAAATCAAGTACATCTCTTTCTCTCTTTCTTATCTTGTTCTACTTATCATAGAGTAAGTTTTCAATGCAGCTAACAACTAAACTAATGAAAAGGATATTATGCACCACTGTTGGAGCAAACTACCAGAAAGCTCGATAATCTTACCCATGTTTCTTACTCCTAAGCAACCCTCAAGTAATAGGTTACTGACAGGCATATAGTGAAAATATCAATAATTTCACATCAGATCTTCTTCTCATTATCCCAGCCATGTCAGGGTTAAGCATATTCAACTTGAATGGCACACTTGTGGTAGACTAATCATCTATTCTTTACCTATAAAGAATACAAAACAGCCCATCTCTGTCTAAGAACAGTGTACATTGCCTTTAGGCATGAGCTAATTGCCAGACCCCCACTTTTATTTCTTCAAGTTTTTTTTTCTTTGAACTTCAGAAATCCCCTAATTTTTCCTTCTGGTAAGGAAGAGTGCCATAACAATAGCTGGGTGAAAAGCTGGTACTGCTTTAGAGAAACAACCCGGTTGGTCTTAAGGAGCTTGCTGGATCCATCAGCTCCTGGAAACTTCCTCTGAGTGGATGATGATTAAACGCAGTACTCCCCATTCTTACACTCTCCCTCCTCTGTCAGTTCTTAGGAATATGCTGCCACCCCAAGATGCCCCCAACTCAGGGGCACACAGGTTCTGATTGGAGGAGAGTAGGATTAATACCTTTGTGTTTGCATAAGTTTGCATCTGCTGTCAAAAGCTACATTCAGATCCAATCCTTCTTGATGCTGTTATGAGCCAGGGTGAGGGGGGAAGCATCTGTGATTGAGCTCAAATTAAACTGATCAAAGTGGATCACAAATGTCTACTGAAGTGGGGGAAAGAACATGCATTTAAACACATTTTGAAAGGTGCCTGCACGTGCATGAGTAATCAAAACAAACCAAACCTAAAACAAATTTTAAGCACTGATTTTGATATTTAAAAACGGCTGTACAGTGATGAAGGCTCCTTGTTTTGTTAAATCTGGAAGTTTAGGAAGAGAGAGTTTAGAGAAGCTTAAAGAAACAAATATGTGAAGTAAAAATTGCACTTTTTTAGCTAATTTACGATTTGCTGTCTGCTTAAGAAGAACCAAAGAAATAAAATCAAACTATCTGTACCGTATTGAATTGCATAGCATCATATTCTTTTGCATTGCATCGTATCATGTTGAATCGCATTGTGTTGAATCAAATCATGTCGAATCGCACTGCATCACAATAGGGGTGAATCGAATCACGTTAGTAATTGCATTGATATGTACCTTTAATGTATCAGATTGTTGGCAATGCATATCAATGTGTCTATCACATCGGCCTTAGTGATGGAGATGCACATCCCTAATAAACACACCCACACACACACACACACACACACACAGTAGAATATTCTCCTGGGGAGCTTAATAAAGACAGTGCACCTGCCTTGTTCAGGGAAGATGACAGTTCAGTGACAGCGTTTAGCTTAACCTGTGGACAGGGACTCCAGAGCAATACTAGGAAAGGTTAAAGAGAATGTAAGATATAAGAGGCTTTGGATTTCTCTCTCTCTCTCGTTTAGTAGTAGAGAGAGAGAAATCCAAAGAAATCCCAATTTACACACACATTTTATATATATATATATATATATATATATATATATATATATATATATATATATATATATATATATATGTATATGATAGCATGATAGCATCACGCAGTTGCTGCAGATTTGTCAGCTGCACATTCATGCTGCAAATGTCCCGTTCCACCACATCCCAAAGGTGCTCTATTGGATTGAGATCTGGTGACTGTGTGTGTGCTTTGTGGCATGGCGCATTATCCTTCTGGAAGTTGCCATTAGAGGATGGGTAGACCATGGTCATA
Organism: Megalops atlanticus; assembly: GCA_019176425.1. Lineage (NCBI taxonomy): Eukaryota > Metazoa > Chordata > Actinopteri > Elopiformes > Megalopidae > Megalops > Megalops atlanticus. The sequence goes on from CM032881.1 coordinate 33,392,758, forward strand.
AAGGGATGCACATGGTCAGCAGCAATACTCAGGTTGGCTGTGGCATTTAAACGATGCTCAGTGGGCATTAAGGTGCCTAATGTGTGCCAAGAAAATGTTCCCCACACCATTACACCACCACCTCCAGCCTGAACCGTTGACACAAGGCAGGATGGATCCATGGATTCATGTTGTTTACGCCAAATTCTTACCCTAGCATCTGCATGTCACAGCAGAAATCGAGATTCGTCAGACCAGATGATGTTTTTCCAATCGTCTACCGACCAGTTTTGGTGAGCCTGTGCCCACTGTAGCCTCAGTTTCCTGTTCTTAGCTGAGAGGAGTGGTACCCGGAGGGGTTTTTTGCTGCTGTAGCCCATCCATCTCAATGTCTGATGTGTTGTATGTTCAGAAATACTTGTCTGCATAGCACCGTTGTAACGTGTGGTTATTTGGGTTACTGTCGCCTTCCTGTCAGCTTTGACCAATCTGGCCATTCTCCTCTGACCTCTGTCATTAACAAGGTGTTTTTGCCCACAGAACTGCCGCTCACTGGATGTTTTTTGTTTTTCGCACCATTCTCTATACACTCTAGAGACTGCTGTGCGTGAAAATCCCAGGAGATCAGCAGTTTCTGAACTACTCAAACCACCCCGTCTGGCACCAACAATCATCCCACAGTCAAAGTCACTTAAATCAGATTTCCTATCCATTCTGATGTTTGGTCTGAACAGCAACTGTATATGTCAAATTAAAATTTACACACATACCTGTATAGGACTACATCAGATGAAAATGTTTGCCTGTACAAGTATGTAGATATTTCAAGCATATAATTGATCTATGCTCTGAAGCCTTATCAAGTTCTGAGTTGCTCATATGAATTCAGTCATTGTGCAAGATGTCTGAAACTTTTAATCAGGAAAGGAGGTTCATCCCTGCACTGGGAATGGGAATAGACTTCAATGCATAAATAAAGTAAATGAAAGAAATACTAATGCTACTATTACTCATTGTCAATAAAGGCAACAACAACACCAACAGCAACAACAATAATAATAATAATAATGTTCTCAACCCTTATGACTCTTATTTCTGGCCAAACAATCATACATTACATTGACCCTGCTGTGTGTTTGTGTAATGAAACAGACTGGGATCCAAGTGCGGAAACACAAGTTTAATACCAGAATCCAAAAGGCGTGGTCAGGGACAAAACAGGTCGTAAACGGGAAATCCGAAGTACAACAAAACCAGAATCCAAAAACACAAGAGCAAGGTCCAAAAACAGGCGAGAGGTCAAGAAACACGGGAACAATACGATAGCGAGAATAACAGTAGGCTCAGTACAGAATCAAAGAGACAATACCTTACAATGAGGTAACAAAACAGAGTCCTTATAAAGGCAGGGCTTGATTGCTTGAATGAATCACAGGTGTGGTGGAGCCAGGCTGAGCGGGGCGTGGCTGAGCTTGCAGAGCGGGGCGTGGCTGAGCGTGCTGAGCGGGGCGTGGCTGAGCAGGCTGACTGGGAGCAGGTGTGACAGTTTGGAGGAGGACCAGACAGGTGCATAGCTTCATGCTATAACATGCATTTAGGCTTTGTAACACGGGTAGAGAACTAGTATGGAATTTTTTTTAAGAATCAGGTGCGATTGTGCTCAGGGAACCACCTACATAATTCATATCTGGTAATTTTCCATTTCAGAAAACAGGACCATGTTTTTACATTGTGTTCACAAGCAGTTTCTGTGGTGACAGCAGTATGAATGCCATGAAACTTTCATGTAATGCTGAAAAGACCAAATGCAACTGAGCATGCCCAGTGGCAAGATGGCAGCACTTCAGTCTTGCATGTAAACCAGGTCTTCATTAGCAAATTTGGTCACACTTTGTATTCAACAGTACATTTATATCCTGTGTGTAATTATATTATAGTCAAATACATTGCACAGCAGTGCACTGTTGTGGTTAATCAATCAGTCGATCAGTCAAAATTGTATTCCATATAACACCCTTCAACAAGCAATTGCCACAGGCAGAATATAAGTTAGGTTTGATAAGAAATGAAAGGACCAATTATGATCCTAACAGGTAATGAGTCATCTACATTATAATATTGGAGTTGACAGCATTAAGGGCTATGACTGCAAACCAAAGGTTGGAAGTTTGATTCTCAGAAACAAACCTGTTGTTTCCCCTTGAGAAAGTTAGCCTGCTTATCCTGAATTCCTTCAGTAACTATCCACCTGCACTCAGATAAGGATGTCATTTTGGATTGATGTCATCTCAGCATTTTGGTTTGTCATAGAGAATGTACATAACTCCACAAAATATCTTGAGAATGTAATGAAGTCTTAATTACATTGATTAAAATGTGTTATTGAAAGGTCAAGCCACAACGCTTTGCATTTTGATTCAATGACCCTTATTGCCAGATGATACGATGAATGTATAAGATGAAATACATCCAGAATCTTTTCCAGCTACCAAAGAATAAATAAAAGCGCTAATAGAGGGTTTAATCAGGCTGCCAAAACACAAAAACACACACACACACACACACACACACAAAGAAACAGACACACACAGGCGCACACACAGTCCAGTTGATGTCCTCATTTGAACTTACTTTACGTCGGAGTGAATTAAGAAAAAATATGGGTAAAAGTGTGATGAATTAATGCGCCCCCTGGTCAAAGCTGCATGGATTAATGAAAGCTGTGTAGACTGTGGGGTGAGAGTCGGGAGCCTTAATGTGTTTGATATACTGTTGTTGTACTGGAGGAGGGAAGGGAAGGGAGAACTGTAATCCAGTTAAGTTGGTCTGGGGAACCGGGTGACTGCAAAAGGAACATTGAAGCTCCTGAGATAAAAGTGCTGCTCTCTGCTCAGTAGGGCTGCCATGTTTTTTGCTTTTAATCACAATGCAAAGGCCAGATATTAGCTTCTATTACATGTATCTGTGTGTGTGTGTGTGTGTGGTTTTTCCTTTTATGCAATAAATTAGCTACTTACGGTAAAAGGATTACCCTTTTCAGCCATGGTCCAATCATGAGGGCTATCTTTCAGCCATCCCCCTACCCCTCACCCAGAACTGTGTATGACTAACAAAGAATCAACCAATCAATCACCTAGTATAAAATACATGGTATGTGCATAAGGCAGAAGGCCAAACATTAATAGCATAACCCTTCCAGCCAGAGGTGTCTTAACCGATGCAGTCAGGAGGGCGGGCTAGTCTGTCAATGTCTTCAGAGTTGTTCATAGCACTCATGGTTGTTGTCATGGTGCCAAGAATACAAGGCTTGGGTCAAAAGAGTTCACTGCCTTTCCTGGATGGCCTTCCAGGTACACAGCTCTGCGTACATTATTTTTCTAAACATGGCATCTCCCCAGACTTTGAAACTATCACATGGATGCTCCAACTTCTGTATGCCCCAAGCATTGCAATTTTCACCATTTTACACCCCTCCCTTCAGCTGCAACAATCATTCCATTATTACTGGTAAGTTCTCCCACTGAGTCTTCAGTTCAGGGAAGACATAAAAGTCAGACTGAACTAGATGGTGGGAATGAGAGGTGTGAGGGTGGCATTTAACTACTGCTCTGTTTTTGCCTTCCACTTCAGCTACTTCTGGAGGATCCCTGAATGCAGATAAAGATGTTATGCCCCCATTTGAGATATGGGGGCTTATTTAAGCCGTATCTAGATGGCACGTAATTGCGTGCTGCAAACCCTTTTAGCTCAGCCTCATATGCAAACAGTTTGCTTATGTGAGGATTGAGCGGTGCTGATGCTATTCATTGGCCACAAGGTGCTCCCCAAATGACACTGGCAACCTGGAAAAAAAGTGATTTCCCAGAATCCCAGCTCACCCCACCACCCTGCAAGCTTCTTTTTAACATCCAGCTAATTTCTTTGCATCTCTTGCCACCTCATTAATAGCAGAGAAAAATAGCTGGCTTGCGTTTTTTTTTTTCTGGAGCAATGAGAACATTAGCATATTGCACCTTGGTGACACTTTTCCTTGTGATGGTTTAATTAAAAGAAAAAAAGAAGAAACAGAGAGCGAGAGAGAGAGAGGGGGGGGGGCATACATTTTGTTGTGCAAACAGAAATAAAAACAAAAAATCCAAGGCCAGGGGTCACCTGAAGCTGATTCTGCATTTTGCTTCAGTAGAAGCACAGGCAATTCACCAGCTGAAGCAGAGAGACAAGGTGTCTTAGATTAACACAAATAAACGCTGTGCAGTGCAGCGCACCTTCGAAGTGGAATGCTGACGGGTATGAGAACTCCACAAGTTTGAATCATTAAGAGAGCAACTGAGCACAAAGGGAGGTATAAGTGACATGCTTATCAAATAATGCTTTGATATAACAGGTTTATATTAACGATGCGAGTCACTATTAAGACAGTGCTGAAATGCATGGCAGCTTGGATGTAAATGCTATTTCCATCATCCTTACAGGGTCTGAGAAACTGACAGTGAAGGGGGAGAGAAAGAGATGCCACAAGCCAACAGTCTTTGAAAGTCTTGAAATGGGATGAAATGGAAAAAGGTTACACCACACTTTTGGTGACTCCAATACGATGCTGCAATGGTGAATGCACGTCAACCATCCAACTAAAACTTTGTACCTGCTAGAAGAACCTGAGGATCTTACACCTACATATGTCATCATTGAAAATGCACCAAACAGTTGCAGGCACTTGAATGGTAAACTAGGCCTTTTGCTCGATTGCCACTCTGCAGTGAGATCCTCTGAATGTCTTTTACATGCTATGAACCACCAGCTCTCAGGATGGCTGTGCATTTGTGAGATGGGGGTACGACTAAGAACGCTGTGCTTAGTCACTATTTAGGTGAATCAACAGTGCTAAAAATGCAATGCTAATAGCAATCCCATTTGAGAGGTAGTAAATCCTTACATGTCTCAATGGCGGTGACAGAGACCAATTTAGCAAGGGCAATATAAATAGTGAAAGTGACAGAAATAACTCAGGAAGCTTGAGCATAAGGAAACAGCCCTGTGGCTGAGACAGCACATAGCTTCACATAATGCCAGAAGAGTCAAATTATCACAGTTTGAAGGGACTTTACCACTTCCATTATGTGTGTGCTGTTGATATCAATTATTTGAGAGAGTCCACAATCGTATTTCCAAGCACTGGACTGTGCCCACTGAGGAATCTGGTTTGGTGTGTCACATAAAATGATATTTTTTTGTCAACGCTTTCCCCTTGTGTTTGTTGGAAGATGGTCTAATTCAGGGTTGAATGTAAACTCATGAAAAATGCAATAAATTAGATATTATCTGAATCTTGCTACCACTGAGATGATTATACAGGTTGGCTGAGGTTCCTGGGGCTGATACCTTGGATTCAGTTAAAACCACCAATTCTCCCACTTCCCAGATCAGGCCAACAAATTATTATGAAGAAGCAGGTCAAAACAAAAAGGCCACACATGTATCAGGGAGCACCAAGAGCTTAAGTTTGACTCAAAGGTTATGACATAATCAAATAATTACAATATCTTAAAGCATACAGGGGCAGCCATAAAATTTGGGGAAAAATACTATTTCCATTAACTGTAGCTCAAAAATTCTTTATGACAAGAATTAGAATCATTGCAACTTTTCAAATCTAAAAAACACATGAGACAACTTTCAAAAAAAATCAGAGGAGGTCATGCCACAAGAAATGACCTAACATGACCCCTTGCATTCAGATGACACTGCTAAGTGGTCTTTACAGAAAAAAGTTGATATAGAGCACTTCATGAATCTAGAGTGGGTTTCATTTATTTATTTATTTATTTAATTTTTAATATTATTCACTTTTTCTGTACATTTCATCACCATGTAAATTTCAATGTGAGTGTGGCCTGTGATCCCCTTTGTTGATAAATTGTGCTGAGAATGAGAGTTCGCTGAGCTCTGTTCAAACAAAGACTCTGGGTGTGGGAGAGTACCTGATGGGCTGGATGTGGATTTTTACTGCATATGGGAATCAATAAATATTAAACAGTCCAGGGAGATTCAAACATTTAGGAGGCATGAATCAAATTGCTGTTAACGACACAGGAAGCTAAAAAGGCCCCGTGAAAAGCTATGCAATTGGGATGGACAGGAATATAAGTGTGAACTATGTATTATTAAAAAAAATGAATGACAGCTGAACAACATATTTTTACCTGGAGAGAGAAGAGTTGACTTGAACAACAAGCCAAGGGTTTCCTTTATTGATAACTGCCAGTTTTACCAAAGAAAACATATTATTATAATCATTCCAATTATTATTTCCACAGCTGATACCCTTGTGTAGTGACTTCAATAGCTTGCCATTTTTAATGTAGTTTGATAATTTACTGGTAATTCAATTTAAGCTCCTTGCTTGAATACAACAGCAGTGCCTCCACTTGGGGATTCAAGCCTGCAACCATCTGACTGTAAGCCCAGTTACTAAAGTATTACACAATACTGTTGCTCCACACTTTTTCACCTTGGATATCTATAGGTATTTTTGATCAGGTAGTGTGCATAGAGTCTTAAGTTTCTTTGAGCTAAACTTAATTGATCTGTAGTGTTTTTCCTTACATGTTTTATCTCTATAAGCAACATTTGGCTTCCATCACTATACATGTAACAGGAAAAAAAAAAAAACATAATTCATAGGTCGATTATCAAGTAGAGTAACAGAACAATCAATCACAGCAGTAAACATGCGATTCAGCGGTAGCCTGAAGCAAAGGTGACATTACTCAATTGCTTTTGTTTTACATGTTGTGCTGGACAGAGCAATCACATACTGTCAATCATCCACTCTTATCAACCAATCAAATTACTTTCCTCTCCATAGTAAAACACCTCAGTCAGTTGTTGATAGCACATGATAGTACCTTCCATTTTGCTGTCCAGTGGGTTAGGGCTACAGAATGGATTGATGATCTCACAAGTGCACACCCCAGTTCTTCCAGCTGGAGTTTCCAACATGTACTTAAGGAGTTTGTGTTAGGCATCCCTCATGCAGTGCAGGTCATCCCACAGACAATGATCCAGTTTATACCTCTGCTTTACACAGATTGTATCTCTTTCCCACACTAATGCAATGGGCACACTCAAGGTTTTCAGTGCCTAATATTTACCTTTGCATTTTACACACACTGTTAAAATGTTTTCAGTGCTTACAACACGTTTTCCTTTCTGACGTTCTTTTTTAATGTTTACGTAATCCTCATAACTGCCATACCATGTGGGAATGGATTCTAAGGTTGATTTCTTTCTTTCTTCTTCCTTTAAATCTAGCAGCTCCTTGTGTGGGATTACAGACCTGAACGAAGACACCAACGACAAATTGGATTTTACTGGCTCGGCAAACGTAACCCGCGGCCTACTCCTATGGTGAGTCAGGGTGCTCCGACTCGTGGCGTGTTCCAGTTCTTATCTCCCTCAGACCCGCTCCCAGTGCTATAGGGAACACAGACATCGAGTCCAAACTGGCTAAACATCATGTAATCCCTTAATTTCCTTTCATGGAGGGAAAAGGAAATGCACTGACTGCAGCTAGCTGATTTCTGCATAATATGTGAATTTTGAATATGATACACAAGCGCATCATGAGAACCATGTTGCCGCTTACCTTGCCAGGTTTAGCAGCTCATAGACAGTAGCCTGTTCCTCTGATGGCACATGTAATGAACTGGTCATTTATGATTGATTTTGTAATAACATGCATTTGCATATATTTACTCTCTTAGAACACACTTTTATCCACAGCAACTTGCATAGATTACAAAAACACATTATCCCTTTCTATGGCTGGATGTTTATAAAGTTGTTTAGAAGATAAGAAACAGAGAATGATAGCAGCAGGATTCAAACCCACAAAACCTGAAGTTGCAGGTCATGTTATCTAACCTTGACTGCTGCCAGTACACATGAACTCTCATTTTGATGTTAAAGCTTTTCATTAGAAAAAGAAAGTCAAAATGTCTGTTTGAAATGCACAAAAACTTGAAATGCACATTTTAAAAGTGGAAATTTTCAAGTAGATATGTATTACACAGTCAGAATTAATCAGTTGATGATCAACCAATTAAGGTTGGGATTCATTGTCAGTTCGCCAGCATAAAAAAGATTTTCCATGTGGAGCAAGCATACAAATGCATGCAAAATTCATGCAAAAGAAGCTATTTAAACTGCTAGGTCATTTGACTGCTAGGTCTACCAGTGTAACTGATACCACAAGCTCATTATTTTAAAAAAAAAGTGATTTAATGTTTTCAAAGCTTTAGTTGGCTATCAAGCATTCTAAATCAGAACGATTTGCTTCTGTTTTTTTTTTTTAATCATTACTCCAAGGTTATACCTCAGAAGTAGACTGTGTGCAAAAAAAAAAAAAAAAAAACTGAGAGTGGGCATAACGAGTCTCAGAGACAGGTATTTCAAGGAAGGAGCCTTTATGTGAAATCACAATTGTATCAATATCTATACTGTTTCATTTGTTCAAAAATATGTGAACACCCACTTTAAATAATCCAACTAGATTGTGCTTTGGAAGAAATTGTCCAAATTTCTGCAGAGATGCTTTCATATTGGACATGCTACTTCATATTGGTCATGCGCCTGCCCACAATGGTTGTGTAGAATAGGAACAATGGTCTGGCCACCCATGGCTGTCCACTGAGATAAACTTGTTTTTTTTTTTTAATTACTTCATGGTTATTAATAATATTCAGAGATTTTATTATTATTTATTTATTATTATTATGATTATTACATTTTATTATTATTATTATTATGCTGCAATATGTAATTTTTAATGATTAGGCCAAAAATAAATGTTGATGTTATGTGAAATGACATTACATTAAAATTATTTTAAATAATAATTATTATTTAAAATTAATTATTTATTTTATTATTACATTTTATAGAATATTAACATTCAAGATCTAAAATAAAATTTCAAAATAATAAAAATACTACTCTTTAATCTGCTTAACAAACATAATTTTATTAATTTGCAGAGATGATTGTCAAAAACATAAACATCCATATGCTTCTTTTTGGGAGCATAAACATATTTAAAAGTAAAGACACCTTTCTGACAGAACTCAAGGTGCTTTTCAACTCAAGGGTTGCATTCTCTTTTGCTGATGATGGCTGCAACAACAAAGCATGTTGCTGAGAGTTAAGTTTAGCTAGCAGGTCACTCGCCTTCTCCTTTTGGTCCTCGCCGCTGTACTTTGAAAAGGAGGGAATGTTTCGTTTTGTAGTGACGACGGATATTATATTCTTTCAAAACAGCCACTCTCCGTCTGCATATGAGACAAACTGCTGTTGAATTTTTTTTCTGTAAAAAAATAGTTGTCTTGCCAATTTTTTCTGAATTTTCTATTATCAGTGTACGACTGCCTCGCGCTCGATCTTGACTGGCTGACTCAAAGCCAGTGACGTAAGATACACGCACAGCACGTGAGCATTTCTCTAAAAATAATAATATTAAAATACCCTCTATACTTCAGATAAGCAATATTTTCCAATTATCACTCCCTTCTGTTGGTGTGTAAAAATTATATTGAAACAAAATATTAACCCTTTCGCACGTAACTTATTTTTATGCTAAGTAGCGTGTGTTACGTCACATGGTTCGTTATGTTTTCATTAGAGTTCTTAAGCTTCTCATAGTTGTCAGTTAGCATTTGCTATATTTTTAATGTTAAATTGCTGTTTCCTCAAAGCTAAAATTGTCTAGAATTTTTCCAATATAGCTTTCTAATCGCATCAGTTTTAGAATACACGCTAAACAGCAAATTACACCGGTGTGACTGTATGTGTGTAAGGGTTAAAAATGAAAAACGGAGGGGAGAGAGTGGGAGAAAGAGAGAATACCATAATTTTTCGTAGATATGATGTATATAATTTAATAGGGAAGCTTAACAACACTGTGCTGTACATTGCTGTAAAACTCAGATAACGTACTTTCTAGCTGCACAAAATTTATATTTCAGAGTCATTATGGTTAGGATTTTACAGCACTTTCAAAATAAGAGGAGAATAAGCATGAGCTTGTCAAATGCCATGGCGGGCCAAAACAAAGGGAGTGCGGGCCCCAAATTGGGCGGTCCTGATTTAGGTTAAGGTTTAACGTATATGATTAATAAATTTTCAGTTTTTTTCCCCTTTTTACGATGGCACTCACAGCAATCCTCAGTCGTTTTTCACAAAGGCCTCCTTAATAGTACATCACTGGGAGCATGCAATTACATTCTGAGAATGGCACAATATTCTGCTCCGAACACGGTTGAATAGCTCTGCGTTTTGTGCTTGGAACAATGACACCAAGTATTAGAAGTGCAGTTACAATTAGTCACAAAATAAGTAGCATTTGCATCTGGTCCTTGCAAGAGGCTGCTTGTCCCCTGCTCAGCAGCTCACCATCTGTGAAATTATTTGTGCCGGTTTGACTTGTGCGCTGCCCCAGTTCATGCATTGGCCGTGCCTCCATCGGACGCACTTACGTAAGACGCGGCGTTTTGATAGCCGGCATGCATTATTCATCCCTTGCAGCACTTTGATCCCACAATTTGCTTCTTAATCCATAGTGCAACTGTGGCTAGGATTCACATTTGGGGAGAAACAAGAGCTGGGGCAAACAAGTCTATTCTGGGTGGCAGTGAGGGCGGGGGGGCATGCTGTCTGGCTAACCATGTGGTCATTCACTGCGAAACAAAGAACGGCTATCAATTGTAAGACTGTGATGACTGCTGTTCTCATGATGGTTCCCACAGAGATAGGGCAGTGATGATATGGAAACTTAGGTGTTTGCATGACACATATGCCATTGTACATTCTCTTATTTTATGTCATAGATGGACATATGGATCCATTTATTAATGGAATCATTGCCCTGTCCACAACACTTCCATTTGTACATTCATTCCAGCATAAGTCCAGCACAAATACGTAAAAAATTACATAATAAGTCCAAACCAGTCCAAAATTCAAAGTACAACATTTTGAAGCAGTGAACGTGTATTTGAAGAAGATTAACTTCTCTTATAAGAGTTACATTAAATTGACCTTGTGCCAATTTAACAAAATTGCAATTACTTTAAAAACTAGCAAAATTGTTCCCTGGCAACCACATGGTAAAAGACATACAACAGCAGACTGTGCTACGTAGGTGTTCTGAATAACCCTTTCCCTTACCCTCAACTATAGCCCTTACTCAAATCCTTAACCTTATCCCAAACATAAAATCAGCCATAACCAACCTTACCCTCTGAGTAATTTTATGATGTAACTAAACCAAACTACCTAGCAGTTATATAGCCCTCAGTTGAAATTACATAGTGCTTACATATTTATCTACAAATAGGAACAAAGAAAACATTGAAGTTATCACTCCAAACGCACACACACACACACATATGCGCACACACACACACACATACACACCTCAAAACCAAAGTAGCTTTTCTTCTTCATAACCTTTGTAACTTCAACCCTCAGTATTGACAGACACATGTTAATTACTGTAGCTGCCCATTTTTCTCCTTAGCGGGTAAAGCGGGTAAAGTTTCACAACGGCCAACAAAGCTTTATATCATACTCTCCATTTCATAGACATCTACAACGTTTGCCTCCTTCATGGAGATGTGCTGCAAAAAATACCCCCCAACCTTTTCTTTCAGCAGATGAATTTGGGCCAGACGTGAGCAGCATGATTTCCCACAACACCATGCACCAAGTTGCATTTAAAGACATCACGGCTTCCTTCTGACGGCACCCGAAGGGTTCAGTGGAGACGACTCTTCCTTTGCTCTCTGCGTGGGCTTCATTCCACATTTCTCTTTTTTTGGTGGGTGGGGGTGGAGTATGGGGGACTTTTGATATTTAAGGAAAAGAAGATGGGAAGTGCAATGGGACACGAGAACTGCGTTAATAATTTAAACACAGGCTCACCAAGGCATCCTGCTGTCTGTTTCCCCCTCCTCTTCTGCTCTTCTCTTTTTTTTTCTTTCCCTCTTTTGCCTCTTGAAGTTTGTCCCAGGCAGCTGTCAGAAACTGCTGATGCGACTCCATAGGTCCCTTGGCCCAAACTGAGGGAGAGGCCTGAGAGGGGGAGAAAGGAGGGAGGGAGGGAAGGCATTGCTGAACCTTATCGCGTCAGTCACGTGGGACACACACCGATTAGGCTGAAAGGACAATGCGGGAGACATAACCGGTTGCCACTTCTGCCCTGTGCAGCCTCAGTGTGATTGCATGAGCCACGTTTATTGTCCCTTTCAAGGAATCGTCATGGGGTCTTCTATAAGCCGTGCCATGAGCGAACATGCGACCTAGTAAGGGATGACAAATGACAATGAAAACCCTGACTTCATGTCACCAGTGGTTGAATAAACATTAATAACCTGTGAGAATAATCATCTTGAAAATGTATTCCAATAACCTGACTACCCAAGTCATTAACGGAAACAACTTTCAATACCAATGGACCCAGTTTTCAGAACTGCAGTGTGAAGAGTGTTTTGGAACAATTTTGTGAATATCACAAAAATAATAAATACATTTTAATTAATCAATTTTAATATTAGTTATTCTTTTATTATATTCATACAAATACACAAAGTACTTTGGGTATTGTTTAGCATCATCTAGTTACATACATTAAGGTTACATTAAAACGTATCCTGTTCAATGTACGATTCTGATATTGCAACAATGACTATCAATTAATATTTATCTGACAAACAACTGTCTGATACCATTTTGCAATTTTATTATGGGTTATATTATATAATTAATAATGGGAATAATACATAAATGAGAAAAACACAGCTCTCCTTAAACTGAGAAATTATGTGTGTCTTACAGTAAATAAATTACTGACATATCCTTGTTAAGATAAACCCATGACAGAATGTTTCGGAGCATGAAGGCTCACATTAAATTCTGCTATGTTGTGCTATTTAACGCTTGAATGGCAATCAATTCTTTAATTAAGGTCTTGGCACAGTTCAAAAACAACACGAAAGCCCTACCCAATTGCTGGCATGACAATGACAATGCCACTTTTTATCCCTGCTGAAAAACTTGAGCCAAAGATGCTGGAGTATTACAGGATATTTGACTTTCCCTTTGTTTCTGGATCTTACCACTTAGGGATAACCAAATGGCAGTGGCTTCTTTTGTCATCCTCTTTAACGTGAACATTTCTCTAAGTTCTCCTTCCCAGTGAAGTATTCTCACACAGTGGATGGACTCAAAAGGTATTTTGTCAAAATGTTGTTATTATAATTATCTGTATTAGTTGTACTAGGTAGCAATAATAAATTATTTATATTTACATTTAACATTTTGTCACTTAGCAGACTCTTATCCAGACCAACTTCCAATGTGCAAATACATTAACATACATTTTGTTAAGTGCATTTACATTACATTACATGCATTTAGTAGACGCTCTTATCCAGAGTGACTTCCATCACAATATAACATAAGTGTATCCATTGAATTTAAACAAACAACAGTGTCAGACCAGGCTCACAACACTCCCAGACCAGTGACTGTGGGCATAACACTGTTCAAGCCCTACCACAAGTTAACTTGTGCACTCTGACAAAAGCCAAGTATACTACAACACAACAGGTCCTAGAACACAAATTCATAATACATCATAATACTACACATAAAGTTAACATTGAATGCAAGAAATAGCGGGTATTAGGGGGTGGGGATAGAAGTGGAACCGAAATGCAGTCTCAAGACTGGGTCTTCAGTCTGAGTTGGAAGATGGACAGTGATTCCACTGTCCTAACCCCTGTGGGAAGTTCATTCCACCACTGAGGAACCAGTACAGACAGGGACTGTGACTGAGAAGAGCCACCACGTCAGGTCAGGGCAGTCAGTTGCCCTGTGGATGCGGAGTGCAACGATCTTGAGGGAACACAGGGTTTGAAGAGGGGTCGTAGGTATGACAGGGCTGTCCCATTCACTGTCCTGCATGTCAGCACCAAGGATTTGAACTTGATGCAAGCAATAACAGGAAGCCAGTGAAGTGACATGAGGAGGGGAGTTACTTCACTATGTTTAGGTAGATTATAGACAAGTAATGCAGCTGCATTTTGGATTATTTGTAGAGGTTTGATTGCATTTGCAGGAAGGCAAGCAAACAGGGAGTTGCAGTAGTCCAGGTGTGAGAGAACCAGGGCTTGAACTAGGAGCTGTGTGGAATACATAGTGAGATAGGGGTGGATTGTAGAGGAAGAATCTGCAAGCCCGACTCACTGCTGTCACCTGAGAGGAGAAGGACAGCTGGCTATCAAGCATTACACCAAAACTATTGACAGTGCTATTGGTTGTAAGGCTTGTAGAGTATAGGCTGAGAGAGAGCTCTTGAAACGGGGAGGACTTGGACAGGATGAAAAGCATCTCAGTTTAGCCAGGTTCAGCTTCAGGCAGTGGTCCATCATCCACTGTGAAATGTCTCTTAGGCAAGCTGAGATCCGTGTAGAAACCTGTGTGCCAGACGACGGAAACGACAAGAGTTGTGTGTCATTGGCATAGAAATGATATGAAAAACCATTGGAGGAGAAGACAGAGCCAAAAGATTGCATGTAAAGGGAGAAGACGAGGGGGCCAAGTACAGAGCCTTGAGAGACACCCATAGACAGCCTGCGGGGTCTGGACAACCCACCATTCCAGGACACCCTGAAGGAGTGTCCGGAGAGGTAGGATTTAATCCAGAGGAGAGCAGTATCAAGATCATGGAGTGGGAGGAAGCTTTGGCTGTTTGAAGAGCCTCAGTAATGTAGACTAGGGCAGCTTCTGTGGAATGACCAGCCCTGAAACCAGACTGAAAAGGATCAAGAAAGTAGAACAAAACAGCATGAAATGTACAACAAAGAAGGACATGCTTCAACATCCCAAGTGAAACACAATATTTCCATTATTATGACAATGTAAAATTATACAACTACAAAAAAAAAAAAAAAATAGGGAACATGATCACACAATGGTTGGGGAAATGAGGTACACAGTGAAGAGGTGTGACAGGAAGCTCATTCCACCACATCAGGGCCATGATGGACAGAGCATGAGCCTGAGATGCATAATTGCTCAAATAGGGGACATACTAATCCAAAGTGGCTTAATTGGTACACATTTTATATGTATAAAATTGGATATTGCTACTTGTATGCTTCACAACCAGGTTTTGACAAGTTCATCAATCAACAAAATGAATTAAATAAACAGTGTGTTTGAATCCAGGCCTAAAGCTTTGTTTTCACGTATTTCAGTTTTTTTTTTCCTCCACTGCAAAAAACCTCTAAAGAAAGCAAAGACTTTCCGCAAAGAAGTGGATAAGAACTTCCCTCAGATTTCCCCTGCAAATAAATATAAAAAATCTGGCAGCAGTTCGGTTTAATTAAGTTCCCAATTACGTGCTCTAATCTTGCAGAGAAACACAGTGCAGGGGGAAATATCTCAAGACAAACAGGTCCTCAGCGCATGGATCCACATGTACCTTTGATTGAGCAAACAAACAAACACAACTCATCCGCCTATAAGACATGAAATTTTAAAAAAGCTGTGCACAAGTTGCCGTGTACAACCCTCACCGAAACGCTCAGCTGCCCAGACCAGCAATGCTGTTGCATGCTGTCATGATTGTCTAATGTTCTGACTATATTGCAAATTTGCATTGTGAGAATGGTCTTTTGTGCAAATTTGTAGTAACTGACATCTGTTCTCTTGAAATGATCAACAGTGTAAGGAACATTTTGCTCAACATTCCCTTTCACTGTGCACAGCTGTTGCAACTATTTATTTGAATGCTGCAATGGGATTAAGGTCTACTTTTTTCAAAGACTTATTTGAAAGATGACCTGTTATATATACCTATTGATTCAACATTTCTATGTAATTGCATATGCAGTATGAATACGTAATAGCAACAATCCAGTGAAAGCATCTGGGTGGACCTCTCAAGCATTTGTGAAACTTCTCTGTAAGGGACATTCACTGAAAAATGGTCCGCAAATCTCCGTCCCCGTATGTCACATTCATGTGAAAGGGCAGAGACACTCAGACACAATGTGAAGCATACTGAGACATATGGCCAGACGGCAACCCTTCAGCAGCACTCTGAAATGAGGCCCTCGGCTGCCTGACTTTTGTAGATAAAGGAATGATGCACCGAAGTGTCACAGAGCATACAAGGGTGTGCCGTCACTCCCCGACTCCTCATCATCTCAAACCACTCATCTCTACCCTTTGTCACACTCGACCATCAATTCAATCTCTGTGCCATCGGGGACAGAGTGCTATCTCAGTCTGAGATTTATCTTTATTTATTTTTCCTTAAAAGACAGAAAAAATGACCTTGGGGGCAATTTACTGATTGTTATTTTAATCTCTTTCCAACTCTATTGTACATGGAAGCGAAGAATGTTTTTAATCATGTATGTTGCAGAGTAAATATTTACTTGCAGTTTATTTACATTTAGTAAAAATAATATAGATGTAGACTACACCAACTCTTTTTGAAAGAGAACCTGCCATTACTTTCTTATCAGTTTAGTTACTTTTATAAACTGAACATTGATATGTTTTAACAAAACATCTACTCATATCATTTTATTAATAATATCTACAAAAGCAGCAAATTCTTGCCTCTGCATATTTCTTTTTGCATTATTATTCATTTTAAAATGGTTCAATTTGCCTAAATTTAACATTACATTGTTATTGGCAGTTTTTTGGTCAGCAAGCATTTTAATATGAGCTTTTTATCCTTAAGCCTCCCATACACTAGACGACTTCGACAAGACTCTGAAAAGACTTTAAAAAGACTGAAGTCTTACACCCTCTCACACCTACCATGCACTAGACGACTTTGATAAGACTCTGAAAAGACTTTAAAAAGACTAGAAAGTCTGACACCCTCTCACATCTAAAGACTCACAGACGATTTTGCAAAGACTGGGGATCTTGCAGAGTCACAACAGTCATGCGCCGCTTAACGTCCATTCGGACAATGTCCATTCGCATATAGGCTACGTCCGTAGTCCCATAAAAAGGTTATAATAAAGTTTAAAAATCCCGATCACAGAACGGGAGGTAGCGGTAGTGAAGGCAACGCTTCCCGCACGCAACACATGTATCTTGTCTCATGGAAATAAAGCGATTGCGCTGCCAGGCGTATAATGGTACAGTGTATTAATGTGTATGTTTAGTATTGTACAATATTAACCAACTTAACCCATATATTATTGTGTACTTTACCAGATACATTAGTTGAAATACAGTACGGTACTGTATGTATACAGTATCTTAGCTACAGTAGCCTAGGTATACCTAGCCATATAGGTTTGCTAGTATATAGTATGGTGTTCGCACAACGTCCAAATCACATAACGTCCTATTTCACAGAACGTATCGTGCAGCGCATATTTGCAAGACTGCAACTAGATTCCTTTTGAGATTATTTCCCATCATGCTCCTGGCAGAATTTTACAAGAAGAGAAATGGAGCACAAGCAGAAGCAGCTTTTGGCCACAGCTACCCTTGTGTGTGCCGTGATTTGTACAGAAAAAAAACGGCCAAAAGGAAAAAGAGAAGACACAGAAGAATATGGAGACGACCCTGGTTGTGTGAACGGGGGCAGCAATTTCTGCCCACTTGTTTTCTTTCTCCACTCTATCGTGGTACAAATGTGAAGTCACGTCAAAGAGACACTCTTGTTCACTCCACAACTCCACCAGTTTCTCCTCCTTTTTTACAGTCCAAAAGAACCGCGGCTTCCGAGGCCTCCCCGGAGTCTCCTCCATGTCCATCTCGGTCTATCTATTCCGCTTTGCTGTTTCTTGTTTGCTGCTGAGAGAGCTCACCTATTGGTTGTTGACAATGCCACGTCACTATTTGCGTCAGCCAAGACTGAAAAACTTACGATAATATTAAACACGGTTGAATTTATCGTAATGGCAAGAGGAGAGAAAGACTGACTTAAAACTGCTCCGATTGCCACCATACACCAAACGATCGAGACCACGGGAGCGCGCCGCGACTGTAGCAAAACTCTCAAGATTTTATTCTGACTTTGGAAATTTGTCTGCGACTGTGAAATCGCTAGAAAGTCGTTAGGTGTAAGGCCGGCATTAACCTATTTCACAAGCCACTTTCGAGGGGGGCAATTTTCATCAGGCCAGACAATGATTGAAATGACTGTAAGTGGAAAGCAGATTAACACCTGTGACAGCTGCATGCAAGATAGACTGTGCTACAGGGGAAATGGCCAGCCTTTCAGTTGTCAGCTGTTTCAGGTTTAAATAGACTGAGATCAAATTAATGTGCAACAGTAATCTGCATAATTTGTCTCTATTTAACACTCTTTATATTTTTTTCCACAGAACATGCCAGAGGCACAGGGTTCTTTTAGACCCAACATTCATATGACAAACAGTCTTATTATCAGGTTTTCAGTGCCCTCTTGATTTTGTAAATGAAATGTCTCTGTATTAGGGTGCACATGTGCTGGGAATGGCTGATTAGAACCTCTCAGCAAACTTGATTCACCACATCTAATTATGGCAGTCTCAGTGAAATGTGTATGTGTATGGCTGCATGTGTTTTCTGGTGATTGTAAGCTAGCTAAATCATTGTAAGTGACTGGTGCTGAAACATGAACACACCCTCAAACATGAAGTTCCCATGACAACATAAGTGGCAGTGGACTCTTCAGGCCAATATAGTTTATGCTAAAGGAAGATGACATTTTGAAGTAACCTACAACTGCTAGGCAGGTACTGTAGCTGTATTTCTAAATCTTTTAATTTCATAATAACACAATCAAAGCATGTTTTTCACAAAATTTAATGTTTTTTTTTAATCAAAATACACAAAAAATATGAGATAACACTGACCATCCTGCAGTGAAACTAGCCACAGTTTAAAATGTTTGTTATGTTGTGTTTTTGATTTGTTGTAGTTTTGCAACAATTACCTCATATGAGTAATGAGCTCTTTTCCTCCCCTCATCAAAGATGAGGTTTCCCAACATGAGCATATCCACCTCATGAATTTATGAAATAGGTGATGCCCCAAGCAATGACGGAACCATCCGTGCTATGATAGCCTGAAACACCCTTGCCATCCAAGACTGACTTTCTGAATGTGACAAAAGCATCATGGGAGTCAAACATGAGGGCATGTTTGGTATGTCTGCTGGTTGCATGTACTGGCCATTGAGCTTGATAGGAAAAGCAAAATTCAAATATTTGGAAAAGAGTTGGAAAAGACTCATTCTGCTCTATTCTGGAGTGAAGCCTGGCTTGTCCCAGCCTCCCACACATTCCCCCCTTTACTGAAGCCCCTGGCAAAGGTCAGGTAGATGCACCTTCTTTTGAATGAGAGATATTTTTCTTTCTGTCACACATTTTTCTCCCTGGCCCAGTCGTGAGGTTCTGATGAATGGCAGCGAAAGGCTTATGGCTTTAATAAGCTTCTTTGACTATGTCCCTCTCTTTCACTGTGCGGAATAAGATCCAGTCATCTGGCCTAATAATGCCAATTCCTCACAAAAGGAGAACCCAACTAGCCAGTTCCCTCTCCTGCCCTGCCACAGACATTTCTACACCTGGTATTTAACACTTCTGTCTCACGACGTTAATTGACTCCTATGTTGAATTCAAGCCCATTAAAAAAAAGGAAGGAAAGGGGGAAAAACCTGAATCCTTACACAATCCATTCTTCAAGTGTGACCAGTGTAGTGCCAGTGTCAGTCTAATTACCAGAGGATGTTGCCGTGGTGGTGGTGGTGGTGTGTGTGTGTGTGTGTGTGTGTGTGTGTGTGTGTGTGTGTGTGTGTGTGTGTGTGTGTGTGTGTGGCAATGTGGGGACAGGGGCAAGGGCAAGGGCAGGGTGGGGGCTCCTCCTATGGATTTCTTAACTTCAGAGGTGTGCTGGCTTCTTTTATTACAGGTTTTATCTTATTTTACACATGTTTATCTGTCCTTGTTAATCCAAGATGCCACAGTGTCTCAGTGATCAAGTATTGAAATATAGAAATCCAAGCAGAAAAGCTTGTGACTACAGGTAAATGCCCACACTTACCTGCTAATAGCTAATACACTTGTTCAGTTATTGTGTGCTGTACTAAGTCTGGACAGAGAACATTTGAGGCAGAGCTATCATGCATTAACTCACACCAGCTATGGACCAGTTTAAAGTGAAGGAATAAGGATGGACAAGAAACTTTATTACCAGAAGCTAGCCTGGGTGGGTCACAGCTGTTATGCCTTTGAGGAAGGTATTCAACCTGATGGCTTCAGTAAATTTCCACATGTATAAATGGATAATGTGAGGCTAATATAAGACAATGTAAGTTATGTGAGTCACCTTAGATAGGCTCAAATTAATAGTAATATCAAGGCCTTATAAATGGTTTTATGAGGAAAAACATAGCGGCGGAGAATCCCAGCACTTCTTTCCCTTATGCTTTGCACTGTATGCAAATTAGATAATAAGAGATATTTTCATCATGATTAACTGAATGGATTTGACAGCCCGTTTAAAAACCTCAAAGGCATGTTTCCACATCGTTTATAGACACCGATAAGGAAACCTTGAACATTTTTTTTTCTGTAACCCATCATACTATACACATCTTGGTGTCAGTCTGTACCCCTGCCCCTCCCTCCTTTATTCCCTTATGTACTTGAAGTGAGGAAGTAAGAAAGGAAGGCTTGGACTTAAAGCAGTGATCTAAGAGATGGGATTGACAGCAACATCTGCTGTGTCAACATGCTTTGATGTTCAACACTTTATTATTAATTATTTATGCCCTTTTAAAAATAGATACATTTTTTGTTCCTCTACATGTGTCAATGCCAGTTACATGAAGAATGTATGTTTTACTGCTGTAAAAAAGTGCATTCTTATTCTTCTAATACACAGTGAAAATACCACAAATTTTAGCGCAATTTTTTTTTTTCATTCTTCCATGTTCTATAATCCTGAACCAGTATGCACTGAGCGAATATTAAAGTCATAGAAAAGACCTTTTGACATGGATTCACTCGCATAACACATGCTCAGCAATCATTTCATGACTGTGCACCAGAGCTGGAAATGTCTGCATTCGTATGCACTTCTTGAACAACGTAGGAAAAATCATTACGTATGTCTGACCATTTCCATTTGCTTCTTGTATGTTGGCAGTCAATTAATAACACTGCTACCTTAAGCAAAAATAATGTATCCAGCACCTTCTGTGTTCTAATGGAGGATTCCACTGCAATGATTACATCACATACTTAAATTAGAGGCACAAGTTTTCTACCAGTGACCGAACTGTGTGCCCATATGGACTTAAGTGTTTGAAGTGGCCCTGTATAAGCCCAGCAAGAGCGATGTTCCACGGTCCCTTGTCTCCCTCTTGTTCCCCTGATGGCATCACACCTCATCTAACTCTACTAGGGGGCCACCACTTGCTATGGAAGGGGGGAGTCCTTTCCCCCCAAAACAGATGCATCTAATCTTTCTGAACTCAGCAAGCTCTGGAAGAGGAAGACTCCTTGACCATGATGCCTCCTGAACTCACCACCGATGCATCCTGAGCTCATCTTCAGCTGTGGATGGCCATTATGAGATGGATTAGACTGACTTTCAAATAATTAATCTAAGATACACAAATAGGGTAACTTGTATGGTTAGACACACATCTAATTAATTTTTTTGCCAGCATAAGTCAAACTACAGTTATTTCATGATCTCCTGTAATTTGACTCAGCTGCTGACAGCCACGCTGAAACACACACACAAAACATTATCATTACATCTCCCTTCCCGTGTTGTCTTGTCCGACAATAATCTTTTTCATGATTGATTCACTAATTCAATTCCTGTCCATTGTCTGTTTGTTTAGATATTCTTGTTTATTTAGTTTCGTTTCATCGTTTGTCTGTTTTGTGTTAATAAACTTGCTTTATTAATTACATTGTCGCCTGGTCTGTATTTTGTATTGACAAACTGGGCTCTAATAGGCTTAAAAGACCTCATTTTATTAATTATTATTATGTTCGTGGAGGAATGTTAATTATCCTCGCCAAATGGCCATTGCCTCTGTGGGGATAGGCATGTCTCCTACATAATTGGTGGTCTGTGTGAGTCTAACACCTCTACAGTTGTCTGTGCACCTGTGCACATTTGAAACAAAGAGATGCTTTTCCTCAAGGATTAAATCTCAAGGGTTTCTTAGAATGCTGCAGGAGTGGGTTCTTGTAAAAACAGGGTTGAAAGCACACATTTTTAATGATATGTTTATTTTTTAGTATTTTTTACTTGTTCCCGTTGGGTTGTTTATATGGGTGAGTGGGGTGGCTAAAATTAGCGGCCATTTTCATTTTCATTTGCAGCCCAGAGAGGTGCTGTCTTCTCCCTCTATAGAGCAAAACAGTTTTGGCAGTTATTCTGTGTTTCAAGAGGTGATAATAGAGAGGGAATGATTGATTCTTGAGACTGAAGGAAAAATCACACTTTTCTGCTTGCTTGGATCACGGTGGGAGGCTGCAGCAAGAGGGTGTTGAGTTGGGCATGGCTTCTCACCCAGTGAAACAGATGTACCCACTAGGACACTCCCCCTTCCATGCCCTGGAGCTCTGCACCACAAATTATGATATTATGGATTAGATGGCATTGGAAAGGAGTGTCATGTAAGTGTGATTGATTGAATGCTCTCTGTTGCACCCTACCATTCAAACTGTCCTGCAAGTAATGCATGCTAAAGTCAAGTGCTCCCTTTTACTTTACATCACTCATATATCAGATACTGTGTTTTTTGTATAGGGTTCTGAAATATTAGTGTGACTGCTTCTCAGAATTAGTCATAATGTCCTGATTTCAGTCCAATGAGAGTTCTGGAACATTTAAAGCAGCTTCATTTGAAGTGCTTGTGAGCACCGAATCATATTTAGATATAGAAATGTGTCTCTAGACAAAAAATGGGGAAAGAGTTTCTGATCCATGTTCTTTCTTTTCTGGCGAAAGCAGCATTAATTCATTTCTGTCTTGCAAAGTCAGGAGACAATAAAAAAACAGCAAGGCAATCTGGGAAATCTGCTGCCACACGGTGTGTCATGTCATGGAACAATGGGAGAGCAGTAATGCGGAGAAGGAGAGAACAGGCGCTTGGGAAAAATGCATCTCCCGCATCGTTTCACCTCCCTTTGCCTTTCTCATCATGATAAATATTGCATTACACCTCCTGTTCCCCTTCATGTTCATGCTAATCCATAATTCAGGGCTAAGAGCAGTCATCTCCTGGGGGCCGGATCAAAGCCAGGCTCCCACACCATCGTCCAGGTAACTGAGGAGGCCCAGCATGTGATTTGGAAGAATCATACTCAACATTGCAGGTTTTTCTTTTTTTTTTCAAAAAGCACCAATTACACATGCTCCCTGCTTGGCCTGTGTAACCACTGATGAAACGCAATCTTTGATTTGTTAAGCGTATGAATAATGGAACACGTGTTCCAGGCGATGTTGAACAAGGACAACAGTTTAGTGGAGAGCTCAGACCTTGATGCTTCGAGATTTGGGGGGGTGTGTTGATCAAAGGAAGTTTGAAAAGCTGCGTCCTTTATCTTCATGCACACACTGTTATCGTTCACTGTTCACTTCGAAACATCAGATCAAGGACGACACAGATTAGTCTTGTCTGCACAAGTGTAGCAACATATGGAAAGATGCTGCCTATCTTTTGTCCTCCGCTTGAGAAAGATTTAATTAGAGCTGATGGCCATTTGAACTACAGCTTAAGCATAGATGTAAACATTATTGTGTAAACTCTCATCTTGAGAATTTCCATTTACATTAATTGTGTAGTGCTGTTTCAAAAGCCTTATTGTGTGGGCATTTGCTGAAAATGGGCCGTGTTCCTCTGAAAAGACAGGAAAACCTTAAAGTGTCGGGTTTTTCAGAAGATTTAAGAATGTAACATCACATGTTCAGTTGGAGTTAAGGGCTACATTTAGATACTGTGTTACCAAGGTTAATTGTGCCCCTGCAATACAGGCTGCAGGCGTAGAACAGGGGTAGGGCCATTGTTCTCAGGTATCAGATTATGTAAGCGTACGGTTTTACCATAGTAATAATGCTTTTCTAAAAAAAAAAAAAAAAAAATCTATTATCCCTTAATGTCTTTTGCACTGTAGATTTCCAGTGTGAAAATTCAATTTTCTTTGCAGATGAGGATTAAAAAGTCACACATTTATTACCCAGCTTAATTTCTTTTAGTATTACCAACTGGGTTAAAATTGTTTTAAATCCTGCAATATCTGCATGATACGAAATGAGCTTCACAGGACAGCAGATGAACACAAAGAACCATAGCTTCTTGAGTGGCTTAGCAGGTCAATGAAGAATATATATATATATATATATATATATATATATATATATATATATATATATATATATATATATATATATATATATATATATATATATAATAAAAATGAATAAATGCATCTGCAGTCTAAAGGCCTACATTGTGCTATACCTGTGTGATGCCTGCATTCATTTTATTCAAAATAATGTGACTGAATGCTGCTGTAATATCACAGGAGCTTATGAAAAAGCCATTCCAAATACACAATGTGATATCCTGTGGCTTACCCCGGGTGGCCATCACAGAGCACTATTCACACATAACAAAGGAAGTCCATTTCAATGCACGGTGCAAGCATTGATTGTGTGACTTGCAGACGGAAGTAAAAATGAAGAGATAAATGAGTTCTGCATGACATGCAGGGTGAGATTAGAATTATTAGAATATAGTTCAGATGAAAAAAAAAAAAAAGAGATCAAGAATGCTCAGTCATAGTTTGTGTGTCCCATAATCTGGGAGAATTAAGTATTTCCATATTGAGGCACACCTGATACCTATACATTATCAGGTCTTTTTGGGGGTTTTAAGACATATGGCACATACTGTGACACTGCCAGAGGCGAATGTCTGAACTCTCTCCACTCCTTGTGGGTCTCTGTGCAGAGAAAATTGAGGCCAGTTCTATGTGTTCCCAGCATTCTTCGCTTTCTTCTCATAATGGGAGAGCTTTACAAGAGGCTTCACAAAGCTCACCCTGGGCAGAGCCTCCATGTGACACCACTCACTTGTACAAACTGATCAGAATGCTTTGTACTCTGGCTAAAACTGTGAGTCATCCGGGTGCATATTAAAGTCCATTAAAATCTAGAGGTGGAGGTACAGTAAGTCATAAACATGCTGACCTATGTCATCTCAAGCCCTACTATAAGCACAGTCTGTTTTTGGCCTGAGCTGCTGATGCCAAACTCCTTACACATCCATTCCAGCTCAGACTGAACATGTGTACATGTAATATAGACATAATATTTCAATGAATACTAAATTTGTGTAGTACTGTATTATAATGATCTCATTTATTCATTACTAGCTTGCACAATCACCAAGTAAAAGTCACAATAATATTGCCAATATTTCTACAATTAATAACATAATGATAATCATCACCATGATTGTTGTTCTTTATCTAATTACTGTATACAAAGAACAAATGAAAAGATAATATATTTGGAGGTATGAACTAGATTTCAGAGCTGAAGGGTCCAAGTGCAATTTAATGAACAGGTTGGTAAAATGGTTGTTATTCAGTCTTCATTGCTGGTGAAAGCAATTTCAGAACAATTAAGTCTTCTTGCAATTACCAATGTTCAGCTTAGAGGTGCCATGTGTGTTGCCAGACTTGCCTTAACCCTGTTGAAAAATGCAGATGTCACTTCATTATAACAGTAGTACCCACCTGCTGGAATGTTGGCAGAACTGTCATTCACAGAATCATTCATCCCTCCCAAAATATCACGCCTTCCTACAATTGCAATTTTTTGTAACGGACTGTTGATTCATTGTGCCACCAAAAAAACCATCCTGCTTGCAAAGGTACACCATGTCACCTCTTGTCCTGTTGCTCCCTTGTGACTCGAGCAAGGCCGACCTAATCCACAGTGACACGGACACAAAAAATAGAAACCAACCATATGTGCTAAGATTGAAAACTATGTGAAAGAAAAGGGCAGAATATATCCTTTTTTGGAGACTAGAACCCAGAGATTTATCCTCATATTTTTTTGTATGCGTGACTCAAACTGTGACCGTGTGGTATAAAATAACTGAGTCGCTCCTGAAACAAGAATACTGTGCTCTGTGCCCCCTTTTTGCTCGTTAAAGTTCTCGTTATTTCCTTTGACTAGTGCTGGTAATGACAATGCCTGCCAGACAGGTGCAAATAAAAATATCACACTCTTGTATATGAGAACAGTGTTTCTCATCCATACTGTCCGAATTAATATTTTACAAATAACACAACCATTTTTTTCTTCTTGAGATTACTTGTGAGACATCCACAGAGAACAGCATGTCTTTGAGTGACCTCACACATTTTACAATGCAATTCAAGGTTTTTGTAGGTTTTTTGT
The DNA here is from genome assembly GCA_019176425.1 of Megalops atlanticus. Taxonomy (NCBI): domain Eukaryota; kingdom Metazoa; phylum Chordata; class Actinopteri; order Elopiformes; family Megalopidae; genus Megalops; species Megalops atlanticus. Next base: position 33,419,266 of record CM032881.1, read on the forward strand.
TTCATTTTGTTTTGTTTTTTTTTTTGGAGAAAAAAAAGCTCAGACATCCAACCATGATGGAAGGGTCATCTGGTTCCATTACAAAGCTAAACACCCTTACTGCCATTTACTTTTGTCTGGGTGAGCGGCAAACACATCATTGTCAAGATTGACTCCAGATGTGAGCAAGGCTGGGACCAATGCCCAGCAAGTTCTTCCTTTCCCTTAATATGGACTGAGACCTGAGACACCATCTACTCTTTAAGAGGCATCTGTTGTCTCCTCCCATGGCTTTTTAAAAATTATTTGTTGTGTGTGTGTGTGGGGGGGGGTAAAAATGAGGGGAACATGCCAGGAAATGCATTGATAACTGGTCTGAAACTCCATACAGGAGTAGTACTCTGGTAATGTAACCTCAGCTGCAACACTTTTTTGTTTTGATTTTTTTCTTTTTTGGGGAGGGGACAGTACTCATAGATGAGGAATTATGTGAATACTACACAGTACTCATAATAGATTACTGATAATACACATAAGGGATTTGTTTTTGATGTTAAAAAATCACATTTAATGTAATGCATTAAAGCTATAAACAAGTGATGAGTGTGTAGGTAACAATGCAATAAAAACATGTGATATGGTATGTAAAATAAAATGAGTGCAGCTGTTGCTTTAGTCCTCTGTGTCCTGAGAGTGAAACTGGGAACAGGGAGTGCTGCCTGGCATGAACCTGCTATAAATACATATAGCCAAACTCAATGAACATAGATCTCTCTGACCATCCTTTAATGTATGCCCTTCCAAGATTACTTGGAATAGTGAATTACAAGGGCACCAATATGCTTATTCCAGCTTATTCCAATGTTACCAAACTGCTTAAAGATAAAATCAATAAAAATGGCAGGCCACAAAAAAAATCATATTTGCATCCTTGGTACTGGACTCAAAAGAGGATGAAGTAAATCCACTCCATAGCTTCTGACATTTGTGGCTTGCCCAGGAAGACAAAGATGAAAGCAAGAAGAAGAATAAAAAATACAATATGACTAGTTTCAGTCTCCTCCAAACTTGAGCGCAAATAGCCAATCGCAAATAATCACACTGCACATTGAAACAGCATCAATGGCTGCATAACTTTTGTTATTTTTCATTTGAATTTAAATAAAAGTTTATTACAAATTAATAAATGAAACAACACCTTATTTCCCGTCAAACAATTGTTAATCAAGGAAGGTGTGATATGTTAGTGAAAACAGACCTGAACAGATAGACGTAACAGGGTCTACTTATTTCCACAGCTTTGATTAACACTTGATTTAAAAACCAGCTTGGTCAATTAAACTTGGATGTGTTTGTTGAATTTATGCAGTAATTGTCTGAGTGCTTGTATGAAAATAGTTAACCATAGCCCTTCAGGGTTCCAATAACTATGTCTCTCACTATATAATATATATGAAAGGTTGGGTGGGCTATGCAGTAGGAAATGAAGAGGCACAGTCTGATGTTGTTGGAAAGGTGACAAAGTATTATTGGTGTCTCCATAGCAAGGAGAGTTATGCAAAACATCACACAGAGCTGTGCTCTTGGATTTGTAGAGTAACTGAAAAGGGACTTGATGGCTGTAAATACCCTCTCTGGTTTCTTAGTCCTCAGAGATGGGAAACAAAAATGTGTGATCTCCTTTTGCTATTCACACCTTAGTGTCTGACTTCCTTAAATCAATCAGTCTACCTCCATTACCTGCTGGCTGCTGGTCAGTGGGAGCTCTGACACTCAGCCAGATAATAGTCTGTTGTATTCTGATGTGTGCAATGGTGCTGTGTGACTGGGGAGTAATACCTGCAGGTGTCTCCACATTCTTGTCTGGGGAATGGAGAAAGAGACCCTGTGGGGTCTCTCATGCCTTACAGTAGTCAAATATGAATGTGAGAAATATGGGGTATGTGTTGGTTTATATTACAAATGATATATAATGATGGTTGACAGCAACATCGATTGAAATAGTACCACCTTATAGAGGGAACTTGGTAACATTGTTTCCTTAGGGAGTGAATACAGAGGTGCACAACATAATGTAAATAACATCATTTATTTATTTATTTAGTTTTTTTTTTTTTAATACAATACGCGTGTTGCCCAGGAATGAAAGTTTAATAACTGGAGTTAGGGTATGTATTCTTTATTTGTGTAAATAATTTGTTTATCCAGCAACTGAGCTGAGCTCAGCTGAGATTAAATCTATGGAGTCAGCTCCCGTACCTCTTTCTAGGCTAACATGCTATATGAACATTCTGTGGAATATTCTGTGGAAGCAGAATTGTGTATGTTGATGAGACATGTTGAGGTCTAAAAACAAGGATTTGTGAGGCCAGGAGCAGCATTTAAACAGGATATGCAAAACACCCAGTCATGATATGCACATCTTGCACAGGCAAGATTAATTTTTTAAATATTCTAGTATAGCCTGGCACCATGAAGAGGAGCAGACATTGAACAGCTAGTATTACAAAAGGAAAGTTTTTGAAATGGGCACCTCAATCAGCCATTCCAAAGAGGGCCTGAATCAAATTAAATTGAGGAATTAGATCTGAGGTTCATTTTCTATTAAAACTCTGTCATAAATCTTTCTGTTATAATGATCTCTGTTCAACCAGGGTGCCCACGCAACTTTCAGAGCCATTGTTCGCAACTAAAACAGTAGTTCTCATGAGGTGAAAGGGACAAAGAACTGAGAGGCACTATGTGGCTGAAATAAACGATACCTGTGCTTTGAATAGTTTCCACCATTGTATTCTAACTGAAGATCAGTTGCAGTGCTGTGGCTGAAATAGAACATTCCAGAAACCCAGTTGTGTTTGCATCTCAGAACTGAGCACCTTGTACTGCTTCTTATAGCATCTTTCACCTTTTCTCTTCTGAACCCCAGTGTGCATGGTGGACAGTGGTTGTCAGATTTTACACCAGGCATCCATTGGTTATCATATAATTTACTCCTGCTTAATAAAACCTTCTTTCTCTCTCTGATCCCTTTTCAAGGCCACTAGTCAAGACATTCAGCCTTCTTCAGTCTTCTCCCCATTTGACTTTTTATTCAAATGTAAAAAAAGACAAGCTTTGCTCTTTTCCCATCATGTGGAAATGAAAATTCAGTCCATTTAACTTATAGTGCCATATCAGTTTTTTAATGCTTTTTAAATGATGAATTAGGAATCAGGATGGCCTATTGATTACACCATTGCTGTGCAGTGTGCTTGGTTGTTAGAAAATGGCTAGAAATCAAAATGTTCTACCCTCTGCTTGGTCTAACTGTCTGAAGAACATGACTTAGGTCTAGAAAGTCCTGTACCTTTGCAACCAGGAAACTATACAGTACGGTGTGAGGATAAGCACCTAGCAATGTTTCCATACTTGAAGAAGTGATTCAAGCCTGATTTTTTTTCCTTCTCCCTCTTCCTCTGTCCCTATTTGGGACGCACACCTGCAACCTTCTGGTGCTGCCACGGTGATGACGGGAAGGGTGAGCAGGAGCTTGTCATGAATTCTTTTCTCTGCGCTGAAGCATCAAACAGACCTCAGTGATTTGCCTAGTCTTTGATCTCTCCTGAGACTGCAGGTGCCACTGTCTTTCCTTCAAAAAAATAAATAAATAAATAATAAAAATCATGCACTAAACAGGAGTAAACTCTTCATTTTATGAGAGATTGCATGAACTGAGTGAACCACGCTCTTGACTAATACAAGCGCCTCCAAAGAAAACCGTGCAATTTATGATGTCATCGATTGGAACTCACATCATGGCAGTGACTATTCATGGGCTGCTATGTGTGACTGTCAAGCAGAACCTTTCAGGTATATATTTTTTCTGCTACATTAAAGGTTATGCCTGTGACATAGAGATTCACTTTATACAACATTGTGCATCGCTTTTTAGAATATTTATGTGTCTTCCATTGCAGGTTACAGGTGTTCATTTGAAAAGTACTGCCAGCAGTGGCATGCAGTCAGAGTTGGCTATTTTTGCACAAATAACTGTCCCTGTGAGTGGTTTACTATATTGTATTGGTTCAATATGTGTTTCATTTGTAGATGAAAATGAACTGTCAGCACTGGTCCAGTATCTTAACTGTGTCACAATTCATGTTAAATATGGTCTGTGACAAATAAATCATAAATAGCAGTATTCTCCTAATTCTCAACTCAGCAGCACTTCATCCTGCAGCATTGGTCTGCAAACAGTGATTTTATTGTTCAGCTATTGTCACAAACTACATGGAGAAATTAATTTTTTCCAGTGTTTTGGAAAAATTTTTCAACTGTTTTTCACCAACCTGCCCATGCAGAGCAAACAGACACAGAGTCTGAATTGTGATCAGACTCCAACTGTGGCACGGCTGAACTGGATTTCCTCCTCACACACAGTCCAGTGAAAAAAAATAACCGCTCAGACCCCTCAGCGGTAACATGTGTGCCCGTGGAACACACACTGGGAGTGAAATGGTAACAGAGTGTTCCTTTGACTATTGCCAACACTGCAATGCACATTCAATCATTGCCACAATTATGACTGTCCTTCCTGTGTGACTCCAGCCTTAAATGAAACAAACAGTGAAGTAACGGGCAGGGAAGAAGAGGCATTAGCCATGATATTTAATCAGCTCCTCACACACCAGTGAATAAACAATACAGATAAAAGCAAACAACAGAGACAAATGACCCCTGCCTTTATTTTATAAATAGTTATGTGGCATGCGCAGCTCCTCTGAGGTGATTAAACCCGTATCCCCGTGCCATCGCCCCAGCAGCTGTTGGGTAATGGATACTCACCGACCACATCAGTTGGAGCTTGTTGCAATTGCAAATGCATGATTGTATGAGTCACATGATTGAAGACCCGCCCTGTTTCAGTCCACACCCTGGTGAAATTTGCTCTGGACAGTAGGGTAAAAAGGTGGGAGAAAAAACAAAATGTTTACAGGTTGAAGGGAATTTTGGTAGAGGGCCAGGGGTGTCAGAAAAGGTCGCATTGCCAGTGGCACACACAACAGGTGAGGAGACAGTCACACTTCCTGGGTGGTGGTGTTGCACCATGATTATGAAAAGTGCCTTCCATTAAACCAGGAGAAAAATTGGACTGGTTGAATGAAGAGAGAATCACTAACACAGTAGAGATGGCGACCTGCTGTCTGACAGGATCCATTTTAAGAGGCCTTATGAAATGCAAAAACAATCTCACAACTAGCTTTGTGTGTATTTCTTGAAGAAAATTAGACATAAGACAAACAGATACAAAAGATTTTGACACATGCTCATACACATACATATGAATGCAGATTCACATAACTTGCAACATAAGCACTTCTGTCAATTCGGAACAATTCTAGCTAACATTAGCTTAGGGGAAACAGTAATTTAATGTTAGAAAGTATAGCAAATGCAACAGTGAAAACTATGAGAATCATAATAACACATGAGTTATTAAAATCCTGTGTTTCTGTGTGTGATTAATATTTCAGTACATCAAATACCATGGCACTCTGTTTTTTTTCCATGTTATACTTGCTATTTCAGTCAACCAAGCAGCATGCTTGCACTGATACAACCAGGGATAAAGCAAGGTTATTCATCTTGAAAATAAAGTATAAGAATATTTGCTATAAGTAATTTATATCATTGTAGCGGTGGGCATAAATGAAGTACGGTGAGACATCTTGAATTGATCAGAGTCCAGCTTTATTAGCAATATCAGCATTAGGTGCTTAGCCTCAATTCAATGGCCATTTACTGGTGAACACAAGGTGCTAGGCTTCTCTATGATGGTGACTGAGCACACGCTGACATTCACACACACCATTGCTAAGTTCAAAGGCCCCTCTAACACACACTCACAGCCAGGCTGTAACTTTTCACACTGTAGGAGAAAACTACGCTAAAGAACACTAAAACAGTCATTACCCATAATTCCCCAAACCAGGAACTGCTTAACGTAACATGAACTTGCCGCTACAATATTATATATCGTTAAAATTATATTTTGAAATTTTGAAGACACTGCTGTTTCTCTCACCAAGGGAAACTGTGCACATACAGAATACCAGGTTTGGGTATATGTCTACTGCAATTCTATATGTACTAAACCAGTTATAGTAAAGGATATTAGTTCAGATATTAATCAACTTCCATGCCCTGTTAGCTAGTAGTAACTAATCCGCTGGTTGCACAATCACTTCCGCGTTCTACTTATTACTGCTCGGTTGTTTCCAGTTCAATTTGGCGACGTTCTACACCTGCTGTCTACAAAGGGCTACCAAAGTTGAATATCACCGATGTTCATCGGATTTGCAGGACGACTAAAGCCCCAACCAGCAAATTAGACAAAGGATTTAAATTATATGCTGCGTCTTATATATACACAGCTACAAAGATAAGAAAACAACTATTAACTAACTAATGCTAGCTAACGTTGTACAAGTTCACTAACATAAACTATGTTAGCAGTGTACCTGTTAAAGCAGAAAGACATAGGGACTGTATAGCTAATGTGCACACTTCAGTATTTATTTATCGCAAGTCATATCGTCATCGCAATAGATTTTCCTCATATCGTGCAGGCCTATTCCTAAAGGCCTACCAACTTGGACGTTTTCCGTGTCTCCCTGTTTTATCACACCTAATTTGATTGGTCACATAGGCTAATTTTATCAAGTTAATAAGGATAAGATGGAAACGTGTGTGTTTGGGTGATTTACATTAATTTACAAATTTACATTAAGGTAACACTGCTAATATACACCATCTAAGGCATTATAGTTATCAAGGAAGGTTAATCAAGTTTGTTTTAGTAGGGAGAGAAGGTAACACTAAGCATTCAGGAGGGTAGGCTTCTTCTAGGAACAGGGTTCAATAATAACACACTGTTCTTATAATAACCTACTAGCTCTTTTCCATGAAGCAGAGGTTATATTTCTAATTTCAACCATCAAGGGTTGTTGGCTCTATGAGCTGATCAAGTGTCTGCTGCAGACCTTAGTGTGAGAGGAAATGGTGAAATTATCCCTGCGTATGTTTACCAGCCATTGTCTTCTCAGGTCGGGATGGGTCGGAGAGCCATGGAAACTTAGTATGCTGTTAAATTTGGATGATGCCGAACAAAACGGCACACAGCTAGGGGTTCAACGGATCACAAAACTCACGGCTCGGATCGTATCACGATTTTTCCTGATCGGATCATTTTTCGTATTAGCAAAAAAGGGGAGACAAATATAACTTTGCTTTCCATTACTTAAAGAACTTAACATATACATTTTACAATTGATCGTTGGACTTAACTGCCAGCTAGCTAGCTAACTTTAGTTTCAACTAATTTGAACAGATGAATCTGGGTGCTAGTTCTTTCATTAAATTAACTAGTGATAGCTAGATTGGTAGCGGTATTATCTAGCTAGCAGGTTAATGTCAGTTGCAACTAGCTAGTCACTTAGCTAGCTGGCACAGTTAGACACAAAGATGTTCATACAAATGTTCGAATAAACTTGCAAACATAAAACTATATCCAGAAAATTATTAACTTATTGTATGACTGAATAGTGAGTGAGTTCGGATGCAGCCTTCGTCTTCGCAACGCTTCTGCTAAGTAAGGTTGCTGGTTTTCACATTTACATTTATTCATTTGGCAATTTTTAAAATTGCGCTTGTATCTTTTCACTGCAACTCTGCAATGAGATTCAGGAAATTATTACTTTAAAAAATAACAGCGGCAGTAAAACTGTATTTCACACTATTATGGTTAAACTTTGCAATTAATCCGCGGTTCACATGCGTGCCGAACCGTGGGCGGGGATCCGTACAGATCACCGATCAACTACAGTCCGTTACAACGGTTACACCACTAGACACAGCAAGAGTATTTCTTCCTCTTGTTTTTGAAAATGTTCCGTCTTGAACATTTTCTAGCGTACACTCATTGTGAAATAGCCTAAACATTACGCTACCAAGAGCTCTCTAGCTCCAAGAAAACAAATAGACCGGAAATAACCGAGCAGTACTATTTTTAATCGGAAGTACGTCACAAAGCTTAGTGCATGTAGCGCATTGGGCTGCTTAGCAGCATTCTTGTAATTGGAATTATAACACCAGAATAGTTTATTATGAAGTCATAACCAAATTCTAGAACAGCAGGTGTGCACAAGCTGAAATAAGTCACGCTGGGGGAAATATTATAACTTAGAAATATTGTAAATATTGTAACTTACATGCAAAAAGGTTAATATCACTATTGGAGCTGCTGTCTGTTTGTCTTCTTATCTCTCTAACTGTGCATATGTGAGTGCAGGTGTCCAAAGCTTTTTTGTCTTATGGACCATCCCCCCTTCCTCTGTGTCTCATGCTACTGCGCAGCCTGAGACAATGCGGTGTGGTCAGATCACTTAGGCCGGGGCCACACCAGTTGCGTAGCGTGTGCGTGACGGTCGCGGAACGTCTTGATTTTCATTTTGGCGCCCATGTTAACAGATTAGAGCAGCCATGTCATCTAGAGATTCGGCGTGGCGCCTATTTTTTCCGCGTGCCGCACGTGGTTCTCAGCAAAAATAGACTGTGAAAATGATCTATTGATGGTCATAATGACATCATTCCAGCAACATTTCCTAAACAATCTCACTAGCATTTACTTCTCACTGATATCCATTTTTAGGTAGTATAAACATTGTTCAAGAAGTAGCTTAATAGCTTTATTATCTGCTTTTCTTTTAGTTGTGAAATAACAAAGACTGGCTGCATCGGTAAACTTTTCCCTGCACCAGTAAGTGGTATGACAACTACAAACATGAACTCTCACAAACTAATTATGGACGCTTAACTTCATTTATCGACATGGGAGAATAAAGACTTTTTGCTTGCTAAATCCTGCGGGAAGCAGGAAATTGCGGGAATTGAAAATATAAGATATTTAACCTGCCTATTAGCGTACCTATTTCGCCCTCCATTGCAACAAAGTACTGGAAGAGCACAAACAGCAATACCTCGTCCATTATTGTTTTTTAAAATGTGGCGCGGAATTGAAGGCGGGACCTTTTCAATGACGCACACCTGCACACTCGCTAGACCGTTCCATTTATCTGTTCTCCGAATGCTAGGAAGGAGTCTTGCCTAGGCTCTGAAGGACCCGACTTGGAAGGACCCGTCCTACCAAGGAAGCATCCTTGACTTTAAGAAACAGCCGTCATATACCACTCTAAAATCCTATATTTTGTAATGGAGGTCAATTTTGAGTAATTTTTAAAAAACATCTTTAACCCATTTGCGGTTTGATTAGCCCTTTCGCACGTGCAGTCAAACCGGTGTGATTAGAATACTAAATTGGAAAAAATTCTAGCTAACGTTAGCTTTGAGGAAACAGTGATTTAATGTTACAAAGTATAGCAAATGTGGCAACGAAAACTATGAGAAGCTTAATAATGCTAACAAAAACATAACAAACCATGCAATGTAACACGTGCTCTATACTGTATAAGTGCTTTGTTGTCTGTCGCTTGAATGGTTTAAAAAGGGTAAATAATAACTAGATGTGCGTGTGTGCCTGTTTGCATTATTGACCATGCGTGCAAATTTGTGTGCATTGGAGTTGCTGTCTCCTTCCCCCTCCCTCTCTGTCTGGTGCTGGAGCCTACCACAGAGCAGTAACTTCACACCAGCCGTTTCTGATTGGATCCGTTGAAGATATGTAAATGTTGGAATGCTAGCAGAAATGTGTACACGTGACTTAGAGCAGCTAACTCAGCAACTATTTTGGCTCATAATTCAAAAACTGTTCAGCAAGGCACTAGTGATGGGAATTCGGGCTCTTTTTAGTGAGCCAGATCATTTGGCTCAGCTCAGCTATAAGAGCCGGCTCTTTCGGCTCCCAAACGGCTCTTCATTTAGTACCACTTCTGGCTTTTATAATTCAGCCAAATTTAGCAATGTTTTGACCTATGATTGGTATGTGTGCACGTATATCACTTAAATTATTCAATGTCATTATACTAAACCTTATAATTTCCAGAGTGCCTTTATTTTACATTATGTTTGGTATAAAAACATTGATGTAAAAACATCAAACACTATTACACATGTGTATTGAAGGTTTTATGTGAACGTTGTAAATTAGCGCTGCGCTACAAACACTAAACACAGTGCATCTGGTCCTTGTGCATACATGTATGTTACAATTCTAATGCTACTGCAATGTCCATATCAAATCAAATAAAATAAATAATAAACTATCCAAAACACAAACAATTCCAAACAAATCACACTCAAAAAGGATAAATAAATAATAAATAAAATAAAAAATAATAAATAAATAAATAAATGCAATGTGCAAAACAGCAGCATCAAACCGTTTAAACAGTGAAACATTGTAAGAACAGATCATCCTATTATTAATATCTGTCTTATATTAATTAACAAAAAAAAAAAAGAAAGAAGAAAGAAATCGCCTCAGATGGGAGCCGGCTCATAGAGCCGACTCATTCGCGACCGACATATGGAAGGCACTGAACTGAAGACATTGTGAGTCAGTCTACACAGGCTTGACGTATAATTTACGCATGTAGAGCCAGAATTCATGGAGATATTATTTTTCAAACACGGAAGTGAAGTCCTCCCGCTATTGAAGCCTATAGGCTACTTCTGAGCGGGGGTAAAATTAGAGCATTTTTTAAAATATCATTAAAACTATAAAACTACATATGAACGATTTAGGTGCAGTTAGAGCTTGAAGAAGAATAAATAACTAGACTTGTGTGCATTTTCTGAAGAAAATGTGGAGTGCGGTTGCCTGTGTGCATTATCAAGCATACGCGTCCCTCCCCTCTCTGTGTCTGACGCTGTGAGCTCCCTTTGACAAAGGAATGTGTTTACATGACTTAGGCGGCCTGACCTATCTTCGCTCTATTTGGGCTCAAAAATTCAAAAAGCGCTCATCACAGCACTAAACCAAAGACTTGTGCACAAGTGTTGCTGTGTTTTGATGTGTAATTTATACGTATTTTAAAAAATGTATATGGAAGCAAGTTTCGAGCCCTTGTGTCTGCTCAGCTAAACTCTTAGGGCCAGCGTCATTACAGTCTACCACCAGATCAATCAGAAGCAACAGTATTTAATGAAGTCTCAGCAAGTGACGTAACTGCTGAAAGTGCACAGAGGAGCAAATTCACAGCACGTCCGTCTGATTGGCTTTGTTGCAACGTTTTAAATATTGAATGTTAATCTGTTTAGGGTGAGGGGGATACCAAACACCGAACAAAGGCTCATAATTCAAAAACCATTCATCATAGCACTGAACCAATGGCATTGTGAGAATTTGCACAATGGTAGCTCTATTTTGATGTATTTTTATGTGTGTAGAGCCAGTATTCGCAAAGATATAGCAGTGTAGAAAGTTTGTAACAAAAGAAAACAATCCTAAAATCTAAAATCCCGTTTTTTTTTTTTAAATGGGGTAAAAAAAGTTGGTTTGGTGTCTGTAGAGCGAACGATTTAGGCACAGTCAGAGCTATATTATTATTATTATTATTATTATTATTATTATTATTATTATTAACCCTTCGGGCAACCACACTAATAACTAGATTTGTAGTGTTTCATCACTAAACCGAAGACAAGTTACCCTCTGTTTTGATGTATAATGTATGCATGTAGGGCCAGAATTCGTGGAGATAAGGAAGTTTTAAAATACACGTCTTTCAAATGCAAAAGTGAAATTGGGAGTTTTTGTGCATTGGGCTTGCCGTCTCCATCCCTTCAAACACGCTCTGTCTCTTGCAGTGGAGCCTGACACAGCAGTAAGTGATACCAAAGACCAAACAAAGGCTCATAATTCAAAAACCTTTCATCACAGCGCTGAACCGAAGACATTGTGAGAATGTGCACAAGCGTACCTCTGTTTTGATGTGTAGGCTAATTTATGTGTGTAGAATATGTGTGTAGCATATGTGATTCAGTCAGTCTGTGCGCATGTATCGGCAGTCCAACAGCCAGCATGTCTGTGTACTGTTAATGTGAGTTTATTCTCATGGCCTGTGGGAAGAAGCTATTTCTGAGTCTGGCAGTCCTGCACCGCATGCTGCAGTAGCGTTTGCCAGAGGGCAGAAGGGTGAACAGTCCATGGGCGGGGTGGGTGGAGTCTCTGATTATTTTGGTGGCTCTGCTAAGGCAGCATGACAGATGTAGTTCCTGTATAGACGGGAGGGAGGTCCTGATGATTTCCTCTGCTGTCCTCACCACTCTCTGGAGGGACTTCTGGTCTGCGGCCGTGCAGTTGCTATACCAGACTGAGAGGCTGCTGGTCAGAATGCTCTCTATTGTGCCTCTATAGAAAGTTGTGAGGACAGGAGGGGGAAGGTTTGCTCTCCTCATCCGCCTTAGGAAGTGCAGGCGCTGCTGAGCCCTCTTGACCAGGGAGGTGGTATTAGTGGTCCATGACAAGTCCTCAGTGATGTGCACCCCCAGGAACTTGGTGCTTCTCACTGCCTCCACAGTGCTGCCATTGATTATGAGTGGGTTGTGAACTGTATGCTTCCTCCTGAAGTCAACAGTGATCTCTTTAGTCTTGTTGACATTCAGTGACAGGTTGTTGTTGTCACACCAGACGACGAGCTGGTTAACTTCCTCTCTGTAGGCCGATTCGTCATCGTTGCTGATGAGACCCATCACTGTTGTGTCATCTGCGAACTTGATGTGGTTCGAGTTGTATCTGGCACAACAGTCGTGGGTCATCAGGGTGAACAGCAGTGGGCTCAAGACACAGCCTTGGGGGACCCCGGTGTTCAGGATGATGGTCTCAGAGGTTTTGTTCCCAACTTGCACTGTCTGGGGTCTGTCGGTGAGGAAGTCCAATATCCAATTGCACAGTGGGGTGTTGATGCCTAGTGGGCCAAGTTTTCTCACCAAATGCTGGGGGATGACTGTGTTAAAAGCGGAGCTGAAGTCAGTGAAGAGCCTCTGCACATAATTGTTCTGGTTCTCCAAATGCTCCAGGCTCAGGTGAAGTGCTGCTGCTATGGCATCATCGTGGGTCGTGTGCTGCCGGGAGTCTGGATGTGATGTGGTCCTTAACCAGCCTTTCAAAGCACTTCATCATGATGGGGGTGAGAGCTATCGGGCAGTAGTCATTGAGTGTTGATGCTGGTGACTTCTTTGGCAGTGGTATGATAGTAGTGGCCTTGAAGCACGGGGGTACGATGGTTTGGCTCAGGGAGATGTTATAGATGTCTGTGAGGACGTCTGTCAGTTGGTCTGCACATTCCCTGAGTACACACCCTGGTATATCATCAGGAACTGCAGCTTTCCGTGGGTTGACCCTCTGTAGGGTCCTCCGGACGTCAGCTGGGTCAAGGCAGAGTACTGCATTGTCCGGGATTGGGGGGGTTTAATTGTTGTTGTGTTGTTCTTTTCCTCAAACCGGCTGAAGTAGGTGTTAAGTGTATTGAGGAAGCCGGTGTTGTCATCACAGGGTGGTTGGGAGGACCTGTAGTCTGTGATGGACTTAATGCCTTGCCACAAGCGCCTGGGGTCTTTTGTGTCAGAGAAGTGACTCTGGATTTTCTGTCCCTAAGCACGCTTTGCTGCTCTCACGCCCCGGTTCAAGTTGGCTCTAGCAGATCTAAGAGCGTCTTTGTCCCCAGACTTGAATGCAGCATTACGTGCTTTCAGGAGCGCATGTACCTCTCTGGTGAGCCAGGGTTTCTGGTTGGCACGTGTGGTGATATTATTGACAACTGTCACATCCTCCACACACTTAGATATGAATCCCATCACAGACTCGGCATACTCCCCTAGATCGATGTGCTGCCGTGGCAGCCTCTCTGAAGATATACCAATCCATACATTCAAAGCAGTCCTGGAGTGCTGTTACCGCTCCATTTGGCCATGTCCTTATCTGTTTCACAGATGGCTTGCTCCTAGTTAGCAGTGGCCTGTATGCTGGAATTAGCATAACAGAGAGATGGTCCGAATTTCCAAGGTGGGGGTGGGGGGCTGCCCTGAATGCCTGTTTGATGTTTGTGTAAACCTGGTCTAACATGTTTTCTCCCCTGGTTGCAAAGTCCACATGTTGGTAATAATGTGGTAGGACCGTCCTCAGGTTGGCCTGATTAAAGTCCCCCTCGATGATATAAACACAGTCCGAATTAATGTTTTGCATCGCACTGACAGTCTGATAAAATGTGGACAGCGCGTCTTTTGTGTTTGCGCTGGGCGGAATGTATACCACTGTGATGCTGATGGCTGTGAATTCTCTTGGCAAGTAGTATGGTCGGCATTTTAGTGACAGAAACTCTATATCTTCCGAACAGTGGCTTGAGACAATTTCAGTGCGAACAGTTCAGGCTGCATTAAAGCTAGATAAATAAATAAATAAATAAATAAATAAAGGACACAAGAACAGTAGTGTGCTTGCCCTTCGGGCAACCACAGTAATGACAAAATATATGAGGGTGAAGGCAGCAATGCCCATTCTCTGGTCTGTAAGAAAAATAGTATTCTGAAGAAGTCAATTATCAGATTTGTTCTTGAACTGTGATAATAATGGCAATGTTTCCCCCTTCATTTTTACTGGGTATCCTTGTTAGATTTTTGAAAGGTATGTTCACTGTGTTACCCAACCATGCTGTGTGAGCAGAACAAAAATGCATTATTGGGAATTGTTTTTAATACAGAAAAACAAAACTACAAAAAAGTGTGATCTTAATGATACGCTTTTATTGAAATCTTTTTTTTTTTTTTTTTGTCAAAATTCCCATATTATTATACTTCGCTTCACAATCACTATTGTTATTCAATTTTAGTTTTATTAATGTGATTGTGATGCAAAGCATTGCAATCACACTATTGTTATCTGATAGTTTTCTTCTTCTTCTTCTTCTTCTTCTTCTTCTTCTGATTCCATCAAATTTTGCCGCGCTTCTCCTCCCACAGTTTTCGGGATATCGACCCCAAACCAACTAACCTGTCCGGTCTGACCCCGATCAGTGTGCTTGTATACAGCTAAGCCGTACCCGCACTCGTTCTCCGGTTTTGTCGTTTTTCATCCCTTTTTTCCCATAGACTCCCATTAATTTTCAAAATCACCCCACTCGATCACTTTTCCCCCCACAGCCACCATACCTCACATGTTGCCTCAGGACAAATCACCCAACACTCATCCAAGACCGTCTTGACCCGCACTCGTCTTTTTGTCATTCACTCATCCCATCCTCCCATTGACTTCAATTCATTTTTCAAAGTCTTACCGCGCGGTCACCTTTCGGCCTACGGTCACAGTACCTTATATGCTGGCTCAGGTCATACCACCCAACACTCATTGAAAGCCATACTGACCCGCACTCGTCTTTTACTCGTTTATTCATGCCTCCATCCTCCCATTCACTTCAGTTCATTTTTCAAAGTCTTACCACTCGGTCACCATTTGACCAATTGCCACAGGACCTGATATCTTGCTTTGGGTCATGTGACCCAACACTCACCAAAAATGGGTGTGTCCCTAGCAACCATATTGTTTACCCTAGTAACTGCCTTGCAACCACTTAGCAACACGCTACCAACTGCCTAGCAACACCCTAGCAACCACCTAGCAACACCCTGGCAACCACCCAACAATGCCCTAGCAACCACCCAACAACGCCCTAGCAATCACCTTATATATCTTAGCACCCACCTAAAAACAGCCTAGCAACCACCTAGTAATGCCCTGGCAACCACCTAGCAACCACTTAGCCATATCCTAGCCATCGTCTCATATACGTTAGCACAGTTTCGCTGCCGGGTCACAATCACACTCTGCATTTTCTTCAGGAAATGCACTTTTCTAGTTGATTTTTTTCCTCTTTAATTGATTGCTGTTGCAAAACATGTAGCCTTCAAACATGTGGGATACAAATTTGTAATGCATGATCAGCTTTTGTGTTACATTCCCACACATCTTTTGTGTAAAAAAACTAAGAGAGATCCTCAAGATGCAAGGGAGGAGGCAGTGGGGTTGCATGGGAAGACAGGAAAAACAAAATGTGAGGTTTTTCTTTTTAATGAAATTGTGTGCCACTACTTCAAGACATTGTTTTCATGTTTTCCAGCTGATTTAATTATGGGGAGTCCTTCATTCATATGGGTGTGACACACGCTAAATCAGTAGAGCAAATCTGTCTGGCACAGGGTTGACATAATGAGAGCAGTGGCTGCCCAAGTAGCCTTGGTGAAATAGGGTTTGTTGATGCACAGTTTCTAATCTTGGGTACCTCTGAGACCCTGTTAAAATGGAAGATCCACACAACGAACACCAAGGAAGAGAGAGAGGGAGACAGACTGGATCAAGCTCACAGCTGTCATGCTAATTGAGGAGGGGTCCTCCAATCAAAGCAAGTGTCTACTGTAATAGAAGCACCTTTGTTGCATTTTTGGTCATGTTACCACTAGGTAGTTGGGCAGAGTATGTTATACAGGTCATAATAAGAGTGATACAGATTATTGTTTCAATGTGCGTCGCCTGGTGTTGGCAGCAGCCATAGGACTATAGGATCCGGGTTAATGGAGACCTCAGACTCATGAATCCTGAGTTAGTACGAGGATTTGAGTTAATAACCCGGGTGATTCTGGGATCTACCAGCTCTACCTGCGAGGTAGTTAAGAGTTAGCTAGCATGGTGGAGGCTCCGTGAAAGAAGGCGAAAACGATACAACTTTTGGGGACTTGTCAGCAGAGAAAAGTTTCCTCTCCTCACAGCATTACTGATTGCAGCTGTTGCTGGCTTTCCTGTCCTGTACGATGGATCCCTGTCCATTTACAGGGACGTTAATAATAAAAAAGGCAGATCTCTGAGATTGTTGGGATGAGTGGTGAGGTTTAATGAAGTGAATGGCAAATTTAAGCAGTTGTCAATGATGCTAGCTAAAATTCGTCATGAACAGTACATATGTGAATGATTGTGAGCAGGACTTATTTTTTATAAGTGTAACGGGTATGGTCAGACTGCGTTGTGTTTTAGTTTTGATGTTATGAGGGTCAGTGAGCGAGTTTCGAACTGAGGTTCTCACCGCTCGCTGCCAACCCCTTACGGCCAGCGTCGTTGCCAATTGAGCTAAAGGCAAATTGCCGTTAGCCTGTTCGCAACGACGCTACTTAACCAGGTCTCGGGGAGTGACGTAACCACTGAAACCGCCCGGCTACCTGCTACCCGCTACCTAAGCTTCAGGACTCACACGAGCTACTCACTTCAGCTCTGCTACATAAGTCAATCAGCTAAAATTAAACCGTTCAGATAAAAATCACCTAAAGTTTAAGGTATTAATTGGTATCCCTGTTATTCCCGAAATGTGTGCAATTACTGTGCACCCACAAGAATCTCCGGCGGCGTTGTCTTCGCGCATGGATAGCAGGTATTGCGAATGCTACTTTGCGGTCCATGGTGAAACAGTAGTGTTTGAAGCAAGATCACACTATTTATAGGAAAATAAATTCTCTACAAAACATATTTTTCAGCGGGAATGCACCTGATTTGTGGGTTCACGCATAGAATGGGCGATATATAGGGCTGCCATTAAGAAAATACAAACATACAACTCGACGATGAATATAGCAAAGATGATGTAAATAGAACATATTAATAAATATAAAATATAATATATATTTATTAGTATATACTTTTTTTTTAGAAAATTGATGCATCTCCTGTCAATACATTTGTAGCCCACTTCCTCAAAACTAAGTTAGCAACGTCCACAAGCTGGCTGCAAGCGACAGCTATAGGCGACAGTGACACAGCAAGTCACACCGACTGGCTGTCTGTAGCTATGAGCCAATCTACAAAGCACTCAGACAGTATTCAGTCACAGCCATCACACTGACTTGAGTGAGTAACATGACTGCAACAGTTTTGCCTTCTGATGGCATTGTGAAAAGTGATGCTGTATAAGATGATACATAGAACTGCACTTAGTTTAATTGCACCGACTGAGAATTTTGTTAGCACACATTACAGTTCTACGTTCTAAAATGCTAATGGTAAATGTATCTTGCATGAAACTTCAGTGGATATGCATAACAGATAACAATGGCGCTTCATATGATCTGCTCACCGCAAGTGTGTTGATTTTTTTTTTCTTTGTTGTCTGCTATGAACAAAATAATTTCCTCATACAAATGGAAAATAGGCCACATGCCTTTATTTTTTGTGTTGGAATGAAATTAAATAATGAAACTTAGAATTGAAGGTATGATATAAAATTCTTACAACAAGAGAGCTATGGCCTGTTTGATATGCTAGTTACAGTGTTTTCTTGGTTGCATCAATTTGAAAGTTGGACCAAAGCATTTCATGTAATTCAAATACAATTAGCCTAAATAAAAGGCCTCAAGTTGGAAGTACAATCTGGGCTGTCTTTTTCTCTCAACGCTTCAGTAGGTAGATCTTGCTTTTCACCAAGGCCGAGGTGAGGTATCTTGGGCTAAAAAAGGTTGGTGACCACTGCTGTAGATGGTACAGAACCTAAATGCAACCCCCCTGCCCGGGAATTCTAAGCTATCCAAGCTTTAAATGACACCAACACAGCACATTACCAAAAATTATGATATCTCTTTTTTCTGATTTCCACAGTAGCACATTTTTTAATATGTTACTGACTGCTCAATCGCATCTCCATAGACATTAAAATAACCTGAATATGGAATGCTGTTTCAATCCAGCCTCTATTTAAATTTGACTTGTCACACTCCAAATCATGTGGCTGTCAAATTAACATGCTGTAACAGTAATGGTTTGATGGGGTGGGTAGCAGAAATAAATATATAAGTAAATAAATAGAAAAACTGGTCAGCAAAAAAATGAAAGAAAATTGAGAAAAAAAGAAGTGCTTCAATTTCCCCAAACTTATTACAAGCGCTGAATTGGGAGTGCTGTGCTGGAATTCTGCGATTAAGGGACTGGAGGTGTTCATTTATTTATTTGATTTGATTTTTTAAAGAGGGAAATGGTGAGGCTGAAAGACCTCTGCCTTCGATAGTGGGAGCATTGTGAGGAGCACTATTGAGTGTTTTTAGCGATTACAGCCGGCAGACGGGTCTCAGAGTCTACTGAAGCCATAGAGCTGTGATACTTGCTCTCTCAATATAAAAATATATATATACATAAATCATCCAGTGTTATCACTTATATTTCCTGGGATTGGGAGAAATGGGGCTGTCGGTGGCTTAGTGCTGTTCAAGCGCAAGGGGTTTTCAGCACTGCACTGGGTACGACTGAGAACGGCCCACTTTCATTAGTCTCATCTGACTGGCTGAGAAGGTTAGCACCACCATCACACAGGGGATTAGCCATCCCCTCCTCAAAGTAGATTGGTTTCACATCAATTTGATAACTGTATGTAAAACATCCATTTGGACCCTCGGAGATCAATCTATCCATTGCATGATCCATACAAAGCCCAGTGACTGGTTTTCTGTATTCCTCTCCTGCTTATCACGAGGTTGAGAGCTTTGACCTACATTATAAGAAGGTCCCTCCCAATGAACTCCATTTCATGAATCCCAGGGCACTGCCTTGTCAGGGAGGAATAATTAACAAAAGCATGATGTGATGGCTTAATAAATCATTGCCTCACACCACTGATGAAGTAAAAATCACTGTTTATATACTGACCATAAATGTTTGTATTTAGCAACACTGTCAAACCAACACCCAATGGACATATATAAAAGGCTTCATACCACAACCAAAAGCAAAAAGAAGTGCCAATGTCTTTTATTGCTCAGTCCCAAAATAAGCATAAAAAGAAAAAAAAAAGCCCACAAACAAGAAAAGTAATCTACAAACACAAATACCAATCCAGCAAAAAATAAAAGATGATTGATTTTACCAATCTTCAAGTGTCCATACAGTTCTACAAATGTAATCCATAAAACATGAAGGGTGCAAATACAGATGATTAAACAAAAGGATATCTCAAGGCTATACTGAACAGTCCAGTGGCAGTCAAAAAATTAAGGCAGCAGCAAATTAAGCACTTGGTAGAATAAACATCAATACAAGATTATGGGTAAACTCTTTCTTGCCTGAAAAAATAACTAGGCCTTCAAATGAATCATTTTCCCTTTTCCTCAGGTGTGACCAAGAGCAAACTGGGCTGGGCCCTAGGGCTTAACCAAGGTTGATGGAACCTGTACATTTTGTAGGTGGCAATGAGTAGGACTATATTAAATGTCCTCCTCCATTCACATTGCCATGCCTACTGTTTTTGTTATGCATGTCAAAAAAGTTCTGATACTCATATACTCACATACTGGCATTCACACATTCACATACATACTTAGTTCTGCCTTTACTTACTTTTCTTTTGTGCATGAAAGGTGATATATAAATTATGCGATTATGATATGTCTGAGTATCAGATCTTTTTTGTATGTATATTTAGAAATGGTAGGCAGAAGAGGTCATTTTAAATGGCATATAATGTGGGCACCTTGAGCCAGAACAGCACACAGCTGAAATACATTGTAATGAAATAAGTTCAACGTGCTATGCATGCAGTCCTCTGAATGTAGGATTGGACACAGGCTAAATATGAGCACATTTCTAAGCCTCACTCTTATGCCTGAATCCTAACATAGAAAATGAAATGTCAGTGATTAAAAAGGAGTGGAGGGCGGTTATTATATAAGACTGCAATACAGTCACTGTGACTTTTCAGTTTTTACAAAAGATGTGGATTAATTTTATTATGAAAGGATTCACAGGCACTTTTAAAGTATTTGCTAGGGTGTCTTTGTTGAAAATGCACCTGTCTTGAATGCTTATAGGGCTTTCACTAAAGTTAAGGAATGTCTTCTGTTGTAGGCTCACTGGCATTGAATGGGTGCAATGTTCTTTATGGAGAATAGCATTAACTATCAACATGGGTTCCCCTGAGATAGTCGCAGGCTAGTGGTGTGCATGACCACCCCTGGAAGAAAGGCATGCTGTACATGCATGCATGCTCTGCAACAGGTTACAGACACTGTGTTGTTTTGTTCTGGCTCATGCCTGGTGTCAAGCCTGATGAGGCAAATACCTGCTCACTGGTCTCTGAGTCCTATCTGCCTCACATTGCCCCAGCTCATAACACAAACCTTCTGTGGTGCTCAGATATGGCCAAATGATCTGTAGCTTTATCATATTAAGTGACATGTCAGAAAGAAGCGCTTTTGGCGAGGGGAAGGGGGTGGCTGACAAAAGGACATTAGGACACTCAAAACAGATGTGGGGTCACCTGGCTAACAAACAGTTTTGCATAGCCAGATCCTCACAGCTGAACTGCTTATGCCTGAATTGTTGCAAACCAGTATTTTTGTCACAGTTGAACTGTAAGAGGAAAAATGAACTCAGAGGAGCATCATCACAGTGCCTAACTGGAACATCTTTTACGGGTACCCCTGATGGTTTGTGGCTGGCACACTGGGCTGTTGGTATACTGTTTACTCACCTCAAGGTCCTAGTCAAAGTTGACATTACAGGCAGAATATCTGGTTCCGTTGGTCACAACAGTGAGCAATGCTTTGCTTCAGCCCTAAGATTTTCTGTCCTAAGGTTTTCAGTTTTGCTGTGAATATCTTTGAACAAAAAATAAGGAATCATTCCAAGATGGCCGCAGAGTGAGCAAGCTGATTTGAGCTGAGGTCTGCTTATCTTCTGTTTTCTTTTAAAATCTGTAGCGTTTCATGGCTGCTTAATTATATATAGTCACATCTTACAATCTTGTGGATTTAAAATTACCCAAAGTTACTCAACTGAGCTTGGCAAAAGGACAGACTATTTCCTTTCTTTCTTTTTTTTTCTTTCTTCTCCTCTTCTTTCTTTTGTCACCTCCTAAATCAATTCACCAAACAATGGATCAAGACCAGATGAAAACCTTATCTGATGCCATCCAACAGATTAAAACTGATATGATGATTTACTTTGATACCAAAATGGATCCCATTGTTTGCACCTTGAATGGTATTAAGGGCTCCCTATCTACATTGGGAGAACATGTATCACAACTGGAACAACGTGTCGGAGCAAATGAGGACGACTTAAATGATCTCTCCACTCGGGTCAAACAACTGGAAAAAGATAACTCTTACCTAATGGATAAAGTTGAGGACCTGGAGAACCGGAGTAGGTCTGCAAATCTCCGCTTCGTCAGAGTACCCGAATCCGCAGAAGGCTGCGACATTCTTGGATTTATGGCCCGTCTGATTCCACAGCTTCTGGGGCACGACAACTTCCCCACTCCACCGGCTATCGAGAGGGCTCATTGCACTCCTACTGTCCGACGGAACAACAGATCTAATCCAAGGCCTATCCTGATAAAGCTATTACACTTTCAGGATAAGGTAAAGATTCTTCGACTTGCTCGCAAAAAAAAAAAAAAACAGCTGATCTACAACGGTAACTGCATCTTCATATACCCTGACTACAGCGCTGATCTGACGAAGAGATGTCGGTCCTTCGACCTGGTCAAGCGGAAACTTCGTGAACTTAAACTAAAATACTCCCTCCGTTATCCATGCACACTGAGAGTAATGGTTGATGGCAAAGATCACAAATCTGCTGAAACTTTTTTCATGTCTTCTATGAATTCCTCCATGAATTCCCCAGCATAAGTTTCTCTCATAGCTACTGGCTAGTTTAAACCAGCTATCTGTCACGAAGTCTACTAAGACTTCTCACTATGAACTATAATGACACTCTTTCGAGATATAGTTGGTGACGTTTTGAAATAACTGGTTGAATTACTTCTTTTTTGTTATTTTGGCTGCTACTGTTGGGATGTTTACATCCAAGAGAGTCACTGGTGTGTTTTGCCGTACATAAGTTTGCTTTTTTTTGTTTATATACAGCTGCTGTAAAGCGTAAGTCTAGTGTCGTAAAAAGCTGTACTGACTGTACTATGAGGAATTATTTATTTATTTTTTTCTCTATTCGTCCTGGTAAGGCAAATTACACTTCTCTCCATCGGCTAACGTTTTTCCTTTTTTGTATGATTCTATATGCAGCAGCCTCTATAAGTATATTACTTTACAAATCTCTATTGAAGATACTAGACTTTTGTTTTTGTTTATGGATCACCAATTTAGTTTTTGAGCTACATTTATTCTCTTCATTAAAACAGACAAAGCTCAGAGTGGAAGTGGTTTTGGCTTACTCACCAGAATCCTTGGGCATATGGTTCAAGGGTCAATAGCTGATCTTGGGTGCTTTTCTGTTTTTTTTTCTTTTTTTGTGTATGTGTTTGTTATGTGTTTTTCCGTTTGTCCTGCCTGCGTGTTTAGCTGTAAATGACTGTGTATTTGGTATTTCCTTGCCCTACAACTTACTTTACCAGATCTACTCTGCCTTAGTATGTTTGGTCAGTGATAGTATCTCTATAAACTTTAAATGTCAAACTGGATGGTGTTAAAGGACTAAAAATAATTCACCTGAATATCAGAAGCCTTCTACCAAAAATTGATTTATTTTGAGCATGGGTTGAACAGTACAAACCTGATGTGATTACTCTATCAGAAACTTGGCTTACTAATAGAATATCTAACAATGAAATTAAACTTACAAGCTATGTCTTATACAGAGCTGACAGAGGCACTAAGGGTGGTGGCGTAGCCACATATGTATCCTCTAATCTGGTCTCTGAGTTAATTATCCCTGATGTTAAGCCTTTACATTTTGAGTGTATTTTTGTTAAGGTAACTCTACATGAGAATAAGTACATAACTATTGGAAACATTTATAGACCTCCCTCTGCACCTGCCGAATGCTTTAACTATATGATTTCTACTATAAATTCTATTACTTGTAGAAATGAAATTATTATATTAGGTGACTTCAGTAAGAATTGGATTGACAAATCCTCGAGTAAAGAAAAAAACATTATTGGAAGTCTGAACCTAACGCAGTTAATTAGTGAGCCCACTCATGTTACACCCACAAGTCAATCTCTGCTTGACTGGATACTGGTCTCACCCCCAAATAGATTTATAGAAACAGGTGTTATGTCCGACTATCTTAGTGATCACGCAATTGTGTACTGTGTCTGGAAAATTAAATTACCCAAATTGCCACCCAGATTAATCAGAATTAGGCACTATAAGAAAATGAATATAGATAGATTTATTAATGACCTAATTTCAATTAATTGGGACAGGTATCAACTAATACCAAATGTTCAAGATGCTTGGGACTTTTTATATTCTGAATTTACTGAAGTTATAGACAAACATGCTCCCTTGAAAACTACCAAAGTTAAAGGAAGGCATGTCCCCTGGATAACTTCTGATCTTATAAGTATTTTTAGGCAGAGAGATAATGCCTGGGCCACGTTTCAAAAGTCCAAGGATCCTGCCGATTGGGAAAAGTAGACAATTTTGGAATAAAATCAAAACTATAATTAATGTATCAGATAAAACTTCACCTAATCAGTTAAGATTTAACAATGTTATACTGCATGATCCACTTTTAGTCGCTCAAGCCTCAGCATTTCTCCTCAGTTCACTCCGCCATAATGCCTGATCCTTCTACTAGTGGTGATTTTAACAATGTACTGTCTAGTCACAGCTCCTTTTCTTTCAGGAGAATAACACCTGTTGAGGTACAGGATGCCATTAACAATCTAAAAGTTAACAGTGGTCCTGGGTTAGATGGTATCGAAATCAAATTCCTCAAATTATCGTCCCACATTCTCATGTACCCTCTTTGTGACATCTTCAACATGTCTTTATCTACTTATGAAATACCTGCCATATGGAAATGTTCACGTATCACTCCTTTGCACAAAGGGGCGATATGCTTGAGCCCAATAACTACAGACCAATTTCAATTATCTGTTCTACTGCAAAAGTATATGAAAAATTAATCTATGATCAATTGTCATATTATCTTAATAAGTACAATATCCTATCACCTTCTCAATCTGGCTTTCGATCTCATTATTTCACAACCACTGCCTTGCTAAAACTCACAAATGATATTTTCTCCACATCAAATGATAGGAAATTAACAGGTGCAATTTTCATTGACTTGACCAAAGCTTTCGATATGGTTGATCACTACCTTCTTTTAGATAAACTTCACTCAGTTGGTCTGTCATGTAATGCTTTACTTTGGTTCAACTCAAATCTTCATAACAGAAAGCAATGTGTTGTTATACAAGGTAGCAAATCCGATACATTAGTACAGCAACAAGGTGTGCCTCAAGGCTCAACTCTTGGTCCACTTCTTTTTTCTATTTTTATTAATGACCTCCCCTCGATTTGTACTAATTGTTGTGTTCAACTTTATGCAGACGATACGGTTATATACACATCTATACCTAACCTGATACAGATTGAATCAGCTCTGCAGTCTGATTTTAATACCCTACAACACTGGCTTGTAGCTAATAAACTACTACTCAATAAAACTAAATCTCACACTATGATTTTTGGAACTCGCCAAAACTTCAAATCCAAATCTAAAGCTTATTCATGTGCTATTGCCTGTCTTGATGGTACACCACTGCAAAGAGTTGAACACATCAAATATCTGGGCCTATGGCTTGACTCTGAACTCTCATTCAAATGCCATATTAATTATATTGTGAAGAAAATGAATCTCGGTATCGGTGTTCTTTATTGCTCCAGAAACTGCTTTTCATTTACTGTTAAACTGTTAAAAGAAACTTGCATTACAGCTCATCTTACCAATATTGGACTATGCTGATGTTGTATATCAGACTGCATCTAAAACTAATCTTCTTCCACTCAATATTGTTTACAATAGATTATGCAGATTCATTCTTGGCTGTCCTTTCACAACTCATTGTACAATGTATGAAACTCTCTCCCATCCCTCTCCCATCATAAGAAGACAGTGTCATTGGCTCCAATTTATTTTCAGATGTATACATTTCAATTATCCTCAATACTTAAAACAGCTTATGGTACCTTTTTCCTCTGATTATCAACTGAGACACTGTATACAGCCCTTTTTTTCTGTACCTCTAGTCTAAGTCAATAGCCAAGAAAGCCTTTATGTTTAAAGCTCCCTCTGATTGGAATAATCTACCAATAAATATTAGGCTATATCATCTTTCAACTTGTTCAAAAATGTCCTGTCTTCTTATTATAGGATCAGTTGTATATGTCCATTTTAACACCTCTATAATCTTTAATTATGTTAGCATTAAGTAATAAAGTTATATAACATAATTATATCACTATCATTAATACCTGTCTATAATCTATGAATGAAAGATCCATTTCTATGCCCTGTCTGGAATATGATCCCCTGATTTTGTATGTCTCACCTGATATTTACAGTTTTTTGTTTGTTAGTTTGTTTGTCTGTTTTTTCCTGTCACATTTAACATTGCCTAATTAACTTGTCATTTTGTTTTGTTGAGTGTTTTGTCTAATTGTGTCTATACTGTATTATTGTCGTTTAGGACCCCCTCGAAAACGAGATGGTACATCTCAAGGGGTTACTCCTAATAAATTTACTTCAAACAACATAAAAAAGGAAACAAAAAATCTTTTCCAGGAACACATTGAGACATCAGTTTAGATTACATGTCTCCATCTTGCATAATCGTCAAAGCACAGGTTTAAGATGATTTATTGTGTATTATGCAATTTTTTTTGTGTATCTCAATCTCACACTCAGTCAAAGCCATTAAAATGTTTTGTAAGCGTGCTTGAGCTCATCACAGCATGAGAGACAATAGCGAGGAAGACTAGAAAGTACAATAGCTTATCAAGACTTTTAAAGACAGGGTGGCTATAAATAGCAGGTCTCATTGATCTTTAGTCATTTGTCTGAAAAGGAACTCCTGAGTTCCTTTGAACGTGTGTGCCATATGAAATATCATACCTGAAAGAGCTGGAGGGTAGTTGAAAAGACCATTATCATCCACAGATCCTAGCTAAATTTAGTTACATTGTTCCTCACCAGCAGCTCACAAATGTTCAAGCAACCGCCACGGACTGAGTAAAAATAAATGTGTCCATAACTGCACCGGCAGCCATCGTTCAATACAAATGCTGTTGTTTAAATGGGAAAGGGTCAACATATATTGCACTCTGCAAGAGCTCTCTCCCTTCATTAGCCTACATTTTGTTACACAACTGCAACGTTTTTTTGTTTTTTACAGAACATAGTCATATTCACAATTGAGCTCAAGCTTGCTTGTAAATTTTTTCTCACCTATGCATTCAAAAAAAACTGTCTTCCATAAGATCCTATTTCAAATGCTAATTGCTATTCTGGAAACATATTTCATTGTTGCATTGTGTCTGGGGTTGTGTGGAGACAGTGGCAGCAAACAATGGAGGAGGCCACAGTTGTTGTTTGGAGTCGTGGTTTTGGCGAACGACCAAGACCATACCATGATCTCATATGAAATTGGAACAATCCTCATTGACCATGTTATAAACCAAGGCTTGTCTTCTTGTCAGAAATGTGACAGCTGGTACAGCCCAATTTACTGTACATTGACATTTACATATGGCCATTTAGAAGGATGCTCTTATCCACAGCAAAGGATGCAAAATACATCCAGCTCTGTTGTCTCCATTTTCTATATATTCTGTACACAGACATGATAAGCAAAGCATACAAATAATGGCCATTATTCCTGAGGGCAGTTCAAAGAAACATTGCTTATAATGGCATGCTCCAAGGAATTGATATCTGAAGCACAGCCATAGTTTTCAAAAGGCATAATATCACCATGAAATAAATCTTTTAGCACCATTTTGTGAAAAATGAGGACAGGGTAAAAGGCATTGCGATGGAAATTTGTTCAAGTATAACACTAGTGGTTCATTGGCATCGCTGGTATTTTCATTTGAAAATTATTGCACTATTCTGAGCAATTAGTAGCAGTTATTCACATTGGTTTTATTCTGTTTTAATGTAATTGTCTTAAGGCTGTTTTCAGTTGCGAAAGATTTTGTGATCGTGAGGTTATTTATTGTTTGATACAATACAGGGAACAATGTTTATCAAAGGTGTATTGTTATTAATATGTTGCCTCAATTATTCAACAAATATATTATGGTATAAACACACACAATATTTTAGGTATCATATACAATACAGTAGTACAGTCATTCCACATGTTCATCTCATTTATGATGATTATGATGATTATTCTTATCATAATTATTGTTGTTAGTACAGTCCATTCAAACTTAAAGGCAGACCACAGAATTCCTCTTGGGCTTTCTTTATATCTATTACTGTTGTGCCTTTGAGTGCGGTGCTTAACCTGAGGCACTTAAGCTTCAGTAAATATCCAGCTGCTTAAATGTGGGTGTAAGTCACCCTGAAGAAGGGCATTTGCCATGTGAATAAATAATGCAGTGTACATTTTCATAACCACTGGATGGCAATGCTTATTTATAAAGCCGTGGAAGGTAAAATATGACTGGCCCCACTGCCAAAGTCAGAAGAGTACCTCCAGCAGCTGTCTCCTCACCTCGAGCAACAGCCAGGTATGCTATGTGAATCCCTCATGCTCCTTTCTCCCTGGGGGGGGGCGTGCCATGGCTGTCACAGAAGCCTACCTCAGAACGAGGAGATGAGCCCCTTTAAGGGGGGACCATGTCCCTTAATGACTGGCCCGAGGCCCTGGACGCTCATCACTCGCCGTCCATGGGCCAGGGGGTGCCGTGGCGTTCGTTCCGGTGACAGCACCGGGAAGCGTGTGATGTCAGGCGGTTCTGCAGGCTTTGCGGCGCCGCTAAAGTAGGACACATTTTTTTCTCTGTTCTTCCCTTTGGCTGTTTGGGAAGAGCTGTGTGCTCAGGTTCAGTTCACCTCTACAGAATAAATGTTGTAGTATAGGGTGACATATTGTCATTGATCTTTGTGCTTTTATAATTTGTACAACATGAAAAAGGTCACATTTTACAGCTCTGATTCCACCCAATTTTAGTGTACAGGTAACTGCAGCTGTTTCTGGATATTATTGTGTTTATTGGTACAATGAAAAATAAAAGTGTGCAGTGGTCTTTTTCTTTGCCTTTTGTTCAAATTTTAACTTTGTTTCAAAAATTAGACACCAACAGGTAAGAGTCCGTCTCTAAATAGCACAGTCTCTGTCTGCACCTCTTTTGAAAAGTTTTTAATTTTTGGTTCTGTGTGTTTACTCACTTTGTCTGTCTGGCCGCTACTGTCCTTTAGCCAACAAGAGAGAACTTTTTATGTCCCAAATTATGTCCTTTTTTTCAGCAAACCGTAAAAAAAAAAAAAAAAATCCTGAACACTCCACTGCGGAGTGGTGAGGCAGACAGAACAAGGCTTGTGGCTCTAAGGGGGCTTTCAAATGAAAGGCGGGGAGGGTCAGCGCTGGCCGATCAAAGACTGTCAGCATGGGGGCCCCGGCTAATGATTCCCCATCTGTCCCAGCTGTCCAACTTATCAGTGGTGAGAGACAGAGAGGGATGAAGAGAGGTGATGACATAGCAGAAGTGGAATGGAGAGGAAAGAAATTTGATGTTTTGTGCTCGATGCAGCAATTGTCCTGCAAAATGTGGGGGTGGTACTCTTGACATTTCTGCCTTTTGTTGTAGGAGACATTATAATTTTAACAAGTACAGGTACTGTAAATATGATATAGACATCTGCTTAACATGGAAATAACTTAACCCTTTGGTCCTGAGAGTTTGGTTGTGATCAAAGCTTCACAAGCATAATCAAACTCTTGTGACTGAGGAGTTATGTTAGGTCAATGCAAAGTAGATGCTCATATGTTTGAGTATAGCTTACATATGGCATATTATCCATTCACATATACCTTATATGTGACATCAATTCACACAGCTGGAAATGTGTTAATTTATGCCAGTTAAGTACCTTGCTCAGTGACAAAATGGGAATTACAAATACATTCCCTTTAGCGTTATGCCGCATCATCTCATGCCCACGTCCACACCACTATCATACTACAAAGCAAAATTAGACAGCCAGGCTGGCAAAATTAAGTTGGTATATTGGATGTTTTAAATGTTAAATGGACTCACAAACAAAATTACCATGCAATGTAGCATATACAAAAGTGATTACACTGAAAGTCACTTATTTGGTAACACATGGTCTTTAGTACTGAGTCAGGAGATTTGCATGCACTGTAATGGATGTTATATGAATCAGGGAACAAATATGATGCAGACTCATGCCATTTCTTTCTCCACTGTGTCACCCCAGTTATCTGTTGTAGCATGCACCTTTCTTAGTTTGTTAGATACTAGGAAATAGAGCTACAATGGTAGCTCTTGATACTAGCAGGCATGTTCCTTGCATGCTCAGAAGCAAAGAAAGATGGAGGTCATCATTCTATCTAACCGCAAGGCAACCAATTGACGCAATTTTTTTCTTTGACAGTGACACGAGTTTGGTGGTTGCTGAAATTGACAGAAATGTAATGGACTCAAGGAAGCCTTGTTTAGATTAAATAAAATCCTTCATGCCCTCAACCAGGAGCCTACACGACCAGGCTGCAGGACTGTGAGTGCCTTGAAATTGAACAATGACCCGGGTTCCATTCTGATAAACTGTGGCAAGGAGTCGGTTTCGGAGCTGAAGGTTCCTTAAGGTCTGCCAGTGCATCATCTAACCTATTGCTCATTTAGAAGCGTGATTGTCACAAGCCTGGTGCTCATATAAATCAAGGAATCTGGAGAGAGAGGATCCAGACGGTTGCATTTGCATTCGGATTTGCAATTACATACTTCATCATCAGAGGCGTCCCAAATTGGGTCACTGCAACACAGGCACTTTTTTAATGCTTAAATCTATAAATTATCAGTTGCTTAACATCTGTTAAGCTGTTACATGCGGCATTTCAGGATGAATTATTGTCAAGGGGTGTTTCACTAATTGAAAGATCACACTCATCGGTTAAGAGAGGAGAGTCTGGCTATCAGTCAGGCAGAGAGTTATCCATTTCCTGTTTGTGTGGGTGTGTGTTTAAAAGAGTGAGAGAGAGAGAAAGAAAGAGAGCATGCATGTATATGTTTGTGGTGGTGGTGGTTTAGGGGGGGATGTATTGATGGGAGAAGAGAATAAATGACTTGAAGAGCTGTGGAACTCCTGTTTATCTCATTTTTTATATGCCCCAAATCACGAAGAGATTTTCTCATTAGCCCACCCCCCCCGATGGGCTCATGCCGGTGCAATATGAATCCCTACTCCAGTCCTCAAGTAGAGCTGCTTCTCTTGAAGAGAGGGGCAGGGTAACAACTCCCGTCACAGGGTAACAACATTCACTTCATTCTAAATTTCAGCTACTTCAGCCAAGCAGGTTGCAAAGCACAGAACTACAAGTACAGTAGCACTGCATGTCAAAAACTTTGACACTTTCATAACAGTGCACAGAAATGTCAGTTGAGCTTTCATAATGAGTGCAAACATTTGTCAGTTTGCTTTCTTTAAACATGTACAAGAGAACTGAGTGTGTGATAACATGGCTTTGTGATTACACAATGGCATCAGTTCACATTGGCAGATGCCCAGGTGATTGAGGATGGCTTACATAGCTTATGCACGGCATCCCTTTATGCAGCTGAGAGATTGGGTTAAGCACCTTATTCAGGTGGACAGCACTTATATAGCAGGATTCAAACCTTGTGAAAACCTTGGTTTGAAACCAAACCTTGACCTTGTGGTTACTGTCTCTTAAGTGACAATAGGAGAGTGGTGCATGGTATTAGTCTAATCCATAACAGACAGTACAAAGACAAATTATATATCCACATCCAAGAACACCAATCTATTCAAATGTACTCAAACCTGGCTCCATGTTTTTTTTTTTTTAATATTTTAACATCTGAAAATAATGTGGTCTCTTAAACTGTATATGTGATATCCAGTTTGAAATGCCAAAAGATGTTTAGCAGGACTAATTAAGCAGCAGCCCCAAAATGCAGTCTATTAACCTCATATCCATGGCTGCTGCTCTTTACACAGATGATGACACAGATGGTTTTTACATATATGCTGCTAAAATAACATTGGACTGGGTTAGCACATGCAGCAAAATGGTGCATTTTGCATTATACCTTCCAGCTACTGAAGCATTGAGCACTGAAGCTCCTAACAATGATCTGCTAAATGATATCCCATCAACAACTCATCAAGATCGTCTAGTTTCAACTGCATAGAGACACATGACGAAGTTCATGAAAATAAAAGAAAAAGGCAAAATAATACTCTTCTACTCTATCTACAAAATTACAGTGAAATAGCTAATAATAAACATGAAAGTCATTGAGGTTCTGGTGATACATAGCATTGTGTTGCTAGCTGCATCTAATTTGTGAGGTAATCTATAGAGAAACCCTCATATAAAATTTTATGGGTTTAGACTGGACATGCTGTGCATCATGTAGATTTGAGGCAGAGGGAGGCACATATTGAAGGATTACTGCTGGTTTAAACTGAAATTTTATTAAATAATGAGGTTACCATATAACCAGATATTGATAATCTTCTGCTGCTTTAATCCAGGTCATGTGAACTACAATACTCCACTCCTCAGATCCTGGGCAGAGAAATGACCCATGAATTGGTGTCACAAGTAGGAACACTCTACATGCCAAATAAAGTGTGCAGTGCCTACCCCCCTAAAATGTAGACGACTGGGCATGGGCATGCTGTAATGGTGTTGGAGTAGGGGAAGACAGGCCAGCGCCAGGTGGGAGGAGAGGGGTATATACCCCCTTCTTATTTAGAGCAATTTGACAAAATTAAAAATATATAATAGGAAAGAGAGAAGTCACTTATTTGGTATCATTGTCATATAAAGCCTCCTCCCACTCCTCCCAAGTGTGTCCCCCCTCTCTCAAATCTGTCCTTGTTACTGCCATTTTCTTACCAGATACAGGGCTTAAGTTATTTGACTTTTTTCTGAGCTGATTCTCATTACCACCCAATATACAGTAGCTGAGCAGGTAGATACAGATACCAGGTCTCACAACAGCAGCCTTAATGTGACATAAAACTAAATCAATGGCTATTTATTTACTATTCTGTAATGCTACTCTATTATATGTAATTATGTTGTCATTTCAAACAAGGTCTCTTCTATTTTGTATAATTTAAATGAGGAGTTTGAGTAACAATCAGCTGCTTCATACCTTAAATCTGTATCATAGCCTATTTTTGGATTTTATCTGTCACAAAAATAAACCTGTTGTTTCATGAATAGTTTTGTATTATAATAATGAACATAAAATAGCGTATAAAGGGTGTCTATACTTTTTGGTTAAGTGTGCCACATGTGGCAGTGTAGGGGATCAAGCCTACGATTAGTCTTCCTTACGTGGGGCACCAACTATGTAAGGAATAATTAAATTAAACACATGGAGGCGCCATACAGAATATGGCATCTACCATAGTGGTTAAAGTAAAATATCAGTAGAGTCACGTGACGTCTCAACTGTGATGCAGACGTAAAATCTTTTGCTCGCCAAAGACCTATCCAAAACCGCTTTAAAATTACTGAAATCTGCGTTACTACCCTCAAATCTCAAGATGACATCTACGCCAACCAAAAACAATAAAAAGAGAGAGCTGGAATTGTCGCCAGCGAAGAAAAAACCGAGAGAAACAACCACGATATCCAAAGAAGACCTCGATGCAGCCATTTTGAGTGGAGTTAGCAAGGCCCTTAAAGAACAACAACGAACTTTTGACGTTTCAGTGGCCCAAGCGGTAAAGGAAGCTTTAGAAGGTACCCTGATGCCCCAGCTTACTTCTCTGAAAGACGAGATCTCATCTGCTAACGAAGCCATACGAAGATTGGTGACTGACTTGGAACATCAGGCTAGTAAAGCACAGAAAACTCAAGCTACAGTGGAGTCTCTACAAATAGCAGTACGCTCTAACAAGCATGAGCTCAATGACGCGGCCATCAAACTGGCTAATCTACAAAACAGTCTGATCGAAATGCAGGACAGAAGCAGACGGAATAACCTTAGACTTATTAATCTTCCAGAATCAGTTGAGGGCTCTGATCCAACAGGCTACCTGCAGACCAACCTTCCCAAGTGGAAGTACCAAGTACCATCCTTAGCTGGTCGTATCATCGAGATCGATCGCTGCCATCGCATCTATGATGGCACCGGCAAGCCCAGAGGCAACAATAAGAAACCCCGCACTGTCGTCTTTCGTCTCCTGAGATATTCGGACAGACAAGCTATCCTGAAGGGAGCGCGTAAAGCTCATCCCATCAAACAGAGCCAAGCCACCTTGTACTTCTTCCCAGATTATAGCCCTCCAACTGCTACCAAGAGAAGAGAATTCACTCCAGTAATCAAAAAGCTCAAAGCCGTCGAATTCAGTCTTTTCTTTTGTACCCGCAACACTCAAAGTGGAACACAGAGGATCTCAGCTAACATTCAGCTCACCGGTCGACGCGGAGTACTTCTTGTCTTCGCTGGATGTCCATGCCGTGAGAGAGCAGCCATCATCCCCAGCTTCAGCCTCAAAGTTCCAGAACCGCGACGCTAACTCATCCTCTAGCCCTGATGCGCCTTTCATGGAAGTGACTGACAGTTAAGATATGAAATCTGTCAATATGGGTAAATACCGGATTAAAAATGTGATTAGGCTCTTTACTTAGCACAGTTTACTTAAGATACATGTTCTCTATGCGCATCTTGTTACTTCTAATAAGCATTAGTTTAGACCGGATGGGTAAATAAACAGCTATGTTGCTAGCGTTTTGGCGGTCTTGCAGCGAGCCAGGACGAGCTGCGCTACTGTTGATAATGTCACGGATCAACGTTGTTTTGTGTTTAGCAAAGCCTGTAGGAGCGATTAGCGTCCTCGCGGCTTGCAACTATTCTCTGTATATAGTTTTAGTTTTTCCCTTCCCCTCCTATCTTTATTTTGGCAGACGGTACTATTTTTGGTTAATATTGTACATATCGGGTATAGAGAGGTTATTGCACTCAGCACACTCATTGAAAGGGATCTGCTGGTATTTTTGCATTGCTACTTATCTTGATTCACCGTAATGGATGGTTTACATGTAATAACGTGGAACGTAAACGGCTTAAATTCCCCTGTCAAACGGACGAGATGCCTGGAATTTTTACATAGTAAGAAAGTCGCGCTTGCCATCATTCAGGAAACGCATTTAAAGAGTTCCGATGTACATCGATTTCAGAATAGGCGCTACAAAATTCTGTCCTCTTCCTGTGCGTCTAACAAAACAAGGGGTGTTCTGATTCTGGCTGCAAGAAGCCTTCATCTTACTATTCATCACACTTTCAGTGACGACCAAGGTCGCTTCACTATGGCGATCATTACTATATGCCAAGCCAGGGTACTGGTAGCCTCCGTCTACGCACCTAACATCTTTGACCCAGATTTCCTTCACCTAATTCATGATAAAGTTTTGGGAATACCAGAATATAATTTGATTATTGGGGTGACTTTAACTGTGCTATGAACGACATTGACAGAACTACTTCTTTCACTGATCCACTCTCCTTAGCCCTTAAGAAGTTTGCTGCTGACCTACAACTCACAGATATTTGGCGTTTTCATAACAAAACGATTAGAAATTACACATTCTTTTCTAATAGACACAAATCTTTCTCCCGCATTGACTACATATTTCTGAGCCAATCTCTAGTCCACCAGGCAAAACCAGATATCTTGCCTATTCTACTGTCTGACCACGCTACAGTGCTGTGCTTGATATACATAAAGGATATTCCTCAGAAGGCCACAAGATGGCGCTTTAATGATTCATTATTGTTAAATGAGAGTTTTGAAGCCCAGCTTCATGAAAAATGACTGAATTTATCGAGATCAACAAGGGGGAAAGTGAAAACCCACAGATTCTGTGGGAAACCGTCAAATGTTTTATAAGAGGGTTTTGTATTTCTTTCTCCTCCAATTTGAATAAAGTAAGGAAAAGACGATTTGAGGAATTGGAGTCAAATATCAAAGTTCTGGACTTAGAATTAAAACAAAATCTAACCGATGCTACAGCCCGTAAACTCAATCTTTTGCGTTCTGAATACAAAACGATAAGTCTGGCCAAAGCTGAATTCATCCTGCAACGTACCAGGCAGAAATACTATGCTGAAGGAGAGCGGCCTAGCCATCTCCTGGCACTAAGGCTTAGAGAAAATGAATCAAAAGCGAATATATATGCCATCAAGGACCCGAATGGTTCTATCCTTACTGATCCTACATCTGTTAATGAGGTTTTCAGAAAATTCTATTCAGATCTCTACACCTCTGAAGTAATCTGGGACCATAACAGTGGATCCTTCCTGGATGGGCTTGAACTGCCAAAACTTTCTTCTAGGGAAGCTGAACAATTAGAGTCTCCCCTTACTCTAGATGAACTTAGTACTGCTCTCAGATCTCTTAACAGAGGGAAGTCTCCAGGACTAGATGGTTTACCAACTGAATTGCTGCTGCTTGTCTGGGATATAGTTGGTCCTCTTCTTTTAAACTCAATGAACTACGCACTGGAGACTGGCTCTTTTCACAGAGACCAAAATATGGCCCTTATCTCCCTATTATTAAAAAAGGGAAAAGATCCGCTGGACTGCGCAAATTTTAGGCCTATTTCCTTGATTTGCTGTGATGTTAAAGTCTTTGCTAAGGTACTAGTGTACAGATTAGATGCATACGTAAATAAATTAATAAACCATGATCAGACGGGCTTTATAAGAGGGCGCACAGCAGCAGACAATATACGTAGGCTTTTACACATCATTAACTCTGCCGATACTTCCCAGAATCTATGGCTCTTTTTTCACTTGATGCCATGAAAGCTTTTGATAGGCTTGAATGGAATTATATGTGGGCTGTGCTTGAGAATTTTGGATTTGGACCCAAATTTATAAGCATGATTAAGGCATTGTATAATTCACCAACTGCACGTGTAATGACTGGTTCCAAAATATCTTCACCTTTTAAGCTAGAGAGAGGTACCCGTCAAGGGTGTCCCCTTTCTCCTATTCTGTTTTGTCTTTGCCTGGAGCCCTTGGCACAAATGATTAGAAAAAGTAGGCATGTTAGCCCTGTAAGACTGTATGGCGTGGATCATCATATTTCACTTTTGCAGATGATATACTTTTGTTCTTATCAAAAGTTGAATCATCAGTCCCTCAAGTCTTAAAACTGTTTGATCACTTTGGACATCTCTCAGGCTATAAGATAAACTGGGACAAATCTATCTTGATGCCACTCAATAACACAGCAATGATCAATGTTCCCCAGGGCATCCCCATTAAAGACTCATTCACCTATTTAGGCATTCACATTTCTCAACACCTACTCAAATTGTGAAGGAAAACTTTGTCAAAGTCTTGAAAAATATCCAAACTGATATCCAAAGATGGAATAGGTTACCAATATCTCTGCACGGAAGAGTAAATATAGTCAAAATGAATATTTTACCTCGAGTTAATTTTTATTCTTTATGATTCCTTTAGCTCCCCTCCCAATTATTACAAAGATATCCACTCATCAATATCTCAATTTATCTGGAGTGGTAAGCGCCCAAGAATAAAGCTAACTACATTGCAGCGACCCAAGTTCTTAGGGGGTCTTGCCTTGCCGAATTTTCAGTTTTATCACTGGGCCTTTCAGATAAGAGCGCTACACATATGGATGGACCCAGACTCAAAAGTCCCCTGGAGATCTATTGAAGATGCCATGGTAAAGCCCCATAGATTACAAGATTTGCTTTTCACTGGGCTTGGTCAATCTAACCAGAATCTTAAACTAGGATGTGTAATAACACACTCCCTGAAGGTTTGGAAACAGGCAGAGAAATGCATGGGTATACAACCTCACACGGGTGCATTAACTCCTCTATGGCACAACTTCAAATTCCTGATTGGTGGCAAGCCTTTTCATAACTCGCATTGGTCCTCACAGGGCATTAATGCAGTAAAAGATATGTTTGAACAAGATGGCCTACGTTCATTTCAGAATCTTCAAAACTTATTTAACTTACCTGCTTCATCATACTTTGTTTACCTTCAGTTGCGCTCTGCTCTCAAAGCATATGGTGTGCCATGGGACTGTTCACCAACAGTCCACCCACTACTAGAATGGGTTAAACCATCTGATAATCTGCGAGGCAGAGTCTCTTTTATTTACAATGCTTTGTTACATAAGTCTGCTGGTGGGTTATCCATAGAGAAATTATGGGACCGAAACTTTCCATGTTTAATCAAGAACTAGACTGGGACATAATTTGGCTCAATTTATCTCAAAGTTCTAAGAATCTAGCTCACAAATTGATTCACTACAAAACTATCCACAGAGCATATGCAACTCCTTTCAGAAAGTTCCAGATGAACCGTGCCCCAAACTATAACTGCAATGTTTGCAATGCCTACCTGGCACGTTTATTCATATGTTTTGGGAATGCCCCACAATTGCAGATTTATGGTCTATTGTAGTGGATGAGCTTTCAAAACTACTTGATGTCAACATTCCAAAAACACCACACTTTTGTCTTTTAAATGACAATACTGATCTTGAATATACTGTAATTCAGCAGAGAATGTTGATGGCAGGTTTTACAGCTGCCAAGAAAGTAGTTTTGCAATTATGGATTAATCCCCAGGTTCCACCCCGTAAACTTTGGATAAGCTATTTGGACAATATTGTTAATATGGAATATCATACAGCTAGGCTAAACAAGGCCATGACCTCCACTTTACAAAAATGGGAAACATATCTATGTAGGATCCAAGATCTATGTTAATTCCCCACACAGTGAGTCTACATGTTTGATGTACTTTTGTTATTTATTTATTTATTGTTTTAAGCTGAGTGCTCCTTTTTTTCCCCTCTCTCTTTCTTATATCTTATCTCTTGTTATCTCTTTTACTTATATTTCAGCACACACACTTGGAAACAGTGTATTCTGGACTTTACAGGACATTACACATACATGCCTTCTTTACATTCTTACCCCCTTAGATCTATGCATACCAGATACTACAATATGGTAATGCTGTAATGTATCATTTGTAACCGTCTTGCCCCCTCCCCCTGAAAATCAATAAAAAAGTTGATCACAAAAAAAAAGTAAAATATCAGTTTCAGTTTTGTATATCAGTCTCATAAAATATACTAAACTATCAATTTGGAACTTCAATTAATAATTAAATTAATAATCATAATCAAAATTACCACATCAATAGTTAATCTTAATCAAATCACAATATTATCTATTTAGCTAACTAAACAAATAACACTGATGATTCAACTAAGAGGTGAAGGCATTTAGAATTCTGATCAGCAGAGGTTGGCGATATTCATTGCACGTGTAACATTACAACACACACAACCTTGGAAAAATAATGCATTTATTGAGATATAAAATCAAAGTAGCAAGGCACATGTGTCATATGTACAATGAGTGAAACGTGTATGTATTTACACTTATGTGTAGATATGAGTGAATGTCTTATGCTAGTGTGTGTGCGCGTCATAGGGTGTGTGTTCCTTTGTTCTGAGTCATGCGTGTGCTGCGCGTGCATGTGTGCTGCGCGTGCTTGCTAAACACACGTGTTCAAAGAGAACAAAGGAACATGCGTGTGGCGGCGAGTTTGAGTTGGTTATGTGCATGTGTGAGCGAACATAACGTCTGTCTGGTACAGGATATGTTCGCACGATTGATAACGGCGGGGTTATTTTGTGCGGATTAAAGCAGGTACCGGGGTTAACAAGAGGATACGCATGCAAAGACCCTATGTCTCTGTGTGGTATCTTAACTAACGCTGCGCGGTGAATAGTGTGTGAGACAAATCAGTTCGGAACAACGAAACGTGGCTAGTTACATTACTCGTAATGATCTGAAACACACAATGTACAACATTCATCGATGTAGCTAACAATTGGTTGTTTAGCTATGCATTGTCCTATGCCCAGAGTAAATTGCCTACTGTATCTCATGAAATGAGGTCCAAATCTTGCGGTTCCGTGGGTGGTTTCGCTGGCGGTTCCGTCGTCTGGGAGCCAGGGCTGGTCTGGTTCGGTCTGGATGAGTGTTTCCTTCGGGAGACACGCTGGGGTGGATCTGGTCGCACCTTTGTCTCCGGCTGGTAGCGAGTTTGCGCTGCTCTTCTTGCGGGCGCTGAAACTCGGCTCTTACTTTATTGATCTCCGCTAGCAATGCGTCGCTAGCTCGGAGAATCTACGCCAGGACAGGGCCTTTGGCTCGGCTGTCCGTGTCCCGTCCGCGTGGTGCGGCCTCCGGGAACGAGAGGGATACGTCCGTCTTGTTCGGACGTGTGAAGCAAGAGAGATACGCCCGTCTCCTTCGGACGTATGGGGCGAGAGAAGAAAGAAGTAAAGGAACGCACCCAGTTTTCAGTGGCATCACTGCAGGGGGCATTTCCTGTTTACTGTACTGGTCCTTGGTTGGGTGAGAGGTCGTAAAACTGCAACATCACTTCCCGTGAGATCGCGTTTCACATTAAAAGCAGTTTATGCGTTATTGTCCGTAAAAGTTGAACAAATAAAATGAACAAATCTATCTGTGGACGGCACTGTACCTACAGCAGCATAGAAGTATTGTTAGACCTTTCTCATGAAAATAAGTTTACATGAATAAAACAGTGGTATAAGTTAATATACAGAACGAACAAACCTTAATTAGCCTGCCCTTGTTACAGGGAAATATACTACAGTGCATAACTTACATTCTGTCCCCAAAATGTTCAAATCTTTGTTCCATGTTCCATGATTTTGTGCTCCTTATGACATTTGTCTTTAGTCTTTATTAATTGTTAATTTTCTTCTAGTGTCTTTTTTACACCTCCTGTACGGTGTTCCATTCTGAGGAGCTTAACAAAGGCCAGTGAACTTAGTTTAAAATAGAAGCATACTGTGTTTTGTAAGACCGAGCACAGTCCAATTCCTTCCAAAGTGTTATGAATGCACCCATATGTGGGTGACTCAACACTATATTTCTGGGGCAGAGGTCAACATAGCAAAAGGAAGCAAGGCAGAACTTTTGCAGGCAAAAGTTGCGAGGGAAAGTGAGGTTTAATTGTTGGTGTTGGTGCGGGGGAAGGGAGCGAGTGGCTCGTGGTACGTGCATGCACTGCAAAGCAAAAGTGTGTCACGCTCTCAATTTATCCTTCCGTAATTACAGCAGGAGTATGGAGCCCCCCTCCAGAACATGGTGCAGCCATCAGTTTCGCTGCTTGCCAATTGATGTTGACGGGGCATGTGTCGTTCGCAATGGAGCCGCCCTCGTCAGAAGGCACGAAAGACTCCTGGGGGGATGATGAGAAACAACAGGTTACTGGCAGGCTGCGTGGAGCTGATCAGGGAACCTGGCTGTATAACACTGGTTGCAAATACAGAAGGGGGGTCATGCTCGGGCTCACACGAGTGACACAAGCCCATAAAACAGGCTCTCTACACCAGTCTGTGGTGGAGGGAGAGACCATTCAGGCCTCCTGTGACTTGTGGGATGGTGTACACAGTCAGAGCTCAGAGCAACTATAATTATGTTATGTTATGTTATGTTATAAATATGCAAAGCCTTCTGTGGATCAAAAAGTGATTAACAGCAAGGCAGTTGCAGCTGGGAAATTGTGGGGGGGGGATATTGGAGGGGATTGACTCACCTATGCAGTCACCAATGCATAGCACCCTGGGTGATGCATAGAAACCATTTTGCACCCCACATTAGCCAACCAGATACAATGGCATCCCTGGGTAAACAGCCACACAATTCCCTGAGATCTATGGTAAAAAAGCTCTGTTGTTACAAAGTTGAGCATGACATGTCAATTACCGCTTGCTTTTTTCATTTGTCATATCAGTACTAATGTAAACATACAACATGTGTCAATAGCCCAGGTCTACTAATTTATTGATCACCCCACTAAAAATGCTTAGCCATGAAGATATGACTGCCAACTAGTCAATAAGGCAGTGGAGCAAGATTGCCTTCAATGTTTAAGACAAATTCAGCAATCGACAAGACACCAGAGAAAAGCTGTGTTCTTTGCAAAAAGGGGACACTCTGTTTCAAACACTCCAGCCAATGACAGGCAAGAACAAGACATAATACACAGGCCCTAGCCAATTCAGTTTATCACCGTCTGCTATTATAAACGCAACACTGCTGCAGCGATTTTAAGCATTACCCATGTTTGTCCTTTGACAAAACAAGACTTTTGTCAGGAAACATTTAGATATCTATAACTATCATCTTCACAAATAAAAAATAAGATGAAGCATTGTATTAATGGATAGTAATTTGGTATAATGCTACTATTTCTACTACTACTTACTATTACTACTAGTATTACTACTACTACTGCTAATGCTTTACATACACACATGCTTTACCTCCGTGGCTGGTTACTGTCTTAGCATGCAATGGGATTAGCCTGTCATAAACAATCAAGTATATCTTATATATTGTTTTTTTTTTTTTTGACTGAATTAGCATACTGCCTCGATCCTCCAGGTTGCAGGCCTCTGTGCACACAATGCATGTGCTGATGAACATGGCACGCTCACCTTGCTCCCTGGCGGTCTCCGCTGACCCCAGGCAGCAGTGATTCAGCCACCTGGACCGGGGTCCAACCTGCAGTTCTGCCTCTGGGCTTTTCAGAGGGCAGCAGAGACTGACATGCCAGATTGCTGGCTCTACTCACCGCTCTGAGGAAGGCATGGTCAAGTCACTGGTGCATGTTGGTCTCTTTGAAACCCCGCCCACTCTCTCGTAATAGCTGCGTGAAACATTCCATGAGATCACCAGTGAGTGGTGACCACTCATGCATTTCTACTCTGTAAATCGTCAATAAATAAATAAATACATAAATATATAAATTCATCAAATAAAAAGAGAGAGGGGCATGCATGGTGAGTGCACACTTGTTTCTTTCTTACTGTTTCTTACACAGCATCTGCTGGAATTGGCCCTCATTTTGTGTGATAATGGACATCTTCCATAGCATTATGTTGGTAATCTATACAAACCAGACCACTGTCACGACCACCACCTATGAAAGCAGTAAACAACCCAGCCAATGCTTTTCAAGAATTATCAGGTGTTACCAAAACATCTGCAGTCAACTAAAAACTAAACAGCACATCTTGTACATAACATAAATGGACACCAGGCACAACATGTAATGGGCAGAAATGCATCAAGCAGCCATCTCTATGAATAATCTACCTGTTATGAATATCTCCCTGACTGCAATCTTTAAAAAAGGTACTCCTGAACAAACAATAAATCATTC
The DNA here is from genome assembly GCA_019176425.1 of Megalops atlanticus. Lineage (NCBI taxonomy): Eukaryota > Metazoa > Chordata > Actinopteri > Elopiformes > Megalopidae > Megalops > Megalops atlanticus. The sequence goes on from CM032881.1 coordinate 33,462,529, forward strand.
CTGTTTTGCTTTTTTCCGCTTTCCCACTGCAGACCATCCTCCCTCTGCCAAACTGCTTTTTATGTCTTGTAGGTCTTTTGACTCCTTTGCATGCCGCGCTGGCATCTGGTTTTATCACAGGACTGCAATAATTGATTTCCCTCTCCCACAAAAAATGCAGGCCCCGGCAAGGTCAAAATGACGCTGGGATTAAATAAAAATGTACGCGAGTTGCATCAGTGGTGCTGAAGTGCACTGAGACGGGGTGGGGTGGGGTGGGAGTGGGGTGTGGGGTGCAGGAGATGGGGGATGGGGTTGTGGCCATAAATGCCTGCAGTCGCTGACCAAGGGTCATGGGTCAATGTTCAGTCAACCCAAGGCACATACTGCCATTTGTAATATGTTATATTGACAATTATTTCAGGTGTTTTGGAAAGATTGGGTATTTGTGTACCTAGGTTTAGGGAATAGCTGATATTATTTCCATAAATTGGATTCATTATTATATCCAATAGAGGATGATCTATCTATCTATCTATCTATGAAATGTACATCTGTGTGTGTGTGTGTGTGTGTGTATTCCAGAATGTATTTCAGTTGGATTAATCTAAGAATGGGTCCTATCCATTCCTTTCCAGGGGAAGGGTCTGTGAGCTCAGTAAGTAAGGTTCAGCCACAGGCGGTCAGCTGATTTAAGGGAAAGCCCCAGCCAGTCATTCATCCTCTTATGATTTGAGTCAGGGTTTTATTACCTGAGATAAAGTTCTCCCCCCGTGGCAATAAAAGTGGGTTCCTCCTATATATCCCAATATATTGAACCCCTTGGCCCTCGCTTTTTACTTTTACAGCCTGGCAGATTATTTGATCGATATTTATTCTCAGCCCTAACACTCATCGGGTAAAAATCAAATAACGATTGTTATTATTACTTTCATCATACCAGTTTGTTTTTTTTCCCATTAGATAAATATCATGGCTGCCATGAGAGGCTTCATTGAAATGTCCCTTTTATTGAAAGCAACAAAGACTGGCTGACATCGACAACATTAAAACATTTTTTTCAGGCTGGTTGTACCTGTGTTTTTGTATGTGTGCCATTTGTTGTTCCTGTATGTGGTGTTATCATAGATAACATATCCATATATGTAGACCAGATAGTCAATTCGGTGGGGACCACATTGACACTTATGTCTCTGCCATTGTTGAAGCTACAAGCATTCTGATTTGCTAGCTTGTTATGGACACTCTAGAAGAAGTGTCATCTAAAATTTTTCATCCACAGCGAGCACAGGAGCTCAGACATCACTGAAACCTCCTCTTATCAGGTCATGTGTTGAACTTTTTACTCAGCCAAAACATTTGGCCAGTTTGAAAAACAATTGCATGGCTAGAAAAAAATTATAAAAATAAAAAATGTTTATATTAAGTAGGCATGTAATTTACCACCCACCATATTCATTATGTAGTGTAAAAGATTATGTCAGTTTTTCATTTATGTCAGTAATTTGTGGACACAAATGTGTGTGCTATGAATGAAGACAACGGTGCATTGATTTTTAGTACTTTTGAATTTGATTACCTTTTCCTTCCATGTATGTATTTTAATTGCTTTGCAGACATCCATATCCAATTTAATGTAGCTTACATTTTGCATTTTGCACTGAATGGTAATTATTCAAGAAAAATTGCCTGAGGGTACAACAACTGTGCTCCACGAGGGATATGAACATACAACCCACTACTCACAAGCTCAGTTCCCAAACCACAACAACATACTGCTGACACCATGACCAAGGTGCTTTAAATCTATAAAAAGGCACTACACCTCCCACACTTGCAGCTACGATGAAGACATGCTAATTATGCACTTCTAAAAATCATTACAGCTCTTGTGAGTGAAAACAGGCCCGGGATAATTAAGGTTTTGCAGCAGTGTCAGAGGCTAGAGATCAGATGGTTTGATTTGGATTTCAGCTGACTCTATGAGGCTCTCCTCATTGGTGTTTATCTATATGAACAACCTTTTTTATATGTTAATAAAAGTTGCTGCTTTGGCAGCATATTACTGTGATGTATTCACACATATTAACATGCTCATACAGACATAAAAAAACAATGTTGATTTATAGGCCAATGTGGCAATGAAATGTAAACATAGAAATGAAAATGCCACAAACATTTAGTACACCAAAAATACCTAATCATTTGTATAACTTTCCCGTTCTGAAAAAGTGTGTGCATATATATATATATATATATATGTATATATATAATGAGGGGCCAAACAGGAGTTGAATATATAAATGTAACTCTGAATATATAAATATAATTCCTGAATATATATATGTAACTAATGAATATATAAAAGTTAGTTTATATTCAGGCACATCACAAGACAGTCGTTTTTCTTTTTTGAATAATTTCTTTTTTTTTTCTTCATAGGCTACTGAGTAAGCAAAACAAGTTTAACATTGTACTGTAAAATTTTTACTGATGCTAATCAAAGATAATCAAACAAAAACGTTAAATAATTTACATTTGAATGAGGCAAGAATTTGGACTTCATTAAGGGGTCCTCATTTTCTTGGTATTAGGACCTTTCAAATAGGGAAGCCAAATTTCACAGGGGCTGTTTATCAATCCGCGGCTATTTATCAATACCAAGAAGGCTAAGAACGTACTTGTGTTCGTTCCAAGAAGCATCCACAGTGGATGAATAAGTCCTTACGGGACAGTTTGAAACATAAAAGGAAATTATTTAGAAAATACAAGTTGGAGAGATCAGAGAGTAATAAGATTGAATATAATAATATGCGAGCTCAAGCTAAGAAAAAAATAAGGGAAGCTAAAAGGCGTTTTGAAAGACAGATTGCACTAGATGCAAAGAGCAACTCTAAACGCTTTTTTCAATATTACGGTCGAAAAAGAATAGTTAAGGATGAAATAAGAGGTATGAAAAATAAGGATGGAATTATGGTTTATGCTAACAAAGCTATTGCTGATACACTAAACAGTTACTTTGTGGAGAGTTTCACTAGTGAAGTGTTTTCGCATATGCCTTTAGGTGCAGTCAGTTCTCAGAGACTTATGGAGGAAATTGATTTAAATGATGCAGAAGTACTAGATAAACTTCAAAAACTTAAAACAAATAAGGCAGCAGGCCCTAATGGAATATATCCAAGAGTTCTCAGAGAACTAGCAGAGGTAGTTTACAAGCCTCTGACAGTTATTTTTAAGCAATCCCTTAAAACTGGAGAAATACCAGATGACTGGAAACATGGCAGTGTAGTACCTATCTACAAGAAGGGAGACCGGACTGATCCAGGAAATTATAGGCCTGTCAGCTTAACTTGTATCGCACGCAAAATACTGGAAACCATCATTAGGGATAATTTGGAATTATTCCTGGAACAAAATGGTGTCTTAAATGATAGCCAACATGGTTTTCGCAGAGGGAGGTCATGCTTAACAAACCTCCTGGACTTCTTTGAGGAAGCTACATCATGTTTGGACTCAAACCAAGCTTATGATATTATCTATTTGGACTTTCAAAAGGCATTTGACAAAGTTCTGCATGAGAGGCTAATATTGAAAATGAAATCTGCAGGAATTACGGGAGCTATCACTGAGTGGGTTCAAAGTTGGTTGTCTAGTAGGAAGCAGACTGTAACTGTGGGAGAAATTGTATCAGAACATGGTCCTGTATGAAGTGGGGTCCTGCAGGGATCGGTGTTGGGACCTTTGCTATTTCTTATATACATAAATGATCTCGATGCAGAGGTTAGTAGTAAAATAGTAAAATTTGCAGATGATACAAAATTAGGGGGTCTAGCAAACAGTATAGAATCAGCTAAGGTAATACAGGAAGACCTAAACATCATCCAAAAGTGGGCAGATACCTGGCAGATGACATTCAATTTAGACAAATGTAAAGTCTTGCATGTGGGAAATAAGAACCGTAGACAAGACTACTTCATGGGAGGAAAAAAACTAGAATGTGCTCAATTTGAAAAAGACTTGGGAGTAATAGTTGACCCAAGCTTAACAGGATCTAGACAGTGTGCTGTAGCAGTAAAAAAGGCCAACAGGATGCTGGGATATATAGCCAAAAGTATTGAGTATAAATCTAAGGAGGTTATATTGAAATTATACGATGCCTTAGTCAGACCTCACTTGGAATACTGTGTGCAGTTTTGGGCACTGCACTATTGAAAAGATATTGAAGCTCTTGAAAAAGTTAAAAGAAGGGCAACTAAATTAGTTCCTGGCATGAAATATAAAAGCTACGAGGAAAGACTCAAGTTACTTAACCTATTTAGACTTAGCGAGAGGAGGCTTAGGGGTGATTTAATTGAGGTTTTTAAATTTATATAAGGATTTAATAAGGTTAACTATAATAGATTTTTTAGGGTGAGTTCAGTCTGTAGAACAAGAGGACATAAATGGAAACTAGTTAAGAGTAAGTTCTGCACTGATATAAGGAAATATTATTTTACACAAAGAGTTATTAATACATGGAATAGGTTGCCAGGTCATGTAGTTGAGGCAGAGACCCTTGCTGTGTTCAAGTCTAGACTTGATGCAGTTTTGGATACTCTTTAATTAAGAAATGGCGAGCTTAGTTGGGCCGAATGTCCTGTTCTCGTCATAATATGTTCTTATGTTCTTATGTTCTTAATACACAACTTGGGTTGCATTTGTCAAGAAAGGACATCAAGCTTTTCTTATCACATGCAGCAGCTCTCATCATGATTTTAGGGACAATAGATAAGGTATCTCAAATAGGATCTCAGAATTCTTACTTTTGGTGAAAAATGCATGCCTTGCTCAGAACTGATTGGATGATTTGGAAACTGAACAGATTTCCAAATATGATTATGGGCACCATAAGACATGATTTCTGTCATTCATTTCATTAATACCATCTGAGCACTGCAGCAATCCCAATGTAGCATTTACAGCATGGACACTCCTCCCTTATGGCTTGGACTTCATTAGAGGGGAGTCTGTACATTTCAGTGGACCTACACTCATTACCAGTTTCATGCAGCAATAACACACTGCCCCATGGTAGCCGGTGGAGCTGGTAGTCACTGACCTCCTGCAAATCAGTCAGGGGAGGGTTAGGCGAAGCGCAGGCCCCTACAAATGCTGCCACTCTGCCTCCGTTAATGAGCTCTCTCTGGTCACTTCTGACAGCTCTTACACTTACATCAGAGTACTGAACATTCCCACCTCTGTTACTGTTATTCCCTGGGAAAAATAAGCCATCTTCATAATTTTCAACCTCACAGGGAGGGGGCAATGTATACAATGCACAATTCTTTTCTGTATGCCTTGTAGACTGTTTATGTTAACAATGTCCAGCTGTCTCTTTATGAATTATTTAATGATTGAGACACCCCAGCATGGAGCCCGACATGATGAAAAATAACTTGGAGGTGATCAGTTGTTTACTGTTGTTAGCCATGGTTCATATAAGCCACTGATTCTAAAGAATGGTGACAGAACAAGACCAAGGTTTCCTTTGAAGCAAGGAGAGAGAGAGAGAGAGAGAGAGAGAGAGAGAGGAGAGAGAGATGGTGTATGGATATTTATCGCGGTTGAATTAGGAAATGTTGCCTCTGAGAGAAAGGAAAAAAACACAGACAATAATAATAAGCAAGAATACTACAATCACCAGCTGAAAACCTGCTAGTCACATTTGAAGCATGAAGCTCATTTACTCTAAAGGGCATTATTGTAATGGGAGATGAAAGTGTTATAAATGCACGTCTCTGTCCTTTCACTCAAAAAAGGGAATTTAAGCCCTTCCCTTTGCCCTGTCAAATTATTCTGATAGGACACCTTTAGGACAGCTTATTAAACACCTTTATATATGGCTGAATGTACCCTGTCCGCGAGTATGTCACTGTATGCAATAAATCATGCACATATTATAAACAAATACGCTAACCAGTATGCCATTTATTATTGCAGTGAATATTTGCCTGGCTACAACAAAGTCCTAGTGTTGCTTATGAATACTCTGCACAGTTGCTTAGCAAGATACTGATAAAGTGCCGACCATTTCCTGTTATTGATATAAAAACCAGTGCATTAGAAGGAATTTGCCAGGGACTCTTTTATTCTTATTACACACATGATTTTTTATTCTTAGGTAATGTTTGCCAATGCTTTGCCAGTTGAATCTCAATACACAAACACACACACACACATATTATTTGTGAAATTCTGCTGTGTCAGCCATTGACCCTCTTGCCATTGCCAGCCTGTGTGACAGAGTCTGACAAGTGTGTCATAGGCTCACCATTAATTGTCTCTTAGAGGTCATGCTGCAATTAAATGTTCTGTCATTTCATAACAGCTGCCCCATTAGAGAACTGAACATGACTGGACCAATGCATATAAATATTGCGACACTTTGTAGCCAAAAAGAGGGTTCCTCAACAGTCTTGAGGTAGCAGACAGACCCTGAGTTTTTTTTTTTGCATGATGCATGAGAAGAAATATCAGCACTGATACACTACAGGTGGGGACTAAATTGCAGATGTGTCACAAACTTCACTCAAGTGTTTTCCAGGCTTCACAGATTGATTTTTTTCTATTTTTGTCTTTTTAAGCTATTTAAATTCATCCCCCCATATAGTATTAGTGCACTCATGCACAAACTCACACACAGGCATGTGGGCACGGACATAACAGGAACAATTTATCCTTTGTTAAAATAAGTGCCACTTCACAAAATAGAACATGGTGAACTTTATGAATGATGTTTGAAGAATGACAGTGGTATGTTAGAGCAATTTCTTCATGGAAACAGCAAATATAAAGAAAGTGGACCTGTAATTGTGATGCAGTATGCATCACGTTATCTTGTAATATCTTGTAATATCACTTTCTGTCACTCTATGTGACAAGGAGTGATGAGCTTTACAAACCCCTGCTAGAACCTATGTAGTGTGTTCAATCTGACCAAAGTCGCACATTAAGAAGTGCTGTAAAATCCAAATGAAGAGAAAAACAAAGAGCGTTGGACTAGGTGCTAGCAGTCATGGTGGTGGTAGAAATTTTTTAATTTCCAGACCATGAAAGCATGCTCTCTTGTTGTCGTCAGCTGTCCAATCAACAAACTCTAGTTCCATCAACCAGGTTTTATAACCAGAATGTAGATAAAATAGCGAGCGAGCAAGATAGAGAGAGAGAGAGAGAGAGACTCTTCACTGCAATGTATTTGCTGAGGCCTCTCTCACTGTGTAGAGTTTGCCTGCGAGCGATTTGTCTTGATTCACGGCAAATCCAATTGCTTCATAAGATGTTATTAGGCAGAAGAATTACTGCTCCGTCTGCGCCGTCTATCCTGCAGAGGCGTTTGGTCATAACTCTGTACCGGTGATCTGCCGGGGCAGGACCGTTGCCTGGGGTCCGCCAAACGTCACAAGCCAGACCTGCCTGGGAACCCAGCCTTTAAAGCAGGATTCAACAGGCAGGCCCTTTAGTACCGCTTCCATGGAGCACACTTCTCTTATAGGTTTCTTTCACTTAGCAGACACCTCTCAGGGTAGTGCCGTACCCCCCTCCTTCGGTTCTAATATTGCATGCTTAAGATCAGTGGCACTGAGATAAAGTAGGCTTCAACAGACAGGGAGGAAGCGAAGGGACATGCCTCACATGACACCCCTCCTGGTCCATTGCCCTAGCAGAGGTGTCTGAACCCAGCCAGGATCCAAGGGACCACCTGGAGGGAGGCCCTAAACAACCTACCTGCGATAGGAGTCACAGGTTATGGCAGGTTTCAGGGTTCTCAAGCTGTCATGTTTATCCCAGGGATGTCTTGTTGAGCAAAGGACAGGTAGAGCAGAAGAGGCTAAATAGAAATCCTAAAAGAAAGAAATGGGGGGAGTAGGTGTATGTGCTTGCTTTGTTGCAGGTGTGTGCTCCTTTACCAAAATTCATTAGTAGACTGTAGTAAATTTCATCTCATTGATGATCACTGATTCAAATTGAAAGTAGTTTAACTCAAAATTGTACAGCTCCCCAATACAATCCTCCCAACACATCCAATTATTAAGCGATTTAGTGTGCCATTATTTCAGCATGGTATATATTAACTATGTTTTATATAACAAATTCCAGATTCCTGGTAATAATACTAAATTTCACACTTGTCATGTTCCAGTGCGTTTCCAAGGATGGGCTTTTTTTCCCTAAAGATTGTTTAAACTGTGCTAATCTGTTTTGACAATGCAGATATTTTTAATTGGCAAGTGACTGCAGTCTATAAAACCAGTGTCAAAATAATTAGTAAAACAGCAGAGGCCATGTGAGAGGGAAAGCCTGCTATGATGTTCCCTTAATTACTCCTGTTTTTAAAATCCCTCTGAATGTTAAGGATCACACACAGCTACTAGAATTTTTATGAAAATTGCAGAAGGTGTCCGTTGAGCTGGGTTACACCGCATACAGCATACAGTTGGAACATACCATACTCTTATTGTATTTTCATAAGACCACTGTGTCACTGTGTTTTTATGTTTCTAGTTTTTCATGTACAATGGAGAGACAGAAGGAGAGAGAATGATGGCAGGAGGAGGTTTCATGTTGGTTTTCTGTGCATCTCCTAGCTAACAATCAGTGGAAAAATTTGTAGTGGCAGAACAAGGTTATAGTATTATGGCACAGACATTGTTCCTAAGGTGAGATCCTAGTCAAACAGACAAACTGGCAGGCACACAGGAACAGAGTAAATACACACACACAAAGTTAGTAGACATCAGCGACCCCTCTGATAATTTTAATGTTTCTGTACAAAGTGGTATAATTATTATTCTCACTAAATTATAATGCAATTTACATCAAGAAATAAATACATCTATAGTAATCTGAAATATACAATTTAGAGAGATGGACCCAGAACAGAGCCTTGAGGTATTCCCCCAGAAGGAAAGCAGAGAGAAAACCTCTACAGGTGACCTGACATGCCATTGGTTAATAGAAGATTTACATAACTAGAAATCTTAAGATCAAAAAGAGAAGAAAGGAAAAAAGAGAGATAATACACAATCAAGGCATCATCAATTAAATTGGTGGGAAGAGGATGTGTGCTAATGGAGAGGTGAGTCATTTTCGATTGCGTGACTCAAAGATCATCTGGATTTACAGGGATACTTCTTTAAAGAGAAAGCACAGTAAAGAAAGGGCGATGTGGAATATGGAAGGATGGAATGAAACAGTGGCGTACTAGAACCTACTCTGAAGAGGAAACAATCTGAAGTAAGCACTGTATTATAAAGTAAACCTGGTGGTTTGAAGTGACTGAGGTGCTAAAATGAAATAAAATACATTAAATCATGGTTGCTACTTGAAGAGAAGGTGAAGCTCCAAGACACTCTTGATTGTCTAGCAATCAATTAACAGCTACGTTCTTACAAACTGTTAATTGGTAATTGATATTTCCAATGTCTTTCTTCATGATATTCTCTGTCAATTTATATGGCTGGTTTGGCTATAATGAGTATACTATAGATCTTGCTGGCTCTTGCAGACTACATTGGTTGTTTTACTTAACAGATGCTTATTTTCTGTACGTATCACACAAATTGGAATTATAATATCAGAGTTGACTAGAATTGATGGCTGCCAGTGCATTTTATTGGGTCACACCCAGGTGTAATTATCCTTGATGATCAGAAACTGTATAAACATCTAAACAGCATTTTCTTAATCTAACCGCACCCTAACCTAGACTCCCTGGAGCTGAAATGCAAAGTTAAATCCACTTGTTTCATTTCATACATGGATAACTCATGTGTCTTAGAAGAAGGCATTTTAACACAGGACACCTCTAGTCTGTAGGAACCTTAGAACCTGAGGTACACTAGGTACATGTGTAACAATGGTGTTATTGACATTTAGATTTGTTTATTTTGCAGAAGTTCTTGACTAGAGACTCTTACAACACAAGGCACATACATAAGCCCCTTTCATGCACTGCAACCCTGAACTTATCTAGTCATTACCCAGAGGAGCTGTATGTGAGAACGCAAATGTCCGAATCAGTTGGACCGGACATTAAATGGACTTTACCCTGCCAGCTCCCTAGTACAAAGTCCATGTAAAAAGGGTGTGTTGATGACGCTTCTATCATGCGACTGGCACAAAACCAGAAGAATACAAACATCTGCTTCGTACTCTTTTCTGCTTGCCTGTATATTGCTTTACGCTCTTTCATTGATATTGCAGATACGTCCAAATACATGTTATTTTGAGTCCAACGATCGTTAAAGAGATAGTTAGCTATAGCTATACTGCCAAAACTTGTCTCTTACGATGATTAATAACGTTGGTTAGTAGTTTATTATCTGGTTAGTAGCTAGCTAAGCTGTAGCTAAGTAATAGTGATAGGTATAGTGAGATAGGTGAACTGGTGACCTAACATTACATAGCGAACAACAAAAACTTACCTTCCTGTTACAATAAATGTATAATTAATAATAAATTATGTGTACCGGCAGCACCATTTGGATGGCTATGTGTGATATTTTTTTACAGGCTACCCAAAAGTACAATAGCTATGTTCGCCTTCTCCTCCTCCGTGACACATAATGTGCCCGTACCACCGAAAGGTAAGACATTGAAAAGAAAAAACCTGAATATACTTCAACTCCGAATACTCTTCGTGAACTCGTCAATACTTTTCACTCGTGAGAATGCAAGTGGCGTCTAACTGGAAAATACCACAAGGAAATCTGGACGTTTCTAAACTCTAAACATTGTTTCACGCAACAATGTAACATACTACAAATGTAATCATTAATGGTTGCGTACTGGGTACTACACTGAAAAGTAGGATGCAGTATACAATATATACTTGTAGTGCGCAGTATGCAGTAGGCGGTTTTGAATACAGCCACTGCGATTTCTGCGATGTCCTGCCTCCTGCACACTCTACCCAGGCACCACCCCTCGCCTCAATCAAATGGAGTATTTCCAGTAGGTGAGAACGCGTCTGACACAGACAATCTCCTGTTGTGTGCTACATGTGTGAAAGGGCAACTCCGGACAATGTCCGGAGTTCATATGTGAAAACGGCTATACATACAATCAGGGCTGGGAGGGTCACTTTTAATATGTAGTCCACTACAGATTACAGAATACTTGCCTTAAAATGTAATTTATAACATATTCTGTTAGATTACTCAAGGTAACGAACATAATCTAAATACTTTGGATTACATTCTGAACACTGTGTTTTTACTTTTTAAAAGTATGTAAGTAAAAGTGTGAATGTGGCATATAGCCTACTGGTTGGGTGATTCTAGCAAACTATATGTCCAAGTGATGTCAAAATCCAAACAGCTAAACTTGAGTGATTTTTTTACTGCAATACATAAAATACAGTCTATATTTTTTTAATTATAACATTTCACGTGAAAAAAAAAATACATTTAAAGCATTTTATTAAAGTTTTATAAGGACGTGCATCAGTATAATTCTCATTACCGATATGGTTACCGAATGGTTATTTTTAGAATGTTCACTTAGCATTGTTGTGGCTAACATTTTGGCACCCCCGTGTTAAGTCTACAGGCATTTCATCACAGTTTCTTTAGAATTGCAAATGTTAATTCAAAAACTGTACATTACACAAAAACATCCTAATCCTGTACATTACACGAAAACAAGTTAGAAAGGAAAAGGAGTTAGAAAAGGCTTGAGCCACCCTAAATACACTGTGAGTGAGAAAGGAGTAGCTTAACAATTTTGTGTATAATATGCATAGCGTAAATTTGTTGGAGTAATCGCAGTTTTGAATATGTGAAATTTCACTTGTTTTGTCACTGTATCTACTCGCTAGCTAGTTAGCTTTAATACTATACCTACTAGCCTACTAGCTAGCTGAATAGCTAATTCAGTGCAGCCAAACTATGTAAGATAGCTAGCTAGCGATCAATATTAGCTTAAATAATGAAAAAGAGAACTTACTTCATGATGCTTCTTCAGGTTAGAGGTCGACTCTTTTGAAGAGGATAGCAGTTTGGTTGCTGGCAAACACAGCTTGCATTGCACTGTTATGTTGCGACCTTTGCCAAATTTGAAAGTAAAATGGTCCCGGTATTTCCATGATGTTAACACGTTGTGCTGGTTGCTTTCTGTCTCACTCTCCATTCTACGGTCTTGTGAGTCAGGCAGGCTGCGTGCTTTTTTCTTCTTTTTTTTTTCGTGAGGGCCATATGGGAGATACACCCCGGAGTTGCCTATCATGGGATAGATTTTTACAACTGAATAAACTTTCATTAAATGAAATTAAATGAAAAAAAAACGATGTAATCCCTTCAGTAATCTAAATATTTTTAAAGTGTAACTGTGCAGTTACAACTGTTACTATACAGTTATTCATATTTTGTATTTTAAATATGTAACACTATTACATGTATTCCGTTACTCCCCAACCCTGCATATAATAACATAATATCATCAGCAATAGAACAGAAAAGGCCTCACCACACTTGTAGAAAGCTATGAATGTGACAGTGCCAGAACAGTTGAATTACTGAAATAGGCTAAACTGCCAATAAATGGATATAATAAAACATGCAGAAGTGTATAAACCAGTGCTGTAATATCCTTAAAACGTTATGCAAAGGACCAGGACTTATGTGCTACAATAATGATGCAGTCTGATAAGTTGGGTCTTCTGGAGATAGCCAATGACTTAAGTGGTCCTGACTACTGGGGAAGCTCATTTCACCACACAGAGGCCAGAACAGACAGGGTGAATGACCCAGCAGGGGGGAGGGTGACCAGGTGATGCAAAGATGGAGTGTTCTGGCAGTATGTAAGGCCTGATGATTAATGGTAGAAGTGGAGTAGCCTTTCACATTGCTGTGTAGTAGGCTAACACCACACTGTTAAAGCGGATGTAAAATGTTGCTGATAGCCAATGGAGGGAGAGCAGCAGAAGTAAGACTATATTCTGGGATGTCATTGTCCAGCCATGCAGTGGCATTTTGGGTGAGCTGCAGAGGGCCTGGTAGCACAGGTTGAGGCGCCAGTGAGAACAGAGCTGCAGTCGACCAAGTGACAGAGGACTAGGGCCTAGACTGAGAGCTGAGTCAAGTGGGTAGACTGGGACTGGGTTCTTTAAATGTTGCAGAGGAAGAATCTGTAGGCCCTGTTCCATATCCTTTTGTTAGACATAAATATCGTGTTGAACATGCACAACATTGTACAAATCCAAAATGGACCATATGCTGGATTTTTATTCATCAGGTTTTACAATGTAAATATCTGTTTAGATTGATGAACAATATATAAGAGGATGTTTTCAACATGTGTAGAAAAGCGAGAGGCAATGTTTGCCCAGACTAACTCATTTAATAATTGAGAGCAGTTCAGCAGTGGTATTTCACTAGTGAGCAGAGGTGGACTGGTAATCTGGCATACCAGGCATTTTCCCAGTAGGCCGACGCACTTTGGACGCACCTTAGGGCCGATATAATTTAATTTATAATTTTAAATTTAAAAAAAAGTGTCAGATGCTGTGGCTCAGAGCCGAAAATCTGTGGATGGATGAGGGCGTCAAAATGGATAAACAAAAGCACAAGGGGGGTGTGGAGAAGTTGCGGGCCAAAAAAAATTAAAATCTAGAGGTGGATGCCACCAAATGTGCAAAAATAACAGACATGTTTGCTGCAGGGGCTGCAGTAGCTTCAACATCTACAGTACCCGACATTGTCCACAACAGGTGAGCTTGAAGGAGAAGAGGTGGCTGGCCATGGCCACTGCCAGGCAGAGGAGCAGGCGTGTGACAGGGAAGCCGAGGAGGGACAGTGAGCATGACAGGGCAGAAGGACAGAGTGAGCAGCAGCAGGAGGAGAGTTTAGTTGAAGCGCTAAACATGGAGTAGCTTCATGATTAACAGGGACTCGCAGGGAGGTAGTGTGTGTGCCATGCTATGATGACAATGATGATGATTAATTCAATTAATGTTGATGATAATAAGATAACATAATCATAACGCTATCATAAAGTGAGACCGTCACCTACTGCTGGTGGTCACTCAGTCAATGTCAAATATTGCAGCATGGGCTTTGTTTTTGTAACTAGCATTGTTCCCTAATGCAGTTGCAATTTTGGCTGACTATTCTAAAGTTAACTAGCTAACGTTATTTTGTCAGCATCGCGTTGGCTAAGCCCACATTGCTGTGAGTGACCTAGGTCCATATCGTGTATTATTCAAATTATTAGGCTCAGGGTTCCCTTGATAAACATGCGCAAAAAGTCTGTATAATATCACCTGTAGCTCTACTGTGCTAAACTGTATGCCTACTTATGTATTAGCCTACAGGGGGAAAAAAAAGTTTTCATTTCCAACAAGAGGCAACAAAGTTGTCCTATGTTTATTTTCAGCCATGTATGGTGGTAACTATTAGGATATATATGGTATGGATGACTGTTATTACTATCCGTGGGGTAGCTTTCCACCTACAGTAAGTTCAAATTGTTTGGTGCTGCTGTCCATTGAGCATGCACCTTCACGTAGTAGGCACATGAACTGTAGGTCAAACTCCCCAAACAAACAAGCACACCATTGATTTAATTGCCCTATCACATACAAAGATCTAACTATTACTCCTCTCTGAACATTAATATAAAACAAGAAGGTGATCTATTAACTGTGTAAACCTTATGCAATATTCATCATCAATATTTGGATACTTGAAATCTGTATGAACTGAATGGTTAGTATCAAATGAAATAAGATGGAACAGCTCCATGCATTAATTGAATAAACAACTGTTTGCTCATCACCAGTATGGTATTGTTTAAATTGTACAGCTTTTTGCACATCTTTGTTGACAAAGGTTGCCTTGTTTGAGGAGGAGATCTTTGCTGTCCATTGGTGTGGAGTTCACAGGCAACATTTTGACTTATGTATACTTTATACATACTTGTATACTTAAATTTTATTAAATAATTTGAAATGATACTTTGACTTCTAGCAGAGCTTTTTCTTTGACAATTACTTGTACTTCTGCTTGAGTATGAAGACTGTGTACTGCACGGCCACCTCTGATCACCAGGGAGCCAGTCAAGAGCGAGTGAGTACACTGGTCCACTTGCACCGGTACACTTGTCCACAGCACTTACTACTCAGCTTTGTAGTGGTTTGGGGGAATAGTACAGTAGGTATGCGTATTTAAGGGGACCGCAAGGATGGTGTACTGGTGGGTGGTGTCCGACCGATTGTGGTGGGCCATCTGGGCCAAAAATGCCAGGGCCAATTTTTGTCCCACTCCAGCCCTGCTAGTGAGTTGTTTATTTACTGTAGCATTCATATTTCTGTGTCCTAAGTAAATGCAAAGAAATGATGGCATTTGATTTTTGAGACTTGAGACTTTGTGGAAAGGGACAAACAGTTTTGGGGTGGGGGAGTGGCTTAGAGTACACATCGTGATGAAACACTCCACGCCAGATGAACAGGGGATCCTGGGTTGGTTTAGAAATGCTGATAAAAAGGAAAAGATTTATTTGGACACACAGCCCACCTCCTGGCACATTGTCATGTTTAATGTGGCCATTAATCCTGGCCCTGCAGGGAAACCAAACTGACAAAAAACCATATAGACAGAGTGTGATTCGCTGCTTGTCAGCAAGTCACTACCAAACATGCACTTTAATGTGCCATTGATGCAGTGGGTATTAGTTATCAACTAGTTACCAAATACACTGAATATGGATGTGTCAAAAATGTTACATGTGGTTTTCAGGGTATACTCACCTATTACTAAATCAACTTTGTACCATGTACCATTAGATAAGGTGGCATGTTTTTTAGGTTGGTAAAGTGAGGTTTATACTGTTAATCTCTCAGAGTTTACATAATTTTGTTTTAATACATTCTAGCCAGTTTTTTTTTTTTTTTTTCATTTCATTAGAACTTTACTTAAGGCAAGCAGAAGTGAGTGCACTTAGTTATCCTCTGCTATCAAAATATTCTCAGTTTAGCTTTTTATGTATTTTACACTGAAATATGTGCAATTTTCCAGTCACTATAGTGCCACAAACAACCTACCATAAACCTTTATTGATCTTTAGGGATGAATGGTCCCTAGAAAACCTTATATCATGCTATACATAACTCAGATCCCTGTTAGAGCTGTTGCAATGAAAAAAAAGGCCATACAACATGGATTTAGCTGTTACTTCAGAATGATTCATATTCATACTTTTGACTTTCCAGCAATTATTGTTTACAAGCAATCATTCAGAAAATCCCAATTTGCCAAGTGTGAATAGAACAAAATGAAGACCTTATGTAATCCAGACGTGTACCAATAGGTAGAATGTCATCCAAAGCAAAGCACAGTTGTGCCTCTCTGCTGCAGTTAGCAAAACACCTGGCTGACTTTCATTGTCTGTTCAAGACATATTTGTTAAGTAGGAAGAATATTACAGGATTGGCTGTGACACTTCACAATAACATGAGGCACCTCCAGCTTCTTGAACCAGTGCTCTTTCCCCTTAATCACTACTGCTATGTTCAACTGTCAGGAACAGCAAAAACATTTCATCTTATTATTTTTTTTAATTAATAATTTATTTAGATATTTTACTTTTTTTTTTACTTCTGGTCATGTTAATGAATACGGACAAAGCACCTTCTTCAGTTTTGCCTCAGTAATCCCTTTTAGTTAAAATAAACCTAATGGAGTTTCACATATTGTTATTAAAATGAAACTTCATTTCTTAAAATGTTCATACAAAATAGAATAAAGTTAGTTAACAACAAACAAAAAGTCTGTGATTCTGTGTGTGTGTGTGTGTGTGTGTGTGTGGGTGGGGGTAGATGCATCATATGCATGATTTTCCATTTCCAGTTAAACTAATTAAGGCCAGCAGAAAGGTATGCTGATTTTTTTTTTTAGTTTTAAAAAATAACACAACATAACAGGACAGTTAACAAAAAAGACATCCTAATAATGTATTCCCCATCATATAGACTTAAATTGAAATTTTGCTCAGCCAGATTGATTACCTGCTGTTTTTTCTCTATCTTGTTTTTTTCTTTTAATTTTGTTGATGCTTTGATGCCAGTGCCAAATGTTGCCCGGCTGTGGGGAAAATTGAAATTCTTCATGAACCCAGCAGACAAACAGGAAAGGACTGCCTTGTGTAGTCTAAAAGGAACCTAGGGGAACGGGATGGGGGGGGGTTACTCCATTAGACAAGTCCACAATGAAAAGCATCAGTACCAAGCCTCAGCATTTGAACCTCGATGTTGCATTCCTTTGTGCAATACCTCTTCGAATTACAGAAAACTGTACAGAGACAGACACTGTTACACTGATCCTGCGTGTGAAGGTTTGGGGGCGAGCCCCCTTCTTACGGGTGTAGCCACGGCAGTCGATGAGAAAACGAAAAGAAAAGGAAACGTTGCTCACCAAATAAACACGGAGAAAAGTGAGGAAAAAAAAAAAAAAACAAAGATAAAAACTTCACACTGTGATGTGCTTTCAGTGCGAGTTCCCCCCACACACTATCCCCAGCTAATTATTTGAAATCTGCAGGCTGCCATTTGCCATTATTGATTTGTGCAGACCGTGCCGTCCAGATCGCGGCATGTCTCCGGCTCACATGCCACAAGCAATCACAGGTGAATTCGCTCGGAGCCCCGGGTGTAGGTGATTATCCGCTGGCAACATGTTGTTCCTCATCACCTCTGTTTTCTGTCTGACAAATGAACAGTGAGAAAAGCAAACAATCACATGACATCGGTTATCCGAGGACCGTTTTTCGGGTCAGCTGGGGGAGCGCTTTGGAAATCGCAGCACGGGTGGCAGGCACTCATCTACAAAATCGGCCATAGTGTGGCGGGAGGTCAAGCTGTTGTTTCCACGTTCAAGAGCAGCAATGAAATAGAATGAGATTTGACTGAAGGAATGCTTTCCTTCCTTTCTGAATGAAAGAGGAACTAATCTAGGCAGGTAATAAACTAAGCAGGTACTTTTACCGCGGTCCCTTTGGAGAATATCTGCATTAGAAAGCTGGCTTTGCTTGATAGCTATAAGGCAAAACTGTCTGGCAAGTGGTAAGAAGAATGCTGCATCTAATCTCCCCTCCCAGAAGTATCTACTATACTCTGTTAGTACTCTATTCCTTAACAGCCAGTGTACAGACTGTACACATTATGACTTAAAATCTGATTAGGGCAACAGCATTTTAAAGGTATGCCCAAACAGAAAAATACTATGTCTAAAATGCACTTCAGTATATGTGCAATATAATAATAAAATAAAACACAACTACTAGCAATACTTACACATTGCAAACAATTTCACGTATAACAAATGTGATGTGATGCATTTAGTATAAATATACTAAAATACAGTGAAGTCATGAAGTATAATTACATCAGACAGATGTGCAGATGACGTTGTTTGGTAATGTGTAAGGGTGATATATATATTAGGGATGCACGATGTTGGATTTTTGCCGATATCCGATGTACCCATATTTTCAAACTCATTTTGGCCGATTGCCGATGCCCATACCGATATAGTGTGTGTGTGTGTGTGTGTGTGTGTGTGTGTGTGTATATATATATATATATATATATATATATATATACATATATATATATATATATATATATATATATATATATATATATATATATATATATATATATGCCGCGTAATTTACAAATGGTCTCACTCCCCAGAGAGAAGCTTATCTGTATTATTATGATTGCTGTCTTATTTCCCATCCCATTCTCTCCTTATGGAGCCGCGATATTTATTTTGAATGAGCAGAGACACAATAAAGTTACAGACTTTATTCGCTGTTCAGTGTCGCTGTGTAAGTGTACAAACACAAAAATTATGCCCTCTGTTCGAGTCCCAAAGCAGGAACTAGGCGATTGCGGGTTGTCTTATTTTTCATTGCTGTCTCTGCTTCCGGAGCCGCGTTATTTAAAAATTTTCTCACGCCCCCTCCAGAAGCAGAGCAAAGCTTAGCAGCACACAGCTAGGATCCTCCCAGGATCAGAAACTTAGCTAGAGGTCGATCAAAACCATTAGGACCTCCGTTCGAGTCCCAAAGCACGAGCTCGGCAATCGCGGGCGGTCTTGTTTCATTTCAAATCGCATTCTCTACTTACCGAGCCACGATACAATAGCCTCACGCCCCTCCGGAAGCAAACAGAAGGTTAGCAGCACACAACCAGCATCCTCCCAGGGTGAGAAACCTAGCTAGGGGGTCGGTGGAAACCATTAGGACCTTCGTTCGAGTCCCAAAGCATGAGCTCGGCGATCGCGGGCGGTCTTTTTTCATTTCAAATCGCATTTTCTCCTTACGGAGCCGCGTTATTTAAAAATGGTCTAACACCCCTTCAGAAGCAGAAAAAAGCTTAGCAGCATACAGCTAGGATCCTCCCAGAGTGAGAAACTTAGCTACATATTTTTACCCCTTCTCGCATCACTGGTGCTTTACAAGCATTACAAATAGCAGTTTTGTTATCGGTTTCAGATATTTTGAAATACTTCCAGACAGCTGACATGTTGAAGCTTGTTGATGGCGCTCGTAATAAACATATATATATATATATATATATATATATATATATATATAGCACGAGTGGAGAAACATAATGAATGCAGATGCTTCCTCACAGGTGTACTGCATGGTATAATTAAGCAATTAACATTCAGTCATGCTCTGTGGCATGTATAAAAAATGCTGAGCAGGCCCAGTTGATCTAGATTTTGGATCAAGATGGCAAGAGGAAAGGACTTTGAAAGAGGGTTCATTGTTGGGGCACGGATGGCAGGAGCTTCAGTCACAAACAGAGCTGGCCCTGACCAATTTGGTGCCCTAGGCAAGATTTTAGCTGGTGCCCCTTGCATCGCAGCCAATTCCAACACCACGTTTAATTGTGATTTTAAACTATTCTTTATGGTCAGAACATGACAAACACATGCCAAGCAACAGAACATTTCACAAATCTGAGGTAGAACATTCAAAACAATTATAATGATACAATCTTTTTTCAACATCAAAATATGCATGACTAAAATTAAGTAAAATCCTTTTTCAGTCCTTTTTCCTCAACAAAATAAATATCTGTCAATAAATAAAACAATAAATACACAATGAAATCTTAATTCTGGTCAGCATGCCAAACCCTTTGTACAGAGGGTTTTCTGACAATGTAAACAAAATAAATAGACAAAAGAAAAATCTCAACTGTGGTCAGTATCTTCTGTACAAGTTTTAAACAAGCAAAGCCATTACCCTACAAGTCACAGGCAAGAAAGACAAGTCTGTCTACAGTCTCAGGTTTTAAAGCTGCCCTGTGACAGCTGATAAGCTTCTTGAATCCCTCATTTTCGAAGTGCTAATGGGAAGCATGTCTTTTGCAATGCAATATGCAATTGCATTTGTAATGTCTTTGTGTCTTTTTGTTTTTTTGTCGTAAGGCATGGTGCTGGAAAATGCTGATACAATCGTTTGCTGCTGGGTAGTTGCACTGGGTACTGGCCTGGTGCTTGTCGAGGGTCCACTAACAACACTAGTTTGGGACTGTAATTTCTAACTTTCTGCGTGTTCTAACAGGTGATATTGTTTCAAATGATGAAACAGGTTTGCGGTGTTGCCTGTCTTTGATGGCCCGTGTCTTTGGCACAATTTGCACAATTTCTGTTTTTGTCGGATGGTAAATAGCCAAAATATCTCCAAACTACTGAAGTTGAGTGACCCTTCTTGTCGATGATGTCTTCGCCCTTTGAGCTGGTCATGGGCACTGCTTTTTCTTTGGTGTCACTCATTTCGCTTATTTTGCTTATTCCACTCCAACTACAAGCCTGTCAGCCACTGTGTCTGTAAACAACACCACGTGCT
Source organism: Megalops atlanticus (assembly GCA_019176425.1). NCBI lineage: Eukaryota > Metazoa > Chordata > Actinopteri > Elopiformes > Megalopidae > Megalops > Megalops atlanticus. The sequence continues at coordinate 33,483,412 of CM032881.1, forward strand.
GGCCTGAATTTATACCTCTCACCGTGTAACCTAACTTGCGCAATGCATACCTCTATTCTGTGACATTATTGGCAGTTCGTGATTCATTTCTGTCCATGCTATTTGAGCATGGAAATTAATTTTATCGAACATTTATTGAACATTTGTTATATTTCTATTGAGGAAAATTATATCACGATAATTATTGTTAATGTTTATTGCCCAGCCCTACTTACAGCTATTAATTAAAAAAGGGGATAGAAAAGGAAAAGCATTTTAATTGACTATTACAAGCAGGGCTAACGTTGGCTAACTAGACTAAGATAAAAATGTATGCCTAGTTTCTTGAGGCAGACAGTGGATGGTTCGTGCAGCACACTTAAAAGAAAAAAGTGTATTTCTCAACATTATGTTATTCCCCAAACACCTGAATAGTCTTTCCAATTTCCCCTAATAAATTTAGGGTTGGAGTAACTGATGTTAACTCTAGCTATTTATTAGATTAGCGAACATTACTATCATCCAAAGTAAGCTAGTAAGCTAGTACTCTGCTCCAACGATAACTACTAGGCAATAGATAAACTATTCATTCATCACATCACCTCTGTCTGCTTGCCGTTTTTCCTCCTCTTCTCTTATTTTTTTTCTTCCCTGGGGGCACCAGAGGGCTTTGGTCTTTTTGACAAGATGGATGGATGGCGCCGCTAGCATTCGCATATACCGCCTATGCCACGGGCCGGCTCTGGTCACAAAGACTGCTCAACTGGCTAGTGTTTCAATAGGAACAGTGACTAAAGTGACATCTGCATTTAGATCTATGGGAAAGACATCAGTAAATAGGGTCGGAAATTGTGGTCGACAGCGCACATTCGATGACCCTGATGCTCGTGCATTAGTGCGATATGTAAGGAAAAACAGAAGAGCAACTCTTCCTCAGGTGACTGAGAATGTCAATGCAGGACGTGATCAGACTGTGTCAGTAAGAACAGTCCATCGACAATTACATAGTGATATTATAGTATGGTTGCAGTGCATAAGCCCCTCATTACAAAGATGAATGCACATTTGAGAGTTCAGTGGTGCAAAAACCATAGGGACTGGTCTACAGAGATGTGGAAAAAAGTGATATGGTCAGATGAGTCATCCTTCACCATATTCTCAACAAGTGGGCGAGTGCATGTGTGGTGTACACCAAGAGAACGGTACAGGCCTGAATGCTTGACCCCTACAGTGAGGGGGTCCGGTGGCTCTGTTATGCTGTGGGGGGCATTTTGCTGGCATGGTTTGGGTCCACTTGTCCCCTTAGAGGGAACGGTCACTGCAAATCAATACAAAGTTGTTCTAAGTCATCAGCTTTATCCTATGATGAAACATTTCTATCCTGATGGGAGTGGTCTGTTCCAGGATGACAATGACCCCATCCATAGGGCATGAGGGGGTCTCTGAATGGTTTGATGAATATGAAAATGATGTGAATCATATGCTATGGCCTTTGCAGTCACCAGATCTCAACCCAATTGAACACCTATGGGATATTTTGGACCGACGTGTTAGACAGCGCTCTTCCACCACCATCATCAAAACACCAAATGAGGGAGTATCTAGTAGAGTTCCAGAGACTTATAGAATCTATGCCAAGGCGCACTGAAGCTGTTCTCGCAGCTCGTGGTGGCCCAACACCTTACTAAGACACTTTTCCTTTATTTTGTCACCCATGTATGTGACATGTGATATATATATATATATATATGTCACCCATATATATATATTGCCTGGTTTGTGAAATTATTTGGAAACACAGAGCCCTTAACACAATGACATATTCAACCCCTGAGATTAAATGACAACATGGAGGAAACATTTGTACTCTACAATGAAGATTGGGTCTTCTTCATACTTCATACTGTCTGTCCTCTTCATACTGATTTGTCCTGATCTGCATGTCCATACAGTGATATGTTGAAGGATGTTGCCTGTCATTTGTGGGGCATTACCACTAAGATCAAACACCTGGCTATGTCTGGTCCCGAGTGTGGTGCAGGCAACTGCTGATTATTTAGTGCATCTAAATATGACAGAAATGTTAATGAATGTAGATTTGCTGAATTCATGGTTATCTGAAAGAGCAGTGTGTGAAAGCATGATTGGGATTAAAGTGGTAGCACTTCACAGCTGATATCCCTGAATTTCCTCATAATTGCTACATTGTTCTTGATTTCTTGAGCAACATTCCACACACCCTGGAGGATATCCATCTAATCAACATGATCAACATTTCAGCATTACTGCATCTCTTACTCTATTAATTCTCTATTGTTTTTCCTAACCTGTGAAGCAAAGCAAGGTCTACAGCATGAGCAATGATTGTATCGTTGTATAGCTTCAAGGCAATGGCATGCCATGCAGCTGTAGTTTAGTACCAAGCACCATTTGGCTCATCATGTGACAGTTTGAGAGCGTTATGACTCCCCCTTCATTGTGGTGTCAGTAGGGCATTGTGTTACATTGTTTTTTTTTTTGGTCAGTACATAACTTCCATGATTAGCATTGGTCCCATTATTAGTGTTACTTCCATACTCATCAAAAACCAGCAATACCTAGCAGGTCTGTTTGTCTTTGGCTAAATGAGAGAGGCTCAGTTGCAGCATTTACTTTTGGGAGCTAAAGGGGGATGTTGTAGATGTTACCAGTGTTTTTCCCTCTACACAAACAGTGCATGCTGTTTGTTTTTCAATACTGAATGTGTTCAGTACTCAAATCGACTTGCACTGCATGACATCCTTACGTCTAACACATTTGGTTTGAGTTCAAGTATTATTTCTAGTGCTTGTTGGGCCACAGATCCACCTATACAATTGTTATCCCATCTGCAGGTTTGTAACCTGGCTTTGTAAGAAAAATAACTATGAGCTGAAATGGTGTGGCTAGGTTGTGTATTTAATTTGCCTTCATTTGCCTTCCATATGTAAAGCTGGCTGGAAGTCAATGACAGTAACATGGCAGCTGGAGCTTCTCTGCTTATTACACACACACCGCACTGGTAAACACTGAAATGTCTCTTTCAAAGAGCACACAGAATGCACTGGACTGGCACAGGGCTGTCAGTGAAATTGCATCAGACCAACATTTTGATGAAACACATTTCGAGAGTCATGCTGGCCATCGGACACATTCCAAGCCAAGTAAGATTAGCCCTAAAATTGCATTTTTTTGTATTCTTCTCTTACAATGCTGCCAGGGAAAAAAGAGGGAAAATTTTCATTGCAACCTGAGGAGTTAAACATTCAGCCACAGTGGCTTTCGCTAAGTAAAGTTTTACTACTCTCTTTTAATTATTATGGCATTAGCTGATCATTCTTTTCCTACACCTGGGCTGGAAGATAAGTTGATCAGATGACTTGCCTTGATGAAGCATTTCTGACTGTGGGTCAAAATTTCAGGGAGGAAATTTTCCTGAAAGTTGGACTTCTGTCAGACACCAAAATTCTATTAAAAAAGCACAAAAAGTGAGAGTGGTTGGAGGTGTACACACACACACACACACAGACACACACATACACACACACACACACACACTTACATGTATACTCACGTTCAATCTATACACACACATACCCACACATGCACGCACACAAACTGACACACACTGACAGCACACAACAGACTATATTGAGAGAAAGTGCTAGTGTGATGAGAATTACTTTGCATTTCACAAATCACTTTAGCACCTTCTCAACAGATGAACCACATGGTTGCAGCTTGTTCAGCTGTTATTTCAGCAGAAAACTGCTGTCAAATATTCTTGTAGTTTTAATTGTATTCTGTTATTAAACCAAGGTGATGTACCCAATTGGAAATGGCCTTGATCACAGTTACTAGAGAAACAGTGACTTCAAACGAATGTGAAGGTTATAAATATATGTACATGACATTAATAATGTTATTGTAATGTTTTTCCCCATTCTTTTAATCTTGTTTTTAATTCTAATTGCCTAGCGGCATTGGAGATTGTCTGGTATACAGACTCCAGGGAAGTCCTACCTTTTGATTGGGTTTTTCCTCTATGTACAGAACTAAATTTTGTCTTCAGAGGTTAATTACAAGTCAGCGCTGTAATTAATATTTATATGTTTTGATAATAAGTAGCGCTGACATTGTGTCCAGTTTTGAAGGCCAGTAGGCCTGGTGTACTTTTTTTTACTTAGTAATATTTGAATAAACTCTTTTTCAAAGTTCCTCTCCAATCACTCAGAGGGAGAAGCTAAGTTTAGCTTTCGAAGAAAAAATAAAATGGATGTAATGAATAAAAGTAGATACGGATATGCCAGAGAAAAAGCAGCTCCTTCTGAGAAGTTTGAATATCAAGCGGGCTGTAATAGCCCACATCTTCCTTAGTATCTTATGTTTACCAGGAGTCCACATAAATAATAATTAAATATCATATTAATTATTTTAATTTAAATAAATGCTAATAACAAATAATAGTTTGGAAACTCCAAAGGCGTTAGTGTTGGAATTCGTAGAATCTCCCAGTAACCTATATTTCTATTTAGACGCAAAATATTTTGTAAAAAAGTAACATTTGCCTAAATGTTTCAGGGTCAATGTGCATTGTGACTTTTGTTTAATCTGGGCTTTCATTAGTCCCTCAGAATTCCTCTCTCAACAGCATCTCCTGCTTTAGGATACAAACATTCGTAGCAGTTTGAAAGGAGTTGCGAGGTTGTTGTTCACTGACGCCGTTGGCATTGTCTGTTCTGTCCTTCATTTTCCAATGCTATCTGCAAAGTGAAAGAAACTGCACCACTTGAAAGCACAGTATATTGCTTTATCACCTCTCATCAAGAGTTACTTTCATCACTGCACACTTTGATAAGGGTGGTATTCACTGACCTGAAGTAATTATATTGTGTGGGAATCCCCCCTTCCAAAAAATAACATTAGATTATAATAATGTAAAAATGTAGTCAAATGTAATCTTTCAAATGGGCTTGAAAAATACACTGAAAACATGCCTGCTTAAATTCATTGTTTTTTTCCCCTGTTCTTTCTCGCTCCTTTCTAAAGAGTAATGCAAATGGCAGAGATTCAAGGTGGGACATGTGCACATAAAGGGAATATTGAACAGAACCTCCGGGGTTGTGTGAAGCTAATTGGCCGTAAGCTGAGTTGTCTGTGCTGACAGTGTTTCAGGCCTGTTTGGGTTCTGACTCACTCACAAACTGTCAGGCGGTCAGTGCACGTCGGCACAACCTCTTCACGGCACTCTGGTCGAATTTGTCCACATACCTGCATAACAATAATGTTAAGGCGAAGGTTACTTTTTTTACCTTTTATTTTATGGAAACTGAGAGTTTTCTGGGGACCAATCGCTCTTTGAACCGTTAAACAATTTTTCTCTTTTTTTTCCTGTCATGAGTGCTTTAGGATACAAACATGCCCAGAGCAATGTGAAACCCACACTCCATAGCCAACCTGATCAAACATGAAAGAATGATCAAATGGAGTACTGTCACCTTATTCTATCTGTAGTTGAGGTAGGGTGCATGCAGATAGAACTACAGAACAAAGGTGAATGCTATTCATTTGTCAATGAATTCATTAGCTCTCCAAATCCCCATTGGATGAGCCAGGTGTTTCATAGATAATACTGACTGTCTGTTTACTTATCTCCGTAAAGCAAACACAAGTGTTGCTGTGTATGTATTCTGCAGATATTTTGACTCCGTGAGAGGACATTGGGTTGGACCAGTTCTGACCAGGAGAGAAGACGGTGTGAGGACGATGGCTAAGTGAGTAATACTGAGTTCAGTTTTGCCATGTGCATGCATGTTTAAATGCGCTTGTGTGCTTTTTGTGCACGTATGAGCCCGCGCGTGTTTTTGACTATCACACCCAGATGCAGCGTGAGATACCCCCGCCCCGCACTCTGTTGCAGCTCTGACTCAGTGTTGCTCACAGCGCTCCCTGCTTCATTGGGAGCATGGAGATGTAGAAACAGAGGAGGAAACAAAGCAGGAAATGAGCTTCGACTCTGATGCCCACAGAATGGCTTTTCTGAGAGAAACAAATGGCAGCCGGGGACTGCGTGGTGCTAGCACATTTGTGTTGTGTGCAACTGTTAACATTGAAAGGTGGCTTGGGTTTAATGAATGTTTCACCTTCTTTTTTATCTAACAGCTCTTGGTGATGACAGTGAGGTTTTTGCACCTTAAAATGATTATAAAAAAGATAAATTGCTTCCATTCTCTGCACCATTCCTGAGATTGCAAAAATGTCTGTTCTTTCAAAAAAGTCAAGATGTTTCAACTGAGATTTTGAATGTAGAAAGAGGAGTAGGTTTTTTTTTTTCTTTTTTTTGCAAAACAGGGTACTGAATTGCTTTAATACCTAGTGATACCTTTTTCATGTACTATTACTGCTTTTGATGGCAGCGTTATATTCTACAATGTGAGATCTTTCTTTTCCTTCTTCCCATTCATTCAGACTAAATACATATAGGTCAGCTGATATTCATTGACAATCTGGTGTAACTACTTTCTTAATGATGCCTTTTACTATGTATCCTTGAAGTCCAGCTATATTGTTAAGAGTGTCCATGCTTTTATCCATAGTTAAATATTTATTTTCCTTCATATGTGTTGATGCTAACTATGAACGCATCCTTGTTAGTTATTATTTGGCCCACAGTACCACATTGCTGTTTCAATATTTTGGTGAGAAATGCCCTTTGGGGAACGTAAACATACTGTAAATGGGCCTTATGATGAAGCTAAGAAGGGCAGAAGGATGCATGAGAGCTTTTTCCAGTGGGTGAGAAAATGACAAAGCATCCCAAGGACATCTTGAGAGGGAAAGAGCATGTGCACTTTAAAGGTATAACTGCCCTCACATCAGCCAGGAGGTAGGAGGGGAAGAGCAACTTCAACATAGAAGTTCAAACTTTTCCTTTGTCTATGTCAGTAGCCTGTTGTAGAGGTAAGGGACAGTATTCATGATCCAAAGATTGGATCAGCACTTGTTACTCAAAGGTTATCAGATTAATTCCCCAAAATGGCACTGCTGTTGCACTATTGGATAGGGTAAGTAAACGCAGTCTACCTCAATAAATGTCCAACTGTACAAATGGATAACTTGATAAAAACAAGGACTATGTAAGCTCTTCTGATGAAGAGGGTCTGCTAAATAAATGTAATGGACTTTTTTTTGTCTGGTGTTGCTGATCAAGTGTGACTATACTGTCAGTTTATTCAGTGCAGATACAAAAGTAAATGTTTGCATTGACACACATTAACAAATCATAGCATTGAGGAGGAAATCCATGAAGTACATTCAGGATATATCTTAAAAAGTACCAATGGAGGAGTGATATAAAAGTATCGTATGGATTTGATGGTTTCCTAAATTTGTACTTGGTAGTTGCCCTTGCCCAGTGAGGCATTTTATGAAATCAGGTTTGCTGACACAATATGGATTAAGTACCTGTTTTCATGTATAAAACAAAAGAAACCTCACAACCTTCAAATGCCACAGTGCACTACCAGCTTTTCCTGGTTGCCCCAGTCCCAAAATGCACTCTTCTCCATAAACAACTGCAACACATTACCTGCGTATCCTCGTGTCCTCTTGTGTGCCGCGCTAATTAATGTGCCACCAAGCTCAAGGAGTTTTTCCTGCGCGGGATTTACACATTAAAGCTGGCAGAAGACTTGACATTAATGTGCAGGGCATTTAAGAGGACTGCATTCAGATGTGCACCTCACCCCTTCTCTCTTGTGTCATTCATATAAATATTATTGCATTTTGTAATGTTTTGTATGAGAAAACAAAGGATAGATTTTTTTCTGTTTTTTGCTGTTTTTATCTTATGAATGATAGATGTAATCTTTTTTCAGGAGGGAAGGGAAGGTAAGGTCCCCAAACGTGTTATGGTCCCACCTTAACCTGCAGCCCACATGCAGTTGACACATAAATGGCCACAGATTTTTTCTGCCGATCACATGGCTGAAGGGGTGTTACAAGGGGACTCCAAATTGGTACTCGAGTGCATGTGATTTCCAGAGACAGTTATGGAGAGCTCTCAGCAGTAGTTTCAGGCTCCATCAGAACACCCTCCTAAGACAATTTTTTCTAGATTGTTTATTAAGAACATAAGAACATATTATGACGAGAACAGGCCATTCGGCCCAACTGAGCTCGCCATTTCTTAATTAAAGAGTGTCCAAAACTGTATCAAGTCTAGACTTGAACACAGCAAGGGTCTCTGCCTCAACTACATGACCTGGCAACCTATTCCATGAATTGATAACTCTTTGTGTAAAATAATATTTCCTTATATCAGTGCGGAACTTACTCTTAACTAGTTTCCATTTATGTCCTTTTGTTCTACAGACTGAACTCACCCTAAAAAATCTATTATAGTTAACCTTATTAAATCCTTTTATAAATTTAAAAACCTCAATTAAATCACCCCTAAGCCTCCTCTCGCTAAGTCTAAATAGGTTAAGTAACTTGAGTCTTTCCTCGTAGCTTTTATATTTCATGCCAGGAACTAATTTAGTTGCCCTTCTTTTAACTTTTTCAAGAGCTTCAATATCTTTTCTATAGTGCAGTGCCCAAAACTGCACACAGTATTCCAAGTGAGGTCTGACTAAGGCATCGTATAATTTCAATATAACCTCCTTAGATTTATACTCAATACTTTTGGCTATATATCCCAGCATCCTGTTGGCCTTTTTTACTGCTACAGCACACTGTCTAGATCCTGTTAAGCTTGGGTCAACTATTACTCCCAAGTCTTTTTCAAATTGAGCACATTCTAGTTTTTTTCCACCCATGAAGTAGTCTTGTCTACGGTTCTTATTTCCCACATGCAAGTCTAAATTGAATGTCATCTGCCAGGTATCTGCCCACTTTTGGATGATGTTTAGGTCTTCCTGTATTACCTTAGCTGATTCTATACTGTTTGCTAGACCCCCTAATTTTGTATCATCTGCAAATTTTACTATTTTACTACTAACCTCTGCATCGAGATCATTTATGTATATAAGAAATAGCAAAGGTCCCAACACCGATCCCTGCAGGACCCCACTTCATACAGGACCCTGTTCTGATACAATTTCTCCCACAGTTACAGTCTGCTTCCTACTAGACAACCAACTTTGAACCCACTCAGTGATAGCTCCCGTAATTCCTGCAGATTTCATTTTCAATATTAGCCTCTCATGCAGAACTTTGTCAAATGCCTTTTGAAAGTCCAAATAGATAATATCATAAGCTTGGTTTGAGTCCAAACATGATGTAGCTTCCTCAAAGAAGTCCAGGAGGTTTGTTAAGCATGACCTCCCTCTGCGAAAACCATGTTGGCTATCATTTAAGACACCATTTTGTTCCAGGAATAATTCCAAATTATCCCTAATGATGGTTTCCAGTATTTTGCGTGCGATACAAGTTAAGCTGACAGGCCTATAATTTCCTGGATCAGTCCGGTCTTCCTTCTTGTAGATAGGTACTACACTGCCATGTTTCCAGTCATCTGGTATTTCTCCAGTTTTAAGGGGATTGCTTAAAAATAACTGTCAGAGGCTTGTAAACTACCTCTGCTAGTTCTCTGAGAACTCTTGGATATATTCCATCAGGGCCTGCTGCCTTATTTGTTTTAAGTTTTTGAAGTTTATCTAGTACTTCTGCATCATTTAAATCAATTTCCTCCATAAGTCTCTGAGAACTGACTGCACCTAAAGGCATATGCGAAAACACTTCACTAGTGAAACTCTCCACAAAGTAACTGTTTAGTGTATCAGCAATAGCTTTGTTATCATAAACCATAATTCCATCCTTATTTTTTATACCTCTTATTTCATCCTTAACTATTCTTTTTCGACCGTAATATTGAAAAAAGCGTTTAGAGTTGCTCTTTGCATCTAGTGCAATCTGTCTTTCAAAACGCCTTTTAGCTTCCCTTATTTTTTTCTTCACTTGAGCTCGCATATTACTGTATTCAATCTTATTATTCTCTGAGGTCTCCAACTTGTATTTTCTAAATAATTTCCTTTTTTGTTTCAAACTGTCCCGTAAGGACTTATTCATCCACTGTGGATGTTTCTTTTTCAGCTTCCCTTTTCTCACTTGCGGAATGAATTTACGCTCTACATTCAGAATAATCATTTCTTTCACAGTTTTTCCATCTAGAAGAGGTACCCAGTTTATATTGCTTGTATAATCACGCATCTTAATAAAGTTAGCTCATCTAAAGTTGAATACTCTAGTATTTGAGAATGCAGACTTAACTTGCCAAAAATCTTCAAATGTAATTGAACTATGGTCACTTGTTCCGTGGGTTCCCTACCTCAGTACTGCCGATTCTATCAGGATTATTACACAGAACCAGATCTAGAATTGTGTTCTCTCTCGTGGTTCAGTAAGAGACTGTATCAAAAAACAGTCATTTACAACATCCAAAAACTCTTCCTCACATTTGCCTTGACCTGACACAGCTTCCCAATTAATTGAAGGGTAATTGAAGTCCCCCATTACTATTGTCTCACCGTCCTGACATGCTAGCTTAATATTATCAAAGAGCATACTGTTGACAGTACTGTCTGAGGCTGGTGGCCTATAGCATACTCCAACATTCAGACATTTTTCATTTTCCCCCAATATTTTAATCCATATGTCTTCACGAACACCAAAGGGCTCCATTCCTGGAATTTCCTAAATATTAAGATTATCCTTTACATAGAGAGCTACGCCTCCTCCTCTTCTATTGATTCTATCTTTTCTTAGCAGCTTGTATCCCTCTACGTTATACTCATCCCCATCCCCTGCACCAAGCCACGTCTCTGTAATCCCGACAACATCATAATTACTATTACTTACAACGGTTTCTAGATCCAAAATTTTATTTTCTATGCTTCTAGCATTTAAACAGAGGAATTTCAGGGTACCACGTGTGCACTTCCCGTCCTTCCCCCCTGCTCCCAGCTGCTCAGTACCACCTCTATTACAGTGCTGCACGGACTGATTTACAAGCATTGTTTCCTCACTACTAATAAGATACTTAGCCATGGTGTGTTGTATTCCGGCAGTCTGTCTATCCCTACCCATCTCACTGTATAACCTCCCTGCCCCCCCAGACCCTAGTTTAAATAACCCTCTGCTACCCTAAGCATACGTTGGCCCAGTGCAGCTGTACCCCTCCGGTTCAGATGTAACCCGACCCGCTTGTACAGGTCACCCCTGTTCCAAAAGGAGTCCCAGTGCCCCATAAACCTGTACCCCTCTTTCCTACACTAGGTTTGTAGCCACATGTTAAACTTCCCTTTGCTTGCATGTGGTACTGGTAGAATTCCAGAGAAGACTACCGTGGAGGTTCTGCTCCTAATCTTCCCCGCTAGCTCAATACATTTTTCTTGCAGAACCCCAAACCTACCCTTTCCTATGTCATTGGTTCCAACATGGACTGTGACCACTGGATCCTCCCCCGCTCTGGCCAGGAGCTTGTCCGCATGCTCCAGGAGGTCTCCAACCTGGGCACCAGGCAGGCAACAGACCATGCGAGACTCCTTGTGGCGCGAACACACTATGCTGTCTACCCCTGTAATGATTGAGTCCCCCACTATCACCAGCTCCCTTTTCTTGGAGGATGAGGCCACCGGGGTGCCCTGGGGCTCTTCAGTCCTCCCACTCTCAGGATCGTGGGCCAACTCGTCCTGCAGTGGCACGTAACGGTTGGTCACCGCGATCTCTGGAGATGCCGCCCTTCTTGGAATTGTGTGCCCCTTTCTACGCCTACGCCCTACTGTAACCCAGCTCTCTCGCCCTATCTGGTCTGTATCTTCCCCCCTACCTGGCTTTGGTGAGCACACTATCTCCCTATAGGGCGTACTAATCAGTTCCTGGAACTCTAACAATTCAGGATTACTGCGGAGTCCATCTAGTTGGGCCTCGAGATCAAGAACCTTGTTCTTCAAGTGCTCAACAAGTCGTCAAGCTAGCTAAAGTATGCTGCTTATATATTTAAAGATTTATATAATTAAAGATTTAAAGATTTGCTCCTGAGAAGGCGAAAAACCACAAAAAAACTTCTCGTCGGCTAGAATATGTGCCGAATTAGCTGCGTTTGCCAACGAGCTAACTCAGATAACGCTTCGACCGAGGAAAAAGTGGAAAATTCCCTCTCTGTCCCCTAATGGCAACAAAAGATTTAACTTTAGGAGCAGATCAGACCTACCTTATTCAATAACTGGGTAAATAGCCCCAATTTCTATTTTTATCCTATTGAATGTAATAGCACAGAGACCACTCCGCAAACACAAACACAGTACAGCATTCCACAAACACAGCAGGAACTCGTCCAGGCAAGAGCAATCGAGCAAGAGAAAGCGATTCGTTTGTGTTGACTGTTGTGAACGTTTAAAGTCATTGCTTTTGTGCCCACCTATTTAATATGGACTCAGTTCTTTTTCATTAAATGATGAGTTGATTTGGCTGAGTTCTGTGCTTTGTAGAAGTTAGGAACTTGTACAAAACATTGTCATTTCAGGCAAGGAGGTCCACTTATTAAAAATAGAGAGTAGGGTAAATACAGTTCTGTCTCATTTATCAGTAAGTCTATTTCTTCTGGCATACCATGTCCTGTACCCCAAATCTACTCCATGGCACAGTTTTGCAGTAAGATGGACTCAGATCGCAGGGCATGCAAGTCTGAGGATTTAGTTGGGGGTTACAGTACTGCAGACATCTGTCAAGCATGGCCATAAATGATTCAGATGTGCTGGATTATTCAATAATGCCCCACACTGGCAGTGGTTTGGACCTTGTTTCCATGGCAGCACCATTTGGCTGCTGCCACTTGGGCTATAGGGCTTGGGGCTTGCTGGAGGGCAGGACAACCCAAAAACATAGATGTGTTCTCTCTGACCAAAACCAGCGAGGTTTGTGGCATCCTAACTGGCTGTGGACTGAAAAAAACAGGTCCTCATGGCCTTCGGAACCCGCTCTCTAGACTAATTTTAATTATGGTTCCTTCTGTGTGCCTTGGTCCATAGTGATCATTTTGTTTGTCTCACACCTCACAAAAACAATTTTGTTTTCTGTGTTTTGAATGACCTAGAGCAGCTGCTGACTGATGGCATTTTAAGAATGCTACTAACAAGCAATGACCCCTAATTTTTGGTGCTGTTTCACTTTAGGCATCAAAAGAAACAGATAAAACAGAAAGTAAACACACGCATGCATGCACGCACGCACACACACACACGCACACACACACAACTTACAGAACACACAAACACATACAGATGCAAACACACACATTCACACACTCAAGCACACACACATAGTCATCAGAAAATCAAAGAAGTATGAATAAGCAGCATGAATGTTCAGAAAACGAGAATGGGTGAACTCTTTTTGAAAAAAAAAAAATGTAGTACCTAACAATTTAAGTCCAGAATAATGTGACGTTATGAACAGGGCTATGTTTGTTTATTGACTATCAGACAATCTTCTTCTTCTTATTATTATTTTTATTATTATTATTATTAGTAGTAGTAGTAGTAGTATTATATTAGAAAAAATAATTGATGCTTCAAACTACTGTTTAGTGCGTTTTGACACATGTTGCCAAAATTGTTCCCCTTAGACTGATCTTTTTGCTTGGTTGATGGATCTACGGATTGATTAATGGGTTTAGAAAACAGCAGCAATCAAAGCAATTCCTCCAGCTGAATTGTGAACTAATACCTTTTGTTCTAGGCAGGTCTGCATGGCCGGGAAGATGTGACATTTTGTGTGATAGATGTGGCTTAAATTTTGGGGTTGCTTTTGCAATCTGAGTGCAGCATAACTCTTCAGGTGCCATAGGCAAGGGACCTCAGCCCAGAAATGAGCCTCATTGACAGATAACATGCATGACATCTGTGAAAAATGTTTTTTTTTGTTCTTTTGTTCTGCATCAGTCAGATGCTGAGAAGATGTGGTTAGTTTGCCTGTTGTGATACCTGGAGACCCTCCATCATCTGAAATTCTGACCTTGTCCATTAATCTCTGTATCTCTGTGGATCCGGAGGGATTATGATTGTGTGTGTGTGTGTGTGTGTCTGTTCATATGTTTGAGTGTGTCTATGTATCTGCATGCATGTCTTTGTAAAAGAGAGTGTGTTAGGTCAACTCAAAAGCTATGCCATTACGTCCATGCCAAGCATCGCTCCCAGGCACAGCGGGATGGGAGAAGTTTTGAGGTCGATAATCCATCCAGCTTCCAGAGTGCCTGGATTGAGCCCTGCAAATCTCCATGAGGCCAGGAGGTCCTGACTTGCTCTGGGAGAGAAGAGAAGATCTCTGTATCTTGTATTAGTGCTAGCTTAAAATGCAAGGGAAGGGGTGGGGGGTTGTTTGAATCATAGGAAATGTATCTGAACCAAAGCTTATAGCTGTTTGTGCAGGGCTTTACCCTCAGTGAAGTATGGCATTTGAAAGCCCCTGTAAAGCGTTGCAGCGCCACGGTATCAAGGCAGGCAGGCAATGGGAAGAAATTAGTCTCCTGTGCGACTGCTTGGCATTGGCTCTCCCTCTCCACTAAAAAACGTAGGATTACCCAAAATGCAAAGGAAATAGCTATGCATATATCACTCAGTGGTGCTGGCACTGGTAAAAATACAAATACAGCCTCTCACTCTCTATTCTGTCTCTCTATCTCTCAGAGACATACACACATGAATATATATATATATATATATATATATATATATATATATATATATATATATATATATACACACACACACACACACACACACACACACATATATATATATATGTGTGGCCTGCGCTATCGTAGCAGACTCCCAGTTATAAGGGCGGGGGGCCCTCCAGCAATAGGCCCAAATTAATTTCCCAACAAGTTCACTAAGGTATCAGAATGAACAAGGTACAGCTGTTGTTATCGTAAGTTCTCTTCTTTATTTCATCAAATTATTCAGAAGGACCAACAACAGGAACACAGTGCAAGACTGGCAGTGAATATAGTGTTAACACAAAATGGTGTGCAAAGATTTAGCAGAAGTTTGATACCAGTAATGTACAAACAAACAATAAATAGGAGGACCGTTACATTCCGTCACATTACTATGTAATCTCACAATTCACCTAAAACATTTAGCAGGGATCTGATACAGAGGATGCTTAAGGAGCACCAGCAGGAGTCTGATACAGATAATGTGCAAACAGGCAATAAATATTAGATGTTCAAGGTACTATGTACACTCACAGTTTGCATAGGGGAGTAACAGGAGTCTAATACACATGATGTACAAATAAAAAGAAAATAAGAGTATAGATATTTTCACTCTGTCTATAAATAAGAATAAATATTAACAACCTGTCAATAAATAAGTGCAATAAATATCATCAGTCTATCAATAAATAGGAGTAGTATGTAGTATCAATCAAATCCCGTGCAAACTTGCAGGACATATAGGACAAAGAATGAAGAGGATGTGCAACAGGTAATACATGAGCCCAAGGCCCAATAGGTCCAAGTGGGGTGGCTAAACCCAGTACACGTCACACAGCAAAGGTATTTTTCACAGCAAAGCTGAAAGAAACAAATACATAAGCCCCTTTCAGAGGAGAATTAACTCCAAAGTGCGTGAAATACACAGCACACTAATAAGACACAGCAAGCCACCACACTCAGTAAAATAAGCTGGGATGCCCACCCACTTAGACCTACCCAGAGATACTTATTGCACAAGCCCGTTGAGGAATGCTAAAGCACACCAAAGATTTCACTTCGCCCTATATGGTCATTAACTATTGCACTCAAATATTGCACTATCCCGGGTAAACTGTTACAGCCAATTGATATTACATGAAAACTGACAGCATTAAAAATAAATATTGCGCTAACCCCACATATGATATTATCTATTACACTTCGCACATGAGAAAGTATAACACTCAAATGCACAACCCTGCACTGCATTCACAAGCAAACAGAGCTCATAGGACACACAAAACACATGAAAGAAGTAAAATTCAAATTGGGAAAAACAGTGGTGTCCCCCCTCTCTGGTCGTCACACCCCTGGCTATGCCCACAGCTGCAGCAAACCACCGTCCAGGATCCACCCGTTCCTAAATGCTGTACCGGGAGATTCAACATTAGTAGCAACCCCGTGACCCCTTATACTTATGAAATGCACGAAGAATCGAATAAGCCCGCAAAACAAATGCAGAGTAGGCAGGCCCATGGCGTTTACAAGAGACAACATTAGCCTACCTTCCGTCAAGTTCCCTCCCACACTCTTCTTGTTGTCCATGCTCTGTTACAGCTGGGCTCACACCACCAGCGATGCTTCTTTGTGTGTGAGTAATCCCACAAAAACAGTCAAAACATGAAAGGTAACTCAAACCGCGGCTTGCTGACAATACAAGTGAGCATAGGTGAACAAAAGGCTCGGCGTCTTGTCCAGGTGAGGCACGGATGTGACGTTTTATGGCCGAGGTAGGATCTCTAATCTAATCTGGCCTCCTGCTGGGTCCTAAAGCCCCATCACACAAACACAGACAGCGGAGTGAACGAGGAAGCAGCCAGGGGAAACAGAGCAAAAGAGCAAAGTAGTAGTGCTCCTACTGGCTATATATATATATATATATATATATATATATATATATATATATATATATATATATATATCAGGGTTTCCACTAGGATTTTTTGTTGCCGGTCTGGTGTCCAGTGCAATATCATGCATTTGTATGCAAACTCCAAGGGGTAGGAAGGACAAATACATAAGACATACTTGTTTCATTGTGCAGTGTCTGCTAAGGGAAGCCTATGTGTTGCAGTGTACTACCAATCAGAGCCCATGTTGTGATTTGCAATTGATCATCGAATTATTCTTATGTATTCTCAATTCACATCAGGTCTACTGGTTTGCCATTTTATGTAATTTATTATAATGAGGTACATAATTTCACAACTACATGGTAATTAATTTCATGTCCATTTCTGGTAAAAACCTGTAACCAAATGTGTTTTTTGGAATGAATTAGCTGTAGCAGCACATGCCTGTCAGCCAAGCCCCAAATGTTGCATTTCACTACTCAACATAGATAAAACTAAGGGAAATCAGTATCTCTGACTGACATACTTCATAAATGAGTTACATTTCCTTGTTTTGCTATTTAAAAGCTGGATGCAGTGAAAACTTATAATTTCTAAAAAAGAAGACAATATATTACATCCAAAAAATAAAATCTGTCCAAAAGAGGTTTTATTTACTTTCTTCCCAAAAAACCTCAAGCTGTTGCCCCTTCACACAGGATCAGAGCAGAACATCAGCTGCTCAATTTAACATGCATGTTGGAGAGGAAGTGTACATGGGTGTGTTGAAAGGTAATGGTATGACTGTGGCTGAATTGCACAAATCTTGGATAAAAGGCTGTCAGAGGCTTTGCTTGTCTACATAGCATGATCCGTCCACTCGGTCCATTGTCATTCTCAGGAGCCCGCTGTCTGCATTGACAGGAAGATCAGACTGAGCCACAAGGGCATCTGCATTTGCACTGAAGAAATATCCACCATGTTGGATCTGAGTGAGACAGAGACAAAAATCAAAGGGGGAGGATTTGAATTCCCACACTGTTTCAACCTTCCCTGCTGCTAGTGAAAGAGTCAGTAAAGTAAACTTCTATTATTAGTCAGTAACCGATGAGTTAGGGTGTAACTCGACGCTCAGTAACATTTGAAGTTTAATCAGCATACTCAACAAAATCTGATTGCAGAGTTCAACAGTGGCCAGCTTGAAGGCCCATAGAACTGAAATAAAACATTCAAAAAAGTCTGCAGGCCTTGTACTGGGTTGATTGTGTGGAGATGGATATCCTCAACAAACATCCAGCTATGTAAAATAGATAACTTAAACATTGTAAGCTACATAAGTTGCTATGGACAATAGTGTCTGCTAAACATATATAATTGTATAATATTAGCAATGAAATTCAGAGTGAGAGAGAAAGAGGCATGCAGGCACAGCACAGAGGTACATATGACACAAAAGTAGTACCAATGTAAGCTGAGGTCGAGGGCACATACATTGCTTTATTTCTTTTATAGTTATAATTACACAGAGCAGTGTTCAAAGTCAACAAATTACCCATGAGTTGGTCAAGAAAATGTTTCAGACACTGTGTAAGAGGCAAATGTCATATAAAGTTACAATTTTCCTAGAAAAAGGCAATAAACTACAAAGGCAATAAATTAGAGACAGACTCAATACCTTCTTGAGCCAAAATTCAGCGAAATGATCAGGAGAGGAATAATACCGTACACACATATCAACTGGGAGAAAGGACACATATACATTACTTTGCTGTTTTGTAAAATTACTGATAAATACTGGTATGAAAAAATTTAAATAGTCCTCCAACCCTAATCCTCCTTCCCATTTTAGTATAGTTATGGTGGCTCCTTAAGGTCCCCAGGGGAAAAAAAAAAAAGTTTTGTTCACGTTTGCTTGCTTATCATGTACTCAAAATAGAATTTTCTAAGGATATATTTCCAAATTATTACTCTGAGTTCATTTGACATCTAACCAAAGTTAAAAAGAATCAATAAATTATTTAGTTATCTATCTCAATATATTGAGGTAACTGTTATTGGTAATAGAGAAATCAGGGCAAAAGTATCTTGCAACACGTGTGTGTGTGTGTGTGTGCGTACACGTGCATGGGTGTACATGTACATATGGTTTAGCACATGTAGAGTTACTACTCGTCCCATGGAGTCGCTGAACATGCAATCCCTACCTCCTCTTCTCCTCTTAGGAGTAGTGAAATTCAGTCTGGCCCATAATACGGGTATTCACTTGAAGATTCTCTCCCAGCCCTAATTTATTGTCGAAGTGAGGCATGCCTCTGCTTTCCACTTACATCTGAAAGAAGTGCTGCCAATGCCAAACCCACCTCCCCCTCTGGTAGACTTGACCCCAGCTGCAAACCAAACTGAACAGCACCCTTGCTGCCACAGTGTGCAGTCTGTTCATGTGTATTATTCTTTTTTAATCTTTGCACCTCTGATCTCCTCCATCCCCCATCGACCCCCTCCATCTCCTCACACCCTCCCTTCTTCCCTCCTCACTTTCCTCAGACAGTGCCAAATCATTTCGGACATGGTGTTTTGTTTGTCCTAGCTACCTGCTTTTCTCCTCTTCTGCACCAAACAGAAAGAAATATGTAGGGTTTCCACATTGCTTTAGTATTTATTCCACGTACGGGCAGAGATCAGCTGTCTCTGCCAGCAGCCTTTGCAGTCAACAGGAGCGGCACCTACGTCAGCTCAAATGTAGGGAGGCCTAAAAGCTATTGGCCACTGCACAGATTTCTTTCTTTCCCGCCCTTCTCTAAACCAAAACTGTTTTGAGTGTGGCAGTTACAGAGAGTAGGAGGAGGGGGAGGGTTGTTTTGCCTGTGTGGCCCTCAGCACAACATCTTTAATGCATGCGATGACTTCCACATGGAGAAAGCACCTTGAAGAGCCTATATGACTGCAGTCTGTATGAGTAGCATTCCATTGTTTGTGGGTCCTGAAGTGACACTGTTGAGTGTCACCATGTGGCAGAACATGGTCATTCCTCTGAAGATGGGTTGCATTTTTCTAACCACTCCCTCTTCCTCCCTTGCTTTATCTCCCTTCATTTATTGATGAAATATCTTCCACGTGTTCCATGTCACATCTTAGATTTACACACAAGACGCTCAAATTAGATGATCCCTACAGTCCCTACAGGCAGCATGATCATCGCTAGTGTATTGTTAGAATGTCACCCATTTCCTTCCTCAAGGCATAGGTTTTTTTTTTTTTTTTTAAGACAACGGCTGTTTCACACAGCCCTGAGCTCACTGAAGAATTTCTGAGTCAAGGGACATACACACACACACACACACACAGCCTGTTTAACCTATTTGTCCTTCCGGTGCAGAATTAGCTAACACTTAATTTGTCTAATAAGCTTTAATAATAAAGGTTCTAAATCACACAAAGACTTTAAAAACATGGATATGACTAATTATGCTGAAGCAGTAACAACAGACAACAATTAATAATCACTTTTTGTATCTGAATTTTTTCACCAACTTTCATTTATTTAAGGGCTCTTTACTCTCTACTGAATGCATGCATCTGCAACCTCAGAGGGCAACTCAATATCTGTCTACATTACATTTACATTTATTCATTTGGTAGATGCTTTTATCCAAAGCAACTTACAAGTGAGGTACAATACAACACAAGCGAAAAACCATACAGAGTCAACAATATTAGAAGCACTGCATGACAAAGTTCCAAAGGTTGGTCAGGCAAGGTACAAGCTAGCAGGTAAAGCTAACAAGTGCGTTAAACCATTACAATTTTTTGAGAAG
The DNA here is from genome assembly GCA_019176425.1 of Megalops atlanticus. Lineage (NCBI taxonomy): Eukaryota > Metazoa > Chordata > Actinopteri > Elopiformes > Megalopidae > Megalops > Megalops atlanticus. The sequence goes on from CM032881.1 coordinate 33,503,817, forward strand.
TTCCTTCAGGGGGGAAGTATTTCAGGCACTCAGGTGTGAGCTGAAGAACTGTGTCTTCAGATGCTTCTTGAAGACAGAGAGGAACTCAGCAGAATGGATCAGGTGTGGAAGTTCACTCCACCCCCGGTGGGACAACGGTGGAGAAAGTCCCGGGTAGTGATTTAAAGCCACGATGCGATGGGACCACCAGGTGCTGTTCAGTGGCTGAGTATAGAGGTCAGAAGGGAACACAGGGTTGCAGCAGTGAGTTTAGGTACTTAGGAGCAGTCTTTCTGGTCACCCTGTACGCGAGCATCAAGGCCTTGAACATGATGCGGGCAGCTACAGGGAACCAGTGGAGTGAGAGAGGTGAGAGAGGTGTAACACGAGCCCTTTTTGGTTGGTTGAAAACCAGAAGTGCAGCCATGTTCTGTATCAACTGCAGAGGTTTAATAGTGCATGCAGATAGGCCGGCCAAAAGAGCATTGCAGTAGTCCAGTCTTGAGATGACCAGTGTCTAGACAAGGAGCTGCGCAGCCTACTCAGATAGGTAGGGCCTGACTTTCCTGATGTTATACAGCACGAACCTGCATGATCTGGTAGTCGTAGCAATGTGGTCAGTAAATTTCAGCTGGTCATCAATCACCCCAGGTTCCTTGCAGACCTGAACGCAGTTTGTGTCGTTGAGCCTAACTGAACGGTGATGTCATGCTGGATCAACGTGCTGGCTGAAATGACATCTGTCACAAAATGATCAGTGGTTGACATTAGAGTTGTTATTATAAAAAAAAAAAAAACATCTGAGTGAGAACTTGATTTGAACATTTTTCACAAGAAAAAAGAAGCTTTTGGAAGGAAGCCAAGGGGTAGCGTTAAATGGACCAACCCAACTGTCATAATGCAGTGGTTTCATAAACCCTGGGCAACCACCATCAACCTGTCAATTTCCCGTAAGAGTACTGTTCTCCTAGAGCTGCCCTAAGAGCATGTTAACAAATTTCATGTAAACATGTATATAAATCTGGCAAACAGGTAGAGATGTTGTGATTCAGAATTTGTCAACAGAGGGTTGCAGGTCTAAGTCCTGGATGGGACAGTGTTGTTATATCCTTGTGCAAGGTATTGCAGGCAGCAGCACTATGTATTTGTTATCATTTGACATACCTTGAGCTACAGAGCATAGAAGCTACACCTATCTTACCTGGACATTAGTTACTTAACTCTGTTTTCATGCATCTTGTGCCAATGACCAGTACCTCCCAACGCAGAAGCACAACATGCCTTCATGATGTGCTTCCATTTCACACACCCAGTCCTTAAAACAAGCAATAACTGCCAGTGCAGAACTATTCTGGTAAACCAAATTGTTTGCAACACGTGCAACTGTGAGCGAGAGCATGTGCCCAGAATTCAGCTGCAGTGATGATTCATGTGGGAATGCCAGGAATTAGGGGGAAGGTGAACTTTCCACACCCTGTCACTTACCATAACCTTAACCTGGCAAAACTGTCTTATCCTTTTCCCTCACTGTGTCAAAAATTTAGAGACATGTTACACAGAGTGCTAAAACTGCTGTCATTCTGGTCAATCCATTTTATATTCTTTGCCTCAGGAAGGGCACATGCTAAGGCATTATTTGTCACCAGGTTGACCTATAACCTATACACACCATTATTTCTCAGTCATTGACTCTGTCAGTGTCAGTTATTGTATGTAAACTTCCTTAAGAAAAAAAAAACATCATAAAATGTTTCTTCTCCACATTTATCTCAAAATAATTTCAGAATAGCTGTTCTATTTTACTTGCTGGTGTTGTTGTTGTTTCTAATACCACATTAGTCATCCACCAGTGATGTGACCCTTTTAGCTCATGTCAACTCATTCCCTCATGTTATGCTTGCGCCAGATATAGAGGCTGTTCATTCAACACTGCTGGACCTTTTAGATGAGTGAAGCAGAACAAAGCTAAAGCCATGTATTCTGATGATTTTGTTTCATGTTTGAAGATATACTCTCTGTCTGTACACACACACACACACACACACACACACATATATATATATAATTTATACATATATAAATTACACCCTTACACACTCACAGACAGAGAGAGAGACCATAGAAAAAGTAGCATAATGTATAATCGAAGGTTCATTCAGGCAGTGTGTTTATGTGATTGTGTGTGTTGGTGGGTTGGGGTGACTGGCATCTGCTTCAGTTAATGCAAAAATTTTGTAAAATCCAAATAAATGAAGAAAACAGTAGACATTCTCTCCACATTAAATCACTGCTGACAGTATTTATTTAAAGCTCATTCAATTCTGTAACTGAGTGTAAATTTCTTAGCTGTAGTGGTGCTGCTTGAGGAAGGGGTGGCAGGGTAAGTAGCAGGATGAGGACTGTTACAAGATGTTTTCTTTTTTTGTGTGTGTTGGATTAATCTTTCTCCTGCCTTTTTAGTGGATGGACCTACTGGTGTCCTGTTCCTGGGTGTGTTCCTCAGGCGGTCATGTGTCTTGAGCTGCTTTAGCCAGGGGTCAGTTTTCTGTGAGGGGCATGGTACCTCAGTGCTGCTTTTTCACCAGGGCTCGATAAGTTGTCTTTAGCTTGGTTTGTGGAAATGCCATTGTGATGAGTCACTTTCAAACTCATTTTTTTGTTGGTTGTCTCCCCCAGTGGTCCAGATCCCTCCCCCAGAGAGTTGCTCTCTTTGTTTTCGCTGTTGTTCTCTTGTTCTGCATTGATTCCATTCAGAATTCTTGCCATTTTGTTGCATTTTCTGTTTTGCACTGGTGTGGATTCCTTACCTGAATCTGTCATTGTACAGCCTACATGCATTAAATATAAATACATAATAAAAAAATGTAAATAAATAAATTTATTTATCAATTGCCTTGGTGAAGTGCATTGTGGCATGGTGGCCCTGGGGACCAGGGGTGCTCACTCCACTCTCAGGAAATCCTAGCTGAGTGTTGAGAGCTGGTCGTGTGTCACACACAGATGTCACCGATCTACTCTTGTGCTTGCACCCTCCTTGCTTTGAAATTTGCTTGTTTAATGTGGCTGAGGAAATAATGGAGAATGGACAACAAACAGCATAGAAATGAGTCTTGGGCCATTTCTCTGTGACCAGATGAGACATGGAATAAATTCTATTTCAGTGAGGGGCATTCAGTAAGCAAAACAATAAGCGAATGCATTCATTGGCTTATTGTTTATTTTCATTGGCTCATTGTTTTGCATTCCGTTGTGGTTGTTGTTACTAATGTTATGGAGTTGACTAGAATGTATGCAATCAAAATGAAGGGTAATTAAATGGCAATTGGAATGAGAAGGAATGCACCCATATTCAACATTTTTTGATTATTCTGCACTTGTACATGATATGAGGTCAATAGTCATTCTGCCTGGCCCAGTATCTCCTGGCTGCCCAGTGTTTCAGTGGCTGTTGTGGTTAATGTGTCTGTAGAAGATTTTGTCCACACCCTGGTCAGAGCTGAGGCCTTAGTAACAAGGTGCCACACTGCCTCTGTGCTTTATACTCATTATTGAAACAGATGTATTGTGGGTAATGACCCTGCATTAGGCTGGCATCCTATCTGGGAGTGCATATGTGTGGCTAGCTGCTTCACCCCATGGGAGTCAGGATAAGCTCTGACCCTGCAATCCACCCAGGCTCTGACTCACCCCCCTGGGCTCACACTGCTGGTTTTGGTGGGTGTCCCGCTAGCCTCACAGGGGTGTCTTGGTTGAGTAAAATGCAGATGTCACCTAGGCTGGGGCCTCTGTGGTTTTTCCAGCAGCAAGGGGGGGTTTTGATTTCAGAAAACTCCACTCGGTCGCAAAGGTCAATTTCCCACCCATTTGTCATAGTTGCGATGATTTGTAGCGACCAAGTTACTGAGGAGTCTGGGAAAGCTGAGCCTGCTGCAGAACCTGCGAAGAAGCGCTGTACCCAGGGGCTGATGGGATGACTGCTGATACATTAACAGCAATTGTGCTGGGGCCAGTTCTGCCCTTTCAGGGTCCTACTTAAAATATTTATTCATAGAGGTTGTGTGGTTGTCAATTGGTATCTTGCTTGGGAGGGATGGTTGATGCCTTTACACAAGCTGTCATTTTTCTGTTTGCTTGACACTGCACTACTCTGGGTGACTGCAGTGCATCTGCTTGGCATTTAATTTGCCCTTAGAATTTGACAGAAAAAGAAGGATGGGTGGCTGCTCACCTGGACTTCCTCCAGCCCCTACCTTTGGTCGTGTTTCACAGCATCATGCCACACAGAATTCTGCTGAGATTCACTGATCTTTATATCATCTGGAGGGCTCACCACTTTCACTGTTGCCATGATAATCTATGGTTCATAGAGATCAGTAAATCCACACACAATTTGCTCAGCATGACCTCCCAAAAAACGTAACCTTTGTTGGTGTGAGTAGGATGTTTACAGATTCTTTTCTGTATGTGTTCAGAAAATTGGGAATTGACTTTGAAAATTTGTGCCTAATGCTTAACTTCTCTTTGTATTTTTGCCAAGTCCATACAAATACAGATTTCATTTTATGTTTTGGGGGCCATTTTATTCTCATGATAATAATCTCAGTTACTTTGATCTCTTTGTTGTAAAGATATTGATTGGTTTACCAAAGTAGTCACAAGTTTGTCAGTTTTCACTAAGTGTCTCTAACCAGGTGTGATTTGTTTTTTTCTTGTATACTTATGAGTACATTGCAAGAGTGTGTGCATGTATAGATATCTTACCATCAACAGTTTGAACAAGGGGAAATATTCGCATTGTCCTCCAAAATGTAAATTGGTATAAAATCTGCTATTTTCTAGCACCTCTCTTCCAAAATGTTCTACTCCAAAGATATCCAGGAGTAGAACACAGCAGATTTAAACATGGAAGGTAAAAACACCTTTGATAATATACTGCTATTTTTCAATGCGAAGATTAAATTCTCCTTCATTTCTTGCCATCAGTTTGTAATTGCTTTATTCCATTGTCGAGTGAGTTTGTAAAGGAAATAACCAATTTCAGTCATCCTCCACCAGAGTTATTTACAAGACTGGGTCCTGGTTCCTTCTTGTTGAAAAAATGTTCCCTGATTCACTGAAGCTTCAATTGTTGATACAAATCCGGAGAAAAGAGCAACAAAAGCCATAAAGTAATTTTCAGTGAAAGATGTTCTCACGAGACAGATATCAAGCCAATGCAAGAGAGAGAAAGTGGACCTATGTAAAGAAATGTGGACTCATTACATAAACAGTTGTCTTCTATGGTCAGAACAAATAGGATATAAATAACAGTTTATATAAGTGTAGATAATAATAAAGTATTATGTACATATGTACCTATTGTGTGTTTTCTTCTGTAGGTTGGTTTTATCTGTTTGTGTTTTAAGATTTTGGTTTCCTTTGACTTCCTTCTGTGGGTTTTATTTCAAGAAAACATTGAACAGACATCACAAGTGTACGTCCCTTTCATGTAACCAGTTAGCCATCTTTTTTGAGCCACATTTTTATCTGTCATTTTGCTAATTCTAATGATGTTATCATACTATATATGAAAGCTTGGCGGCCTTCATGTTTTCCCCTTCTTAAAAGGTTGCCTCTCAGTGGGGGGAATCGATATATAGCTGAGGGTTTTCTTCTGTTTCTTTGCCAGGCTTGTTTAAGGGCTGCTTGCTTCCGCTTCTCAGTGCATCTAATGACCGACATCAAAGGATAGATGATTGATCTTTTACAGAGTGGTCACTGGGAGTTCGCGCTGTCCTTCCTTCTGTAAACGGAGGTCTGAGGGTGTTCACATTGTCTAAGCCAAGGCACCTCACGAAGCTCAAGTCCCTGTAACCGTTGGTCGAGTGCAGCAACAGAGCATGCCTCCCTCCGTAGGGGGGAAGAGGTGGCTATATGATCCCAAAAATGCAGATTAGCGTAGGCTGATCATGTGGTTTATCCGTTACTTCATAATTAGGTGACATTCACATCAATTTCAAACAAGGGAAGAAGCAACATAAAATGTCCTGCAGATCCACACTTAAACAGCCCCCAGTCCAGCGCAACTCAAGTGTATGACCGCTGCCCCTACAGGACAGTAAATCTCATTACAACCTGAAACCACATCCACCTCTTAGCTCAGTTCCATTAAATGCCATGTAGCAATGGCTGATAAAGCAGGCAGCATAATGAAGCACAAATTAATGGAACAATTCTAGAGTAGAGGTTTTCTGAGGATATCTGGTACAGCCAGAGCAAACTGTATAATGAAAGCAGAGTGACAGGACAAAAAAAGCACTAATGAACAATTAATGAAGCATATTTGGGTTTCACAGGAAAATGTTATGGCCTAGAATTAATGAACACTGGATGGGATGGAAGGGAAGAGATGGCCTACAGTTTAGGATTCAAAGGAGGGAGACTGTGCCTTGTATTTTAGGGAGGAACACATCCTCTCAAACTTCAAATTTGAGGACTCCTGAATGGCTCAGCCAGTTAAGGTGGTTGTCCTGCACCCAGGTCCTACTTTGTGATTTAGTCATTGTTATCTCATATGTCATCCGTCATCAGTAACCAGGAGTATGTAGCAAAAAAAAAAAAAAAAAAAAATTGGATTCATTATATCAGGATAGAGAGGGTTTTGTCACCCAAGTTATTCTACATTTTCCTGTGTTTGTTTTACAATGCTGCAATTTCTGATTTGTTTTTAAAGGGACATTTGGTGGTTTGCTTGATTCATACATGCAAAAAAGTCACTGCTTTCATATTACACTATTACAAAATTGTTTGGCATGTCCAAATACTTAAAAATTCTACTCTGTAGAATAAATCAAAATATCACAAAACTTATCACAAAATGTATTTTTCTGATTGCTTCATGTTTTTCTAGAAACTGAAGGAAGATTGTGAGCCTAATAATGACAACCAATTACTTTTGTTGTATTTTGGCTATGTGCAAAACCTGCTATCCAGTCTACATTTTACATATTATTAGTCTAAACTGTGCATTTAAGGCAGAAATATAATTCAATGACTGGTCTGGCCCAGGATTTGAATTGGCAGCCCTCCAGCCCACAACTGAATCCTATTTGACCATTACCACTCAGAGCCTCCATGCTAGTAATCAACCAATCAGTCTCTGTCTCCCTCTCTGTCTGAATAGACATTAGCTCATGTTGTAGATGCAGAAAAATTAGGCACGGTTATGTACAGAGAAGAAAATATACAAGAAACAGTACAACAATGAAACAAAGTCAAACTAAAAAGTTTCTGTGCTCCCAATTGACTAAATTTCTGCCGATGTGCCTGGCCGATAAAGTGACGCCTTAACTATGCGCACGCCATGACGCTAAATGTTTATTATGAGCACCAGCAACAAGCTTCAACATGTCAGCTGTATGGAAGTATTTCAAAATATCTGAAACAGATAACAAAATTGCTATTTGCAATGCTTGCAAAGCACCAGTGATGCGAGAAGGGGTAAAATATATAGCTAAGTTTCTCACTCTGGGAGGTATGCTGCTAAGCTTTTCTCTGCTTCTGGAGGGGCGTGAGACCGTTTTTAAATAACGCGACTCCGTGAGGAGAGAATGTGATTTGACATGAAAAAAGACAGCCCGTGATCGCCGAGCTCGTGCTTTGGGACTCGAACGGAGGTCCTAATGGGTTCGACCAACCCCCTAGCTAGGTTTCTCACCCTGGGACGATGCTGGCTGTGTGCTGCTAACCTTCTGTTTGCTTCCGGAGGGGCGTGAGGCTATTGTATCATGGCTCGGTAAGTAGAGAATGCGATTTGAAATGAAACAAGACCGCCCGCGATTGCCGAGCTCGTGCTTTGGGGCTCGAACGGAGGTCCTAATGGTTTCGATCGACCTCTAGCTAAGTTTCTGACCCTGGGAGGATCCTAGCTGTGTGCTGCTAAGCTTTTTTTAAATAAGGTGGCTCCGGAAGCAGAGACAGCAATGGAAAACAAGACAACCCGCAATCGCCTAGTTCCTGCTTTGGGACTCGAACAGAGGGTGTAATTTTTGTGTTTGTGCACTTACACAGCGACACTGAACAGCGAATAAAGTCTGTAACTTTATTGTGTCTCTGCTCATTCAAAATAAATATCACGGCTCCATATGGAGAGAATGCGATGGGAAATAAGACAGCAATCATAATAATACAGATAAGCTTCTCTCTGTTTCCAGAGGGGAGTGAGATATACATACACACACACACACACACAAAGACACCCACACACACAATATCGGTATCAGCATCGGCAATCGGCCAAAATGAGTTTGAAAATATCGGCACATCGGATATCGGCAAAAATCCAATATCGTGCATCCCTAGTTAAGAATATTTATTTTGTGTGCAGTTGCCCCTTTCCTTGTGGATTTTGATTAATTCTGTAGTTCATTGTCATGTTGGAATGTCCATTTTCATCAAAGGTCGAGCTTCTTGGCAACTAGGTCTTTGGTAAAAGTGTCCCAGTATGTGCTAATGTCCATAACCCCCTCTCTATTAATGAGGGCTCCAGATGGATGTGAAACAACCACAATAACATCCCTGCTATATTTCACAGTTGATAGATAGATAGATAGATAGATAGATAGATAGATAGATAGATAGATAGATAGAGTATTTTACTTATCCCCAAGGGGAAATTCCAGTTGGCATGGGTTCTTTCTGAACATAACCATTGCTAAACATAAAAATGTCCAAAAAGTTTCAATTTTCATTTCATCTGACCATGCTAATTGCCAATCAGATATAGTTTGGCAAATTCAAGTGGCCTCTTTTTGTGGCTTACAGCAGATGCTTTTTCCTTGCAACCCATCTATGAATGCACCATTGATGCATGCTATTTTAACTGGTCCTTTTTGACAATTTGTAAACTTAAGAGGCCAGTTTGTTCGGGATACCTCCAGTAGCTGACTTTGGATGACTACTGACAACAGCTGACTACTGTTCCCTCTTGAACTACTTGTTACTTGCCAATGGTGGCAAGATAGACAGGAATCTTCCTCTAGGAAGGTAGCCTTAAATTTCTAAACTAAGCTACAGTATGGAGTGGTAGATTCAGTTTATTTGTGAAACTCTTCATAGCCATCTTCCAACATGTGGAGGCACGCTACTGATGAATCTCTTCTGTGTGTTACCTCCTTTTATGCCTCAGGAAGACAGGTAGCTTTGGATTCCTTTATGTACAGTAGTGTTGGTGTTGATTTTGTTGCATTTATTTTCAAGTTTAATTCATCGTGTGAATAAAACATGTGACCCTCATGTTTTCTGGTATAAAATTTAATTTATTTGAAAAATCTCACTTTTCTCTGCATAATGCTAGATTAAAGTATAGTATTTGTAACATTTTTAAACAGTTTATTTTAAATAAACTAACACACTCACATATACACACACACTTTGTCACTTTTGGTATTTTTGTTAATGTTAAATACATATTAATGCCCTAGTTCATTCTTTGTGTGTTACTGAGAAGTAGACTCACTGAATAGCCTTCCCCTCTGTTTGCTGCTTAATAAAGTCGTATTAGTCTCAGTTCTGTGCTGGCCTCTGCATCCTTCAGATTTATATGGAGACAAGATGCAAAGTGGCATGTTTTGCTTTCTTTTTTTCCGAACTGCAGTAATTTCTACTGAGCCAGGCCATATTGTTAATTAAAATGCAACTTATAATGTCAGAGGCACCATCGGGGGGTGAGTGTGTGTGCATGCATGCTTGAGGAGAGTGCTTCAGCAGAAGGTATACCTTCTTTCTGGGACTTTGCTGGGATCTGTAGGTTTCCTTTGGAAGATGCCATCCTGTTGTGTCATATTCAATTCAAATTCATCAGAGATCATCTGCAGGATTAAACAAGAAAGAAAGCAGACCTCGCTTGTCTGCTTCTTTGTTTGGCTGATTGGCTAGCTCCAGACTGTCAGTCAGCTTGCTGCTGTTGGTATCAAAAGTGATGTAATCAATATAGATGTCGATGATGTTATCATTTTGCACCGACACATTTTTTATGAAGGGTGTGTTCATTGGTGCTGTGATCAAATTACCCTGCCGGTGCTCTTTTCCTCCCTGATTTATGAAATGTAAAACCATTTTAGGATGTTATTAGGGAGGGTCAGACTTTAGATTATTCAGATTTGTCCAGATGAAGAAGCAGAATTAAGAAATCAAGGCTTGCAACAGTGGATTGGAATTAGGTGAGAATGGAAAATCCATTGGGCTAAAGGAATGCCTGGATAACAAGTACAGTGGGAGATTAGAATGCATCAAAGTGAAGATTAAACAGGATGGGAAACACATTAATTCAACTAATGAACAAGTCTGCAAAATTTGCTGAATTGGTATGAATCTCATCACTGGAGCCACAGTAGCAGAGGAGAATTTTTAAAATCTCATTCTCCATGGTGCTATTCAGAATGGAACATGCAATTTTGTTGTTTAAGAATAAATGGTAGCGTGCAATATGCCTTACTGTAAAGATCAAGAAAGCAGCTGGGGGGTTGGGGGGTGCAATGAAAGGGCAAAACTTGCAACGGCCTCTGTGGCTAAGAGGAGGTTGGCAGAAAGTCAACGCAGCTCCCATTTTCCTTTGCTCTTCAGGGTCTTTTAGATCCCAGCCATAACGATGCACCACAGCATGGGGGATGCACTGCCCATCTGGTTGTATCTCATCACTGTCATTTTTCGAATCATAACGACTGTCATTAGACAAAGCTCTCCAACTGCATGGTGGGAAAAAAAAAAAAAACGGCAAGGCGTGATGCACACGTCCAACGGGTAGATTTGACACCTGCAGTTAACAGCAGGGTTTGCTAGAGTGGAGCTGAGGCAAGGCCAGGAAACATGTTCCCGGACAGACACAAACACAGGGTTTTTTTCACTGTGTGTTTTCTTATTTCTGCTCAAGTCCCCAGGGGAATCAACCACTTAGGCACAGAAATGGCCATTTTACAGGACACGCTCATTTTTACACAGTTCATTCTGCCTTTCTCATCTGGCTTAGCTAGGGTTGCCACCTGTCCCGGTTTTGCCGGGATTGTCCTTTTTTGAGCAACTGTCCTGGAAAATTAATCATCTTTCCCGGGACACGAATTGTCCCAGTCTTTTTGTGAAAATGTACTTCTAATTTTGAATTTCATAGTTTCAAATAAAACCTCATTTGGTTTCCTTCTACTGCTATTCTGTTTTCTTCCTGGTTATGTTTATACATCCAATCCTGTGCTAAATGGGTAAAAACGGATAAGACACAGCGACGATTGGCCATGTCTATACTTTTATTTGATTGGTAGCGGAAGTACAAAAGCTTAACTTATTGCCTAACAACGTACAATGATTATTATGATTATTATTATTATCCAAGGAATTTAGGTTTCTTATATCGGTTCTATTTATCGGCGAAAATTTTATTATCGGAGTTATCTGAATGACGTAATTTTTTGCAATATCGGGCCGATAATTATGGGTGCCGATAGTTATTGTGCATCTCTACTTTAAACCAAATCAATCCACCACATAAGTAGCTTGCCATGTAATTATTGATTTATGACAACTTCACTTCTTGTGAATGGAGTACTATACCTTTGGCTGGATAATTTTAGCTAGCAGAAAATTTAATTTAATGTAACATAATTCAGGTTTCAGGGGCAATTCCTTAAAAAAAAATATTTCAGACTGTGGACAGACACAGCTGAGCTGAGATTAATAAAGCTAGTGAAATGCACTATCAGAGCTTGAATCCTAGCTTCACAGAGGTAATATTTGACTTTAGACAATACTTGTCTGTATTTGCTTCATGACGTAACCAGCTATGAGGTCACCAAGGTCCGGACCTCTGTAACTTTTTTAGAGCTAAAAATAAAATTTGAAGCTAAATACAACTGGATAAAAAAAAAAATCAGTGGTTGAGAACTTCTCTGATGAGACGAGTGTATGCTTAATTCAGTTTATAGTTGTTATTTAGTGTCCGCTGTGTGTGACAGTTGTGAGAGAGGGCGCGAGCGCAGCCCCTTGCATCATCAGCACTTCCACTGACAGCAGCAATTGGAATTTATGCATGTTGGCAGCAGCAGGTGGCTTGTGTGTGAACTGGCAGCATACCATTCCATAAGACAAAGCAATGATCGCTATGCCATTATATGTAAGAAACGTTCAAAACAGTAACCTGGGGACAGCATCTGGAGTAAAGGCAGTTGTATGAAACATGTTAAATATGCGTACTCTGGCCATGAAGAAGGCTAGGGTATTTCTTTCATATTAGTAGGCTAGCTAATGTTTCACACAACGCCATTGATTAAAAAAACAGCTTATGTAGGCGATGGTATCAATGACAGTAGGCCTACAAAACATTTCAAAGCCAATTTGGAAATGAATACAACTGTATAATGACGTTAGCTTGTAATGGTGTTACTCTCAAGCATTTTAATAGCTAGCTAAGATTACAAATAACCTTAGCTTAATTATCATGCTTCATACCGTAGACCTATGTATTTTGATGCTCTAGATAATGTTCTTATGATTTATTATTCATTCAGCAATGCATATTAATATGAAAGCTCCACACCTATCTTACAGTAAACTATCAACACATTGATAATGGGTCTAATTTAACAATGCCTATCCCCACAGAAAACAAGCAACACAGAGCAGGGCAGAAATGCCAAAAAGGTTAAAACAGAATACTTTAGATATCTTTCTGACAAAGATGCCAAATTTAAAACAGCACCATGAGGAAGAGATGGGTAAAGAGGAAGGCAGCCAGCAGGAGAGAATGGAGGAAGACAGAGAGCACAGGGACAGAGAGGTGGAATACAGAGAAGAAAGCCACAAAAAACCAAACAACATTGACAAAACCTAAACACCAACACCACCCCTGGACCTCACTATTTTTCAAACCCTGGTTACGGCCATGATTTGCTTGTCAGAAAAGGAGTCCAGTAGAACTAATAAAACGGTTTTCAAGACCTTGTCTTTCCCCAATTACCTTATCACTCACAACTCTGTGGGTAGGTGCAGTTTTGTTGCTTACATTCAGAACAACCACCAAAACTGCACCTACTTACCTGAAATCAGTACTACAAACCTATGTTCCCTCCCAACCACTACACTCTACTACCGAATGGTATCTGATGGTCCCATCACATTGTGGCATAAAATCACTATCCAGAACTTTCTCCCCTGTTGTCCCCTGATGGTGGAATGAACTTCCACATTTCATCTGTTCTGCTGAGTCCCTCACTATCTTCAAGAAACATCTGAAGACACAGTCCTTCCACGCTCAACTGAGCATCTGAAACACTACCACCTAAAGCAAGTCTTAAGCTTTGTTTTCCTTAAAAAAAAAAAAAAAAACAAACAAACAAATTAATGGTCTCATGCACTCGTATTTCTACCAGCTAGCTTGTACCTTGTCTGGCCAACTATTGAAACTCGGTCATGCAGCGCTTCTAATATTGTTGGCTCCGTTATGTGGCTTTTTGCTTGTGTTCGACTCTGCTGCACTTGTAGGTCACTTTGGATAAAAGCATCTGCCAAATGGATAAATGTAAATGTAATGTACATTTTTCCCCCAAAAGACACGCCAATAAACACAAAACTCACAACTATGTGATATGATGAATGGACACAAGGGGCTTACTCAGAGTGCCAGCAGGTATGTCAGTTCTAGAAGAGCACGCAGACCTGAAGTACTTCACATGGTTATTAAAACTGATCTGTTCAAGTCAAATCAAGAAATTTGTTGCCTCCTGAAGCTTTGGTTGATGAGTCGGTCTGACCTTTTCTGACCTTTGAGACTGTGATATGTTTAGCATAACAGTTACATAATATTGTTGTCCTCCTGTTTGACCTTAACTGTTAGGGCACAGGCATGTACAGTAACCATGCATTTACCACTGGGGACTTCCCACTCACCTTGGGTTAAGGTAGGCAAAGGTCTGCATAAAATTGTGGATGGTGACTCTGTGTGTGTGTCTGTTGAACAGCTGACACATTAAATAAATTATAAATTACTCACTTAATGCACCTGAATAACTATACGAATTGTAAGAAGGAATCTTCTTTGTAAGAAAGCCTAACAACTTGTCCATAAAACACTGTAACAGAACTGACCTCTAAGGTCAGTAAACCCAGCTGAAAGAGTATGAGGAGGAAAAGTTTCTATGTCAGTCTGACTCTTTTTTCCGTTACATTATTCATTCACTGAAGAGATGTGCATATCTGTGGAAACATACACAGACAACATATTTTTTATGCGATTTGTTTTTACCGCTCGCTGTTCACTGGAGCCAGGTGGGTTGTGCATCTTGTTGAGGGGCACAGCAACAGTGCCCCTGCCTGGGATTTAAACCTGCCTGTGTACTTTGTAGCGGCATGGCATATTTTTCAAATTGCATGCGTCTTGTCAAATTGTCCGTCTCTCTTGAAAAATCTGAAGTGTCACCAAACATTTGATTTGTAGCAATTCGGTGGAACGTGCAGCTCTTCCTCCTTCATGATAATCTGTGACTCGCCCAGACACGCCTCCAACTTGCACGAGACTTGGCCAAGAGACTTGACGAGAATTGGCCACTGACAGCAGTGGACGTGTGAGCGCGCTTGAGAAACAGTTTAGAGAGGAGGAATCAATCTAAATATAAAATTATTGGTCACAAATTATTGGTCACATTTCTAAATAATGGAGGCATAGGGCCTCTACTAATAATTATATATAAATAAATCGGATTTTACCAATGCAAAGAAACAACGAAACATAGAACATAGAAACATCCGAAGTTCATCCCAAATTGTATCCGGTGCACACTTAGTCAATCGGGGCAATCGCATCGTGAACTTTTATGCCGGTGCACCGATGCGAATCGGTGAATCTTACCATCCCTAATATGTAGAATTTAAGTCTACTTACATTGTTTGCTTTGTGAAAAAAATGCTGACTGTTTTCTGTTTCTTTGTTGGCTTCATTTTCCCGTTTGTGCCGGTTGTGCCGCTGAGCTACCAATATCGCTTTTTAAAATCACCTGACCATGTGATCATGAGGGTATCTTTTGTGATTACATCTGTGACAGGCACAACTGGCAGCTCAGTTCCCAGCTTGTTTTAGGGCCCCCGAAACAGCGGAACACTAACAGAAGGGACATAGGCACGAAGATAACCCAAGTGGCAGATTTACATGTTTTTAATAAAAGATGCTTAAAATAAAATGTTTTAGAAACTAAAATCGGTGTATGAGTTATTTATCCTTCATTAAATCATTAGGGCATTGTGATAGTGAAAAAAATGTTGAAGTTAATAGCAGTTCATACACTCTACAATGTCTAGCTAGCAAACGGGGTGAACGGGAGACAGCAGGAAATGCGTGTGTTTGGTGTTTGAGTGGACTACAGCAATCACTTGCCGTGAGTAGCCTAGTTCGTGATGGTCGTCACAGTAGGCTAAATGATGAGGTCAAACATTTAGATATCAAACCGTAACTAGGGATGTGATGCTGCTCATCGGAAGTTTTTTTCCCCCTCAAAAGTGGGGGGGATGGATCAGGGTCCTTATGAAACTGGGGGACGTATCCCCCATCCCCCGCCATCTGCGCCCCTGGTATACAGTTTCTTAATCACTGTAGCTGTGTAGCTCTGTGTAGCTGACAGACATTCACAGCAGAGAGGTTAACTGAAAACCTCAAATCCAAACACGAGTCTGCTTATAACAGTCTAGACACATAGTTCCACCTTGGCTGTCAGGGAACAAGCGTGTGGAGTAACCATGCATTCACCACTGGGGACTTCCCACTCACCTTGAGTTAACGTTATGCAGGTAAAATGATCCCAGTGGAAAAGGTTGGATGGTGGCTGTGTATGTGTGTGAGAGAGAAAGAGAGAGTGTGCATGCGGTGTGTGTGTGTGTGTGTGTGTGTCTGTATGAGAGGGAGAGAGAGAGAGACAGATGACAGTAGGATGCTATCACCATACAGACAGCATAACTTGAGATTTTCTGTATGAGACTTTTGATGGGGAAGTGCTGCACAGGTTGACAGTTAAACAGAGAGATACATAATGAAATGACCACATCGGTAAGCAAAACACGACATTATGTTTGCAGGTAGACCGCCAGGTCCTTTGCTGGCATATTAATGTTGGGTCAAATTTGCAATCCTTAAACAAAAGTACTGTAACCCAGTGCATTTTAAGTTGATATGTTGAGCAGATGGTTGCCAATTTCTTATTAACATGTTGATATAGCCAGTGCTTTTGTCTCAACAGACCGATCTGTTGCATAGTTAAAATGCGAAGACATCAATCCATTCAAAGCAATCAATCAAGTATTCAATTACCTGGCAGTCTCCCAAGGTGGACTGAAAACAAAAACAAAAAAATTACCTTAATTCGCTGCCTCCAATTGACTTCTGCATATTAGTTTGGGTGAAGCATAGGAAGACTAAAACCTTCCTTCTATTTTATAATAGTCTGAGTGTGATCAAAATGACTGCAGAATTAAAAGCATTGTTCATGTTGTGCTGCCGCTTTTAGTGCATGTACAATAGAGGAGAAAAAATTCTGCATCACCTCTCAACTCTTTTCCATGGATAAATATGTATTTATTCATCTTCAAAATTCAAAATTCCAAAGACAGCATTGGATTACTTATCTACCTGTGTTGCCTAGCTGTACAAGTTAATGATACATAAAGAAGATGAATACGTTTTGATTCAAATGACTCATTTACTCCTTTAGCAGATTATATAAGGAAGTCTGCCTTACATTTGGGGATGGGGTTTTTCTTTGTTTTTGTATTAAGGGAAAAATTGAAGCACTTGGTTTGTTTAAAAAAAGTTTTCAAGGTGGCCTTTACTGTTTCCAGAACTGTAAAGTATAATCTGTTGAGCAACCCTTCAGTAATTATTTGATGCCAAATATTGGCTTCTATGCACAGAAAAGGAGTTTAATTGTCAGTTTATTACTTTCAGACACAAACTATAGGCCAACCATCATTTGGCAGACGTTCCAATATAACAAACTTCTGCAATCCACTCTCTCGTATGTTGATCATGAAAAGGGTGAATTGGTGATACTTCATCAGGTTTGCTCCAGTTTATGTCAGCTGGTCCAGAAGCACGTGTGTTGTCTCTGATGTAAACACAACCTGCAGGTTCCTGTCATCTGCAATTCACCAATTGGATAACTGTATAGGCCTGGGATAGCAGGGAGACCAGCATGTGACTCTCATAACTGTTGCACCCTGCCGACTCTGCTGCATGACGCCCAGCCATTGTTCTGTGAGCATAGATAGCATTTAACAATTTCATTTCACCTTTGTGCACTCATTTCAGCAGGTTCTTGTTTGTACACACAACGGGCCAACTGTTTAAACTTCACTCAAGACTGGAGTTGTGAGAGCGGGTGATGAAATCGTAATGGACATGGCTTTAGTACTATAAGAGCTTAGTGTGTTCAGTTGAATATTAGTTATTTATTGCATGAAAATGAATATAATATCCTAATATGTACAGAGACGGGTGACAAATTAAAGGAAAAACCAACATAAAGTGTCTTAGTAAGGTGTTGGGCCACCACGAGCTGCGAGAACAGCTTCAGTGCGCCTTGGCATAGATTCTATAAGTCTCTGGAACTCTACTAGATACTCCCTCATTTGGTGTTTTGATGATGGTGGTGGAAGAGCGCTGTCTAACACGTCGGTCCAAAATATCCCATAGGTGTTCAATTGGGTTGAGATCTGGTGACTGCGAAGGCCATAGCATAGGATTCATCATTTTCAGACTCATCAAACCATTCAGTGACCCCTCATGCCCTATGGATGGGGGCATTCTCTTGGTGTACGCCACACATGCAATCGCCCACTTGTTGAAAATATGGTGGAGGATGACTCATCTGACCATATCACTTTTTTCCACATCTCTGTAGACCAGTGCCTATGGTTTTTGCACCACTGAACTCTCAAATGTGCATTCATCTGTGTAATGAGGGGTTTATGCACTGCAACCCTACTATAATATCCCTCTCTATGTAATTGTCGATGGACTGTTCTTGCTGACACAGCCTGATCACGTCCTGCATTGACATTCTCAGTCACCTGAGGAAGAGTTGCTCTTCTGTTTTTCCTTACATATCGCACTAATGCATGAGCATCACAGTCATCTGTCTTTCCCATAGATCTAAATGCAGATGTCACTTTAGTCACTGTTCCTATTGAAACACTAGCCAGTTGAGCAGTCTTTGTGACTGAAGCTCCTGCCATCCGTACTCCAACAATGAACCCTCTTTCAAAGTCACTTTTGATCTTTTCCTCTTGCCATCTTGATCCAAAATCGAGATCAATTGGGCTTGCTCAGCATTTTTATACATGCCACAGATCATTATTGGATGTTAATTGCTTAATTGTACCATGCAGTACACCTGTGTGGAAGCATCTGCATTCGTTATGTTTCTCCACTCATTTATTCAGGGTTTTCCTTTAATTTGTCACCTGTCTGCGTACACACACACTCACATATGTGTGTGTGTGTGAATATAATATCCTACATAATTACTATTATATATATATATATATATATATATATATATATATATAATAGTAATTATGTAGGATATTATATTCATATTCATGCAATAAATAAATAATATTCATAGTCCATGACAAGAATGCGGTGCACATAATGCTATCACAATACGCAGACAATGTAGGGTTTGGTGACGTGTTATGATTCAGACGACAGGGTGAAAGTGGTGCTGACTGGTTATAGTTTGTTGATAGCTGCTTATGCGTTGTTTTGCTTGAAAGTGAAACTGCCAAATCACTTGACCGCAGACAGTTGCATTTATTCCTCTTATATGGTTGTCTTCCCACTTATAAATACTTGCTTATAAATGTAGGCTTTATGTTTTTCTCAGTGCATGTCTAGTACGACTCATCAAATCTGTACGCAGATTCCAAAGGCAGAAATTATGCAGTGCAAGCTGACACAGTCCAAAGACCTGCGAGACAGAGCGTATGAGTGCCGCAGGGTGACGGTCCCTCTGTCCCCTTAAATGCCTCAATTTTATCACATATGAGTCATTTTCAAGTAATTGGGAACTGAAGGTGCAGCAAATGAAACATAGAGAATACACCCTGATAGCGCTGTAAAAGCTGACAATACACCTACTGAGTGGCACTCGGAGAGCGTGTCTCGCGCTCCTCTCAGGTCTGCACTCTGGCAGACACCGCATTTCAAGGTGGTCACTGGGCGCAGATTATAGGGAAAAGGAGCCAGTAGGTGGCAGTCGCGCCTCGTCTGGTGTAAGCTGTCACTGAGCCGGAATGCCGCACAAATACACCCACAAATAGACTCTTTCCCCGATCCCCCTTTCTCTGTATGGCTTCAAGTGTTAATGCAATTGACCAATCAGTGGTAAGATGATGGGAGGTAATTGGGTAATTGTATTTTACCCATCTGAGAAGCGAGTACGAAAGGGTGCTATGGGAGAAATCGAGGAGACCAACGAGAGAGCCACACATGCATGCGCTAAAAAGAGAGATGGTCGATACGTCGAGAGGGAGTATTTTCTGCATAAACTGCAACCTGCGAGCCTACGAGCAGCAGCCGTAGTCGTCTAGGACGCAGCAGAAGGCTACAAAGACGTGCTTTGAGCAAGGTAGCCGATGCGCTTCGAGAGAGGGATTGTCATTTGCTCAGAATAGCATGTATGGACAGAGAATACGTCTCTCCCTTTTTATCTCCGCTATTTTTCTGGACTTGCGGTGTGTGTCGGTGCGTTGAATGGTCTAAATGCAGAGGCATTCTTGTTCACGAGGTTTCTCAGATAAGCAATATTCGGAGGATTCTGTGATTGCGTCAGGTCTGCTTTAGCCACTGAATTATACTTATTGATATCATTTTTCTTAGTAGCATCAGAATTGTACAGCTGACGAAAACAGAAGACCATCAACTTGTGGATTTCCGTAAAATATCCTCTCGTGTCATCTCCGTGGATTGCGTGATCAGGGATGCGCGAGATGCCACTGAAATGCTAAAAACGATAACACAAGGCCAGTTAGAAAGGATTTTGGGGGTTATAGCTGCCGGATGTGCACCTTGATGGATGTTTCTCGCGACGCTTTGTTACGTCTTGGGTCAGAAACCGTGGAACTATAAATATGAATTGTATCATTTTGCGGTATAAATGCTGATTAGGTAATCAGTATTCCGGGAAAGGGGTAGGAATATTTCAATCCCGTTAACGAAGCCCATCGCATTTCTTAATACCTTATCAAATAAACGCGCAGCGTTTATTCCATTTTAGAGAAGTACTAGGATTTCCTACCCAAATGCTTTCAAGGGATTGCTGTGCATTACCAGAAAATATTGTTTTGTGGGATGAAGACCTGCTCGACGCCAGTTAATTCACCATTTGATCCAAACGAACAATTTAGACGGTGATACATTCATCCAGCAACATTAAAGACATAAGGGGACACGAATCTGGGAATCCGCACTGGGTTGTGAGTAGAAATCTAATCAGATTCCGTGGGGTCGGTGTGTTGAGTAGAAAGCAGTGAGAAAAGTTACATCTGAACGAATTGAGATAGGGACGCAAAACCCGATGGACTTTGGCAAGCCTGCGAGGATGGTGAGCAGAAGACTATGACGGTGATTCAGAAAATAACCACTTTTGGATGTGGATGGTGCGAGACATGGCCGAGATTTGAACAAACCCACTGTGCAAGCGTCTTTTGAATTGAAAAGTACGAAGCAGCGCATTAGCGAGAAAATGATGCATTTTCCACAACACAACCTCGGACTCCAAGAGGGATAAAAAGCAATCAGAGTAACCCAAGTATTTTTCTTGGTCGTCCCAACATCCCCCCCCCCCCTTTACAATTTTGTAGACTAAATTAAAGAGTGGATAAAATGGCACGTGCTTTGGCATTCAAATCATAACACACAATCACAATTATTTCTGCGTTTGTTGAGAATTTTTGGTACTGCATTTTCATCGTAATATGGGGAACGGATAAGCTGTGCCCCTTAAAATTTATTCCAACGGATCCTGATAAAGTGCTTGAAAATTGCGGATGGATTTTCGTTGCAGCTGTCGTGTGGAGGTTTGCTGAAGCTGAGGCGGCGAAATTTTCGCTCTGATATCTTGCCACCATCAAACATCTTAGAAGAAAAATAAGTGAGTGCCTTTATCGATTTATCAACCATTGTCACATATCAAGTATCATAACCGCCTTTATTATAACGGCGAGCTGTGGTTTACGGATAGTATTTCACAACAGGATATGCTACTGTCTGTTGCTCTTCCATCTCTTTTTTTTTTTTTAAGTCTTTCCCCAAAACCGCGAGAACACGGAGTGCTGTTCTCGCGCAGAGAATATGCATGTGTCTGTTAAAATGGCTTACCCTATTTTAAGAAAATCCTATGTATCTGTGTGTTCATGTTTAAATAATTCATTTTGCTTAGTGTGTGTGTGTGTGTGTGTGTGTGTGTGTGTGTGCGCGTGTGTGTTTTTGGGGGGCTTTGGGCGTCGAACGCTTGTAAATGGATGTGGGTATTTATCTTCGTCTTCATTTGTCTCCCGTCATTACGTAGTTAATATTACTAACTGCTAAATTCCTTGGCTAGCGCTGTATTTGTAGTCATTCAATGTTAGTTTTCAGAGAGAGAGAGAGAGAGTCTGCAGGTTATTGCGAAATCACGCCTTTAACTGTTGCTTCTAATTTTGGTCGAATCCGCAGGGGACTTCTCAGGTGCGATAGAGTTATTTTGTGTTGGATTGTAATGCAGTGTGTGTGTCCAGTTGTGTTGTCTGACCAGCTGGTACTGACTACCCGTGGAGAGGTAACCTGTTCTACGTTATAATCAAGACGGCATAGCAGTCCCTGTACGGTCGTCCTTTTCAATTGAACATTGACAGTAATTCAGCTAAATAAATACGTATAGATACCCATGTCCCTAGGAGTTTACTGTAGTTTTACGAACAGGGTGGCAATCTCGTTAGTGGTTATAAAATAAAATGTTATCCCTGACAGTTCTGTTGTGAAGCGCATTGGCTGTACCACTAGCAGTTACAGGTCTGCAGTTCATATGTGTGTCTCCACATTTTATATCCTCTTTTCCGTTGGCGTGCCAATAAAGAGGTTTATGTAAAATGGAATGATGTCATTTTGTAGATGATTCAGAGGTGGGAGTATAGCTGTTGTATTATTTCTGATCTTTGGAGAGTCAGTGTCGTGCAGGGAGCTGTCCTCGCGTAGACGGTGCTGAACTAAACCATTCAGGGGTCTAATGCCGGGCAACATCACAATACTGCATTCGTTAACGGCTGGCATGAAAACACAGGGAATGCTTGCAAATAAACTAATTCTATTGAAATCCATGACGACACTCTTAGATTTCACTGCTAACATTGGCCTTTGCTTTGATACCTGTGGTGGTCAAGGGGCAGTGTGGACTAATGGTTTGGAGACAGTGCTTTTTACCAGAAGGTTGGAGGTTGAATCCCTTTAGTAAGCATGATTTCTGTATATAATATATATGTGTGTGTGTGTGTTATTGAGTGTGTGAGAGTGCATTTTTCTGTGTGAATGTTTGTGAGAGTGAGCGTGTGTGTGTGCGCGTGCGCACATGCATGCATGTGGGTGTATGTGTGAGCGTGTGTGTGTGTGTGTAGGATATACTGAAGCTGTTAAGATGTGAACTGAACACATTACTTGGGATGTTCTGAAAAAACACTGACGGCAGCATGTGGGACTCTCATATCTGCAGTAAGACCCTTCAGTCCCAGCATAGAGTCCTCTAGTCGGGGGACTAAAGAACACTGATTAACACACACAGGTACAGAATTCCCCAACAGCAGACCCATAGCAGTCTCCTCTGAACGATGGAGAGCTTCTCTTTTTTTAACCACCGAGGGGGTTTGACAGAGACCAATTACAGAGATAAACTAATGCAGCTACTCCCCTATTTGAATGCAGATCCAATTTGAGGCTTTTTTTAAAGCCAGACAAGCTGCCATGGAAAATGTTGACAGTAGAGTTTTGCTTCATTGCAGGGACAGGGAACAAAGAAGAGAGGGAGGGAGGGAGACAGAAAAGAAGAAAGAATGAAGGAAAATGAAGGAAGGGAGAGAGAGACAAATGTTGATTTTCTCGTGAACTGTGAATTGGTGACAGTGGGAGAGAAATGGAAAGCATGCGACGAGTCAGCATTTATCTGGTTGTTCTTCTACTCTGGGAGAGATGGTGTTTTTCTCTCATCCACTGCTAACATGCCAATAAATGGAACAGAGATAACAGATTCCTCAAAAGTTTGAATTGTCACCTCCTCTGCATCAGACAGTGAAACTGTTAAGAGAACAGAAACCACAGAGGAGGGTGCTCTAGCCATACTATGCCCCCAATATTAATTATTGTTGCCTGTGCCTTCCAGACTGCTTTGATTAGCAAATGAATTAAATTAATTGTGCTTACCCAATGTTGAACATAGAATGAAAAATTGTAAACTTTTTAAAATGCCCCTTCTGTTTTACAGCACTCTATAATAAACCGACTCAGCTCAGCCCAGCTGTTGACAACGATCTACAGCATATTCAACTCTCTTTTTGAAAAAGCAGGTTAACGGAAAGAAAAGAAAATGCAAATATTCATTTGATCACAGAAAGGTGGAATTTATTTTTAAAGGCGGCATAATGTGAACACTCTCCTTGCATGTCATTACCTTCCCTCCTCAATTGGCCATCTAATCACATACCATCACATCATTAATAGTTCTGCTTTAGTTTCTGGTTTACAGTGTCAGATGCTGTGAGTTTGAAAACACTTCCTTTGATTAATATTCAGTCTGCATTCTGTCATTCTACACTCCTTGTTTTGGCCTGGATAATTATGTATACTAGCCTGATAGTAGAGTGCATTAGTGTACACACACAGATGAAGCCAGTTATATAGACCATCTTAGATGTGATCAGCATGATCCAGAGTCAGTGTAAACATTAATTTGTTGTTTAGAATACACTCAGACTGACTGAAAGATTCATGTAAAAATAACTAAATAAATATATAAACAGGAATTTGAGATGAGCTGCTCAGGGCATCCTGTGCTAATTGAGAGTGCTGAGAGGACCAGTTACAAAAGGAGAAGGGGGAAGAATAATAGCCACATGGTGGTGGCTGATTGGTGGAGAGATGCAACCCAGTGTGGTGGTAGGATCGGGGCGTATGGAAGATCATGAGATGGCAGGATGGGTCTCTCTGATTGGAGAAGACAAGGCTACTGGATTGGGAGTATGTGCACAATCATGGAAGTTACATTGAGCATTGGGAAGCAAGTCTTTATGGAAACTGTTGTTTGAATTTTTATCATCCACTAGAGCAATCCTTTCATAAAACTTAAACGGACATGAGGTATCACATTCAGACGTCTTTATATATGCAAAACAGCATAGCTCAGATATAGTCTATAAAGATTTTTGTCGTATCATTCATTATCTCTTTTATCTCCATTTTGTATGAGGCCCTTTGAAGCATTCTATAGAGATTCCATTGCTCTTTAGTTTGACTGCATTAAATTAAGCAAATTTAATGTAACCTTTGTGATTGTTTAAAAATATATATTACTTTCTGTTTTCACTGGCAACATGTATGTCATTGTGTATATCATCATTAGTAATGAGTAACTTTGTAACACAGTTTATAATTACTCATCACTGCAACTGCCACCACCAAAGTTGCTACTACTGTTGCCAAAAGTGAAAGCTGACTGTCAGAGTTAAAATCTCTGTTTATCTGTCTCATTTCTTGTATGAATTCTGGCTACAGTTTGCATTGGATTGTTCTCCAGCCCTTCAAGAGTCTCTTTGGTTTTACCCTAACTAACAGTAATCATAGTAATGATATGTATTACAGTGATATATGTTTTTATGCATGCAGAGACCAGTGTAGTGTTGCAAACCGGAAGCTTATGAACCATAGAGTAGGAGTGAAAGCATGTTACACTCTTAAAAAAAGAGCATTGAGTGATAGAAGGATATTGCCTTGGAGGGAAGAATTAGGTTGCTCATTTTATTTATCACTCCCGTCAAAGCTTTGCGTATGATAAATCTGCCTTGTGCCCAATGTTAGGAGATGAAGCTTGTTTGCTGCAGGATGATACAGAGTGATATACGTCCACAGGGAACCATTTACGTCAGTGCACCGCATAACCTATAGTCTTACTGAAACTAAATTAAGGCACTTTTCTTCAAGGGGAGACTTCTGGATCATGTTACTATTGTTGCTGTTGATGTTGTTGTTGCTGTTGCTGTTTTTCTTGCTATTGTTTTTCTTGTTATTGTTTCTTTTGGTGTTCCTCTTATTATCCTTTGTCTTCTTTCCCTTTTGTCTTCTTTCTTTTTTCAGATGATCTCTATTTGCCGTGTGGGGAGTTTCCTAGAGAGTTTTGCATTGCTTTGCTTGTTGGTATGTTGTTTGAGTGAGATGAGGGCTGTGCCCCCTGTGCCTGGAGCTCTGGCAGCACTAAACTGGGCCCGTGCAGGTGCTGGTGAAGGGAACAGAGAGCGAGAGAGAGCAAGAGAGAGGCGCACCTGTATCATTTTAATTATCACACACATGTGGCACACTTGCCGTCATCGGCCCTGCCCTGTGTACATGCCCTGTGCCCGCAAATCTTCTGCTCCCCGCGACCATGTCATCTTGTCAAAATCTAGTTCCATGGTTTTGTCAGGAAAATTATTGAACTTGTTAGACCCCCGCAGGTGACACTGCAGCAGGGTTTCAGCCACATGGAGTGACAGGGAACATCGCTTCACTGTCTTTCCTGATCCTTTTTTGTAATTTGTTCACTTCCTCATGTTTTTCACTCAATTCTGATCTCAGCTACAGCATTATGCTAAAAAGAAATAGTCCTTTAAAAAAATTGGATTAATCTCTGTAAAGACTGGCTTAGAACACCATTAGCATTCTTTTTTTCAGACTGCCAGGAACTTCCATCAATGTAAGAACCGCCCTTCGATTTCTCCAACCATTATCATTTCTAAGTTACAAATTTTCCCAAGGCGATTTTTTTGTGAATGCGCATTTGGTTTGAAAGGGAAATTAAACTAGCGGAAAGATCCATGTTATCATTTCCCCATTGTCTGGTCCTTTAATATTCCATTATCTAGGACTTGGGTGGTGGGGCGGCTTACTGGTGAGGGTACTGAGCTGGGGTCATAACCAGGAGGTTGCAGCTTTATATCCTGGGGGGGGGGGAGGGCACTGTTATAGCCTTGTGCAAAGTACACAACCCGAATTAGCTAACTGCATGTGTGTGTTTGGTGCACATTGATAAAATTGATAAAATATCCCTCACCAATACATTTTTTTTAATTCACCTGATACTATTTTAATTGAGGAAAATATTGGAAGATAACTTATGTTACACCAAAAAGCATCCTATCCTATATATATATATTTTTTTTTGCAAGACATGTGAGTCCCTGCAATCTTCCACCTGCATGTGCACTGACCTGTTTCCTCTCCTGTCTTTCTGTATCAGTCAGAGTGCATGTTCAAGGAAGGTGGGCAATGGGGAAGGGTAAACAAGGGGTGTTGGGGTAAAACCCAGGTGTTGTCGGTGGCAAACTTTTTTTGTATTTTTATTACTATTACTTACCTTTATTTTCATTTTTTCCTGTCACCACACAGTCAATAGCATCATCTAACCACCAGACACCATGGCTATCATCTATATGGTGGGTTTGTATGGGCCACTTGTGCTCTGTGGAGAGGTACTTCACCTTTAAAAATCAAGCTCAATTGGCTTTTGATGTGCAGAATTGCAGGACGCCAAACTGTGAACTGCTCTGTGCTGCCCAGACTGCAAGGCCTGGTCTGATCCCAATGCCATGCCGGCTCAGCTCTCGGAACACTCAGCAGCGGTGACATATGGCTCGAAGTGACACAGCTGACAGTCAGGTCCAGATTTCACCTTCAATGTCAGAGAGGTCGTCCCTTGTGTCGAACTCGTACAAGCTTACAGGGATGTGGATTTAGCCTCTCTCACTGTCAACCATCCTGGTGGAACTTTTCCCAGAGGATTCCCATCAGGGGAGCGCTCCAATATGGAAGTTGAAGTCGTGGGGGTGGGGGGGTGTCAGTGTCAAAGGAAAATTAATGAAAAATAATAAATTCTAAAATTAATACAATAATAATAAGTCCGTGAAGATTGAAGGAAGTTCATGCTCCATGTCATGTATATAAATTTTAGTGATTTGATTTTTGAACATAATGGAAAAAAATGTAAGAATCAGGTGAAAGTAGTAGACATTTTGAGAAAAAGTAAATGCAGGTCAGTGTTATTTAAAGATTGTGTTAATGAATGTCTGCCAACACACTTTACATATGCGTGTTCAGTAGCGTACAGGTTCAGCAATGGATACATGTCTGTATACTGGATGAATAAATTATTTATGTCATTAATTGTACTCATTAATCGCCTAATCTCATTTCCCCAGTTACTGTTGTCGTGATGTCTCAATGCATTTTCCAAATGAGTGTTTGTCTTTACACATCAGCATAATTGCGTTTCGGTAATCTGGAATCGTATACCACACATATTACTGATCTGTTGGAGATTGAGAAGCCCTCATTATGAGGCAGGCTTGGCCAAGACAGTGTGAATGCTGCTGAGACAAAAGGGTGAAAAACCCTCAAAGACTTAAGCATTTTGACACCACAGTGCAGAACTGGAGTATGCAGATATATCCTGCTGATATACCCTTGCTGTGGGCCCCCTGACAGTCTTTCTGCTTCCAGCTGTCTGTACACCTCTCACAGCACCTCCACCACATTGGTTGAGGTGCATCAGCAGTGGCTAAGAGCTACAGCGCTTCCACCGGTCAATGCAGCGATCAATTCATGTTGTAGCACTCACCTCAGTTTTTCACCAATGACTGCATAATAAATACATCCACTGCGGGCTACAGTCTGATCTCAGAATGACGCTCAGCCCAAGGTCTGAGTCCCAGAACAGAAGTAGTGTGGGGTCACTGTTAAACAGGGACTAAATAAAGGTCAATATTTGCAGCTCTGTAATGGCTGAAGCTAAGTGAGGACTAGGTAGTATTTAGGTCAGAGATCTGGTCAAATCTGGTCATTGCTGGAGGTTGTGTTGTGGAGAGATAGGGGGCAGTCTTCCTTCTGAACAAAGTCAAAAATCAATACCCCAGTGCTGTGATGGGAACATTGTGCTGTATGAGATGCTGTCTTTTGGTTGAGATGTTAAACTGAGGCCCTAACTCACTCACTGCAGTTGTCAAAGATTCAGTGGCACAAATTGCAAAGAGCAGGTGGTTCCCTGGAGACTTTTCCAATCTGGCAATATAACACAACCATCAACCATGCATCACCCAATTGGTGACCGAGATGAATCACCCCACCACCAACACACACAGGGTAAGGTACACAGAGTTCAATGAAACCAGCAACATAATTGAAATATTGTGCTGTTATTTAAGGACGTGGGCGCAGGGCAGAGGTTTAATGAGATCATCTCTCCTTTCCTTTTTAATGACCTGAATACAGGTTGCCACATGAGTCACCACAGAGTGAGCTTTCACTTCCTTTCTGTACATGCAATTGGTGGGACATCGCAGCTACTGAGGTAGAGGGGGGTGAGGGTGGGGGTGGACAAGGAGAGGTGGTTGGTTGGTGGTGGCTGCATGTGTCAGCTCGGCCAAGCAGAGAGGCATCTGTTTGAACTGATACCGTGCTGCACTCGTCCAGGTAATTCCCGCCATTAGAATAAAGGTTAAACTGCCAGTGCAAGGGTGACAGGAAGTCACTCACCTGCTCTCTCTGATCCAAAGCTCGCATTTAATGAAGGTGAGGCTTCCACACTATCTGTGGAAAGGACAGAGAGAGAGAGAGAGAGAGAGAGAGAGAGAGAGAGAGAGAGAGAGAGAGAGTTAATGGCAGGAATTGGAAGAATCTGCATTTAATAGGTTATTTGAAAATGCAAAAAGGCTGCTGGAGTTGATTGTTCTTATCTGAGTTCATTAATGCAATTTCCCCTCACAAAGAGGTTCTGCAGAAGCTTTCAAGCAAAAATAATGACTAAATCAGTCAGGGAGAGAGAGTGCTTCTCAGCTTTAGAGACAATGTTGGATACGGAGATGCTCACCCCGCCACCCCCCATCCCCCCTCCTTCTCTGTGTTGTCCTCTTACTTTTAGTGGTTTGGTGCATAGGGTGCCTTGGCCTGTTTCAATCAGGGTGACATAGCCACCCAGCTGAGTCATTCATGGAGCAGTGTGTTATCCCTACTCATACATCTGGTAGAGCCATATGTCTTCCTAAAACCTCTTATGCACACTAGTATCATTTGTCAAATTACTATGCTGTGGTATTCATGTTTTTATCTTCTCTTTGTAGGTTGAGATGTTAATTTCACATTTCCGTGCTGTAGGCTGTCTTGGTACTTTTGTTGCATGCAGAACGCAGGAGAATCCTGGCTTAGATACAGACCAGTTTTTTTTTTTTTCACAAACATCACAAATATGCAATATTTACTATGCATTTTTCCATTTTCTGTTTTCCTTTCTGCTCTGTTGAAGCACTTGTCGTGCTCCTCTTTCCAAAGAAATGTAAATGTGTAGAAAGAGGGGAAGCCAGGCAGTGTTTACTTGAAGTACAAAGTTACTCAGCCTATGTAAGGTCTACATAAGATGAAGCATTTGTAGCCAATCTTAACTGCTTAATGGGGACCTCTCTCAACACATATATCCAGTGAGAGCAAAACTCGCTGTGAGAGTAGTGTGGGGTGTGGCCGCATGGTCAGCCATAAGCTGTTTTCCTCCTCTCCTGCTTGGGAGAAGGGAAAATGTGGTGAGTGGGCAGATGAAAGGAGAGGGCCACATGCTGTGGCAGCTCAGATTTCCCCATCTCCATCACTCTGACAACAGGGCCACAGAGCAGCCTTCTAGGACTGAGGTGGAGGAAGGCCTGCAAGGCTGGAGGCAGAGGGTTGCAGGTGCATGTTAGCAAGGGTACAACGAAAAGCAATGCCAATAGTGCAATTGTGCCCCATTCATAATTTTCTGAACCTTTGTGCCACCACCAGTCGGAACTGGCATGAACTGGCAGCGTAGATGATGATCTGTACATTCAAGCCTAAGTCAGGGCAGCATGGTAAATTTCATCCAAGAAGACCCAGCCTCCCTCCAGTGAACCCAGGGGAGTAGAACGGGCAGGACAGGAGCAGACAGCTGGGATGCACTCTGCTGTCTGTCTCCATGATGCTGTCTTTAACTTGCAAAACCAGAGCAGTCTGCAATCAAGCGTTCATCCCTGCAAAACCAGCCTGTCATCCTCTGTTGGATCTTGTGATGCATTACATACTGAACAGACTCTACTCTGCTCTCTCTCTCTTTCTCTGTCTCTCTCTGTGGCTCACTCACTCTCTTTCTCTCTCACACATTTGCTCCCCCTCCATTGCTCCCTTTCTTGCTGACTCCCTCACTCTCTTGCTCTCTTTCTGTCTGTCACTCGCTCCCTCTCACTCACCCTCTCTCTCTCTCTCTCTCTCTCTCACTCTCTCACTCTCATTGTCTCTCTCCTTTCAATCACCCTTTCCCTTTCATGATGAATCAGAAAATGGCCATCAATTCTTGCTGTTTGCCATGGCTAAAACAGTATTTCATCTGAAGCTGAGGCACATGAAGGAAGGGTAAATTATCAATTTTACTATGTCATAGTAAAGCATAATAGTGCACTTACCACCCTGAAAAGGTGACGCATGGAAGTAATGGTAATCATGTGCTTGCAATATAATCTGGCCTCCTCATTCTCACAACTACCACACCTCCTCAACCAACCACAGCAAACACTGCTCCACCCTGGGTTTCAAGGGAGTGACAGGGTTGGGAATGTTAGGGGAGGGGATGGAATGGAGGCGGGGGTGGAACCCAGGAGGAGGTGCAGCAGGTGTGAGATGACAAGATCACCATTCTCCCTCTCTCTCCCTCTGTCTTCTTCTCTCTCTCCTTTTATCTCCCTCTCTCTCCGCCTCTCTTTTTCGAGTCATCTGGAAGGGTTGTGGTTAATGTTCTTAATGTTGAGTTTTGTCACCATTTTTTTCTTATGTGATGAATGATAATATTTGTTGAGTTTCATGGTTTTAAATAAAGGAGGCTTAAAGGTACCCCTCCCTCCCTCCACCTCTCTCTCTCTCTCTGTCTCTTTCTCTCTCTCTCTCTCTCTCTCTCTCTCTCTCTGCAGTTGCTATAGTCTGTGTGTTCTCTGTTATGGAGTGTGCCTGTCTAAGGGGTATATGGTGAGGTGGAGGTGTGCTACAGCATTCAGCTCCGGGGAGGAGTGAGTGGCAAACAAACAGATCGCGTGTCACTCACGGCATGGTCCAGGCCGACTCTGTGGGCATGTTGTTTTGGACCAGTGCGATGCAAATTATGATGCAGTGCGGCACCCATTGCCACTGAAACCAGGTGATACAATAACACACCTGTTGACTAGCGGCTCTGTTATTTATGCAAAAAAGGTCAATTGATGCTGAGTCATGTTTTATTGAAGTGTAATTTATACAATGATATCAGACAGTTGTTATTTGCCGCACTGTCAAGCCATTGTCCTAACTTTAATGATCTTAATGACAATGATATGGTGTGCTGTATTTTATCTGTTGACAACTGTATTGATTGAAGTAGCAAAACTGTCATTTAGTCTTAGTGGTACAGAAAGAATATTACCGGTGCATAAATCTAGGTTATATTTCTGTATTTTCTTTTTAGCTTTCTTTTTTCTTTTTCTTCTATGAGTGTTCTTCATTACAGATTGTAATGTCTTTATACTCCTGAATACTCCACTACACAGTAGAACAAGTTGTTTTTTTGTGATATATTTTGTGATTTTTTGTTAGGGTGATATTTGTTTATCTGTTTAAAATCCTTCCATGATTTATATTCTGACTGATATTGTGCTATTGAAGAGTGGTGCCCAGAAAGATCTTTCTCACAGAGATCAGATTCAATGATCCTGTGGGCTCAGAGAGGGGTATGCTAAATCCAGGACATACAGAGAACAGATTTGTGGTGCCTCTGAACAGCACTGAGCCTAAAAAGCTCAATAGCATTACAGTATGCATGTTACAGTATAAGATATATATGTATGTGTGTGTGTGTGTGTGTGTGTGTGTGTGTGTGTGTGTGTGTGTGTGTGTGTGTGTGTGTGTGTGTGTGTGTGTGTGTGTGTGTGTGTGTGTATCAGGGTAGCTGATAGGTGGTGACAGAGCAGCATTGAGCACCAGTGTCTGGATATAATGTGTGCAAAAATTAGGATCAAAACTGCCCACAAATTTCTGCACATAATGTAAATATTGAAAGGATTCTACATTTCCAACATAGTTTTTCTTTTTTAATCTTCGGATGGGTGCTGCAGTGAAAAGTGCACCCGGTATTGGGTCGTGCCAAAAAAAAAAAAGAAAAAAAGAGGTCAT
Organism: Megalops atlanticus; assembly: GCA_019176425.1. Classification (NCBI taxonomy): domain Eukaryota; kingdom Metazoa; phylum Chordata; class Actinopteri; order Elopiformes; family Megalopidae; genus Megalops; species Megalops atlanticus. The sequence goes on from CM032881.1 coordinate 33,536,269, forward strand.
CATCTGAATCAAATCCAAGCTACAGCAGGAATCGTGTTTGGTAACTTCAGAGCAAAACAGCCTTTGTGTTGATTGCTAATTAAGCAAGCCCCAGTCACCACAATATCATATTAATGACCCAAATGGCACGTATTGCCATATTCATGAGGCAAGAGGGCTTGCGTTTGATATCTAAAAACAAAAAAAAATGAGGTGGGAATTGTCCCAGATGCATCAGGGCTTTTCTAAATATTGCTTTGCTTTGATTTGTGTTTTTGTCTTCCTGAAAAGCAGATACAAAGCTTACTCGTTTATTTTCCTTTTCACCAAACCAAAAAATATCCCTGCAGACAAGCATTTGAAATGTCTCTCTCTCTCTCTCGTGCTCTCCCGTTTTTACCATCTGTAAAAAATCAGGGAAAAGAACTAGAGGGCAGACAGCCTTATTTGAACATCTCAGATCTGTCGGGTTGGACTCATCCATCCATGTCAAAATGGAGCAACATTTCAAAGTTTTAAGGGGGGTCTCCATTCCCCATCCAACTTGGTGTTTTATCGCAAAGATGGCAGGGAGAAGGTTCTCTTTGTTGTTTTTTTTTTTGTTGAGGGAGAGTTTTTTTTATTGCAGGGGTCTTAACAGGACAGAGTGGCCACGCTCCCAGCCTGTAATTAAACAGGTGGGACCCCTAGGGCTCTTGGCACACTGTTCTTCCCCTTCACCCTCAACATTTCGCCATCGGCATGGTCCTCATTTGCATAACACTGACGAAATAAAATGAAAGGGATGCCGCTTGTCAATCTTGCTCCTATTACTCATTCAAGGTGATCATTTTATTTTCTAAAAGCTAAATTGTCGCTAGGTGATTTTTTTCTGCTTTCAGGCAAAATCGGATTCTGTCATATCACCTGAAATGAAAGCGAAAAGCTCTCATTAAATGGCATGGTGTAGACAGGAGGGCACCCTGAGGGCAAGGTAGGGAGGGGTGAAAACAAAAACAGTGCAGGCACTCGGAAGCATGGGTGGCTCGGAATGGATCTAATGGTTCTCTCACCATCAAGCTTGAGTCTGACACAGATGGGGTGGGGTAGGAGGGGGGTCAGGGGTTGTTGTGGTTTTGCCTCAACTATGAAAACAAAGTGACCCTGTCTCGACGGTGGTCTGAAGGGTATTCAGTGAAACACTGTGAGCTGGAGGAAGAGTACGACACCTCTCCATGCACTCTGCATCCATTTAGCCTTTCTTACACCTTTACCCAGGGTGCACTGTAAGAGCCTCAAAAACATGTGTGAGCTTGGCCATGAGTCTCTCACACACAGCCCTTGTTTACATAATAATTTTCTGTCTATGCTGGGCTAAATGGCAAGATCTTCTTGCTCGTTTGTTTCCTTCCTCATATTCCATAGATGAATCCTTACGAGGAGTTACATTTCTAAAAACAAAGCATTCACAACGCTTTTCAACCCAAATGTTTGATTTTCAGCTCAAAATGAGATTGACATCATACAACCACAGACTCTGATCTCGCTTTCTAATGACTTCTTGGTCTAGCTATGAGGCATTCATTATTTTGGGTTCAGAGTGACCGCTGTCAGTCTTTCAAGGGGGGTGTAGAAGTGAAATGAATTATTCCACAAGTGCAAAAGAGCACACCTATAAGTGTGAAGAATGCAAATGAACTTTGAAATATTAATGAATGGCTGAACAGCTAAAGCATGCAGGAGATGGGCATAAGTTCCCTCAAGTTGGTCCATAGACTTGCAGGAAAGGCACATGTGATTTTACCAGTGATAGAATTTAAGCCTCAAAATCTAAAAAAAGCTCCAGATTCACTGACCTGGAAATAATTGAGTGGGCCTTCTTGATGCCTATCACATAGGTCTCTGTTTACAATTCTGTCCACATGGGATGTTTTCAGCTCTGCATTGCTGTGTATGTGATACCAGGCCACATGTTAACTTAATGTTAAAACAGCGGTTTGGTCATGAAGTGATGTGCTTCAGATGAAACCGCTGGGGTCCTGTTAAAAACAGCAGCTATACGGTTTCTCCCCACAACCGACCTGTGAACCCCAGCGCCTGGGCCAGAGTCAATTAGAACTATGCTTTTGCAGTGAAGACTGCTGGACGAGGTATGGCACATTTCTCCCAGATCCTCCCTCTCCCTTTCTCTCCCTCTCTGGCTACATGTCATTGGTGCATGGCCCTCATTTTGGCTCCAGTTCAACTTCATTAGATGAGTCGCGTGCTTCTCCTCTTCCTTTTGAGTAATGGCACATGAAGAGTTCTCCCTCTAATGTGGTTCAAGTGTGCGCTGCTGCAGAAACACTGAAGCAGACAAGGCACTGTTTGCGTAATGCCGATGGCTGAGCACACTGTCTTCGGAAGGAGTGTGTGTGTGTGGGAGAGTGCACGGTGGTTTGACACTCACCTCACCCGATGAGACACACTCTAAACAGAGGAATGCTGTCAAAGGCATTGTGGGATTTTTGTTGTTGTTGTTGTTATTGTTGTCACTGTCTTCCTTTTGGCCATGGCAAGCTCCTAGATTGAAAGCCTCATGTTCGGGGTCACTTGGTGATGGTGGGTAACAGTACAGGGTGGGGGACACCCTCAGTGGTCTCTGTGAGTTTTTCCATGTAAGGGGACAGTAGTCCCCAAGGCATTCGACATTCCCCTTGTGTGTGCATCCAATGCATGGGCCTCCAAAAGGAGACACTTGGCACGTGTGCTTTTTCCCGTTATTTAAAGCAGTGTGTCTAATGTGCTTCCTTCTCTCTCTGTCTCTCTTTCTTGCTCCCTCTATCTTGCTGTCTTTATTTACCCCCATTCTGTCTCTAATTCCTCTGTTTGACTAATCTGAAAATACAGCGTTCTGTGGCCCTGTAATTGGTTTAGTGCACAGTGTATATACTGCCCCCACCTTCTTATGCACGCTGGCGAATCTGTTTCCCCTACTCTTGGCTAATCAGACAGCCATTCCGGCACGCACAATCCTGGGGTGATTTTAACGCGCCCCTTCTGAGCTAACTAAAGAGCACTGCAGAAACCCTCCAGATAGTCCTTTTTTTTGTTGTAACCATGGGCATTTGCTTCCCAGCTTGCAGGAGATTAGCGATTAGGCCAGCTGGAGCTGACAAAGGGAGTGTGGCCTGTTTTGTCCTGTGTACTGTCCCAATGCAAAACTAACCCAGATCTAGATGTTGCAGTCAACACTGGGCTGGAGTATTTCTAAGACCCTTGGGTAATAATCAGAGCAGAGATCACAATCATCATGAGGGATGATTCACAATGATGGGAACACAGATCTTTGTGAGGTGCCGTGTTTTTGGATAGGATGTTAAAGCCCTGTCTTTTGGCTTTCATTTAAGAGTCTGTATTATATATCACTAGAGTAGGTGTGTTTGTTGGCATCCATCTGGCTTGCTCAGTCTGGTCATCCTGTAATCATCATTCAATTTATTTACTGATATTAAAGCTTGTTCCTACACCTAAACTGATTATATGGGGGTACTGCTGCAAAATGGCTGCCTCCCTGATGGCTGGATCCCTGCCTGCATAACTTGGTGGGTATTACACACACACACACACAAACACACACACAAACACACACACACACACAAACACAGATACACAGACACACAGAAATACGCAATGTGCAGTACTTTAAGGTCCTCAAGTATTTTAAATACAGTATCCCTCAAGAAGCACTAAATACAGTGTCCTCCATATGTAATCCTTCCCTGATCGTACTAACATGTTAAGATGTGCTAATTGGATAATTCTTTCAGCCTCATTGTTTATTTATTTATTTATAACGGCATACTTCGGTTTTAATAGGAATGCATAAGGCAAAGTCATTGTCACAAGTAAGATTATTGCAGAAAATATAAAATATATAAATATGATAAATATGGAGGGCACTGTATATGGGATTCATTGCTAAAATTTTCCATGTTTAGGTTGCTTGGACTCCTTAATAAGTATGCATACCTGGCTTCAGAGTCCATTCTGGAGATGTGACCATGAAATTTGTGTTCCCCCTTTTGTATGTTCAGTGTACTGCCCCTGAGGACCAGTCAGGGCAACTGTTCAGTTCTAGTCCTGCAAGCACTCGATTGAATCTGCTTACTTTTCATTAAATGCCAAGGCGGTTTTCCCCATGGAGGACTAATCATGATCCAGTCTCATGACTACTTTAACAACACTGAGCATCACAAACAAAAAACTCATCAGTGTACCTAGGGATTATCATTTAGCTGTATCTAGACTGAAATAAATATGGATATTTCTGGAAAGAGGTCTATAAGTATGATGTGTAAAATTAAGCAAAACATCTGTAAAAAGTCTGTAAGTAAAATAGACCACATGGAAAGTGTGTCCTTGGAATGAGCTCTCAAAAGTCTGTCTCAGGCCATCCAACCAAGTGCTCTCCCTGAGTTTATTGCCTCGGAGACCCATCCCGTGTGCCCTCTTTAAGTTTCAAATCAAGCAAAAGCTTGAGGGAATGAAAATCAGTTCACGGATAAAGGACAACAGGCAGGCAGGACTGTGAGATATTTATATGCTGGAGCACTGCCATTCAGGGGCTGAATTTAGCCAGGCTACATGTGGAGTCAGTAATTATGATTGATTAGCATACATGATTAATTAGAAGACGGATTGCTAAACGCTTACACGCACAGTTGAACCAGAAAGGTAAAGCGCCTCTGTGGACTAAAATAGGATTCTCCCTGTTCTCCCTGGTCCTCATTTTTCATCTATATAAAGCTTTTTTCCTGCATTAGTCAGTCCTAGAGGAGTCCGTCCAAACAAGGCAGCAGTGACACACAGCTGTGCCTTGTCAGAGAGAACATTCTTTTCCATTGTGAGAATACCCTGAAGATAATCACTCCAATGGTAGCTGGGCTAGTGGGAGGGCTCACTATGGGATGACCTTGCGGGGACTATGTGTATACATCACATATGTATATAGACAGCCTGGGGACTGTCATATTTTATTTCTGCACGTTGGCTCACTGAGTGTAAGTCGTGCTGTAGGGCGAATGACTGAAGTTGGGGTGGAAGTGAATGGCGCACAGCCTCTGTCACATTGCCTGCGTCTCTCTTTCTGTCTTTCTGAGTTCTTCGATCCCCCGCTCCCCCCCCCATTTGCCAGAGCGCCTTATAGAAATGCACATTGTTATTCATGTATTTGTGCGCAGGGGACGCGTCCTGGTGATGGATGGCCTGGCTGAGGCGGGACCTCGCCCGCCGTCTCTCCTTCCAGCAAATGTACCACCGCTGCTGTCGCTGCCTCCCCCAGGGGCCGGCCCCAACCCCCCCGGTCAGTACGGGTGTATATAAACAAATGAACCCCACACAGCACTTACATTGAAAACAGGGTTTGGCTGTATTTGTATCTGGGAAGTGTCAGGTTGGACAAACCAACAGATTTGTAAAGGGACTGAGCAGCTTGCCATTGCTTGCATTATGTGGAGATCGTAAGGTCTGATTGGCTGATGTGCTGTATATGGTCATTGAAACTGTCTTAGCAGGCACGTTACGCCAGAACTCACCAGCCCAACTGCCTTCCCTTATTATTTGGTCCCTGCCGAACCCACGGTTATGAAGTTCCCCCTTCGTTAAAGCCGGCCGGGACTGCCCGCTTGGCTCCAAACTGTGCCAGGCTCTCACTGTGCTGGGCTCAGACTGTGCTCTCAATGTGTTTCGGCAGCAAAGGCTGCTGGGATTGTCTGTGTAAAGCCATCTGCATTCAGGGGACGGGTGCCATGTGTGTGCGCTTGCTCCCATGTCTGTGCCCATGCGACAGAAGGATGTAGTCATGATCTCTTCGGGCGCTTTCTCTCTCTCTCTCTCTGTCTCTCTCTCTCTCTCTCTCATACACAATACAATGCAAAGTGTTACTACAACAGTTGTGTAACATAGGACAGGAACACACATGTGCACTGACAAAGGATAATGTGAACACAGAAAATGATATATTTTTAAGAGACGAGAGTTAAGAGTTACAAATAAAGATACCATAGTGGTAATATGTGACTACTGAGTACATAGAATTTCTACACTATTCACTCCCTCTTTCCCCCTCTGTTCAATTCAGTGGTGCTTGATTGACAGGGCAAACGGAGACAGTGTTGCTTAAGCAGGTGTGTACAATCTGGAATGTAGGTACAAGGTACCATATATGGATATTTATCTCTATCTCTTTACGCCCAGAGTGAGAGTGTTTTGATGAAAGGCCAAACATGAAGGGATTTATAATATGGTATCGGTCCACCTTATTTTCTGTGGAGAATTTATACAGACTAAAACATGTGCAGTATAGGGACTGTTATGTTCTGACATGAATGCAACTCTTAAGTTTGTTTTACTGTCTCATTTTCAGTTCACTTGATGTTGAGGTGATATGGGTTTTATTACCTTTGATACACATGCCATTCAGCCACAGGGCAATACTGTTGTGCTGAGCCAGAGTTTATAAGCTTTTCTCAGGGCATTTTTTCTTTTATTTTTATGCAACAGGGGTAAAATCAGTGGTTCTCAATAAGAGATGCTTCTTTTTTTAATTAGTCCACATGGTGACTCTGCTAATGAATGCATTTTCAAGCAGTATGTGCTTAGACTGTTAACTTACAGTGCTCGGGGCTCTTCCCCCCCTCCTCCTGTCCCTCTCTCTCTCTTTCTCTCTTCCTTCTCCCCGCTCTTCCTATTTCCCCCTCCTTTTCTTTCTTCCTCTCTGTGTCTTATTCCCTCTCTCTCTATGCTCAGTAGAAATTGAGGTCCAGCCAGCTGATTACACAAGCTTGCTCTGGTTGATCCCAGGATTTGCCCACCAAGGCTAGGCACAGAGCAAAAGGGAGAGAGCTGCAGAGAGAGAGAGAGAGAGAGAGAGAGAGAGAGAGAGAGAGAGAGAGAGAGAGGCTGTCTCTGTGCTGTTTCCCATGGGGGGAACCCCCTCCCTCTGATGTTTCAGTTCCAAAGTTCAGAAATCAAGTCAGCCCAACTGCATATTCGTGATTTTGACGTAGCAATGTCCAAAAGTCATACTGAGCTGACTATGGAAATTACAACAGTGCAGTGACCATGGTGATTTTAACCACTAAGGGGACGGTGGCCTCTGCAGCAGTAGTGACAGAGAAGTGTTGCCGCTCGATTGACCTCATGTGATTCGTTCTGGCTGTATTTAATATTTGCAATGTTCTTTTTGAGACTATTTTAAGAGTGTCCTTAAGGACCCCCTGGAGAGGGTCCCAGCTGTCCTGGTTCAGCTAGCAGACTGCCCCCCCCTCTCAGGTCAGTGACCATTTATGGGCTCTTCTGGCTCTTCCCTAAACTCAGGCAAGATGCAGTGAAACTGTTTATGGGACTCCATTAATGCAGGTCACCTGGCTCACCCAGTTTTCTCATGCGTAATCCTCTGAAAATCTAGCTCATTGCATTACAGTCAGTTCCCTCAGCACCCCTGTACCTTGGTTTTTAATAGACCTTTTCACTCAAAGGAGAGAGATGCAATGACACTATCATTAAGTCCCTTTTGGTCACTAGACAGCTCCCTGACGCAAAGAGGTTGTGTTAAGCCACTTTGAAAAAAAATTCCCAGGACCCTAGTTCAACCGCAAACTGATACCCAGCTGCATCATTGTTTGGCAAATGAGAAAATGTCATTATATAATCACATTACTCCTTATGCACTCTAGCATTCACCTTGCACAGGTAGAAAGGGGTGCTTTAACCCAGAATGTTAGCCTTAAGTCTCCTAAACTGTATGGTGATATTAGTGTTTAAACATAGAGGTTTACATAGCTAGACTTCAACACACAGCAGAAGGAGCATGCTAGCGCTTTCCAGCAGGTACTGGATGATCTGGGGTGTGAAACAGAGGTAACAATGTGCAGTTGGGTTATGTTATTAATAAAAAAATATAATAATACTCAAAATATTTCTGTTCTCTCCCCTCCTACTTGCGATTCACCTCACAGTTGTTAGACCTTTCTGGACTCTACTGATGGGAGAGCAAAGCTTTGTGAACCTCATGCTGGGTGGAGCTACCATGTACTGTCAGCTGTTGGTCCATATTGAAAAATCAAAGGACTTCTGTCTGCACAGCAAAGAAGTATGAACAGTTCAAGTCACATTATGGCGCCATCCACTCTGGGGGTCTTGGTGCCTGCTTCTCCCATCACTGTTGAACACTGCCTGGTCATTCCTCCTGAGTCTGGCTGTGACATTCAGAAATCTGAACTTCTTTTCTCTGCAGTGTAGACTAAAAGCATCAGTGACATGCTATCTTGAGAATTTGCACTCCCATGCGGCAATGAGATAGCAAACATGATGGGGTCATGGCTTGGGATCAGACTAGTGTCCCGCTCATGGTCGAGTTTTACAGACCTGCCAGACACCCAGTCAGTGTCAACATCGTGCACCTGTGTTTATAGAGTCTACACAAACACACATGCACCCAGACACACATGCTCACTTATATACTTACTTGCAAACACACAAGCACATACACGCATAAACACAAACACACACTCAAAATCTCTGTCTACATCGCAAAATGATGTTCCACCTTATATCCCGAGAAAGAAGGAAAAGGAGAGAGAATTGTCTTTTGTCCTGAGGTACAGGCAGTTTGTGCTAACTTGCATGTACTCCTCCTTCCTTGTGGGTACTTACATTGTGATAAAATAGAGGATTTCACATCTCAATAAATGAAGTTCCAAGCAAAGATTCAGGAGGAGAATTTACAAACAATCCCTACCCAATTAAAAACCAGTCCCATCCACAAGTATAAAAAACCCACCCACCACTTCCTTTTCATGTCAGCTGTTCACTTCTTTTTCCCATCTCCTCCTCTTGTATTCCTGTTATGATGTCCAAAGGGAGGGGTAGGGTTAACATCTTTGGCCCATGGCAGGATGCAATCCCTTCAGCCAATTCAAAGACCAGTACCCCTATACACCCACAGACAGTAACACATATGTATATTATTGTTTTAAAATTCCTATCTCCTGCACTGCAACTATATGCTTGCAATTTTAACGTAATGTCCTAAACCCTCATGTGAGAGCCAGGTGTAGGACATGTGTACCTATCATTGCTGATTCTGATCTGAGATAAGAATGGGTCAAGAAATGCAAAGCAGTTACCTCATTTCTGACCTTGTGTGTAAATACATATGTGAATGTGTGTGTGTTTGTGCATTCAGACATGCATGAGTGCAGTGTGTATCAACTATACCTTGAGAAAAGGATGAGCCAGCTTCACAGATTTCCAGTTCATCAGTTCATCAATTATGAAACCAGGTCACCTCCTAACAAGATGAATATCACCTTCCTTTTTTCAGTCTTCTTAAGTGGCCCCAAGCAAGGTATTTATGGGGAACAAGTATGGTTACAAACACATGCAAGCATCCCCACACACAGCCCCCTCCCCCACACAATTCTTGCTACATTCCTGTTGAAAAAAAAAGAATAAAAACAGTCTCACTGACTGTAGTTACCTTGTTTAATTTGCTCCTCATCAGGCCTCTTGTGTTTCCAGCTGAATTATCAAAGCAGTTTGATCTGGTGTAAAATATGCACACGCTCAGCGAGGCAAAACAATGGGAAGACTCGCCGACAAGCGCGTTGGCTCCCGATCATTTATGCATTCATTCACTCGTTCATTTTATTGCGTTGATTATTTTCTATTGTTGTTGTTATTAGTTCCCTAACCTTCTCCTCACACTCCACTTTGGTGGAGAATAATTACAGACTGCTTGTTATGACGATGAAGTGTTTTGAATGCGTTATGCCTTTGTCAAGCCTTTGGCTACCCTGTGGGGTTTGTGTGCTCCTTTCAGAGTAGGGGGATAACAGTCACGTGGAGTGGTAAGGAAGCCAACGAGCCATGTTCTTACTCAATTACACCGTGAGATAATTGTGCTGCTAATAAGGCCATAGCGATTGATAAGATAATAACGGGGATTTGACTGAGTCAAGCTTTGATCTGCAATTTTGAATTTTACCCAACTGTGTTTTTCCGGTGTTTTACAACATACGCTGCTTAATCGGAAATTGCTGACGTGCAGTTATTAATAGGCATGGGTTTACGTAAATCACTGGTTAAGAGTAGTTCTTAAGCCCTCCTCTCAAGGCCATGCTAAACACAAGTTCAGTGGGAGGGTCATGCACACTAATATGGCAGGTATCACCTTCCAGCAGAGCAGGGGATTACAGGGACAATGATAATTATGACTTGGAGCATGGTGAAACTCAATATGCCACTCAACATTTTATGTGTGGGGCTGTTGTGTTGACTGTTAACAGTGAACTGTTAGGAGCAACCAGCAATAATAAAAATGTATCAACTGACATGTCATAGGTACAATGGATGCCAAACAATCTAAGCAACCTTTTTTGTGATGTTTTGTTGCTGTAAGGGACTCAGATGTAATTTTCTTTCTTTTTTTTTTTTTTTAAAGAAAAAGAAGCGTAATTCATCAGCATGCTCTTATCAAACTGAATTAGCTCAACATTGATGAACATGAAGTTGGTTCATTTGATGATCAACTTGTGAGCACATGGAAGTGTGTGTAATTGAGTTCAACAGATCATTTGGATGGTGTACAAAACAAACATTCCTTTCAAAACTAGGGAAGTATAAGCCTTTGGTGGATGTATTAGCTGGACACAGATACAAGTGCTGATTACAGAATTCATTTAGATTTTTGGTACTGTGGACCATGTGGATAGACTTATAGTGCAAGGACTGTAGGTGGCAGGTTTGATTGAATGCTTGCCATTGTTCTGTCTCATTTCAGTAATGTCCATATGGAAGAGACGGTGCTATAATGCTATAATGTGTTAGGTCATCTATTATGTATCATGCACCTGCAAATTAACACAAGGGACTGCCAACTTCAGAATATCCTACAAAATTTGTGTTGCATTGTGGATGTAAATGTGGATGTAAAAATCAAAAAGTATTGAAATGTGTATATGTGTGTTTATGCACACCCAAGCACACATGTAAACTGCTCATCCACCAAATGGAGTGGTGCTGAGAGAAGGAGGGTAAAAAATGGTGTGGCAAACCACTCTTGGAAGCATTGATCCATGTCGACTGTTTTAAATTTAGACTTCATTTATTCTCCGTTGCACTTTTTTTATTATGTAATTTAATTTGGCAGGAGGGAGACCAAAATAAAGTGCACTTTAAAAGCTAATTGAGGTGGGTTTCTCCAGAGTCAGCCTTGTCAGCATTCTGCTCCTTGGATTTGCCCCCACCAATGAAGTTAACCTGGATAACAAAGGGGAGGGGGAAGAAAATGTGATTTCCGCTGAGACCATTGTTATCCTAGGCTTTCAGAAGCAGTCACTGTTCCCCTCACTTTTAATGTAGCGTAAGAGATTGAATGTGGGGGGTGGGAGGTGTGTTACCATTGTGTGTAGAGCAGATATGTCTTTTGCAAATATATCTGGCGCCTATGGGTGCACATCCTATGCACATATTCTTCTCAGAGCTTCTCAGCGGTACTATTCTGGGTTTTTCTGTTGGTCGGCTAGTGCATTTTGGGATGGATTTTTGACTGCCCAGCCTGGGTTTTTCAATGTGCGTTTTGCAGAGGCTATTAATAAGGCGCTTTTTTGTAGTTTTGGATAAAGGCACTTCAGGATGACACTCTTCTCAGGTGGGACCCGTTAGGCAGGCAGGCTGCGATTGGGACTGTTGCCCTGCAACAACTCTGTCACTTTAATTATGTGGCTTTTCAAAAACTTCTAACACCAGGGAGGAGCAAGCTCTCCCCACAGAAAAAGCATTGGGAACTCCCAGAACCAATAGAAATATGCACACACATATTTTTCCAGGAGTGTTATTTATAGTGCCTTCATTTTCAGCAGCTAAGATTGTCCCTGGGCAAAAACCTGATAAGGGCATTTTTGACACCTTTATTCTCCAAGAATGGAGAGGGGTGGGGAGATGTAAAACAGATGAGACTCCTAGTCGTATGAACAAAAGCCAGCTAAAATGCAGGCACACATCTTTAAACAGCAATGCTGGCTGTTATGGCTCCTCTATATTTAATGTTCTCTGTCCTTTGATGTGTTTTCCTAATCCTACAATGTACCAGAGAGCTGTGCTGTCCAAATAATATATATAAAAAAATGAATTAAAAATGATTAAAATTAATTAAAAGATTATATGTAACACTTCATTTTTGTTAGTCAAGGGATCAAGGAAATTAAGGTAAGAATGTTGAATTGACTTTCCTTGAATTTAAGGAGGGCTTAGAATTGATCACATAGTTCTGAGACTAATGCATGTGATAATGGATTAGCCATTTGAGCTGGATTGCTGTCCTTCATAGAGAAGATTTGTTTGTTTGATTTATTGATTGATTGACTATGAACTATTCTGTATGTGATAGAAATTATGCATTAAAAAGACTGTTTATTTTTTAACCAGCAAGGGTAGAATAATAATGTCACAATTTAAACATATGCTGGCAGGCTGTGCCAGTGATAAAATAAGCCCGCCTAGTATATAGCCACCTAGCCAAAAGGTGTGTGGCACTTGGGAAAAATTAAATTCTAAACTGCTGTTTCTTCACAAGGTTCATCCTTTCTGGCCTACCAAAAAAAATCATTGATTGTTCCAAGACTGATGATGTCTGTGGAAATGAAACCTCATCAAGCATGGTCCTCTTGTGAATGACAGATATATCCTCCACTCTTTACGGCAGTTCCTGCACATGCCTGTTGGGTAATGTGTCCTTTCAGAGTTACTTAAGATAACCAATTAGTTAGAAGAGCGTATGACTCCAGAAAAAGAACTGCAACAACCTTCAATTTCTTTTTCACGTTTTAAAAGGTCTGGGCTTTCAAAGCAAGCAGAGGTGTTGGATTGCTTTTGAACATTTTTGCATTTTTGCATTCCCATTTCTTTTGTTGCAGGTGTGTTGTGCAAGGTTATTGTGCTCTGTGGAGGTTTCCACTTCTCCATTCTTACAATATCCCAAATCAAAGACCACAGCTTTCATTTCTTACCATTTGAAACCAGGTAATGATCTGTGCACAGCTTTGCAAATCCATGCACCTCTGTCATTACTTCTAGACAGTCTCATCTTCTGAGATCAGCCCATGCACTGAGATCACAACAAAGCGTATTTCAGCACTGAGCCTCAAGGCATTGACATATAATGTGAAAAATAGTGGTATTAGGATGTGGCCTACAGAAACCTCTGCAATCAATGGACATTATTCGAGAGCCTTTGAGTAATTGAGATGAACTGGGACCTCTAAATATGAAAATTGTGGATCTGGTGTCGATAAATAAAGGGTTAACTATTGCAGTCTCTGCTTTATAAATCAGTGCATGGAGGTGAAAAGTATTACAGAAAAAGAAGGGTCTACAAGCAGTGATCCGTGAGCTGTGTTAATCTGAGTGCTCGTAGATCTTTTGCTGCACCAACACCAATGTACATGAAGCAACCTGGAAGTGGTCCATAAAAAAAGTTCATAACTGAAGTTGAATTTCCCAAAAATATTACCCAACAATCCCGGGCCACTTGTACATGGCATTTGTGGGATTTTCCACAGATGCTAACAAAGAACTGGGGTCTCCCATTTGAGAAACGTTTGGATGCGCCTCCTGTTTGAGAAAGCCTGTGACAGCGCTCACCCACTAATCAGAAATGCACGAAGATGGAGGTGGACGAGAGAGCAAGTGAAAGAGAAAGATAGTGGGGGCTGAGAAAAAAAATGGAGAGAGAGATACAAGAGATAGAGATGGGGAGTCCCAGGAGAGTGCCAGCAGCTGCCTGTGACTGTGGATCTCGAACTCCTGTGAGACACTGCTCAATTCTGCTGCTTCAGTCTTCAGATGGAAAAAATAAATAACCTCTTCACAAAGGCCTTGTATCTTTCCCAAACTATTCAGAAAAGAGCAGCAGTGTCTCACCCTCTCTGTACCTCCATTCTCACAGTTGCTCCTTCTCTCTCTGTCTCTTGGTCTTTGTTCAAAGGACATTATTCAAAACAGTATTTCTTATAAACACATGCCTCTCCAATTAAAAAACGGAGCACATCCAATGAAGAGGCACACCAGGGGACATTTTGCCTTTTACACATGTGTGTATGTATGTGTATGAGCAACTTTTTGAGAAATATGTGGCCATGGACACTTACACTTGTATACAGAATTCTTGCTCATCAGTTTGCTCTTGTGTGCCTATGGTCCATTTGGCTGGTTGGGCCAGGCAGCTGGTGTTGGCTTGCACGGCCATTCTGGCTCAAGCCTCTCCGGAAAGGCTGATTTGGTCTCTGAGTACTCTGGCATGGCTGCCGCTGCGTGGAGCGCGCTCATGCTCATCGCCTGGCCCTGCACTTCCCCACATGGGAGAGACCGCCGATTACCCCAGCCAATCCAAAAAAAATCGCACTCGTTCAGTTACATCCAACATCTCCTCTGCTATTGTCCATGGCACCAGTGATAATTGCTGTCTCACAGTGGCCTCACCATTGGCTGCATTGTCACCTCTGTGTGCTGTCATCAGCATCACCATTGTCATCGTTGTCATCATCATCACCATCATCATTATTATCATCTTTTATTTCTCCATCATTGTCTTCCTGAGACCATAGCATAGTTTAAGTGTATGGGTACAAGCCAGTGTGTCTTACAGTCAGCGGTCCTATTGCCTTATTAGTTGCTGCAGCTGGGCAACACACTTTACTAATGAAAATCCCTGTATAATTATAAGGTTGCATTTTTTATTTTATCTTTACCTCCATCATCTTCTTCATCATCATTGTCATCATCTTAAACATCATTGCAGTTACCTTCATCCTTATGATTACTTATTGTTAGCATTTTCAAAAGCACCCAGATAACAATTACCTGAAACATACTGTGCAGAATGTTTAGTCTGAATGGGTGATTTCGCTCAGCTCACAATTTACTAGTTCTGTGTATGTGCAGCATAAAGGATGTTTAAAATGTCCAGTCATTCGATTCAGAGGCTGTCCCTACAGGAAACTCTGAGACATGGTCCCCTGTGTGCATAATGCATTCTTTATAAGAGGAATCATCATGGTAGTCAAGCAGACACACATTATCTGACACAAAGTACTTGTGATGTGAGACTGGGCTTATCCAGCCAGCAGATGCTGTCTGTTTTTCGCTGCTGCACTGCATCAGCATTCTGGAACACTCATTGACATCCCTCAATACCTGTAATGAACACTTTAATCACCCTGGTTTTAGCTGATATCAGAATCCTCTTAAAAGCCGTGTCTGAACCCATCAATTTCTGCTTGTCTTTTTTTTGGCATCCTCCACTGTGAACTTCTATTCTGGTTTTAAGCTTTTTTGTGAAACGTGTCTGCAAGTATTTAGGCAGATGCTTTGGTTGACTGTAAGCCGCATGTGCAGGGGTAACGAGGGCTTATGGCATGTAGGAGGCATTGCACTAAGCAATTCCCGAAAAACAGTGCAGTGAGGAAACGGTTGGAGCCATGCGGCATATTTATTGCCCCAGGGTGAACCCAGCAGCATGTCAGGTGGCCTGGTCAAAATGTACCTGCATGGGTGGTGCAGCATGGGGGCCATTAGCCAGCCCGCCCCGCGTGGGTGAGGCAGGCCGCCGTTTTGTGGAGCCGCACAGCAGTAAGGGGCAGTGGGGAGGCCAGGGGAGACATGTGGTGTTGCTCCCTAATGCCTGTCCGCTCCTTCACTGAACAATGAACAAGCCTGCACCGAGCATGCGGGATGGCACCCGCAATGTAGGCCTGACGAGCACTCTGCAAGAAGTTACCAACACTAAAATGTGCCTGCGTTTCAGAAAATATCATTAGCATGTCATTTGTTCCTGTATTCAGATATCTGGGTTCATAGACTGCAAGTGGGTGTTTGATATTATATGAGTACTGTAGCACAAATGTTTTAACAAGCACAGCTGTTATGTGGGAATAGATGTTGCATTTAAACAGTGTGTGTGTATATATATACACACACAGGCTGCGAAATACGGGGGGTCTCGGGGGGTCCAGAGAGGGGGTCTGTCAGGGCTCAGGCAAGGACTCAAGCACGGACACAAGAGCTTCAGGTTCCAAAAAGCTTTAATGAAGACGTCAGGCAAAGTAGCAAAACCAGAACAGGCAGTGTTGGTAACAGGCAGGCAGTCCGTGGGCAAACCAGGGTCAAAACAGGCAGGGTCAGTAACCAGGCAGGCAGACAATCAGGCAAACAGAGCAAGACAGCAAGCAGAATCAAGGTCGCGGTACAGGCAGGAACGACAATGGCAAGACTTACAGGAAAAAACACGGCAGGAACAAAACAGGCGATAAACACTGCAACAATCTGGCAAACAAGACAGAGACAAGCAGGGCTGATATAGGGCTGGGCTGATGAGGTGATGGGAAGCAGGTGTGCAGGCAGGCAGGTGGAGATGATCAGGTGGGCGGAGACAGGGCGCGGAGGCGGGGCAGGGCTGGAACACAAGGAAAAACAAAAGCACATGGACACAATGACAGATGGGGAGAACATAAACACAACAGCTAGGGGGCCAGAGTACTGACAGGGTCTCTGGAAAAATCTTTAAAAAAATTATTTGTCACTTGCAATCGTCACTAAAAATGTCTTTTAACCTTTAAAGCCCGACAGACGCAGCCTGCGTCCAAATTTCTCGATTGAATTGCTCATGAAGTATTTGTCGCTAATGATGCTAGTTGCTTGTCTATGCGATGAAGTGTTGGCGAGAAAAATAATTTTGAATTTACATCAAATTTAATCATAGTTACAATCTGCATACAGCTTTGCATCCATCTCCACACCCATTACTCCTGTTTGAATCACTCATGAACTCGTCATTGCATAGATATGAAACACATATCACAAGAAAGAGCGGAACCGGAGCTTTGTAATGATGTTAGTCATATATTCGTACATACCGACGTAATCACGTTATGAAGACAGATCAAACTTCTGCAAAGTAATATCTTTACTAATTTCTTCACCCATTTTCACTCCTGCTTTTCGGTTGAATAAGTCACAAAGTCCCTTTTGCTTCACAACGTACTGCATATCAAAATAAACAGCATATATATATATATCAGTGTTGTAGTCGAGTCACCAAACTTCGAGTCCGAGTCCAGTCTCGAGTCCACTATTGATCCGAGTCAAGTCCAAGTCGAGTCCAATCCAAATGACATAGCTGTCAGCTGCCAAACTGTTTAAAATTCTTTCTTAAGTTATTCTCACAGCTAAAAATATGACTATTAGAATATGTAAAGATATAAATCATAACTCAGTCATTTATCTATTTATTTAAACAAGCATATCCATATTTGTAACTACTCAATGTGGAGCTCGGTGTTATCATGGAAATGTTTACTAGCCCTTGCATAGCACTTCTTCTCTGGTTACCTGATAGCTAAATTAGCAACCTCGATTACATGTTTATAGCCTAGTTCTTAGCAGTTTTTTTTTGTCCAAAGCGACTTACAGTGAAATCAATAAAATTTACATTTACAACTGCACCACTTGACGGTGGCTAGTGGCTACTGACAAACCGTCTCTGCTAACGTTACGGGGTTAACCCAATTTTAACATTAATAGGCTACAGCTACAGCTGCAGCTCTGCATGGTAACAGCAGGCTAGCAGCCTGTGAAAGAAGACAACGAAAGTGAGGATAAGTTTTAACTCTAGTTCATCGGTCAGCAAGCCCCCCGCTCACAGCCATAGACAGAGTTTTCTCTACCGCTCTGCCCCTGCTATAAACAGAGCAAAAAAACATTATTGTAGCACTTACTTCTCTGGGTGAATTCTTGCCACATGACGATTGAAGTTGGAAGTTGTCCCCATTGTCTCCTCGATGGTTCTTTTACAAATGGAACACTTAGCAGTGCACTTTTTACCATGACACGAGAAATCAGTAAAAGCAAAGCGGACAATCCTAGGGACATTCTCTCCTGGTATTTTAGCGCCATTAGTATGTTCCTTAACATGACATGAACTTACGGCATGTGGGAAAGTGCATCTTGCACGAAATTAATATTGAACTTAATGTAGATATTATCTTATGCCAAATTATTATGGCATATTACATAAAATAAAATAAAGTAAAATAAAAATCTGAGGACTCGTCTCCAATTTACGAGTCTGAATGCAGTTAATGCACGAGTCCGAGTCCAAGTCCAAGTCAACAGTACTCAAGTCCGAGTCAAGTCACAAGTCCTTAAAATTAGGGCTCGAGTCGGACTCGAGTACTACATCACTGAAAATAAAAAAAGGAATAGAAGACACCCTCTTGCAAATGAGGCATTTTGCCAAGATCCTGCCAGACAATGTTTATATAGTACATATGTATATACTGGTCTCTGTGCTACTCTTTTGTCATCCTTATTCTTAATACCATAAAATACATGCATTCCTGCCATCAAGGAGAAAAGTGGTACTTTTTACTTCCAGAGATCTGCCTGAGCACTTGGCAGTGACTGATTTTGGAGATGTAAATTAAAATATTGGTAATTTACCCTGCTCCCGAAGGCTTTCGAGACATACTGCAGTGTTCATCTCCTCTACAAACCCATGGTTCTTTTCCTTTGCCCTCTCTTTTTTTGTGGTGTTCCTTTTGTTTCCTCCCTGCTTTCTCATTTTCTGCCCATGCCATCTCTTATTTCCCCTTTCCCCCATTTAAGCATGTTGCATGATTTCTCTGATCTTCAATGCCTGGCTATTTTAAAAAAGGGATTGTACTGTCTTTTTTGCCTAAAATTGTCATTGTGTAAGGGGAGCAAAGTGATTGACAGGGAGTGGTTTGGTCTCAGTGTCTTTGAAATAAAGTGACAATAGGAACAAAGAATCAATTTCACAGATGGGTAAAGTGAAGGAGCATATTCTCCTAAATTAATCCGTCAAAATGGAGTGGCACCCAGGCAGACCACACCCATCGTCCGAGAAAGACACATAGCACAAAGAGATGAAATCCGTCTGTGAGTAAAGCCTTCCTCTCCCTCCTCAACAAAAAATCGCCTTAGTTTCCAAGAGCTAATATGATCCATGACTTAATCAGACATATTAATTCCATATCTCCCCTGATTGCATTAATTCAGTGCTGCAAAGCGTGGGGGGGTGGGTTTAATACGGGATGGCAGATTAGAACCCTACGTGCTGATGCTTCGTTCAGAATGCTCTTAGGCAACCGCTGAACTCGAGGAACAGATTATTTCAGGCAATGGACTTTAGTGTCATTTTTTTTTTACCCGGTGCAGGGCCAGCAGGACTGTGTGGGACATGCGGACGTGGTCGCAGCAGGGTGGCAGTCGTATTCATTAGCTTGCCACAAACTGCCCTGGCCTCTCTGCCTCTGATTTGCGCAGGCACCGGGGATTCATACATAGCTCGACTCAATTAGGGCACTGATGGAGTACTGATCAGGTCCGGGCATGGAGTGCCGATCATACGTGCATTAGCACAGCAGGCATGGAGTTGGCTGCAGTGTAATCTGCCCGTGCTGTGGATATGTGGGTGGGGGGTCTGAGGGCCGCTAAATCATAGCAACCATAACTTCAGGCTTTTATGGCCGGCACTGCCATGGCGATACCAGCAGTAGCAAGCAGTAGTAGACTTGGCTATATTATTCCTAATATGAGATAAAAAAAAAGATTTCATCAGTAACTGTTATGAAAATGTCAATGAAATTAAATACCACAAAAAGTGACAAATTCTTTGATAAATTTAACATGTGTACATTTACTGTTAATTGATTCATTAATTACATTGAAGAGGGTTTTTTTAGCTTTATTTTCACTGAAAACCTTTACAAAAGGATGATCCCTTATTAAAGGCAACAAATTTAGTTTTTTTTTTTTTTTTGTTAACACAGACCAACATGTTCCTTGTGAATGCCATCTTTGATTTTTCCTTTTTTCCCCATCTTCTTGTCAGCTAATTGTTGAAGCTGTTGGTTAAACCAAACATATATGTAATGAAAAAGCGATCTGCCTCTTAGGGGTTACATTCAGCTTTTTCACGCCTGCAGAGGTTACAAAGACACACATAATAACAGAGATGTCTTGTATGCCTTGAATGAAATATCATGATCGACACAGTCATGTCACAAATGATCTTTCCTCATTTTCAGAGGATCTCCTATCAGTCGGCTTGAGACTTCATCTCATTTGCTGATTTTTTTTTTTTAGTGCTTGCAGAGAGAAGCTGTGATGTGCACTCATTGAAGTCCCTGTCTGTCAGTAATTACGCCATTAGTATTTATACTTGCTATTTTTTTATTCACAATGCCACACATTGTCCTCATAGCAGGAGGCCCAGACTTTTCTACTGTGAGTTATCACAGCATGACGGTCTCTCTGTCTCTCCCTCCCTTTCACTCTTTCTTCCTTCTTTCTCCTTCCTTCTCCTTTCTATCAGACATATTAATTCCATGTCTCTCTCTCTTTTTTTGGGAGGTTGATGGAAGTAAAGGAGTTCTAGTGATTCTGTTATGTGGTCCAGTATAGCTGCTGCTACTGTGGATGGATCCACCATGAACCATTAGGCTGTGATAAATGAAACCGCCCTCCTGCTGATTTCAGCACTTGCAGCAACGCAAGCAACAACTAGCTAAGCCATCCTCAGGAGTTAGCAACCAGTGCTCCATCAGCTGGATGAAGGGACCTGGCTAGTGATTGATTTTGCCCAGCCTATGGGGTCTGCGGTGCATCTTTTGAAATTTATTTGGGATTGCGCGGTTGGTATGAAGTCATGCAACTGGAGCCTACAATTGAGAAATTCAGTTCTTTGCATTGAAACTGAAACTTTTGTCTCAGGTATTGTTGAAGCTGAAGGGTGCTCTGATTTGTTGTCTGGTTGTAAATATTCATGGGTGGATCAAAATACAACATCTGCTGCTGGGGGCAGAACCTGAGTCTGCTGTTATCAATTTTGGCCTCCTAGACAAGGAAGTACATAGGATTGAGGGAATGCAGAGCTGAACATCTTCTGTTTAATGGCCTTTCATAAAAGCAACATTTCAGTGTATCCTAGATCTAATCAGCCATAATGGAAAGGGCTAAACCAGATTTTTTTTCAAATACAAATATAAATACATTACATTACATTACATTACAGTATGTTATTTAGCAGACGCTCTTACCCAGAGCAACTTCCAAATAAGTGCATCACTATGTTAAGAGTAGTTATCGAGAATTACTACAAGAGGTCAGTAAGATCCTGAATGAAGTGCTAAACTAGAGTAGAGTGCTTTTTTAATAGAAAATAGGGATAGATAGGATAGATAGACAGGAAGGTAGACTAGAGATACAGCTTGAAGAGATGAGTTTTCAGGTTGTTCTTGAAGGCACCCAGGGAGTCTGTTGTACGAATCTCAGCAGGAAACTCATTCCACCAGTGTGGAGCAAGTACTGAGAAGAGGCGGGTCCGAGAGATGCTGCCTTTGTATTTTGGGACACAGAGGCAACCCAAGGTAGCAGAGCGCAGCACTCTTGCTGATTTGTAAGCCTTGATCATGTCCTGTATGTATTGGGGGGCTGATCTGTTAAGTCCCTTAAAGGTTAATAACAAGGTCTTGAACTTGATCCTTGCTGCAACCTATAGCCAGTGGAGGGACTCAAAGTCTCTCCACTGTCTTCAACAGCAATTCCTTTAATTCCATAATATCTATGCATTTCCATTCAGGACATAGAATAATAATTTTGTGCACCTCAAACTCTACTTTTTTATATTTGCTTAACAGTCAGTCTTACCCAATGTATTTTTTTGCACATCATCCATTTATACAGCTAGAAATGTACTGAAATTCTGGTGAAGTCCAACAGTAGTGTCCTCCTGAGAAAAAACACACACACAAATTGGGTTACAGGTCCCTGCTGCTGATGCTCTGCCGCTGAATTTTTTACAAAACTAGAAGTACCACATAGTTGACCTGTCTGAGTAACTAAGTAATCAGTGGCCAGCTCATATCATTGCAGATGAAGATGATATGTTTAGTCATCTGCTATCTCACCAGTGTTGTTTCAGATTCATTTTTATTCTTTGATCCATACTATTTAATAGCAAAAACTTGAACTGAAGCAATATGATGTTTCAGTGCAGTGTTTGCTTCCTTGGTGTTGGAGATAAAAAGAAGCACTGCATTAATTACAGAAACTGCACATTTCGAGACTTCTGAGGTATCGACTCTGGAGTTTAATGTGATGATTAACTGTCGCATCCAGTCTGATGGAGAGGAAAAAAAGTTATTATGATGATGAAGGCAGCAGTTATCATCACCATCGTCTCTGCAATTATAATGACTCACTCCATCACTCAGTCGAGTTGTATGCCGTTGGCCGAGGGAGGAGAGGTGCTGTAATGTAACTCAGAAGCGGATGATTTTTGCCTGGAGTTCTTTGCATGCTCTCTCTGTGGCAGCTCGGGGTATGTTTGCACATAGCCTTACACTCATTATTTCTGGATATTCTCCAATACAATATGGATATATACTATAGCAAATGTAAAGTACAGCACACTAAATTATAGTCTGGGAGGGACAGCAGGGGAACCGACAGGTACAGAATGGGTCCAGCAACGTTACTGGAATGCTGTGTGCATGTGTGTCATCAGGAATTTTGACTCATTCTAGCAGTCAGTCATGGCATGTTCAAATTGAGGCAGATAATAAATATGATAACATTCAACTCAACTTTGTGTGTGTGTGTGTGTGCATGCATGCGGGCGTGCGTGTGCGTGTGTTTGTGTGTGCGTGTGTGTGTGTGATCTGACATTTTTACTCATTCAGATAGTCATAGCATTCAGTTAGATAATAAATATAAGATTCTACCTTGCCAATTTTTAAGTGGTATCCATGAATCATACACTTGGATAAGGGTAATGTCATAGTCATGAGTATGTCAAAATAACATTAAACTGTGTACCTAAATGTTTAACAATTATAATCCATATAAGAATGTTAGTTATATTTTAACAACAAAAATGCAGACCTATCAGGCTTATAAATGTCTAGTATTCATGTGATGTCTGCATTTGTCAGCCCAGCTACCAAATAAAGACCTTTCTGATAAAAAGAGTTGACAGAGTTGCTCACAGTGTACTGTGACAAGTGTATTTGTAATGATTTTTCACTGATTTTATGCAGAAGCCTAGCGGAAATGAGCTGTGCTAATGTGAGCAGCTGGATTCTATGCATATTCCATAGACCATTTCCGCACGTTAAGCTGTAGTCCTGGCGAGACTACACAGGCTATGCTTTAACAAAAGCCTTGGCTTTCTCTCTATGAACCAATACCCTCTGAGAGCCAAGCACAGCCCCCTCCCCCAAAATAAATAAATAAATAAATAAATAACAGTGACAAAAACAAAAAAAGCACAACATTCAAGAGCCTTTTCATTGTGATGCAACATATTTGTTATTTATGCAATTTCTGGCTTTCTTTTTCAGGGAGAGCCAACTTCTGAAATTGAATGAGAAGATGGACAAAGAGCACAGTGACTGTGAATGAGCTGGCAGGTAAGGAATTGGAGGTGCTGTGGGACATCCCCGACGCACACACCCCCACCCCACACACACACACACACACACACACACACACACACACACACACACACCCCACCACCACCACCTCTGCCGTGGATGATCATGTAATCATCCGGCCTTGGCTTCCTCCTCTCTCTCTTTCATATCATACCACCTCCTCACTGTCTGTCGAGTGCAGCCATACACATTTCCAGTAGCATCACGCATACTCACCCCACCCATGTGGCATGCCCAATAGGGGAAGAGGGCATCCTCACATCATCATGCCTACCACTTCGGAACCCCCTACTCCATCCCGCACAGCCCAACATGAAGTTTTTCACGTTACAATTACATAATGGAGTGATCTCGCCTACATGCTTGTAGGGCAGGGAGTCACATCCAAGGATTCAGTTTTCATTCCGTTACAAAAAGTCCTTTCATACTGTTGCATTTTTTCATTTTTAATTTATCCTTTAATTTATCCCTTCCCTCTTGAGCTTGGCCCTGCTGTCCTGGAAAAATCTTTCACAGCCTGGGAAATGAGTAATTCAGGTGTCCTAAATCCACCCCTGTTTCACCTTCCCAAGTGGGTGGAGCTCAGGTCAGGTGACCTAAAGGATAATGCGTTTGTGTGATAGATTTACATTTTTTTCTCCAGAATGTGGCCTTTCTCTCCAGCACCCAGGAGAGTGTCATTGAATAAATAACAGATGGTGACTTTGGAAGGCAAACACACTCCATCCCTAGTTGTTCTCCTGATGCATTGTTGACTTAATCGGCATGAAAATTAAGCTCACAATATTGAAACAGATGTATTGTGTCCTCAGATGTTTGTTTTTTTGTTGCCTTAATATTTTTCATACACTTTTAGAGTCTTATGGCTTGTGCAGCGGCTTCATTCCTGTTCAACTTATGTACTATTTTCATTGTCAGTCTTGAATGTCGAGTTAAGTCAAAGCAGGCATTTGTGTGTATGTGTGTGCATGTGCGTACATGTGGGTGTCTGCACACATGAGCATGCATGGGTGTTTTTCTACATACACACACGTGTGTGTGGGTGTATGAGCATGTCAATGTGTGCTTGTATGTTACAATGTGGTAAAGTATTAACCTTTTCTATGGCCAGATTCCCCTGCTCATCATTGTGTATTTTTCAAACGCACTGCAAAAGCAGGGCCCTTAATTCTGTTCCACTCTTCCTTTGAATCATTTCCTATTTGACCACATTTATGTGACAGCTTTTGAATATCTTCAGCAGCATTGTTCAGTACCCACTGGGAATGTTACATCCTCTCACATGTTGCCTCTGTCTTTGTGTAAATTCAGAGAGCATTAAATTGTGTATGCTCCCCTGGTCATTGACATTTTTACATTTATAAATTTGGAAGAATCATATATCTAGAGAGGCTTACAAAGCAAAGATGTAGAAGTACATGTCATAAGACCACAGAAACAACAGTACATACAGAAATTGCATGCCATATTTGAATTAAAAAAAAAAAATCAGTGTGAACCACTAGTACTAGATCTGTATATAATGTTATACTAAAGTTGTCGGCACTGCAAATAGACAATGTGGCCTATGTGAGAATGGCATGTGACATACATCAGTAATGACAGTTAATATTCAAGAAACTGTGTAGAAAAACTGCGGCAAGAAGGGGTAGTTTGTGCAACCAGGTGCATGTGAAGGTGGGACAGCGACAGGGAGAAGAAGTGCCAAAACAACACAGGTTCTAAAAGTGATAGAAATCTGTCTATGCTTGCTCATGAGAAAAATTACAGGTTAAACATAAGTGTAGCTTTGCTACAGAGAGTGGAAATCATCAGGTGTAATCATCCGCTGCTCCGTGGACTGGGTAAGCTGAAACTGGCCTCAGCTGGAGGGATCTGTAGATGCAGACCGTTCAGGTGAACCAGTCCAGGCTGCAGCTGGACACCCAATTAGCTGTCTCAGAAATGTCAGTAAAAGTATGTGGCAGCAGAGCACCAGCAGAAGACAACAGGCAGAAAGCCCTACCTGTCTAACTTACTGTGCAGCATGGATCGCACGCATGCACCTGGAGGTAAATGATCTGTTGATAACGGTGCAGCATAGCGCAACAACAGGACATTTGGGTCCCCTGGGGGTAGCTGGCTCGCCAGTCTGTTTTCCTTTCCACTCCAGGACTTAATTGCTCAATTGAAGGTTTTGTTTGCGTTTCTGCTCTCTGGGCGCCGTAAACCTCTGTTGCCCCCAGAGATTCATACACAAAACCATTATTAACCCATCTGCCCCAATACCAGGAAGTGTTCATTCCCCATCAGATAAGCCTGAATTGCCATAATCCAGGGTTACCAGCAAAGCGTACACTTTAGCATGTTGTTCATCTATTTGTCTTGTTATTTACTGAAGGAATGCAAAATGAGTGCTTTACTCAAGAGTATACTAGTGCTCTAACTGGTATCAGACCTCACGATCTAGCGGTTTCAGAGCCAGAGCGCTAACCACTGTTGTACACTGCTGCCACTGTTTAGTTTTTTTCTGCACAATGTTTTATCAGTCTGAGACATTTCCATTTGCATCTTTTTCTCTTTTGGCAACCACTCTTACGCAGAGCGACTTATCCAAGCAAGAGTACAAAAGTGAATCCAATAAAGTCACAACTTTTCCACAGTAAAAATGGGATGTTTCATAACTTAATAATGATATATTCAGAAATGTCTTGAAACCACCTGTGTACAGGTTGACCGTGAAAAGCACAGTGTGACTTTAAAAAAGAATTTAGAGGGGATACACATATATTAGTACAACAGTTGCATGGTTGAAAACTGCCATGTTTTATGTGGCTCAAGGTGGTCTGGCTGCAGCAGGGGCAATTTGTTTTTGTTTGTTCCAATGGAGGAAAGGCCAGGTTCGTCTGTGTCCAAATGAGTCTGCAATGAGGGAAGTTGCCAGAAGCAATACATTCACCCCCAGAGGGCCTGCACCCTCACCTCCATGGATCAAAGCAGTGAGAGGAGGTTGTGAGATGACAAGACAATCTGTACTGGGAGACATACAGTCCAGCTCCACTTCTTTTAGAAGTCTCAGTCCCTCATTGACATGGACACCTTCTTCCTTATGATGCACACAAATGTGCACGTGTGTATGCATGCACTACTAAGTACACACACACACAATTTACAGAACACACAAACACATACAGATGCAAACACACGCACACATATTCAAGCACAAATAGAAATTTATGTGCAAATGTACACACAGTCCTTCCAATGCACTGCTATGTACACACATGCGCAAGCACACATGCATTCACATGTCCCTAAGTGAATTTCATAGAGCTCTCGGGACATGGATTGTGAAAGAATATGTGTAAGGAGATTGATACAGACTGATAGCCATCTGGTCAGCACACTGCTCTTGCCCTTTCAGCCTCAGAGTGATCAATAACATGCTTGAGTGTCAGTTCCCAGATTTCACCTAATTGGAGGGATGAATCAAGCTGCAATATGGCAGTAGCAAAAGCTCATGTCTTTGTGCATGTGATTGTGTGTGTGTGTATTTATGTGCGTGTATGTATCTGGGCGTGTGTGTGTTTCTATGTGCCTGTGTATATGTTGGTGTATGCGTGTCTCTGTTTGTACACATATGTATGTGTGTGTGTGTCTGTGTTTCTGTATGTGTATGTGTGTGTATGTGAGTGTGCATGTGTGTGTCTGCACACACACACACCAAGGGTCAAGGGGCCAAATGAGATCTTGTGAGTCCAAAATCACCATGGCTCATTTATCTGGTTACCGGAAGGTCAGGCTGTAGCCATAGCATTGACAGAATTGCTCTCGTTCTCATCTCCATGTCACAGTACAAAGTGAGTGATGAACAGAGCTAACTCATTCACTGGATGCAGCATGCAATGCTCTGCAGTCCGATCATGGTCTTTATTAATATGCCGTTTAATGGAAGCGCCAGCTCAGCTGTTAATGCACACAGACTTCTTTGTCAGCATTGACTGAAAAAGTAATAGCAAAACACTGCCCGAGCAACCCCACCTATCCCCCATCTCAGGATAGACAACCAATAATAATCAAAGGTATGTAAAACAAAACTTCTGAACTCTCCTGGGGTCATTCTGCATTTGCATATAGTGAAAGCTTTCAATGAAGCTTTTATTTTATTTATTTATTGCTGTGTTTAAAGTTTACACAATGTTCTTGGCGTCACCTTCAAAGCACCATATTTCTTTATCAGCACCCGGCTTTTAAAAGCCTGAGTTTATGAGCTGCTTGCATGGGTCATTTTGAAATAATAATCAAGATTTATAATTAGGGTGCAGGCATAGAACAACATATGGTGACTCCCACCTGAATATCATTGAAAAGAATGTCCTATTGTTCTATGCCTTTAAACACCTGCCAGATTGTGTTTACTTTAAGATCAGAAGCCAGTAAACAGTGCTTGTGTTATTGTCTTTTTCCTTTTATTGCCCTATTTTTTTTAATCTGCTCAAAGGTGGTCACAGTCAGTCATTGGGTATCATTGTTGGATGATATGAATAAAATACTTAAATTGGCAGTAACGAGACCAGTTGCACTACAAGATATGTGCTGTAAAATATGTGTGGTGGAAAAAAGTTTGTCAACACCATGCTCCATAGACTTACAGCATTCAACTGTGAGCACAAAATTTATGATTTTATGTGCTTTATGATATAAAACATATACATGTTGAATTCTGATTAAGCTTTCGAAAATTCGAAAGCTCTAAGTGCTCTTATGTTCAGATATAAAAAGTGGCTTATTAAGGTTGCTTCTCTCATGAGCTGGAGAGAAGGTTTGAGGTTCTCCCCTGAAAGAAACTGCAGCAGTGCTGTGAGGTTCTGTGAGTGGGGTTAACTTTATATGAAGTAGCTTCTGACCTTACTCACCAGCATGTGTGGTTGGATCTAAACAACACCTTTCAGCAGCCAACTAACACAATTTGGATGATCACCATTTATGTCAACTCCAAGTAACGTGAGCAAACTGCTAGCTAAAACTACCCAGCTATCCACACTTAACCTTCTGAAAACAAGGACAAGAGAAAGGTTCTTTGCTTTCCTAACTAATGGTTATTAAGCAAAAAATCTTGAAAGTTGAAAGTAAGTTTTTTGGCATATTATTATGTGATTGTGTCATGCCGCTAGTAACTTATTTATCCTGAACAGATCCAAAAAAGATTCAGGCCTTTTATTGTGATAATGTTTCTACAATATTTATTATGGAATATGCAAAAGCTGTTTGAAAGGTGATGAAAGTCGCAGCAACAGTAAACAGGGAAGGTTTCTGAGACCCAGGATACAAACTATACCATAGCTAGACCTCTTTTATGTGTATTCAGTTGTAGTTGGCAAAGGAGGGTGATATTAATAAAAATACAGTTTATATATAATTTTTTTTAATATGAATACAAATGAATTAACACACAAATTTACATTATTACAGTATTGTTATTTAGCAGACCGTCTTATCCAGAGCGACTTACATTGAAATTTACATCAAATTTAGTCATAGTTACAATCTGCATACAGCTTTGCATCCATCTCCACACCCATTACTCCTGTTTGAATCACTCATGAACTCGTTATTGCATAGATATGAAACACATATCACAAGAAAGAGTGGAACCGGAGCTTTGTAATGATGCTAGTCATATATTTGTACATACCGAAGTAATCACATTATGTAGATCAAACTTCTGCAAAGTAATATCTTTACTAATTTCTTCACTCATTTTCACTCCTGCTTTTCGGTTGAATAAGTCATGAAGTCCCTATTGCTTCTCAACATACTGCATATCAAAATAAACAGCAGACCTTACCCTTTCCAATGATACTAGTTGTTTCTCTGTGCGACAAAGTGTTGTGGAGTAATCCGGAAATTACAGCAAATTTCTGCATTGTCTCCAACATAGGGCTAACATTACATCCCACTTTGTTTGAAAAATAAACTTGAAATAATGTATTTGCTTTTCATTGCAATGATTCAAAAGTTGTGGTCAAAAGACGTGTGCAGGTTTTCATAAAATAAAGCACATTCTTCATCCAATGATTCAGTGACAAGACTTTTGTCTGACGTTACCCAAGTTGCCAGATCGTCTATGAAACACAGTTTACACACACAATCCACACACTACATACAATTATTTATTTACTTATTTATTTACCATCCACCTCCCCCTCTCGCCGAAAAAACCTCCCGTATTTTGAAACCTAAATGTTGGCAGGTATGGGTAGGGGGAACCCCCCCCCGATTGCCACTGGGTATTTCGCACACTGGTGGGTTAAGTACCTTGCTCAAGGGTACAACAGCAGTGTCCCAGTGGGGAATCAAACCGGCAACCTTTCAGTTAAGAGTCCTACTTCTTAACCACTATGCTACACTGCCGCCAAATCAGTAGCATGAAATGTGTGTTGCATACATTAAAACTGTTTCCACAAACTGCATGTGTATGTGTGTATATATACTGTAAATGTGTATTATATATATATATATATATATATATATATATATATATATATATATATATATATATATATATATATATATATATATATATATATATATATATATATATATATGAAGGGTAAAAAGATATGTGTGTTTGTGTGTTAGACAAAGTTTTTCTCTTGAGCCCAAATTTATTCTTAATAAGTACATTGGTGATTGAGTTTGTAAACAACTTCTTGTGAACAGAATGCAATGTAAACCTGGCGGATTTCCCTACAGCGAGGCAGCTCAGCTAGCTACGCCCCTAGGGTGTTTGTGTGCAGACTAGCAGTATGTGTCAGAGTTGTGTTTCCAGTGACCTCCTTTGTACCAGAACTCTGATTCACTTGGACATAATTCTTTTAGCAGACCTTCGTTCAATATGTTGCACTTGACTCCGGGTTCCACATTTAACTCACATGTTCTGAACTTTTAGTTATGAATGGATGAATTGCCTGGATTTTTTCCACGGTTCATATCGGGCACACAGGGGTAATTTAACTGGACATGCCTTTTATTTCCCACACCACCCCACCTCCTTTTCCTTCTTTTTATAACAGCTCAAACAATTTAAAAACTGTAGATCTGGAAGCCTCATTTTAATAAAACTCCAGAGGCGCTTTCAGTTTTGTTTTGCCAAAACGCTGACAGTAATTTATTTATCAAAAAGATGCTTTCCAATTTTTGCATTTATTCTCTTCCCCACTGTGCCCCACGTTTGCAAGGTCCGACTGCATTTATTTATTTATCAATTTATGTATTTCTTCATGCATGGTGTTTTCCAATTATCCTCATATGGCTCAGTCTCATTCAGAATAAAATATTCCTCCTACATTTTGAAAAACAAATTGTGCAAGGGGATTTTAATATGAGGGTTGAAAGAGCCTAGTGATAGGAATTAGCTTCAGCAGCAGCAGGGAAGAGTCTGATTTCTTTTAAAAATAATGGGCAGCTTGTTTTGGATACCAGAACGTGACCCTCTTTCCCTGCCAGCTGAAGCAGTTGAGAATCCTTACTCGGTAACTATTTGTCTCTCGTCAGTCTGTCAAACATTGTGGAAATGGCATTTACAGTTTAGAATTATCACAAATTTGGGGAAAATCCCACACTCCCAGTAAGGTGCAAGTGTTGGCGTTGTCACACTGCAAAGCACATTCCTATGAGAGGCCCCTTGAGACATAATTCATACTCGGTCTCACACACAGCATCATAATCTCACACATACACCACTATACTCTTACACAAACACTACTATACCCTCTTACATGCACTATCATACTCTCATACGTACACCACT
This sequence comes from Megalops atlanticus, assembly GCA_019176425.1. Classification (NCBI taxonomy): domain Eukaryota; kingdom Metazoa; phylum Chordata; class Actinopteri; order Elopiformes; family Megalopidae; genus Megalops; species Megalops atlanticus. Next base: position 33,567,577 of record CM032881.1, read on the forward strand.
ATACTCTTACACAAACACTACTATATCCTCTTACATGCACTATCATACTCTTTTATTTACTATCATACTCTCATGCACACAGCACTGTTCTCTCTTGCACAGAGAACTATAGCTACTTATACACACATTATATGCTTGCATGATAGTCTGTGTAACAGAGGATAATAATATATGTATGTAAGTATGGTTGTATATGTAAATGAAGTTAGTAGTGTATGTGAAACAAAGGTCTAATATATGTATGAGAGAATAATATTATATTTGAAACAGAATGATAGTGAATGTAAGACAGAATGATGGGATATGTGAATGAGAATAGTTGTTTGTGTGAGTTGCGTAAACTTGCCAACAACGCGCTCATCTAACCTAAGTAAAATAATGCATTGTCACCGCTGTTATTTTTTAATTAATACTAAAACGAGACAAGTTTTCAATGTTAGCTGTGTGCCGTCATCAAGGCAAGCTAGCTAGCTGGCTACCTAGCGGGTTAAAGGGAACTTCAGGACCGCTGATGTCCAAGTTGTACCTAGCTAGCTAGCTGCATATGATACGCGATGATATAAAACTTGCTACGTGACGTATATTCAGATTAATATAACTGTTTGTAAAGTCCATGCACATTAACTAATTAAGAGGAAGTCTCAGTTGTAGACAGAACCTGAGAGTCGTAGCAAAATATACTTTAATTTCCGAGCACCACCCCGCCCCGGGCGGATAAGTCCAGGGCTGAATTTCTTTCCCAGTACACCCCTGACAGCCATCTACAGGGGCTTCTTCTAACGCGGCCGTTGAGAAGGAAATGCGGCGGATCTTCAGAGCCGGATCATCAGGTGTAACGTTATCAGTTAGCGCCAGTGGCACTTTGTCTGGAGCTAGCCTTAATGTTAACCAAGTGATGCGACCTCAATATCAAACTCGACAGTATTTCGGTGGATGGGCTTCAAAGTCAAGGAAGAGGTGAGTTCATTGAATAAGGTTGAATAATTTATTAGCCTAAGCGGCTAAGCGGGGGCTTAAATAAAAACCAGATCCGCGGCAAAATAAATATGATTCAACCTTATTCAATGAACTCACCTCTTCCTTGACTTTGGTTCACTTGGTTAACATTAAGGCTAGCTCCAGATGAAACTGGCGCTGATAACGTTACACCTGATGATCCAGCTCTGAAGATCCGCTGCATTTCCTCCTCAACAGCCGCGTTAGAAGAGGCCCCTGTGGATGTCTGTCGACTTTGATCCAACATTTCTGACGTTGTGACAACGGTTGGAGAGTTTAAAATGTTGTTTAAGAGGCCCATGGCTTCATTGAGTCGCTCCCAGTCCACCATCTTCTCATATCAATCATGATTGGGAAGGCGGGCCATGATTGGGAAGGCGGGCCAATCAGGAACTGAGAATTTAGTACTATTTCCGTTTCAATCAAACTCGCTTCCGTTTCAATCAAACTCTCTCACACAAGCAACTATTCTCATTCACATATCCTATCATTCTGTCTGTCTTACATTCACTATCATTCTGTTTCAAATATAATATTATTCTCTCATGCATATATTAGACCTTTGTTTCATATACACTACTAACTTCATTTACATATACAACCATACTTACATACATATATTATTATCCTCTATTACACAGACTATCATGCAAGCATATAATGTGTGTGTAAGTAGCTATAGTTCTCTGTGCAAGAGAGAACAGTGCTGTGTGTATGAGAGTATGATAGTAAATAAAAGAGTATGATAGTACACGTAAGAGGGTATAGTAGTGTTTGTGTTAGAGTATAGTGGTGTACGTATGAGAGTATGATAGTGCGTGTAAGAGGATATAGTAGTGTTTGTGTAAGAGTATAGTGGTGTACGTATGAGAGTATGATAGTGCATGTAAGATGGTATAGTAGTGTTTGTGTAAGAGTATAGTGTACGTATGAGAGTATGATAGTAAATAAAAGAGAGTATGATAATGCATGTAAGAGGGTATAGTAGTGTTTGTGTAAGAGTATAGTGGTGTATGTGTGAGATTATGATGCTGTGTGTGAGACCAAGTATGAATTATGTCTCAAGGGGCCTCTCATACATTCCACTGAAGCATTCATTTGCAACAAATTGAGATTTTTCACAGTGAGAAATAACAAAGAAATTAAGAGCAATTATTCACTTTTGGGAACTGTGTCATGGTGTCACAGAGAAAGAATTGACATAGTGTTCCACAGATTAAATAGTACGGGGAGAATGATTACAGCCATAATCCAATGAGAGGATTGCGGTGTCCCTACAAAGCAAAACAGTGGCAACAGTGGTACAAACAAACTTAGTTCAGCTGGAGGACCTGTGGGGGAAATCAAAGTATATAGGAGGGCCCATCCCCCTCAGACCAGTTCAACTTTACCATAGTCTTTTCATCTGTAAAGAAAAAAGAGATGTAAGAACATGTAAGAACCAGTTGGACAACTGCTCTACACACACAGAGAATGTGCACATTATTTTGTCTCACAATGATAAAAACACAATAAAGAGTCTAATTTCTGTGACCGTAACTGGAAAATATCACAGGCAAATTAAGTAATCTTTTCAACCCGGAATAATATACAGCCTGCGGGTTTCGTTCCAGCCGATCAGACAGCTACTTAATTCAGCGATTCACTTAATTCGAAAATGATTGATCGGCAGTGTTTGTTACGATGCTTATATCGTTCTGCAGAATGAGGCACTGATCTCTTCTCATCCCCGGGACAAGATCAGTCTTGTCGTTGTTATTGTTGTTACTAGGTGCGTAAAAGGGCACCTGAAGTTATCCTTTAAAAAATGAGCAATGATTCAGATTGTGAGGATATTTTTGGCTTGGCTTCATCGCCTTAGAATAGATTCAACTGTCATGGAAAAAGTCAATAAGTACTTGAAAATGAACCACAGGGAAAGAGTTTATTTGGATGTACAGTGCTAATCATGAATCAAGCCAACAGCCAACACAAGACAGATTTATAAATGTGAGGCACGTCCAAATGAACACTGAGTTTATGGCCTCATGGAGGTACTCTTTTAAGAGGATTTGATTCGGTCTGTATTTCCTGGTAAACCCACTTAAACCCACTCCAACCTGGTAGACCTTTGAAGTAAACTGACATTAAGTAACTTTTCAGAAGAGAAAAATCATTCCTTAAATGGTTGCCTAGTCTCCCCTCTGTCCAGTTAAGTCAAACATCCTGTTAACCACATATTCATACAAATCTGAATACTTGTAGCAATAATAACCATAACATTGACAGTAATGACTGATGATTGATGGATGTTTGATCGTGCTAAATACTAAACCACAGGGGTTGAATTTGATTGCTTCTGGCCTATTTTGCAAGGGGTGGCTTCTCCTCCTTTTTTTTTGTGTGGAGTAAAGAACACATTGTCGAGGTGTAGGCTCATGCAGGCATGGCTAACGGTGATGTTCCCTCTCTGGGGGTTGGCATGGCAACCAAGGACAGGAAGTAATGCAATGCCAGCTGGAAAGTGGTCACTAAGGAGACAGAGAGCAGAAACTTTGTGAGGCCCCGCTGAGGGCGGTGAGAGGACAGCTGGGCCATCAATGGGAGGGGGTTGGGGTGTGTGGAGGGGCTGTGTGAGCCTTTTGAATATGAGCAGCCTCTCGAAAATGGGCCATGCAGCATTAGCATTTATCTCACGTCACTAGCACACGCGTGTTAGCATTTCGCTCACATCCCCAGTCAATGCAGCAGTTTACAACCAGGCCCCCTCCCCCTCCAAGCCCACCCACTCAAAACTCCTATCCTCTAAACAATTCGGACTGGCCAGCCAGTCACAAATGAAGGTCCCACACCTTTCCAAAATCACAAAATCTGCTGACTGATCCAATAGCAGGTGGGCAGGTGTCACTCCAACACAGCGAGAAAACACTGCACCCAACTCCCACTTTCTGTTGCTCCATCCTCACATTACATTGCATAGGTGTGTCATCAGTACCGATGAACCACCCCAACAAAAAAGGAATAACATAAACTATAATCTAATACGTAACTTTTCCGTCACAATTTGTTTTATATCCCCCAAACACACACACACGTGTGGTAGTGTGCAAGTTCAGTTCCACGGGCTAAAGAGACATATGGTGATGGTGGGAGCAGGTAACCACGGTGGTGCTTGTGGAACAACCCTTCCGTCCACTCCTTCTCCCTTTCTAATTTCAGCACGGTGAAACAGTCTCATGCCAGGAGCTGACCTGATTCTGTTTTACATCTCATTAAAAAATGTCTCAGTGCTCCAAGCACCCACCATGCTCCACCGCCCGCCGTACACCATCATGTCATCCCTCCCGTCACCTCCACTCCCCCCAGCTCGCTGTGCAGCAGAGAGCACATTCAGCACAAGTTCTCCTCAGGTTACATCTGTCATTGCTACAAAAAAGATATGATTTTTTCTCTTTTTATTTTAATTTTTTATAATGGCTTACAAAAATATTAATTAGGGGAGTAGAGAATTCTCACAATTGCTGGCTCTCTTCTCTGGTTTTGGAGCAATGATGCACCCAAGCTGCTGGGAGAGAAAGCAAGAGTTGTGAGCCACAGAAAAAGCCTTTTTTACTTCCGTCTTTGCCTGGGGTGAAACGAGACACCCTATCCCATTGTGAGTTGCACAGGGCATGAATGTTTTTTTCTTTTTTTTTTTTTCCCAGACTCATCGGGTTGGGACCCCCCGGCAGTCTGACCCTAGAATCCGTACGGAGACCTATTTTGTATTTGCGCCATGATTTTTTTTTCTTTTTTTCTTCCTGGAGGATATTGATTTGTTACATCATGCAAAGTTTGGCCTTTTGTTTCAGTCGCTGCCAAAATCTATTTCCTCACGGTTACCCCCAGGTGCCAGTTCTGACAGGTCATCCTCTCACTCGCATGGGCCTAGATAAATGTTTGCAGCGAGCGAGACTCGGGTTTTTAAAGGTGGGCTTCATGTCAGGGCATTATGAGGTACTCTTGGATATTCTCCAGAAGACAAGCTTTGGAGTAACACGTCAGGATTCAAGGAAGTCATCCATCTCATAGCTTGCATAATAGAGCATAAAACAGTATGGAGCATAAATAGAAGCACTATGAATTGTTCTTGTTTTTTTTCTGAGAGATTAACAAAAAGCTTGTGTGTGTGTGTGTGTGCGTGTGTGCGTGTGTGTGTGTGTGTGTGCCCACAAGTGTAGCCATAGTGAACTACACCAGCTGCCGTTTTGATTTGAAAAACAAGCCTTCTGTCTGTCGTCTTTGCCCCAGCCGCCCCATAGCTGCTACCAAATGTTTGAGATCGCCGACGAATTTGAGTTGGCGCGTCAGTGTCACGGGTTAATGAATTTTGTGTGAGCAGTTTTGGCAGAGCGCAGTAATCCAGCCTAAGTTTGGCAATGGCGGTGCGCCTCGCTGGTCCACAGCTAAGCTGAAAGCAGCCTTTCCTGTTTGAGCCGTTTGTCACTTCCTGAAAGATCTGCCCTCGATTCAGCTCCATTTTAATCCCTTTCAGACCACACTGGGTGCTGGGGCAAATTCCCATTCCAACCGACGGTCTGAGGCCTTTATCCACACAGACTCCATGTTGGATGCCAACATTGGTGTCAGTGAATGTCTTTTGGGGCTGGAAAGGAGTAAGTCATCACAGCAGATCTCAGACCTGCAGCTGACGCAGTTTCCTGCCCATAAAAAAAGAGGGCACTGGCATTACTCCCTCTGCTATGGTCCTTTTCACAATCATCATGATTGTCTGAGAAACTGTAATCATCCATTGCTGGTACCAAGTGTATGGAGGAGACAAGCCATACTTCCTATGAAGATCAGACAAAAAAAGAAATTGTGCAGGGAAATTAATTTATCAGAAAGACAACCAAGTGTAGAAATTGGGAGGGGGGGGTCATTTGCGCCACACATAAAATACTGAAACTGTGTGGTGTTGTCTTCTGACAACAGCCAAACACGTACTGTTTCACACAAATGAGATGTTGTCTATGCCTCTGCAGAGGCAAGGCTCATTTTGTGTCCATTTGATACAGAGGGATTCATCAAAAATGTCACAAGTCTCGCCTCCTGATTGTCAGTGGCTTCCCTTTGTTGCATTGATCTCAGATGCTCTGCACAACAACCAATCGGAGAGAGCCGTTGTCAATTCCTCATCTCCAGGGGGATGAAAGTTAAAAATGTATTCATTTCCTAATCTCATTTTTGTTGATCACTTTTCCATCTAATTCCCTGTCTGTTCTGAATCCAGCTTCTTAGTCAACAATCAGAGCTTCTGGGGGCCACGGAATTTCTTTGGGTTTTTACAGGGCTCAGTTTGTGCTCCTCTGGGAATATTTTTTTGGATTTTATTTTGTCCCAGTTCAAGCTGGTGTGAATTTATGAAAGGGACAAATGCATGGATTTCCAGTTAGGGGACAGAGGTCAGTGCCACTCCTATACAGTGTGATATATACAGTATGTGTACATGTTTATATAACCATCATTACCATGTTGGTAAATGGTTACTCCAATGACACACTAATCTATAGTGCATTTTGCAGCAGACTAAGCCACGTTAAATCGCAAGCAGTGTTTGCAATTCTGAGCTTTGTCGATGGCTCTCATCCTCAGCCACTGTGAACAGTGTAATAGAATGAGATTTTTTGCCTTATTTGATCCATGTCATATTTTCTTGGTCTCTTGTGCAAAGCTGTACTTTTCTCCCCCCAGGGCAGTCAGTTTCAGAATCAGGTTTTGCAATTAAAGTATTAATGGTCTCTTTAATCATGCAATTAATCTTTGGCTACAGTAATCACCCGAACATCCTCTGGCAGTGAGGAGCTCCCACGCTGTGCCTGCCTACAGCCGGGTGCAGAGCTTGTGCATGCATCCAGTCAGGAGTGGACCCCAGCGTCGTCTTCTCAGGGAGAGCTCACCCAGAAGGCAACCTAGCTATCCCCACATGTCGCAGCATGAATTTTGCGACCATGTAGCCACATCTTCTGCAGGCACACATGCACACGTACATACGCACATGCAAGCACGCACATGCACAGGCACATGAACGGCTTTTTTCCCCGCTTGTGCCTTTGTGCTGCTCTACTTCTCAGTCTAGTCACATACACACCTCAGAGCATTTCTGGGAGCTGTAATCAGAACTTTCCAGATATGTTTACTTGATTGAAGGACTGGTAGGTGGCAAGCTTCCTCTTATTTATGTCTTTCCAGTCAGCAAAATAAATCACACCACACAGCCCCAGCTTTCTATTTTTTCCACTCCCTCTTTTCCCAGAGAGATACAGAGGAGGAAAGTTAGACTGCATACTCCATTTTTTATGTGCCACAGATTGAGTGCTCTGGGAGCACACTCAGAGCTTTAAAACAGAAATGGATATAAGACCTTACCAAGGTCATTGCTGTGTGCATATGTGTGTTTGTCTGTATAGAAGAGAGTGTTTTTGTGTGTTTGTGAGTGTGTGTATATGTACATATTTGTGTGTGTGTGTGTGTGTGTAGTTATGTGAAAGTACTGCCCTGTGTATGGCAGGTTATTGTTACCTGTTGTGTAAGTGCATGTTTGTCTACACATGTGTGTGTTTCTCTGTGTATGTATGTCTGTCTGTGTGTAAATGTGTGCGTGCAGGCATGTGTGTGTATACAGCCTTGTAAAACCATCAGTTTGTGCATGGCAGATGATTGTCACGCATAAATGTGTGCTGATTGCAGTGACTCCATACACATTCCCGACAGGCTCGTGATTAAGCATCTAGTCTACTGCGAATTGGCTATCGGTGCCATGTCAGTGTTCTACTCATTCTCTGAGTGAAAGGCCTTTCAAAGAGCCATGGCATACAGATGAGGTGGAACAAGATATGTGTTTGTTCTTTCATTTATTCAGTCTTTCACCTTTTAATACAGATTATGCATGGTGGCATGGTGCAGTGCAAGATTAGGTTTTTCACGTACAAGAAGATTGTTTTTTTTGTGACAACGTAGGCATCTAAATCTGACAGGAACAAGATAATCCTAGATTTCCATCCAGTTTGTGTGTTATGCCCACGTATGCTTACACTGCAAGCACTGCTAAAGCATTCATGTTCATTTCAGTTGAAGTTTTTTTGCATTTTGGAATCAATGCTATAGACCATATTGCTGACATGTTAACAGTTTTCCTCTTCTCTCTTCCAGATCCTCCCTGATTCCACACCGTCCCAAATCAATGTCCACCCTCCAATGAATTATGAATGTTGAACAAGATGACGTCACCCCCGCAGCAGCAGATAATGAGAGGGCCTAAGTGGAACAGGGCCCTGACCGACCCTTTCTTCGTGCTGCTGTTGGCCCTCCAGCTGCTGGTGGTGGCAGGTCTGGTGCGAGCACAGACCTGCCCATCCGTCTGTTCCTGCAGCAACCAGTTCAGCAAGGTCATCTGCACCCGCCGGGGCCTCCGGGACGTGCCCGACGGCATCTCCACCAACACCCGCTACCTGAACCTCCAGGAGAACCTGATCCAGGTCATTAAGGTGGACAGCTTCAAGCACCTGCGGCACCTGGAGATCCTGCAGCTCAGCAAGAATCACATCCGTAACATTGAGATCGGGGCCTTCAATGGACTGGCCAGCCTCAACACGCTGGAGCTCTTCGACAACAGGCTCACGACGATCCCCAATGGGGCCTTTGAGTACCTTTCCAAGCTGAAGGAGCTGTGGCTACGGAACAATCCCATCGAGAGCATCCCCTCCTATGCCTTCAATCGGGTGCCCTCCCTGCGGAGGCTGGACTTAGGCGAACTCAAGCGGCTGTCCTACATTTCCGAGGGGGCCTTCGAGGGCCTCAGCAACCTGCGCTACCTGAACCTGGGCATGTGCAATCTGAAGGAGATCCCCAACCTCATCCCCTTGGTCCGGCTGGATGAGCTGGAGATGTCAGGGAATCAGTTGTCTGTCATTCGGCCTGGATCTTTCAAGGGGCTCATCCACCTGCAAAAGTTGTGGATGATGCATGCCCAAATTCAAACCATTGAGAGGAACTCCTTTGATGACCTGCAGTCACTGGTGGAGCTTAACCTGGCCCACAACAACCTCACCTTGCTGCCCCATGACCTCTTCACTCCCTTGCACCACCTGGAGAGGGTGCACTTGCACCACAACCCATGGAACTGCAACTGTGACATTCTTTGGCTCAGCTGGTGGTTGAAGGAAATGGTGCCGGCCAACACCAGCTGTTGTGCACGCTGCAGTTCTCCGGTCAGTCACAAGGGGCGCTACATTGGGGAGCTGGACCAGAACTATTTCCACTGCTACGCCCCCGTGATCGTGGAGCCCCCTGCGGACTTGAATGTGACCGAGGGGATGGCAGCAGAGATGAAGTGCCGGGCAAGCTCGCTGACCTCAGTCAGCTGGATCACGCCGAATGGTTCCATCATGACGCATGGGGCATACAAGGTGCGCATCTCGGTGCTGAATGACGGGACACTGAACTTCACCAACGTCACAGTGCAGGACACGGGCACCTACACGTGCATGGTGAGCAACTCGGCAGGCAACACCACGGCTTCGGCCATGCTCAATGTGTCCTCCACTGAGAATAGCAGCTTCAGCTACTTCACCACAGTCACGGTGGAGACCATCGAACCTGCCCACGATGACAGCCGGACCACAGTGCAGCAGAACGTGGGGCCCACCCCTTCCTCCAGCGGCTGGGAGTCATCATCCTCCTCCACCAGCACCACTGCGCGGACCCCGCTCTCCACCAAGACCACAGAGAAGACCTACACCATCCCCGTAACAGAGCTGGGCGGGGAGGGGGCTCTCAACGGGCTCGATGAGGTAATGAAGACCACAAAGATCATCATCGGCTGCTTTGTGGCCATCACCCTTATGGCCGCTGTCATGCTCATCATCTTCTACAAGATGCGCAAGCAGCACCACCAGCAGAATCACCACGCCCCAACCCGTACCATTGAGATCATCAATGTGGATGAGGAGCTGACAGGAGGACCCGCCATGGAGAGCCACCTGACGCTGCCCCCCCTGGAGCACGAACACCTCAACCACTATAATTCCTACAAGACTGCGTACAACCATGCCTCCACCATCAACTCCATACACAGCTCTGCGCATGAACCTTTGCTAATCCGGGCCAGCTCGAAAGACAACGTACAAGAGACCCAAATCTAACTTTGTTTCATGACAGACAGCGTAAATGAAAATGACAGCCGCAACTACAAAAACATTATTAATAATACAAGGACAGGCAAGAATTGAGGAAATGATGGATGGACAAATAGCGAAGCAGTGGGCGAAAATGTTCATCATTGACATTGGGAACTAGGGTATGTCTACTGTTTCAAAAAGTGTCTTTACAAAACAAAGGTTATTTATTTAAAAAAAATCTATTGTGGTTTAATCAAGAAAAAAAAACATGCATTCTGCAAAAATATTTTTTTCAGCACTTAAATCATTATTCTTATTTTTTCTTTTCTTGTCTTTGGGGAAAGAATGGTTTACTTAGGATGATGTGCTTGAAAACTCTGTGTAGATCCCTGTAGAGAAATTTATTGTAGGAAGTCATGGCTGATGTGCAAACATAAGTTGATTATGCGAGTTGATCTTATGTCCTAATCTGGTCATTAGACACTAATAGTACCTTTGCCCAGACAGGAAAAAGCAAATGTTCAGAGGATTTTCTGCAAAGTTATTGTTGAACTCTGCCAGCACCATCCAATTGATTTATATGGATTCAGAGCTTAGTCATTATCAGAAGTTGAATACTGGGAACACCTCGCATGAAGTGTAATGTTAATATACCACCTGACTGTGTATGCCAATCAAACGGATTGGATACAGATGGACTCTTGGCTCATAGGATAATGGAAATAGTGAGGAACTATTACATGTTGTGAGGAAAATGCTCTCAAAAAATAATGATACCATGGCATTTTATATGTGCTTTAAATAGATGATAAATTCCATACTTATTTTATATATATGAGAATTGAGCAGATTGTCTCTTTCTTCTGCTCAGTCTCTATCACACCTTATGCCCTGTTGCTTTTAATGGTCATTCTCTTGTGAGCTACCCACATAAACCCCCCCCGATTTACAGCAGAATGTGGAGGTAAAGGTGTGGGCCCCTCTGGGTTTGCCAGCTCTCTCGCCTGCATTTTAATGAACTCCCTTCTGCACGTCAGTGTGTCACCTCGGCGTCACCTCTCAGGCAAGTGACACCTGCGCTGGCGGTAGTGTCCCATCTGCCATCACAGATGTTGAAGCAAATGAGCTCCCTTAGCATGCAGCACTGCCCAGGCCCTGGCTCCAGCCGTGTGGGGTGGCCAACGGGCGAGGGTCCCCGGGACACCAAGCATGGCCGTCTAAAGCACGTCACCCCCATTGCTGACCCAGATCCATAAGAGCTGGTACCAAAAAAACACAAGCAAATGAGCAAAGACCTCGGGGGATACCCTGACAGACCTCATAACAGCACCATTGGGGATGGGAGAGAGCAAGACAGAGGGTGGGGGTCTGGGAGTGGGGAGGGTTGTGGAGCGTGGACGGCACTGAGCAGATGTTCGGGTGGCACGGAGTTGGCGTTCCTGCCTTCCCCCCTACCCACAGTGCCCTGATGCCGTTTTAATCAGTGCATCTCAGGGCGATTTGGACGTGGCTTCACAGGGAACATTCTGGAAGAGCCAGAAAGGAAGAGGGCTAAAATGAAATTATAAATATGGCAGCCAAGTGAGGTCCCTCCTGTGGTGAGATTGGGAAAAATGCCCCATGTTTCTCCTTGGAGACAAACCACTTTATTTCAGTATGGTCAAAGGAAATGTTCTCTATTTTTTCACCAGATTATGGTGACAAATGTCTGAAGAGGTGATTTTTTCAGTTAAGGGCCATTCATCATTTCTTATATTTTGATTTCTATTATTGAAAAAACATATAAAAAAACAGAAAACTAATGGAAACTATAGCTGCCACAGTTCTCCATACATAGTCATTAGGCCCTCCTCAAAAAAAGAAATAATGATATCATATAAATAATTATAAAAATAGTCTGCTACAGTCACATTGGAAACCAATGACCTTGAACAGAATAGCAGGAGCAGACTGAGCTCCCATTGGCCTGGCACCTAAGCAATGTTTTTTTTTTTCCTGTTCAGAGTTGAACATTCAACTAAATCTGGTATTAGATTGGACTCTTAATGGAGTATGGCTTTTTGGTGTATTAAAGTATTATTACTGTGACTTGGATTGGTATATCATTGCTAATCGATCTATATTTTTGCATTACTATAGCTGTTAGTACTATCAAGAATAACTATTATTTTATTATAACACAGGTTTGTTCACTTTAACATTATATGATATATTATCATTACATTATTTCACAATAATATAGAAAAAGTGTAACATTTGACTATAATGTAAAGACTAAAGCAGTGTGTGTTAATGTGGAGTCATGATTAATAAACCTAATTAATGTGACATTAGCAAACAGGAACATTGGCACAGAACAACCAGTAAATGAGCATCAACCAGAAAAAAGTGATTAAATAAGCATACTGTGCAACAGTAATTAGTATATATGTAGTGCCTAACCATTATTCTTAAGGTCAACATCCATACATTATACAAACCTGCTCAGCCTAAGAAAGATTTACAATAACCACCTTATTTCTTGGTGTCCACAAGGTGCTAAACAAATATTCATATAAGCAATGTTAACTTGCATAATACCTACCACTCTCTGTGAAAATAGCCAGAAGGAGCTATGTTGCAGTGCATTTCAGTTTGCTTTGGGAGTTGGATTCTGCGTACTTTGTGTGCTAGTGATGACAGGTCAGGCTCTGGGAACCCAGGTGAGGTCCAAATATGTGTGTTTGTAGCTGGTGCTGGGTAATATTGCCATCACAGGTAGAAGTTAATCTTGTGGGTGCACTCTCAGTGAGAAGCAGGTAGCTCATTCCACTACAAGGAGGCCAGTGAGGAAATAAGGCAAGGTACTGGATGTACAACTTCTGCTGAGTTCATGCAGTGGAGTGAGGTCTGATGATGTATTGGAATTACATTAAATTGGAAGAGAAGTAGCATATTCCTTTCATCAAGTAACATATTGCAAGTGTGCATTGAATTACAAGTAGCACATTACATTTCTCTCATTTCTTAGGCAGTGGTAGCAATGTGTATACAGAAAAAAAAAAAACACTGAAATTGCATAAGTATTCAACCCCCACACATTAATATTTGGTAGAGCCACCTTTTGCTGCAGTATCAGCTTTACATTTTTTGCAGTGAGTCTCTACCAGCTTTGCATGCTGTTTTGGAGTGATGTTTGCCCGTTCTTCTCAGCAGATTTGCTCCAAGCTGTTCAGGTGAGGTTGGATGACACTTGTGCGTGTCAATTTCCAAACAGTGCCACAGATTCTCAATGGGATTGAGACCTGGACTTTGACTGGGCAACTGTAGGACGTTCATTTTTGTTCTTGAGCCATTTCGATGTTGCTTTGGCCTTGTGCTTGGAATCACTGTACTACTGAAAGGTGAACTTTCTCCTAAGGTTCAATTTTTTAATGGACTGAAGCCAGTTCTCTTGCAGCATTTCACGGTATTTTGCTTTGCCCATTCTTAATTCAGTTTTAACAAGATGCCCACTCTTTGCTGAGGAAAAATATTCCCACAACATGATGCTGTCACCACCATACTTCATTGTAAGAATGGTGTTTCTTGGGACATGGGTAGTGTTATGTTTGTGTCACACACTGGTCTCACATGATGATAAAAGATTTTACCACATCTTAGGTTGGTCACTTTCATGCTTTCAGGCAAACTCCAGATGTGCTTTGAGATGGTTCTATTTGAATAATGTCTTCTTTCTATTCATCCTCTCATACAGGCCAGTTTTATGTAGAGCTCTAGGTATTGTTGACTGGTACACATTTACTCCATTCTCAGCCACTAAACTCTGTAGCTTCTTCAGATTCATTGTTGACTGCTCTGTTGCTTCTCTCACAAGTCTTCTTGCTTGTTTCTTTCTTGCCACTCTCCCATACAGTCCAGTTTTGTGCAGAGCTGTTGATATTGTTGACTGGTACACCTTTACTCCACTCTTAGCTACTGAACTCTGTAGCTCCTTCAAAGTGATTTTGGCCAGTCTGTGGCTTCTCTCACAAGTTTCCTTCTTGCTTAGATGCTGTGTTTTGGGGGATGGCCTTTTCTAAGCAGTGCCTGGGTGGTGTGATGCAGCTTCTTTCCTGGTCATGGATCCAACAGGGCTCACTGGGATAACCAAACACTATGATATTATTTTGTACCCTTTTCCAGATTTATGCATTTGTATTACCTTATGTCTAACTTCTATAGAATGCGTTTTAGTCTTCATTTTCACACCTTTCTTTCATGTTCAACGCCTGACCGATAATCATTAAATACAGCGGGGATTTTATACAGAAATGTGACAGTTACTTTAATGGTTCACAGGTAGATGCCAAAGGTAAGGCAAGTGTGTCTTTTTAAGGGCATTTTTTCATTTGTGTAAACTTTGAGCTTCCAAAACACAGCAGTTGAATACTTATGCAAACAGCATATTTCAGTTAACAGAAAATTTAAATGCATAATCTGTAATCCAGTAAAATGTGAGAATTTATCAAGGGTCTGTATACTTTTGGAAGACACTGTATATCAGTATTTTGGCTACAGCAGTTGTACGGAGCAGATTAATATTCACTGCAGTGATGTCTACAGAAGAGAGACAGTGCAGCAAGATCAGCTCTGCGGTAGTCACAAGCAGTGCTCTGTAAATACCCAGCATGGGTTGTATGAACACTGAAGAACCACGTGTGGGCTACTACTAAGTGCTGTGACAATCTTCCAGCCCCGTTACAATCTTCTTATTCAGTAACAGACGTGAGAGTAGCTTAATGTAATGCTGCACCAAATGCTCAGCAGTTGGAATACGACCATTCCATCTCTCTGCTACTCTCATCAGTGAAATAATACATATCACAATACTGCAAAGCTACACAGTTAACATGATACACCAGCATTGTTCAGACTATCTAGCTCAGGTTCATTGCTTGTTCAGTGTAAAAACATCCCCACCGACCAATGAGAAGTCATCTTCTGCCCAATGTGATCTATTCTCGGCCCTTCAAACTATGGAGACATCACCCATGGAGTTCAGAACCATGGTAAACCATTGTTTCCCCATCAATCCACACTCTGTTCCATTAACTGTGCATTTTTAAGGACGAGGCTGGCCCATATGCGAGTCAGCTCTATGACAACCCGAAAACAGGACAGTGTAAGACCATCTTTTCCCTTTTGTTGGCAAAATGATTTTTTTTAAATGGTGAATTCTCGTGATAAAATTTTCAGTCTGTTATGTCTCATTTTGTTTATGGCCCGGGTTTTGGGTGGGCAGTGGGATCTCTTGTTTCTTTTTCTTTTTTCATTGTTTTCTTTTTTGAGAGGGAATGCTGTTCTAGTGGTAGATTTATATAAAAGTACATTTTGAAAATAAAAGAAAAAAAAACAAAAAAAAAAAAAAAAACTTTTTAAATTTTGATTTTACATGTGCCAACCTGTTCTAAAAATGGAAAAAAGAAACATGCTGTGAAAGAAGAAGACATTGATTTTCATGTAAACATACTTTCATGACCTTTAAAAAAATGAAAAGCGATTATATAGAAATCAGAGTTTGTAGTTCATACACAAAAATAAGGTTATAAATAAAATATTGTTGTTTTTTTCTGTACCACGTCTGCTGGGTATTTTATGTCCTCGAGAATGAAAGAAATGCCATGCAGGTTTCAGCTTTGCTCATATTTTGTAGTGTGCTACAGTATGGATGTGTGTACAGGATGTGGGCAATGAAGGATTTGTTAATATGACTCAGAAGCCTAAATCACATCAGAATAATGTAATGTAATTACTTTCCCTTTCTCTGTTAATGCCTCAATCACAGTTTCAATCATCTGATTATGAGAATTACCAGTATGTTACAATATTAAGTTATATTCTTATGAGTGGTTAATAGTCTCATGTGGGTGTAATTATCACATTATCATCACATAGCAGTGCATACTATGCTCTGTCCCATCTTGGTGAGTGTAACTCAATGATAAAAATAATGTCAAGCAAAAGATAGTGACTGTTTTCCAAGTATGCAAGTATACTCTGGAAGATACATCCTTTACCTTTAATAGCCTGTCATCATTTTGTGTTAAATTTTGGGGGACCTGAAATCTATCAAGTATAGGGCTTTGTCTTAAACTTTGAGTAAGAAATGTATTCCATCCAATTCTCACATAGTTTTTTTCATTGCTCAAAGGTAAGGCCAAAGAATCAACAGCAGCTCAGTTTGAAGTTTCCCCTTCTATGTGCCTGTTTATTCCACCTTTCTAGGCTGCAACTTACTTCGAGCAACCTACTTTTCACATTTTGGCTGGAAGCTGGAGGAATGAATTTCAATATCATCAAGTGGTTAAAGGATTAAAGGCATTGATTAGATGAGTTTAAGGACTTAAAATTAATGCTGCAGAGCTGGTCCGGTTGGTGAAATTTCAATTCTGAAATTGAAGTCTCTGTTAAATCAATTCATACATGATTTTGATTTTTAGTTTATGGGAATGAATACGAGAATTGTGGCTTTGTGACTGTTCAGAAATGCAAAAAAATTATAAATCATAGTTTATTTTGAAAAAGCTAACTGACATTTCACCTTTTTGTCAGGTAAGTGAGAAATGTTGCTTAGCAGACCTATCAATCAAGAGTGCTGGTTATGTTCTATAAATCGGTTCCAGATGTGCAGCAAATATGAATGGGCACATTAATGGGTAGTGGCTGTACCTTTTAAACATCAGTCTAGCATGTATTTTAAGAGTGATTTCCAAGTCAGACACATAAAGGTCTGGTAATTTGCATATAATAAATGAACTGATAACAGACATGCCTTATATACCTTGATACAGTGTGCATACATTAGAGCAAATTCCCAGAGCTGAATGAACAGGTACAATGGGCTCCCAAGTGGCAGAAGGACGTAACCTAAGGTAATTACCAATAAATGTGGTAATGTATTTTTAAATATTGCCCTTTCACTTTTGCCGATAATGGCTGTGTCTCTCATTCAAAATAAAATTTGCTTTACTGCTTTCAATATATTTATTCTTTTTTTTCTGAACTGACACATCTATTAATGTGTAAAACTGCTTGTTTTCTTGGTGATATATATGTTTCTGCTTGTAACAGGTCAAAGTTAATTTCTCATGTTTTCATTGGTGCAGTAAGAAAAAGAATAAGAAAGAAAATGTGTGAAACATACCCATAATGCCCCAAGGCCCTAAAAGGGTTAAGCAGATTTTTTCATTTTTGTTTGATCCCTTTGAACCCTTAACAAGAGGACAAAAAGGTTAACATTTTAAATGCATTTGACGGTGGGGTTTATCGGATTTAAGATCAATTAATCATTTAAATTTTAATCCAAAATAATCCATCTGAGTCTATTGTTCCTACACCAGGCAATGAAAGAGAGTGGAAAATAACATGGAGTTGAACACTGCTGTCAGTAGCAATGTTCAATAATAATACAACAGTTCATTAGTTATTGAAGTTGTGGCAAATGTGTCATTTAATCAATGTGATTCAGGGCCTAACAAAGCCATGACCTTTGTTTCCTGATCAATTCAACAGCACAGTGATCCCTTTGTCTTCTCTAGGTTTGTTGGCAGTGTGCTACCAAGGACTGGAAGTAATGAAGGTGATGAAGAAGGATTTTTATATCTAAAGCAAGGAGTAAGTGTCCTACCAATGGGATGGTTGTGCACATAATTTGTCACTGAAAAACACCACTGTAGCATGATATTCTATGTATTAGGACTAGATATTTAGCTTTGTTAGTGAAAAGTCTCTGCCATCGTTGGTGTTATGAGTGATCTGATTTTCTGGATCATTATGAACATTCTGGAAGGTTCATGGTTTACAATGGAATTCCATAATAGCAGCCAAATAGCTGGTCATAATAACTAGAATATCTGTGACTATCTTCTGAAAGAATGATTGTACAGTATGTAAGTTTCTGCATCATGCTGACTTATACATTGACTGCACATCAGCTGCTAATTCTTCCCTTCCAGCATGGTCTCTAGACAAGCAGTCCCATCTAGAAACTACAGTACTCACTTTTTCCAAGGAGTCAGTAAGTAAAGTGTTTTAACAGACTTCAGAAAATCTGTGCCATTTTGTGCGGAACATGTTCATTTGAGCCATTGACCTGACAAAGGATTCAGGACCTTTACATTCGAAACAACCCCAAAACAATGATCATTGGACTCATTGGGCACATTGGACATTGTTTTTTTTTCCCTTTACCTTTTCATGCCAAAAATAATACTGATACGCATGTCCAAAAGCTCAATACATATTTCATGTGATCATAAGACATGGTACCAACTACCATTCAGATGTAGTTTGGCAAATTCAGTTTACCTATTTTTGTGGTTTGCTTGTAGAAGAAGCTTCCATCTTTCAACTTGCCATGAATGCCAGGACAGCATGTCAAGTAGACAATGTCAAGTGGTACTTCTTGGCATTTTGTGTCCTGAAGATGTCAATTTGTGTCAGATCCACCTCCAGCCAACTCCCTGTTCAGCCACACCCATGCTCTGAGTCACCTGAGTATTAACCACACCTGCAGCAAATTCACCTAATCACCACTGGGGATTTAAGGACTGTAGTTCAGGTGCAAGTGCAATACCTCACTCTTTGTGAGGTATTGCACTTGCATACTGAACTGGTTCCTTGGTGTTTGTGCTTTGCTCTGTTCCTGTTTTGACCTGTTTGCCTGTCTTTTGACCCTGCTTATTGTCTGGCGATTTGGATTGTTTGTTTGGGACTACTGTTTGCCCTCCAAGTTCTTTGACCCTGGCTTGTGTTTGGACCATTCTAGAAGATTCTGTTTTGGATTTGTGGACTCTGTATTAAAAGTACTGGAGCTCTGCACTTGGGTCTTCTGACTCTTTCGTTACAAATTGTATAAGAGAGCTTGTGGATTTCCTTCCTATACCACTTGCCTAACAGCCTGTGGTGACAAGATTCATTGCATCTTCATCCTTGCAGGGTTGCCTGTGTAAAGATGGCCTTAAAGTTGTCACTAATGGACACTACACTGGGAAGTTTTAGAGTCAGTCATTTGAGAATTATAAAAGCATTGTATAGCTATTTCTTGACTTGCAAAAGGTGAATGACCTTGTGCTTGTACTCTTGGAATGCAGAACTCTGTGGTTATTTTGTGTTCGATTTAATGTTAACAATTTTTAATAGAATTAAAAGATTACTTAAAGTTACAAACAAATGTGACATTTGTGTTTCATGGAATAGAATTCAGAATTCATGTGAGCAGTATGACTTCAATCTCTGAAATGCTTTAAAAAAATGAGATTACAATGTTAAAATGTTATATAATATTTAACAATGGTTTAAGCAGAAGAAATGATCCCATATTTATTTCATACACACACACACACACATATATATATATATATATATATATATATATATATATATATATATATATATATATAATGGAAACACCAAAGAATGGAAAAAAGAAAGCTCTACAATATATTTCAATACTTCCCATAAAGGCACAGTGATGTTTAAATCTGGTGACTGGGGAGCCCATTTGAGGTGTTTGACTTTCTACTCTTCCTTAAACTACTCTTCAATTTGTTTAGCAACGTGCATGGACACATTATTTTCTTGAAATATGGAAACATCTTGAGGTGCAACATAGGGTGGATCTGGTCACCTAAATGGCTTTTTATTGCTTGGCTATAATACTACCATGCAGAGTATTGATCTGAGCCAATGACGTGAGATGAGTCCCATACCATAATAGATCCACCAACATGTTTAACAGCTGGGAGCAGTTAATATAGGATGAAGTTTTTCTTCGTGACATAATCCTGTCTAACTGTAGGAAAAAAGAGTAAAATAAGACTTACCAGACCATATTACTTTCCTCCGCAGATATCATTTTATGTGTTCATTACACCAGATTATATGTTGTTGTGCATTGGCATTGGACATACAAGTGGTTTCTGAATGGTACTTCTACTATAAATAGTAAATACTAAAAATCAAAGCATATAGTTTTTGTTGAGACTGTCACAGCAATGCAGATTCAGTTCAGGCTGTTGTTTTGTGGTTTGTAGAAATCGCGTTAAGTCTTTTTTTATTATTATTTTTTAACAATGTCATTGAGCTTCCACTTGAGCTTCCACAGAAAATATAAAATATATAAATATGATAAATATGGAGGGCACTGTATATGGGATTCATTGCTAAAATTTTCCATGTTTAGGTTGCTTGGACTCCTTAATATGTATGCACACCTGGCCTCAGAGTCCATCTTGGAGATGTGACCATGAAGTTTGTGTTCCCCCTTATTCCCCCCTGTATGTTTAGTGTAATGGTCCTGCCCCTATGTGTGTGTGTGTGCGTGTGCGCATGTAATGACTGTGTGTGTAGTAATCACCTCCTAAAATGTTGTCTAGAATATTATCTGAGTGCTATTTCCCATGTGCTCGCTTGTTAGCCTTAGCACAGCACACAAAAACAAACATAATTCCACCTGCTGTGAAAGACTCTGAACCTTGAACTGCTGGCATATAAAAAAGGGATCAGCCAAAAAAAAAAAAAAACCCACCAAACAAAAGCACTGAGAAGCAAAAAAAAAAAAATATATATATATATAAAATTTCACTTCCTTTCTTTCATTTTGGATTAAAAAGCCAATGAAAAGAGTATAATGTCTGTCTCTATTAAATACCAAGCTGAGGGGGTGCAGGCTGTCAAAGCTGTGAAAATGTTACTGGAATAGACCTTGTGAGTACAGCAGGAAAGAAAGCAAGACAATGTTGACATGGGCTTAGCACTGACGGTGAAGACAGGTGGACTCTTATCCGGATGGAGCAGGAGATCGCCTTTTGTGAGAACATCGCTGGTGCTCTTTCAAGGAGGCATTCAGATGTGAGCTCACCTCATTTCAGTCAAAGGGGGGCAGGAGCTCCATGGCATCAGGAGTTGCCTGGAGGTAGACTGAGGGGGACAGGTGGGCAGGACGCACAACAGAGGATTATGGGTTGGAATTGATGTCAGAGAGATGAATGATAACCCTTTGCCGCTGTTTGGTTGTTTTTAGAACATTCTACTGAAAATGCACATGTCTCTGCTGAGTGCTTCCATGTTGCATCACTGAAAGAGGAAGGGGCTGTGTGATCTTTTTTTTTTTGGAAGCGTCTCAGCTTATCACTTACAGATGCTTGTATTCCAGTGCAACTGGCAGTGAACTCTGCTCTGTAGCACATCAAATGACAGGTTTTTGTTAGGATGTTACAAGAATATTCAGGGCATGCACATAGTAATTGCATCAGAAACATAAATGGTGCACCTAGTTAAGAAATAGCACACCTTGTGGTCAGTTTCTGCATATCTCTTTTCACTATATCCCAGGAGCCGCTGCACCCAGTGGCATTAACACAAAAGATAACGATGGCGGATTTGTATTCCTGACTCCAAATAACAGGTGATTCACATTCCATTTTAATCACTGAACAAAATTGACTAGCAACCTTCTGTGCATGGCTTCAGAACTTAAAAGCTGTTCAGAAGAGTTTTTGATGTTCAGCATCACTGTTGTGATACAATTTGATGACCCGTCCCACAGGTCAATTTAAGCTGTTATTTGTGTTAGTTTCACAGCTGCCCTATGTAGTGCTATGTTGCATATAGGTCCATGTTAGTATGCGCTCCTGCATACTGGTGCCTACATGCATGCACTTTCTTGTCTGCATTTATGTGTGTGTCTGTAAGCATGTGTGCTCGCCCACAGGGTTCTTGTATTTGCCCACTCGTGAGTGCAGAGGCTCCAGTTTGTTGACTGAGGACGCTTATGCATGCATATGTACATGCATGTGTAAGTGTGCTAGCATGTGTGTTTTCTTTGCTCAGGAGTGCATCAGTTTGCATTGCTCTGTGGTACCATTTTCCATTTTCAATGACATCCCTAGACAGGAGCCAGCGACAAATAAGCTACATGGTACTTTCTTCCTTCACATTGTTCAGAACAATATCCTGTGGAGAACACACCTGATGCCTCTGGCACAGTCTTACTTAGTTTGGAATGCACTGGAACACTCACAGCGAAAATCCGCCGTGTGCAAAACATAATCAAACACAAACCGCAATTAGCTGTGTTATCAGATGATACATGCACCAAGCCATGAAAAGGAGCTCTTTTTTGCCTTTAGTCTGGCAGACATTTTGCGCCATTATGTTTTGTGCTGTTTGAGAGGACTTTGTCACAGCACAGGCTTGGCAACTCGTGCAATCGCAGCACGAGGTATGAGAATTTATGAACGACGTGCACCTGAAATTGTAGGTTTTTGAAATGTAAAGACAGAAATAACAACAATGTAAATGTCAGACTTCTTCCATCTGTAATGCGATCTTCCAACAAACAAAAATCCAGAGAAAAACAAATAGTTAATTATTAGGAACATTTTAAGTAAATAAACTACAACACCCTGATTGCATAAGTCTGCACACCCTTTCATAATGGGGGCTCTAGCTGTGTTCAAAGTTAACAAATCACATTCAAAATCATGACTGCAGGTAAATAGCATACACCTGCCATCAATGAAAGTGATTCTGATTAAACCCAGATTAAAGTCAGCTGTTGCTGTAGGATTTGCTTGAATGTTTGGGGTTGCATCCTACTGGGAGAGCCATGGTCCATAAAGAGCTGCCAAAGAAACTGCGAAAGCTAATTGTTGAAAGGAGAGGGATAAAAAAGAATATCAAAGAATATCGAGGCCACTGGATGTACCATGGAGCACTGTCAAAACCATCATCAATAAGTGGAGAAAATGTGGGACCACAGAGACATTGCAAAGATCAGGACGGCCCTCCAAAGTTGATGAGAGGACAAGGAGAAAACTTATCAGGGAGGCTGCCAAGAGGCCAACAGCAACACTGAAGGAGCTACAGAAATTTCTGGCAGGTACCAGTCACTCCTTGCATGTGACCACCATCTCTCGTATTCTGCACATGTTTGGGCTAAGGGTTAGGGTGGCAACATGGAAACCCTTTCTTACAAAAAGGAACATCCAAGCCCGTCTAAATGATGCCAAAAGATTCATTCAGTCACCCCAGACCATGTAGGAAAATGTGCTATGGTCTGACGAGACAAAGGTTGAACTTTTCGGCCTAAATTGTAAAAGATATGTTTGGCACAAAGCCAATAAAGGTCATCATCCAAGGAACACCATACCGACTTTGAAACATGGTGGTGGTAGCACCATGCTTTGGGGCTGTTTGTCTTCAGCTGGGTCAGGGGCTCTTGTCAAGATAGATGGGATAATGAATATCTCCAAATATCAAGACATTTTGGCACAAAACCTGCTGGCCACTGTCAGAAAGCTTCACATTCCAACATGACAATGACCCAAAGCACACATCCAAGTCGACCAAGGCATGGCTTCAGAAAAGGAAAATCAAAGTCTCGGAATGGCCCAGTCAGAGCCCAGACCCCAATCCCATCGAAAACCTATGGAATGACCTACACAGGTGATCCCCTTGCAATTTGAAGGAAATTGAACTTTCTGCAAAGAGGAGTGGGATAAAATTCCAAAGTCTAGATGTGCAAAGTTAGTAGAGACTTTTTCATAAAGACCTGCTGCTGTAATAAATGCAAAAGGTGCTTCCACAAAGTATTAGTTGGGTGGGGTGTGCAGACTTATGCAATCATGGTGTTGTAGTTTTTTTTTTTCCCCTAATAATTAACTCTTCTTTCTTTCTCTGGATTTTTGTTTGTTGGCAGGTCATGTTAAAGATGGAAAGAGTCTGACATTTATGTTGTTATTTCTGTCTTTACATTTCAAAAATCTGCAATTTCATAAGGGTGTGTAGACTTTTCATATCCACTGTACTAAGGGCAGAGGGGCTCACAAAAACACAGCAGCACAGATTTTCAGCCTGAAACCAGCTGGCAGTGGAAGAGTTTCTCTGTGTTGGCGGGCATTGATTTACATATTTCGTTTCCATGTCTACCATTTTTATCTGAATCATTCATGTCTGAAATGACAGGTTTACCACATAAACCATGCCGGCTTAAAGGAGCATTCTTTGGAATCCCACCAAGGACGTTTGTAGCTAATCTTTCATTATGTTCTGAAACCACTGAATTCCATTTGTGATGATTTCAAATACATTCATATTGTCATGTGTAATTTCAGAGTATGCACAGACATACACATACAGAAATATGTACATATTGGCACCTGTAGATGAATAAATTAACATGATAGTTTATATACACAGTACTTAATCCACCTTTTCTAAATTGTTCTATGTTAAAGCATCTTTCAAATGAATAAATTTAACAGAAATTTACATTCAGTTTGGCATATTGGAACAATTTCTTCAGCTACATTCCATTGTTTTTGTTTTTGTCTAATCCAATTTCCCTTTGATTAATGCACACCGTTAGGTACAACACACTATGCTTTTAAAGGGACAGGGAAAAAATGGTGAATTTCCAGTACTTTAATATGTACCCTTATTACAACAGGAATACTATAAACATCAATGCCAGAAAAGACAAAAAATGAGCAGGTTAATAACTACACTTAGATAACAAACAAATAATTAATATTATATTAATCTTAATCTATCTGTGTCTATGCTCTTTCCATTAATAAACAAGACATTGTTGTTCCGAAAAGTAACACCATGTGATGGTATGTATCATTAATGACATTAATAGGCACTCAAACAGGTTGTGAGTGTCTCTGACTTCTGGAGAAGTTACAGTTACCATGACTTGTTTTTACAATACTATATAGACCACATGGGCAGTACATTTTAAAAGGTACATGAAAATATGCCCTTGGGGCTCCATGTATACAGTCATCTTCAGTATATGGTCATACATCCCACAGTCTGTGGCGGGTATTAATTACACTATTGGTATATAGGACAGTGGGTGATTTTAGGGAGATTTTTGAGGAAAAAAGTGTTATATAGCAGTAATTACAGTATTTTCATGTTCAGTAGTCAGTCTGTTGGTGGAAAAGGTAAGCATGTAAGAAGTCTTTTATTCCTCTTTTGAGGTCACAAGGACAGACCCATGTAAATAGTGACATCAGAGAGATTGGGCTCAATTCATTCCTAAAAAATGCACTTTGTTCTTGAGTCTTTTAAGCAGTGACAAATGTGGGTCTGTTTCATAATTCAGTGTGCTCGGGATTCATGTTATTTGGTATTATAATTGTATTTACACAAAGTTAAGAACAAAGTGTATTGTGGTTAGATTGAACCAATGACAATGATACATTTTAATCTTAACAACAATACACAAAGTAAAGTCATATTGTTCACAAAAAATGAACTGTGCTTCAGGGAGAATAAAAGGGCACTGTATTCAAAGGTCATGTGAATGTTGATTTGGTTGCTTGTTTTTATCAGTGTATCTTAAGCCCAGTTGAGCTCAGAGTGCCAATGAGTGAAAGTGTCTCATTTGAGAATGATGAGGTCCACTTACAAAGTTACAAATGCCAAATTTCTGTTCCTCCAGCTTAATGTTACAGTGAATAATTGTCATTGTGTGTGTGTGTGCGTGTGTGTGTGTGTGTGTGTGTGTGTGTGTGTGTGTGTGTGTGTGTGTGAGGTGTGAGTGAGGGAGACAGAGCAGTGCATAAAAGAGTACACCCTTTGGCTAATGAGCCATGTTTAGTGGTGGTTAAATGCGGCAGCTGAAGTTGTTGTTTTGTATGTGACTCAGACAATGCCATGACTGTTTCATTTCATGATCAATATTTGAATATTTAAAACATGTTGTTCAGTTATGACAAAAACATCATCTCATTATTCAGAAATTAATTTAAATTTGGTTAAAAGACAATCACACAGTTAGTCAACATAGTTCACAACATCAGACATTCCAGTGCAAAGTATGTAAAGATAATTGTCACTTTTTTCTGCTTTCTTTCTGTTCTGTTCTTCACATGAGAGCATGCATTGCTTTTTGTGATGCAATATGCCTCCCAAAGATCTCGATCAGTGCTCCACCTCCCCCACCCTTCTCCTTGAGAGCACCAGTCCCAGTAATCTGCAGCGTCTCCCTGTCCACTCAAGCATGAGACGAGTGTGGACTAATTACAGATGTGCTGGAGCCAGGAGACTGCTCAGCTAATCCCAAAAAAGTCAGCTCTGGGAGGAGTTTTCGTCTGGGTAAGTGTCAGTTCCTCACCTCAGGATTTTGCTAGTGATTACTTGGGAGGTGATGGTTACATCAGGCTCTGGTTTAAAACACAATATTAAGTGTGGTGATTATTTGGGCATCACAACCGACTGACCTATTTCTCTCCATAGGAAAACGGATCTTTAGTAATAACATAGGCATGTCCGCGAATGTGAGGACATTAACGGAACTAAACACAAACTAAACACCATCACAAGTGCTGCATGATGGCCTTTTAAGCCCGTGCCCTAGCACATCTAGTCTATGCTATGTGGCGTAAGTATTTATGAATGTTTGTGTACCACTTATGAAGCTGTTTTGTAGTTCTTATGAAGGCTCTATCTATGAAGGATCCTGCATTAAAATTTCACCATTTTCTGATGGTTCATGTGTGGCTGCAGTTAATATGGTGTTGCCTATGAACAAGCAGACTGGCACAAAGTTTAATGACACAAAATCCATCTCACACAAAATGCATATAGATTATCCAACTGATTGAATGAGACAGGAGATATGCTTGTAGCTGGGAAGTCAGCATTAGTGCAACAGAGCACAAGTACTTAAAGCCTGCCTGGAGGCATTTAGCACATATTACACATACAGCAGCTTATGTATTTTAAAATAGAGTGCCTTTCCTCCAAGGCAGTTCAATTTGAGTAACTGGAGTGCAGGATATTTCACATACTTTACAGAAAGAGTCATCTCTCCAATAAGTAGACATTCCCCATTTCTGATACATTGTTACAGACCTTTCCCAAAGGAAGCTGTCGGAATGACCTTTTAAGAAAAAAAATCATTTTAAGATCAGCAGACATTAAATTATTATTTGGTATGTTGAATTGTGCTGAATATATTATTATGATTCATTATTACAATGCTCTAGTCACCCAGCCATCATCCATATATTATCTTTGGCTGCCCTGAATGTGTGGGAAGTTGTTACACTGGTCGGCTTTATGGTTAATAGGCAGGGTCTGTTACGAGAAGGTAGCAGATTCAATTCTTGGGTGTGGCAATGCAATGTTACGCCCATGAACAAATGGAGCTGAACTATGATATATCTTTATAAGTGGATAACAAGAAGAAGGTAAGGTGTGTGTCACCCTGGATGTGCAAGTTAATAAGGCAAAAATAAGCTTTGTCAAAGCATTTGCAATTTAAAGAAGATCAAAGAGGAAATATAGAGGTGAATATGCTTCAGATGTAGGCCATTTACATCAGTTACTTTTGCATCATATGGCATTGTATTGTGCTGGACTGCTTCTCTCTTTAGCCTTTTGCTGTGGTCTTCATAGCTATATAGTCCATATGTTTTAGCAGCATGTTCTTCCCCTTCCATCCCTCAAACCTCTCAGATAGTCAGTCTGACTGTAACACCTGGTGGAGTTTGTCTCACTTCACCTCCCCCAAAGATTTAACATTATAGTTTGGGGTCCCTCATCTCACAGAGACACGGTGCAGGGGACACCGTGGCCCTTGTCCATCATTCTATTCTACAGTGTATCACTGAACCACTCACTGAGGCTGATTTCTCTCATCTCTACCCATCCCCACCCACAGAGGGTTGTGGTTCTGCAGGGGGACATGGATGGCGAAAACACACTCCTTGCACTTTGTGGCATGGGTCATGAGTGCTGTCTGGCAGTTGTGTGCCATCCTTGTTCTCATTCAAAGTACAACTCAAGGCCACAGCCCTATGGCATGACAAGACAATGACAGCATGGCGACACCTCTAAACGACAGTGTGGATTGGAATTCACAGCATGAGATATGTGATCAAACACACAGGATTGCAGCTTTTCCCATTTAAATCATGGTTAACATGGCAGTTACTACCTTGGGACTTGAACCCATGACCTCAATGCTCTGTTTGCTGCTCCACACCGATGTCCCACTGGCACCCCTCTTTGAGTCATGGAAACTGGCATCCTTCTCTTTATTCTCTACTCCTCTGTTTTGTTGTTGTTATTCTGTATGAACGGCAAGCAGAGACTCTCATCCATGCAGATGTCAGGAAAGTGGCACTGTCATTCACTGCTGTCGCAGCCCAGCTTTGTTCCGGACATATGTCAGTGATTTGTATCATAATTACATTCCAGAATCAATCACCACCTTCTCCACCATTCACTCTGCTCATTAATCCTCTTTGTCATTTATGTTTATCAATTAATCAATCAGACAATTAACACCAATGCATTTTTCTCCCTTGGGGCTAAATTACAAATTGACTCATTCAACAGGCAGGCCTTGTGATTACAACGCAGACATGTTCCCTGTTATTCCATTTATTTGGTTGGGGTGGGTTTGGGTTTATCTGTTTCTTCATCCAATAAATATGGTTGCTGGAAAAAAAGGTATGAAGAGGAGAATAGTGGTGGTCTTCCTCATGTTCGTTAAGATGGTGATTAGCTCTTTCCACACGCTGTGTTAGGTTAATTAGCTCTATCTAATCATGTTGAGCAGTGCTGAAATGATTCCCTCTCCATTCAGTGGGGGCATAAAATGGAAAAAAGCTAAATTTAGAGTATGGGGGATGGCATGATGCATGCATGATACATGGCATTGCATTCTTTCCACAAAAGACTTAAAAACATGCTACTATGCAATGGGCACAATCTATGGAACTCTGAGTGCCTTGTTTATGTGTTTAATAGGTTTAAGCTCTATCTTCATCCTACAGTACACTAGTTATGGACAATTACCTGACAGTTGATGGCAAAATGTATTCCCGAATAGCCTTTTTTCCACAAATTACCTTTCAATTAGAATATGTATATGATATATGATATAAACATTGGAATTCATGATGGCAAAACTGGTATAACAGGTAGCTTCATAGTCATTAATGAAATTACAACCTTTAACAACTGAATTCAATATTTATATATCAAAAATTACAGTGTTTGCCAGGAAAAAACAAATGCTCATTGGAAAATCAACATGGATGGATGAAAGTGACTGGCCATCATGGCAGCACAGATGCAATATGATTACTCTGTAAAATATTGATGATTTTATTATAGTAAATTGTTGACAACAAGAATTACAACTGGCAGAAATATCAATAAATATCTATCAAGAATAATTCATTCTTTAACAGAGTAGTTATAGGTAACTACAATTGCTCAATTATTGATTGCAATGGATGCAATTTCTTGCAATTGCAAAATGTATTAATTCCAAAAAATGTGAATGTGAAAAATAAATTCTTCATATTGTAAATTGCCATTTGTACCAGTGAATATTGCATTTAAGATATCATTAATTACATTTCCGCATGCTGTAATTGAACATTAACTTCAATGTTAATTATTTTACAGGCTTAAATATTCAGATGAGTTGCTATTCCAGTCAGCATATAAAAAAGAATTCCTATTTTGCATGTCTCCACACTGACACAATACTTTCCCCCATTTTTATGGACAATAAAGCTGTCAATGTCACCAACATGTATTTTCTCATTTGGAGCTAGTTACTTGGCAGACTCTATTATCGAGAGTAATTTCCAAAGCAAAGGTATGAAAGTGTGTATAATATATCTACATGCACAACAGCACATACAGAAAGCATTAGAAAAAAGTTGAACAAGTGTAAATATGTCACATGGTGCCACAATACCCAATGTTGCACGGGAAATGAGGACATTATCAAGTGAAACATAATTAAAACATCAGTAAAAGCGAGTGTCCACA
The DNA here is from genome assembly GCA_019176425.1 of Megalops atlanticus. Classification (NCBI taxonomy): domain Eukaryota; kingdom Metazoa; phylum Chordata; class Actinopteri; order Elopiformes; family Megalopidae; genus Megalops; species Megalops atlanticus. Next base: position 33,597,546 of record CM032881.1, read on the forward strand.
TGTGAATCTGTTTAAATATGTGCTATTATATCCATGAAGCACTACTCTATTCAGAAAGGCAGGGCTTAAGTGCTATAAAAACCAAATGTAAGAAAAAATCTGTTAATTTAATCCAGGGGTATCATGCAAACCAAATTTGTGGGTGGGCACCATTTTCAGACATGTTCAAAACCAGACACAAGACATAAAAAATACACATACACATATATTAATGTTCTTGAAACCTACCACATAGCTGTCCCTTGCTGGAGCATGAAGCTTCAGGGGCATCTTCTGTTTGGTCAAAATCTGCCTTGTCCTGTCCTGTCCTGTCATTTTTTAATCCATAAAACGCCTCTAACTTTGTCTGCTTCATTCTACCAATGAAAATAATACAATAATATAAAGTAGTCACTGACAGGTTGATGGTCATACATTCAATAATAGCAATAAGTGGGTAACTACAGTCAAATTCTGTGGCCTGTGGAAAGTTGCTTAGTTATATAGGCTACTGTTTCCATCAGATTGGAAAAAAGAACAAGGCACACAGAACAATCACACATCCCAAAAAAACAACTGGCTCATAAATTAATCGGCAAAACACACCATGCAAGTAGATACCAAACCGTGTAAGTATTTACGGTTGCCCTAGTGCATTATGCGGCAAGCATGAAATGAAGCAAACAAGTTTGGCAGTGTAACATTTAGCTAGCTAGCTAGCTAGCTAGTTAATGTCAGCCAGAAAATAGTTTGCTAGTTGTGTTCAAAATACGTGCCATTGGGCCACATGTATCAACGGTGTGTACGCACTAAAATCGTGCTGATCACTTTTCTACACATAAAACAGTATGTATGAAAAGATACTTCCCGGGAAAACATGCGAACCTTTGCGCATAGTCTGGAGGTGGCGTACACATAAAATTTGTAATTTGCAGATTGGCGACACCAAGAGGAACTAAAGGTGATGCAAGTAAACGGGTCTTGTGTCAATCATTGACAAGTGTTATCATGCCAGGTCCCGGTGCCAGGATGAAGTGACTAAGGGGGCAGTTAAAATGGCGAGGGGGCAAATCTTTTTATATAGTAAAACAGTAGGTTATCAACTTGCTATTGCCTATTTCTGCATTTTTTTCTTCCTGCGGGTGGCAATATAGTGGCGTTTTGACTAGATGCGAACAATTCCCTACCTTATCTTTTCCATGTGTTTGTGCATCATGGCCATTACCTGAAATAGGAATATTTGGGGCAGATTGCCAGGTCACCACCTAAAATTGGTCTGGTGGTAGGTTTACTGCAATTCATTGATTTAACCATGCAATAGCCTCTGAAAGGCTAAATAACAACAACACAAGACTACCATTTCAAAATCAAATAATACATTTATTTCACAGCAGTGGTGAAGCCAGTATTAAAAGAGAGGCCAAAAAATGAATAAGCACACACAGGACCAGTGTGTCCGCACCCGGCACCACAAGGGGGCAAGAGGGGGTTTAAGTTTAAGTTTTATGTGCCCTATAGAAAAATAGCACAAACAACAAAAATATTGGAAACGTTGGAATACTCGTTGGAAACGACACAACTCGGTCAACGAGAGAGATGGAGAGAGAGAGAGAGAGAGAGAGCAAGAGCAAGAGAGCTGCATGGCATGAGCAAAAAGACAGCCAAAATGATCTGATTATCTTTGTTTTTTTTTTTTACTTAATGACCCTGACACTGTTGGCTATTATTTTGTTGATTTTAGCAGTCATCTCTCAGTGGTTAGACTCATTCATAAATTCTATTATTTTGCGTCTTGTAGACCTACGTTCCGAGTGCTCCGATTCCCTAAATGGTTCGAGGACACTCAGGTTTAAAATCCGACCACTTTTTTCTTCTCCTCCACCGTACGCACCTTTGGTGAAACTGCATTCATAGCAGTCACCACTTTGAGCCACTCCGCATTTTTCCGTCGATTTGAAATGCCGCTACTCTGGCCTCCAAAAAGGACATTTTTTCTCCTCTCCACCTCATCAACCATCACCTCTGTCTCTGTGTCTGAATAATTTCTTTTCTTATGTCCTGCCATTGATCCTCAACATAATCTCTCCATTTCACTCAGATTTACCTGGGACCTTTATATGTTAATTCGACGAATTAAGGGCGTGTCTCGGTCCATATAAGAACAATTGTGGGAGTGGACGTTAAGCGCGTTCATTTGCATATGATCTCATACTGATTTGATTTACGCTCAGATTTATGAAGACAATCAGGCATACGTGGTGTTTGATAACTCTGACAAAAAACCTCCGTACACAAATCGTGAGATTGTAGGTACACATGGTTTTACGGCAAGTTGTACACAAAGATTGATACATACGGCCCATGGAGATGGAAAAGGCTGTGTTGTGTTGGTGGTTAGCTAGCAAGCACTGACGAACAGTGTAATTTGTACAGGCAAAATTACAAACTAACAAAAGAGCTGTAGCTGGTCTGCCATTATAACTAAGGATGGGAGACCTTACTGGCTAACGTTAGCTAGCTAACATTAACATAAGTTGATAATACAGCTTCACAGTATATGTGATATATTTAGAAGTTTTAGGCTACTGCAGCATATGTCTGTGGGACAACACAGGGACAATTCAGTTGCCTTCTTATTCTTGCAGCAGCACATTCGCATGGCTAGCAATTGTAAACAGCTAAATATAGCTAACCTTGTTTACTGCCGCTGTGATGAGATGAACTCATGGATGATGGGGAGTTATCAGTAGAAGACAGGAAGGATGAGGGTTGGGGGATGGGGGAGGGGATTAAGAGGTGCGGAGGAAGCTCGCTCATTTCAGCTAAACCTAGGCCGGTTTACCCTGACTGCAGACTTAACAATGTAGGCAGGTTATTGATTGATTGAATAATTATTAATATCTTTTTACAAAATGTTGGGTGGGCACATGCCCACCTAAATTGATTGGCACAATGCCACTGCTTTAATCCTAGATTTCCATCTTGAATAACAAAAATAAAATGTCATAAAATTTCAATACTTTGCACATAAAATTCTACCTCATAGCTAAATACTATCATTCATCCCACATTATGTAAGGACTGCCAGTTCAGCAGATGACAACAAAAGAGCCTTCAGGGGTCTGAGGCACTTCTGCTTCTGAGCCCATCAACAAACACACCCCACCCACAACAATCTAACCCACTTACCTTTGGTAATTACTGCAATCTTCTGCCCATCAGACCACACCTTCCGTGACCTTCTTTCCACCCGACGCATGTGCTATCTTTCCCAAAGATGACATGCCTCATCCCCCATGAACGCAACTAGGTCCATAGCATAGTTTCATAATAAAATCCTTGGCCAATGGAAAATAAACACTTCAAGATCCTCCTTTGGCAAAACAATCTTCTGCCGTGGCCTCCCACATCACTGCATGCTATTGAGGGTTGAGTTTGAAGGCCAGCTCAAAAATCATTTAAACCTCATGAAAGAGGAAGTGCTTCTCAGCCATCACATTTTTCTCTGTCATCCCTCTCCCTTTTATACTTCTTCCTCCTTTTCCCAGTTTTGTCAAAATGTAATAGTGCTTCCCTCTCTCTTTCTCTCTCTTTCTCTCCTCTTAAGGAAAGGAACTTGCATTATACCAGTTTTCACAACAGATTCAGACTCAAGTGAGTCTGAATCTGTTGTGAACAGATTCAGACTCTAGTTCTCAAGTGGCCATTGGATTTGCCTCCCTGCATTAACATTGGTTCTGGAAAAAAAAGGTAAATATTTGTACTTTTTGTTCTGTACTTTTTACTGCTGAATACATGAGTAAAAATGGACGTTTTAATCTAAATTAATTAAAAAAAAACATGTAAGTCTTTCTTGGTGTATTGATTTATGTACATTTACAATTTCTCTGAGTAATCTATAAATTGGAGGATGTTTTTTTCATGTTTTTGTGGTTTTTGAATGTGGATATGTTAGCAATGACATAGCTAGTCCCTCCATGAAATGACCATATTGCTGCGACAGCCAATTTGCTGTATTGGATATGTTTAAAAGCATGTCCTGGCTTCATGTTCTGAGTTAGGTCTCGGCCTCTTTGGTTCTGTTTTTCCAGTCCGGTCTAGTGCACACTGGAGTTTACTCCCTCCCTTTACAGTAATGTTAAAAAGAAAATTTCGGAGTGTGCCAGGGGGCTATTCCCTGAGACTGAATTACAAAATGCTTTGTGTTTTTTTTTTTGGACACAGAACTAGGCTTGCTAATCCTTCTTCGGAAGAGCCATCGTGTCTCTGTGTTTCTGTTCCACTTCAGTTGGCTCCTCAACATTTTCAACCACCAGTAATAATTGTCTTAATTGAACCAATTTATAATGGAGGCTTAAAAATGGTGGGAATTTCCAGAAGCTAAAATAACATTCCAGGACCTCTCTCCACCCAGTTCAGGTAAATGTTCAAAAAAATCATGGGCTGATGCTTTGACAATAAGTGTGTTGGTGAAGAAAATGTCAAATATGTCCAAAAAAACAAACACTACCTTCTTGAACCTAACGGAAGCTACAAAGCATCAGATATCATATATCATATATTCACTGACGGCTCAGGCACCACTGTCTTACTGATCTGAAAAGATTGATTGAGCCAGAGGTGAAGGTTCAGGGGAATGACTTTCACTAAACTGAGTGTAACTTGTATAAATGATGTGGGTCAGAAGGTACGTTCATTATGCAAGATTAATAGCAGGCTCACAGTACCTGAGACCTATCTACTTTCCTGTGTTGGCTGGGGTGAACATTTGGGCACAAACCAATCAATGACACTTACATTGAATTGCTGCCCAACTCTACATAATCTAGCCATCAGTGAGTTGGAATTATGATTCAATGGGCCAATTTGCTCTCTTTTAAACAACTGTTAGAAATGGGAAGGTTTCGTCTTATGCATAATATGCAAAATAATCCAAAGGACCAAATCAGAAAGCTAGGAATTTCTGGATTTTTCAACTTCCTCTAACCACTCTATGCTCAATCACATTGTGACATTGAAATTGTATAAATTGTGTGATAGCAAATAAAATTTTAACCATTAGTCAAAACAACTCATCTAAACTATATACATTTGCTTCCATGTCCATTTCACTAATTTGTCCTCCTTGTGGACTGAAAGCATTCATAGTCTAATAAAGTCTGCACGTCTGATTCTACATGTGTTATCCTGAGTGTAAGGACTGTTAGATCATGCTACATATCCTGAACTCTTGGGAACAACACAGAGTAATATCCCAATTCATTGACTAAAGGGACAAAAATCAATATGGGGTCTTTAAGCTTGACACACCATTCAGTCAGTTCAATTCTGCTGTGATTTTTCACTGCTTTGAACCCTTAAGGAATTGTGTCTAAAGACAGCTCAAAGGGCAGAAGAACACACAAGGGTCAAAATGTTCATATTTTTAACCTCTGCTCCTCCTTCTGAAGTGAAGCAAGTGTACAACAAGCAGTTGAGAATCTACACCCCATCTCGATCTCAATGAGTTATTGCCACGCAATTTGTTACCTCTCTGCACATCAGTCTGAGCCCAAGGGTTCATGCACAACAGATTAATAAATATCATAAAGTTGAGGGGATTCAACCCTACACACACACCACCATTACCCCCCTTTATACTCGCACTCCCCCCCCTTTATTACAAACACAAAACATGTTGTACTGAGAAATTAAAAGTTCTGGTTCAAACACGGAAATCTATCTGCTGCAGAACAGCACAAGTCATTCGGATGATTGTACTAATGTAATGGTAGATTTAAGCAGGAAGTCTGCTCCCTTCTGTTTTGTCCTCTTATTGTTTCATGGACAGGTGAGCTTCTTTTTTTTGAAGTAGGAAATGGTCTTTACTCTCGAGACTGACTTCTGTAGTCATAAAGAATTGAAGAGTGGAGAGGACAAGTGTTCTCTCCCACAAATATCATCAACAGCATCTTCAACAGCATCATCATCATCATCATCATAGTCGTCACGAGTAACACCTTTATCATCACCATTATCGTCATGATCTTCGCTGTCTTCATTGCCACCAGAAAGTCATCTTAATTAATTGAGCAATAAGCTTTTAGACCCAGATTAATATTTTATTTCTTTGCTTGTGTTTCCTTATTGAATTATATACTTGATTTACTGGTATATCACATCTTCATTTCAGTGCTTGCTTTGCCTACAGGGGGAAATCAAATTTAGTGGCAACCGAGAATCTCTAATCACATTCACATGATTATGTACACACATTCAATGATGTGCACAGGAAAACAGCAATAGAACACACCTTCATTCTCTCACTCTCTCTCTTCCTCCAAGACAGTTTTCCAGTTCTTCATTAGTGTTGCTGACATCAGACTGATACTATTCATGCAAAAACTGTTAATAGTCAGTTTATGCAATCATATACTAATGAGCTAATATATCTTGGTCAGCAAGCAATCCAGTATATGGGTTCAAAATGCATTCATTATTTGTACGAAATAAATATTTGTAAAAACCCACTATTTGTGCTTTGCCGAATACCGTATTCAGATTCGGCTCCACCCCTAATGGATGAACTGGTCTGTACACCCAGTGTATCCTGTACACACAGAGGCAACATCACTGCACTTATCCCAGCATCGTTCAGTCAGAACTTGCCCCCTTAGCGCAAATTGGAGACCTGTTTCTTTGTAACCGCTACTGTGGCCCTGAAGGATTTGATCTGGAATGGTATGTAATGCAAGGGTGTGGTGTGGGAATGGGGGGCTAATAGCCTGCTGTCTCTAAGCGGGACTTATCCAGGTTGTAACAACCAGAGGCAACCCCGCCCAGCACTTTGGACTTGGTTCTGCCAATTACCCCACCACAAACACACACACACACACACACTCCTGTCCATCCTGCCAGTCCATTGTCCTAAAATATCCTCAATCCAGTTCCTCAATCGCCATGGGTGTCCAAAACTCGCTCTCCGTTGGTCGGCTGCAGATGGAATACATGTATTTATCCATGGTAACTGATGCCTCTCTTAGCGCACATGCAAAATGCTTTTAAGCTGACACCTCCTATGATCACTGGCGCCTGTCATCTTTCTGCACTGAGTGGAAAAGAGTTTTTTCCTTCCAGTATAGATGTGGAGGGAGGGCAAGCAGAAACATACATGCTGTTTGTGGTGTGAGAACACTGAGTGGCTTTTAGCCATTTTTTTTCTCTTTTTTTTAAAAAAACGAATACATCACAAAAGTTAAGTAATAAGAGAAGGCCATCCAGCCCAACTAAGCCGATCATTCTGCCTGGATCAAGTGCATGTAGCACCATGTGAAACCTAGTCATGAACTCTCAAAGGGCCTCCCTTAGAGTGTACTACACCAGGCTTGACACAGCACTGAAAACACTTTGGGCTGTAGGAAAAATGATGTAAGTTGTACTCATTAAACATCTTACATTTATCCCATTACCTCCCCTAGGAAAGCTGTACAGCTTTTTTCTTTTTATCTCTTTTTTCTTTTAGGGTTCTGTTTGAAGTGGGGTCTTGTGCTTTTCCGCCAGCAGCCCTGTGGTGTTTCTTCATCCCAGACGGTGAAGACAGCTGACGTATTGGACAGGGACCCTGGTGTTAGATTAATGCTATGGTCAGGGTAGTTGCTCCAGGCCCCCAAAGGCACTGTCTGTGGGTAGCTGCTATCTGAGCAGAGCAAAAAGGAACAGCGTGTCTTATCTGTGTTGGTTCAGTGTGGGTCATTGTGATGCTTTAGTGCACAAAAGCTAGAGTGTGGCAGATGCATACAGTAAGAGAACAGCCAACCTGAAACAGCAACACAGGCAAAACAAGTTCTATGGTAACTGGCAACCTTGCTAAAAAGAGTCTTCACATTAAACAGCCAAAGGAATCATGTTATCCACTATATTTTAACAGTTTTCCCCCTTTTTATTTCTTTTTGAGTTGGTCTGAGGGACTTTAAAAGCTATTATATCTCAGATTAATAGATAAGAGTTTGGTCCCTACAGGGGAAGAAAAAAAAAATTGTACAGCTGGTTGTACTGGAGAAGGAAAGGACATGGAGAAACAAAGCAATTAAGCGCAAAACAGATTCACTTTTCTGGCTCCAGATCAGCAATTTAGCCCCACGGAAAGCCACGGGGATGTGTCAAAATACCAGTGTTTCTACCAGATTTGCTCTCTTGCAGCATTTGTTTAAGGCTCATGGGGAGCCCAATTGTTTTAAGACAGTACAGAAGCAGTTCAGATTATAGGAGAGATACTGCAGAGGAGCCTAATTCTCCTGAGTGCATTTTCTTTGAGACAAACAGCACACCCAATCACAGAATGACTAGAACTGTCATAGCTTCCCAGCCTGCTGAGGGTAACACACTGAGACCTTCCATACTGGATGATTGTAAACCTAATAGTAATGTCCCTTATAATGTAAAGTATATGTAAAAAATGGACAGTTCTGTGTGGGAGATATGTGATGTTTGTGTTCTAAGTACATAAATGCCTCTTTAACATGATGCAGTCCATTTTAGAGGGAGGAACACACCCTGCATATAAATATATATCTGTACCTTTTCAATATATTCAAGCACAATTTCAACAAGGTATTAACAATCAAAAGGAATGATATCTGAGACTTTTTTTCCTTTCTTTAATTTGGCATATTGCTACCTATGCACATGTGTTTAGATGTTACCAAAGCAACATACTTATGTGCTTGGTACACCTGCCCATCTTTATTCTGTACCATTTTCATACTCTGTAAGTTTCCACTAAAAACACTCTTGCTTTTTATTGAGATCCACCGTGGTACATTTACTTAATTAAAGTGTAATTTTGTGGGTATGGAAATATTCTATTTAATGCGCTTAATCCTTCTCTCATGCCCTGGAGTTTGGGAATAAACAGCTTTGAGAGGACAAAAATATGCCCCTCTTCAGTGTACAGTTGGCAGGCCTGCCAAAAGTGCACTCCCTTTTGCTATTAATAATGTCTGCATCCTTCCAATGACCTCATAGAACAACCTGCCAATCAAGCCAAAAGTCCTTTGTAAAGAAGATTACATTCAGTCTAATTTAATTTGATCCAATTTAATTAAGCATTCCAAAAAATGCAGGCATTTAATGAATCCGTTCAATTCATAAACTGAGTGGAATAATAACATTAATGATAATTCAATACACAAATGAATCACTTATTCTGGACTATTTGGAGTCTTCACAGAGATTACTGGATTGGGAAGACTAAACATTTAAATATATAATAGGTAAAGCCAAAACATGGTTGTATGGAACCAAAACTACTGGATTTGAAAACCGCACAGCTGTCCCAAAAAATTGAGGAAGTTGAGAGATTTAATAAATTTTGTGTGTGTGTGTGTGTGTGTGTGTGTGTGTGTGTGTGTTTGTCCTTTCACCCACCAAGTACGTGGTCCTGGGTAGTCGTGTCCCACACAGGTGGTCTGCTGTTGTGGTTAAGGACCCCACACACTCCACAACCTCTTCCCCAGATCAGCCACCACCATTGTGTTCAGGTTTGGTGACTGACATGAACAGCTTCAGCAAAAAAAAACAGCTGTATGAATGGATAAAATGTAAGGTTCCAACCTCCAGAGTTCTGCTGCTACTGAGCCTCCACAGCTCTTTATTTTCTTTCTGCCAAGGATGATAAAGGATGATAACATCTACAGCCATACCAGCAGAGTGAACAGTATTAAGTTTTGAGGCATTCTCACATTGGTTGATTTGCACTTGCACCATGTGAAAGGGCAGTATGGAGTTTGAATACACTTACTTAAATATAATCCCCTGTGGACTGAAAAATCTCCTCACACCATTTGTCTAGCTAAAGGCCATTTCATTAGATTAAGATGTGCAGAGCTTAAAAAAAAGGTTAAAAAAGGAAAAACAGGAGCAAGAAGATTAGACATTGATATGTATTGTTGATATTCAAGACATAAACAATTAATTATCTGTGTAAAGGAAAAAGGTGATGAAAAAATCACAGCATTTTGTCTGGCTTGAACATGCTACTGGCCACAAATGGAAAATCTATCCACATATAGGAGAAATTGATTGAGCCATAATTAATCCATGTGCAAGTGAAGACAAACATAGAGGTTAGCTGAATAAGGGAATATCAGGAACAGCATTCATAAAGGCTCTGCAGCCAGTGTGTCAAGTTGTAAATGCATCAAACATCCACCCTAACCCCACAGGGTTGTTGGTTCAAAGCCAACTGAGTCATTCCAAAGTCTAAAGTAAAAGAAAAAAAACAGCACTAAGCATTGAAAGTGGGGGATTAGTGGGGTAAGTGTCCCATGACAAAAGGGCATCATGTCCAAGAGGGTGTTCTTGTACCTCAGGCTGCTTTGGGGGATTTGTGGCAGTCTTTGTCTCCACCCATCTGGGTCCCTGGAAATAAAAAAAAAAAAAAAAACTTATAGCATCTCATTTTACATGTCTGAACTATAAAAAAGAAAATAAAAAGCACAAGGGAACAAGGGAAACATGTACATGTAATCATATCATGGCACATGCATGCAGCTAAATGAAGCGTTCATGCCTTCCCAGACTCCCTAGTCTGTTTAGCATAGTCAATGATTCTCCATTGGCATTTCACCATAACATGATTTGCTCGGTTGCTGGAGCCAGCTGCAGACTTCAATCCAAGCAAAATGTAATATGAATGAATAACACAGAGTGGGTGAGAGGAGAGAGAGAAAAAGATCTGAAACTGTGTTCAAGTCGTGTGTGTGTCCGCACGGGTACGCGGGTGTCTGGGAGAACATTGATTTCTGAAAGCATTCAGAAACCCATGGATTGAGGAGAGGCTTTTTAAACTCCAGGATTGCACTGGATCAGTGCAGGCGGCAACCCTGGGAGTATTAAGCACTCTCTGAAACATGGATTATCTCAGCATTTTCAGAGGGTCGTGTTCAACCAACTGCACTGACTCCATAAAAAGTCCCCATCAAGTGACATTTCCTCAACATGTGACCCATAAGATCATGAACTCTGATCTTATTCCCTTTCTTTTGAGGAAAATAATGAACAAAAAAAAAAACTACACCATGGCAACAGGCTGCCCAAGACAGACAATAGGCAGCAGACACTGGAGTGCAAGTGAAATGAAATTAGACTGTTGCACATTTTTTAACATGTTCGAGAGGGGACCTCAGTCTTTGATTATGAACATGGCTTCACGGAATAGCAAATATTACTAGTTACACAAATGTTAGTTTAGCTGAAACACCGAAATGGTGTCTACTTGAATGGAAAATGTCACTCAAAGGTCTCGCGACACACTGTAGATGTCACAAAAGAGTGGGAAGAGTGGTGACTGCCTCCTGCTGAAACTTGTCTATCACAAGACCTTGCATCTTGGTGCAGAATGATGAGGTAACCCTGCTGAGTGAAGAGATTTATTTTTACGAATGCACAGCTCTTTGTGTGTGTGTGTGTGTGTGTGTGTGTGTGTGTGTGTGTGAGGGGTCCTTGGGTATTAGGGCTAGATGCCACGTGAATCCATGAGTATAACTTCTTAGTTTGCATCAGAGGGATAAAGCTGTCACCCCACACAACTGGGTTCTACTTTCCTTTGAAACCCTTGCAGCCAATTCCAGACCCCGCCTCCACCTGTTTCCATTGGATCCAGTGCAGGACACCTGGCAGACGCTTATGCTTTCATCCTTGATTAAGCGGCATTATTAATTCATTCGAGCACTTTAGAGGAACCAACATGAAAATTATCAGGTTAGCGACCGTTTCAAGTAATTGCGGCACTTCATTGTGCCCGCACCAGGGCACAATGAAATTAGCTCAACATCAAGCGTGATTAGAAAACAACGCATGCATTGGAGGAAAAAAGAAGGCATGTTCAGAGCTTGTGGACAGAGTGGGAGGATGGTGATCAAGATGCCTCTCTCTCTCTCACACACACACACACACACACACACACACACCCTAAGACTACACATGTATAAAAACACATACTTCTTTCTTTTTTTTATCCACATGGTGTTGTGTGCTCATTAATTCTTGTCACAAATTCGAATAAAAGAGGTTTCGTGGCAGCACGCTCCCACACATGCATTTTAATGGCGGTCTGTCTAGATAGGTGGAATCTTTTTTTTTTCTAATTTAATATGCCACATGCTCATAATGATAAGGTTTTGTAATGTGCTGTAATACCCTCGTAACATCACCGCCCCTTCCCCTTCAACGTTCCACCAATTCCACAAATTCAATCTATGTAACAAGTCATCTCACCATGGACAATGATGTTGCCACCCCTCCCACTCTTTATTCATGAGGATGGCCCTGTGGCCACATGTTATTAATGTCACGTTTTTAATTATGCCATGGTGGAACTGCAGATGCAGTCTGATGTACCGAGGATGGTGTTCTTCTGCCATTTTAAGTCAATTTTATCCTGGATGCATGTGAAGGAGAGCCTTCACCACCTCTTCCTTAGCCTAAATGCCAATTGTTAATTGATGTCAATCATTGTTAATTGTGGCAATCACTTGTGGCATCACAATCACACCTTACTGATTGAGGCCTGACTAAATACAAGTGTGGCTGCAGAGCAGGGAGGGCTCACTTTGTCCCTGCTACTGGCTTGCATAGGCTGGTTTCCTTTGTATTGTTGTTTGGTTTCAAAATAAATTATTGCTTTCTTTTAACCTTTTGTTCTTTTGACCTGTTTATGAGAGAAGTATCAACCAGCTTCTCTACAATGCAGCATGGACACATTCTGATATCTGTTGAAAATGTCAAAATAAAAACTCATGTCATAATGTTCTCTCTGAATGGATTTGCATGTGTGTACACACACACACACACACACACACACACACACACACACACAGAGTAAGAGAATACAGAATCCTAAGTGGTTTATTATCCCCTCTTTGAAATAAATACTAAACAAATGCCTTTATGTGTGTGTTCATGTGTACAGGTTATACTGTTCCTTGTCCTTGGCACACAGCTGGAGGCAGTAATGTGCTGACAAGGACAGGGCCTTATAGTACTCAAAGAAGGATGCAGGGAAATTACTGTGGAACACTAAAATCCCAATAAAACCTCATTTGCCTATTAACCTGAGGCTGGCTAGATTATTTACAAATAACACATGGTGAGTAGATAAAAAGTACTATTTGTAAGCTAGTTACAATTAAATAGCAGGTAAAAATAACAAACAAAACTGTTTTTTTGTTCTCTAGCAATAATAAAATGTAGCTATCATCTCACATCTAGCTTAGCAGTAAGCATTTTCTTTATTTTGACAGGGGCTGCTCTTGCCCACTTAGGTAAGGCACTAAACTTGAAGTGCTTCAGTAAATTTCCAGCTATACAAAAGGATAATGTAAAAATTATATACTGTGTATCGTTGTGTGGTATAGTGGTAAGGAACACATACAGTGTCCTCTGTATTAATTCATACCATTTAATTAAACAGGAACAAAAAGAACATAATATGAAAGAAAAGAAAATTATAAATTTGTATCTACATTTTGCTTATAATTGTACTGTTACATGTTACACTTTCATTTTGAAATACACTGCACAGTACAGTCACACCATTCATATTTCACTCCAGAAAATATGAAGGCACAGCATGTTGTAGTATTTTAAAATGGTCTAGCATTTAAGCATGATAATAAGTAGCCACGATGGAAGAACACCACAAGTTAACGTGCTGTTTCCCCTCCGCCACTGTGCTGTAGTCTTGGGGAGTCACTGTGCATACTTCATCTCCCAGAATGAACCCTCCTCCCACCCATCTCACCATGAGAGCCTCTGCAAAAAAAGTAAATGGAAGTACCTAAAGCATGTAGGTGGCTGCTGCATGACACCAATGAGAAGACCTTGTCAGAGTGTGTGAGAGTGTGTGTGTGTGTGTGTGTGTGTGTGTGTGTCTGTGTTTGTGTCTATCCTGCCTCCAGCAGTGCTGTATTTGGAGCCCTCCACTGGTGCTATTCCTATTGTTTAAGTTTGTACAGTTTCGGGTTTCAGTCGGCCATTTTGTTTAAGCTTCATGGGGAATGCAGCAAGTTTACATCCTCTTGCATCCATTTCCTTTTGTGCCTTTGAGGATCCGTAAGTGGTGTTTCTTAGTTATATGTTGCTATTTTGAAGAGGATTTATATTTGAGGAAGATGTTTACCTATTTCAGCTATGCACTTGCTGTGGTTGAGAATCCTATGTGAAGCTGCTGTTTACATAAAGCTAGCCAAACTATGTTACATTATTTACAATATTTACAGTATTTTTCATGCGTTGTGCTCATCAGCTGTGTAGCAGCCAATAATGTAATAACTACCATTAATGTAATAACTGCCAATAATGTTATAATTTTTCTGTTCTTAATGTAATAAAAGTCGATAATGTAATAACTTACCAATAATGTAATAAAATTTCTGAACCAATAACGTAATAATGTTTTTGCCCATAATGTAGTAAGTTATTACATTATTGGCTGGTTATTACATTATTAGCTGGGTAAAAAAAAATCATAAAAAATGTAATAACTGGAGCCGTTAATGTAATAATATTTATACATCACTTTATTTAAGTTTTATTTATTGGCTATAAAGTGTCACACTTTCATCTATACCTCTTTGAAGATGCTGTGTTCTCAAATAAAAAGAGACCACAACTTTTTTCTGTGAAAAATATAATCTTTGATCAAGTGTATTTAAAGAACTTCTTCAACCAGACTGACACTATTATTCCTTGAGCTCAGCTTTCAACCTCTTAATGCAACATTCTAAATTGTAAAACATAGAACTGTTTATAACATGACCTACAAAGATAACTTTGGAAACACATCTTTCAATTTTATAATGATAATAAAGGATGGTTTAAAGTCCCTTTTTTAAAGAACTAAACATTCTCTTGATACTGCACTGTACATTTGACAAAATGGAAGTAAGGTGCTGGAGGTAGTTCAATCTCAAATGAAAAGTAACTTCCACTCATTTAAAAATAAAAAAAAAAGAAAAACCCGAGAGAATCAAAATGAAATTATCTGCTGACCGAAAAAAAAAAAAAAAATCTGCGAAAACAAAACGCCAACAAAAAATAGTCATTAATTCTTCCAGTAGATGTCCTTAACTTTGTACTGTCCAAAGGCTATGTGACTGAGCAGAATCCAGGCTTTCATCCATCATTTATTCTTACTAAATAACTCTTTTATACGTGTGCTGAGACCACTGCTGCGTCCAGCAGCCTTGTATAGCTTCACAACACTGATGGAACAGTCATTCTCTTTGTCCAGTTCCAAACTCTCTGCAAGTGCCTCTCTTATGAACAGGTTGGGATGATATGGTCTAGATAGTTCACGGAATAAGAGTGAGACTCTATTGAATGTCCCCAGCATTGACATATCTAGATTGAGAGATAACTCAATAATTCTTGATAAGATTTCTGATGGTAGGTGTTGAGCTCCAGGGCCATGGACAGGATCCACTACCATGCCAACCAAAGGGGTAGCCATAGACTGAACGTCAGGGTTAACCAGAGGCCCAGGTTCAGGGTCAGCCAGAGGGTAATGTTCAAGGTCAATCTGAAGTCTAGGTTCAGTGTGAGCCAGAATGTCTGGTTCAGGGTGACTCAGAGGGCCAGGTTGGAGGTCAATTCCAGTAGGTGTCTTAATTGGTTCTCTGAAAGACAGTCTGTGTCTCTCTGCCTCCTGAATGGCCTGAATGTAAGTAAAAATTGGTCCATCTAAACTAACATAATGTTCCCCGTGTCCCTCAGCGAAATGGCCAAGAACCAAAAGAGGCAAGCTTTCACAATAACAACCCGATGGTGAGATAACAGAGGTTGCGTCCAAACCAAGAGTTGACACAATATGAAACTGAACATTGAATATCTGGGAGGCTCTTTGAAGAGTTATGTGGTCACCATATGTACCATGTTGTGCCATCCTCTGTAAATAGTCCTCCCATGTCCCCTCTACATACTCAGAAAGTGGCGTCCCATCCACTCCATACGGATGAAATGTCAGATCAGCCACAATTTCCTCTCGCAGTGTTGATACAGAACGGAGTATTCCAAGGGTGGCCAATTGGTCAGCAATAGCAGCAAATTGGCAATTGCCATCTGGAATTGGGTCTAAACGAATGGCCAGGTTTGATGATTCAAAAGACTCCAGTCTCTCCTCATGTGTGTAAGGAATTCGCAGGTGGGTTTGCTGAACTGTTTTGGGCTGAGACTTTGGGCGCTGCTTTTCCTCCAGTCTTGTGACACTGGTCACATCAGATACTGAAAACCACCTTTGTGTTGGAGTGGGGCTATTGGGCATATGGAACTGAACCTTATATTTGTACAACTTTAGGTTTCTTTTCACAACTAAACCTGGTAATACAAGGTGCCTTTGTGAAACTCTATGATTACCGCTCTTCACCCTGACCAGTACATTGTCGTTTACCCTATATTTAGAGGGTGGATGACTTCCAGACAAAGTCATTCGTCTTGCACAGCGTTGTGTTGCCTTTCGTGCCCTTCTCCTAATCTTCATTCGGTTATCCTCAAACAAAAGCCTGTGCTTTTGGGTGGGCAGTGTTTTGTGGGTTGGTAGACAGTGTTCTTCATGAACTTGAGATGGGGAACAGGTTAACCGATTGGACAGTCTATGACTTTTTCTTCCATAGTACACCTGAAAAGGAGACATCCAACTCAAAACCTCCTTTGGGTCGTCATTCATTATCCTGGCATAAATTGGCAAATGCTTGACCCAGTTGACTCCTCCTTGTTGATAGTTAACTAGGTCATACATAATCTTTTTCCTCAGTACACGGTGGCTCCTCTCCACTTTACCCTGGCTCTGGGGATGATATGGCGAGCTTTGAATTATTTTCACTTGAAGGATTCCATCAGTTTTCGTACTGCACCTTTGAATTCCTTTCCTTGATCATGCTGTAAAACCTTCGGTGGACCATGTTCAGAGTAAATGTCCTCAAGATGTTTGGCAATCTCAATGCTGTGTTTACCCTTCAGTGGTCTTAGCCATATGTATCTACTAAATACATCTGCTATGGTCAGGATGTACCTATATGTGACTCGGCCATGCTGAACTCTCCATTTCCCCATGTCAAGAAGGTCAATCTGGTGGCGATCTTGAACTGCTTTGGCTTTAATGAATTTTGGAATGGGTTTGTTTCTAAATGTTGCCTTATGTAGATGGTAGCATCTTGACCTGTCCAATGTGTGTTGCACACTAGCTCGACTGATGCCAGAGTATTCTTCTCTAAGGTGTATGTTCACCTTTCTTGCACCAGAACCTTTTGTTTCATCAAGAACCCAGTTCACAAGTGCAGGGATAGTTGACTTCTTGGCTACCAGTTTTCCAGCAAATGTAATTGCTTTGCCATCCTCACTGAGGGCGTAATGTTGCCTATTCCGCCACAGTCGAACAAGAGCAGCACGCTGGGTCCTTGTTCTTTGTGCTACAGGAACATTAAATTTCCCCTTGAGTGCCTTGAGTATCACATCATAGGTCTCATCTGACATTGCTCTCTGTCCATGTCCTGTACATACCCAAATGATACAGGACAGGAGAAAGATTGTTTGCAGTATTCTCATTGTTCCAGATCTGTCGAATACATGAAATGGTGTTAAATAGTAAGCTTTATCTTTTTTTATCATGACTGTGGTGCTGTAGTGTCAAACTTTGGTCCTGAAAATCTACAGAAGGTGAAGATCCTTAGTCTAATCAGATGTGAGTACTATGGGTTTTAAGAGACATTCAAGTTTGTACGGAATTGATGTGTGTTGATTCATCTTTACTCAAACACTGGAAAGTGGCACCAGGCAGTCTACAACCCTTTGAAGTATATTATTCTCTTCTTTAAACCCTAAACTCTAAACTGAGAGCATTACATGACCTAACATACCGTACAAGCCTATGTATAACAGAGAGTTTCAATTAAAGGTCAATAAAGAGGCATCTTACATAAACATATTACCAATCTCTCTCCATGTAGCAACTCCCCATACTGTTATTGATTAGGTAGAAATTACATATAACAAACAACAATATTTCCAACACTTGGAACTTACACGATGGTTTACAAAACACATAACTGTGTTAACTGGGATTTTCATTAATTGGTTGGTGAGAACTAAGTCTTTCCCACAAGCTCTGAAGGACCAGGTTTGACGTCTGCATTGTACATGATGTCACTGGCATTATCAAAGTTAGCAATGTTGTTGTCATAGATAATTATAATTAACCTACAGTTAGCTATAGTTAGTTAACTTTAATTAGAATGATCTCACAAATTTGTATATCCTCTTGCACTAAACATATAAGAAATGTTAACCTATGTGCATGAATCTCACCTATATAAATGGTATTTACAAAATTAAATTAAATGACTCATTACCTTTCACCCTGTGTGATAAGGAAGACAAGTTTGCAGGCAAAGGAAGAAAGCCTCATGTCACAGTCACATGACTGGATAACTTGTAAATCAATGGCCATCTAGTGGCCAATTATGGGGATTGCTAAGGAAAATATACATCTTTGAGAATGAACTATAGGTAACATTTGCTTTGGTTTTAGACTCTTTGTCAAGCTTGTCATGACTGTATACAAATAGCCAGGGATGTAAATAGGGCAAGGATTTTGATTTGGTAATACATTTTCGTGCAACCTTTCAGGAGTCAGGTCTGGTTTATTTACATAGATAGCTATTCAGCACTCTATCTGTCTATCACAGTGTGGTTGACACAGTTTGCTTGAAAAAGTTATATAAATACGTTAAATTAAAGATGATATTTTTCAAGAAAAGAGATGGTAGTCTTTGTATTCGAGGAAAAAGCATCTTCAAAGAGGTACAGATCTTATATTATATGACAGAGTAATTGTCTGCTTTTGCAAACATATGTGCTCACATCTCATTTGGTACCCAAATGGCTAAGGAGTAGAAGGCAGGGCCAGAGATAAGTATCCATCGAGTTACACAAACACATAAATAGTCTTAATTTCTAGAGAGGGAGTAGGTGTGTGTGTGTGTGTGTGTGAGGTCAGGTTTTTGAGCAGCTATTTGAAAGAGGCAACATTAAGGGAAAGTGTCCTGGAAGTGTGACACTTTATAGTCAATAAATAAAACTTAAATAAAGTGATGTATAAATATTATTACATTATCGGCTCCAGTTATTACATTTTTTATGATTTTTTTTTCCCCAGACAATAATGTAATAACCAGCCAATAATGTAATAACTTATTACATTATGGGCAAAAATGTTATTACGTTATTGGTTCAGAAATTTTATTACATTATTGGTAAGTTATTACATTATCAACTTTTATTACATTAAGAACGGAAAAATTATTACGTTATTGGCAGTTATTACATTAATGGTAGTTATTACATTATTGGCTGCTTCAAGCTGTAATAATTACAATACCTATCTGTTTATGTTTGGGCATTTCTGTGGTAGCGTCTACGTTGAACATTAATAATAGGTAGCATCCACTTATTTTGTGCATGTGGCATTATGTACATTCAGTGGAAACCACATTAGCTGGAGACTAAGATGTCTGATGTACTTGGTACTTTATTTGATAGGAAAAAACTTTGTTATTTACAAGAAATTGATTATACTTTTGTACTATTTTACAGTTTCACAGAAAAGTCACTCCATTAAATACAGCTGAAGCAAACTCCTGTCTCAGCTACTTTTTGGAGGAATGTTTAGCTCGCTGCATAGCTGTGTATGCAAACGCACAGTGAGGGCAGAAGAGTGTCTGTGTGCACATGTGTATGCAAACACATGCATGTGTTGGCTAGAATACTGGAAGGTATATGGGGGAAGGGGGATTGTTAAAAATGTTAAGATATGTAAGTCACATTGCAACTATAAGGCAATGTAAATGAAAGCTGCCTCTCGGTACGTTCTCTTTTTTTTTGGTAGAAATGATGACCAACTACCTCACCTATAATTTTTTTTCTCAAAACTGTGTATGAATTACGTGTTTTTCAACACAGCTGGAATGCTGAATTCACTGTGACTGCAGCATTTACTGTGAATTCACTGTGACATCATGGCTGCAGCATCATGTGAGGCCCAGGCCATTATCAGTTGTAGACATTCTGCTGTATACATAAAAATTTATTATGAAGCTAGACTTGGCAGACACACAGATGCCATTGTTCCGAAATGCATAAATATGCTTTCTAGATGGGTTTTGTGGTTGCTTTGGCATTTGCACCATTTGTAACACTGACAAAAATCACCTATGTTTCTGATTTGCATGTAATTGCAGTGATGCATAAAAAGACATGCTATTACCATTACAATGTAAAATGTGACCATGTCTGCTCTGCAGTGGGTGGAGAGTAAAGAACAATTGATTATCTGTTGCATGTAAAGATGGGTTGTGTGCTACTAATTACAGACTGTAATTTTTTTGAAAGCTGGTAATGTTAAAAACGTATTAAAAACTCATTTAAACGTATATGATTATAATGGTTTGCATGCCAGTTTTGGGGAGTGCTACACATGGAGAAATGCTTTTGCACTGAACATTGGATGCTCCCATCTTGTTAGCTAGGTATCATAACTGTTGTTTACAATAAACATTGTGATGTGCATGT
Source organism: Megalops atlanticus (assembly GCA_019176425.1). Classification (NCBI taxonomy): domain Eukaryota; kingdom Metazoa; phylum Chordata; class Actinopteri; order Elopiformes; family Megalopidae; genus Megalops; species Megalops atlanticus. Next base: position 33,618,126 of record CM032881.1, read on the forward strand.
TTAGGTTCCCTGGCTGGAATTCTGACACCAGCGCAGGGCCTGTCATGTTTGTCTTCCCTATTTCTGCAGAGAGGCCAAGAAATGACTTTGATAGATTGTCCATTTTCAAAGTGATGTAAAATCTTCATCTAGCAGCTAGATAACAGTTCATGTAAGACATTCATGGTCTGTCCATTGCTTACCAAATGCAGGCACAACCAATGGCAGCATGGAAAGTTGAACAGATTTCCTTTTTCACATCTGCTCTGACTATTTGTTGACATAAATCAAAATATTTTGCATAGTTTTGTAAGACAGCATTCCTGCACACTGGGCATCGAAATTATTGTTTTTTAAACTAACTGGTCAACAAAATATATGTGTATCATCTTTTTTAAGACAACATTGAAATGACCAAATTATGATTTTATGGCATGCATTCATCTTCATACTCTTTTCACACTCTTTTCATCATCTGCATTTTCATCCATTATTATTTCATATAATCATTATTCTAAAATCCAAACAACTTTGGATAATATTTAGCCAATTCTGAAAGTTGCATTTTTCTTCACTTTATTTATGATTACGTTAACACTGAACTCATTCAAAGCAGTGGAAAACAGATTTAATATATATAGATTTTTGGTTTGTTAGGCAAAAGTGTGTCTTCAAAGCAAGTGCCACAGCAGTTAGCACATTTGAAACTTTTTATTTCATTTCCAAGACCTAACTGTCATTCTGGGCAAATTGTTATCACTGTACTTGCTGTTGCAGTACCAATTATCATCAATCCACTGTTGTGAAGCTGTCAGTGACTTCAACATTGAGCAGGTATATTAGAGCTTCTTTCAGTGCCTTACATGTTGAGTGGGTATATTAGAGCACCTGTCAGTGACTTACATATTAAGCAGGTATATTAGATCTTCCGTTAATGACTTAATTATTGAGCGGGTATATTACAGCTTCTGTCAGTTACTTCCATATTAAGTGGGTGTATTAGAGCTTCTGTCAGTGAGATTAATATTGAGCTGGTATTTTAGAGATTCTCTCAGTTACTTACATATTGAGAGGGCATATTCGAGCTCCTGTCAGTGAGATAAATATTGAGCGGGTATATTAGAGCTTCTGTCAGTTACTTACATATTAAGCAGGTATATTAGAGCTTCTGTCAGTGAGATAAATATTGAGCGGGTATATTAGAGCTTCTGTCAGTTACATATTAAGCAGGTATATTAGAGCTTCTGTCAGTTACATATTAAGCTGGTATATAAGAGCTTCTATCAGTGAGATAAATATTGAGCGAGTATATTAGAGCTTCTGTCAGTGACAAAAATATTAAGTGGGTATATTAGAGCTTCTTTCTGTCAGTGAGGTAAATATTAAGCGGGTATATTAGAGCTTCTTTCAGTGCCTTACATGTTGAGCGGGTATATTAGAGCTTCTGTCAGTGAGATAAATATTGAACGGGTATATTAGAGCTTCTGTCAGTGACATACATATTAAGCAGGTATATTAGAGCTTCTGTCAGTGACTTAAATATTGAGCAGGTATATTAGAGCTTCTGTCAGTGAGATAAATATTAAGCAGGTATATTGGAGCTTTTGTCAGTGGGATAATATATTGAGCGGGTATATTAGAGCTTCTGTCAGTGACATAATTATTATGCAGGTATATTAGAGCTTCTGTCAGTGCCTTACGCGTTGAGCAGGTATATTAGAGCTTCTGTCAGTGACATAATTATTATGCCAGTATATTAGAGCTTGTCAGTGAGATAAATATTGAGCAGGTATATTAGAGCTTCTGTCAGTGACATAATTCTTAAGCGGGTATATTAGAACTTCTGTCAGTGACAAAAAATATTGAGTGGGTATATTAGAGCTTCTGTCAGTAACTTAAATATTGAGCAGGTATATTAGAGTGTCTGTCAGTGAATTAAATATTAAGCATGTATATTAGAGCTTCTGTCAGTGAGATACATATTAAGCAGGTATATGGCCATTATTTAAATTTCACAAGATGAAATTTATTAGGTTCCCGTGTTTTAAAAAAGTCTTTTGAAATTGGGTAGGAACTAATTTTGGCATGCTTGCCTCCAGCTATTAATTGGCTGGGTTTTCCTAGTGGATGTGCGATTGGCAGCCTGGGATCTGAGGAACTCATTCACAATAATTACAAGCACTCCAGCCACACAGAGCTGGAGGTGCTGGGGAAAAATAGGGGGAGGGACAGAGGGGGTAGGGGTGAGGGGATTACCCCCCTCACCCCTACCACCAATAAGTGGTCTTATTGTAAGTATTGCCCATGAACAGCAATTTGTCTCATTCACCTCATCAAAAGAGATCACTTGAACAGGGTGTCATTTCAGGTTGAATTAATCAATATCTTTGATGAAGTTATTGTAGATTTAAGATTTTCAAGAGTGGGCATGACAGAACATGATCTGAGATTTATTGCAGTGGCATTGGAGAGCTCAAGTGGGGAAAAAAATCAAGACATCAACAGAATAAAACGTGCACCAGCATGATTTTGTGTTCAGCCAACATTGGCAACTGTTTCACATTAAAACACTGCACAGGTATGGTTCAGCCCTGAGTTTCTGTGCTGTTTCCACAGTGTCATTGGAATGCAGTGTGACAGTGTATTTGTAAGACTTGACCATTCAGTCAAGAAAAAAAACATTGTTTGTCAAAATACAGTTTGGTGGTATGTTCACAAGTGATCTTCACAAGCCTGGTTGTTATAAATGGCCTTCAAATAAAAAATAGTTAAGCAATTATTTCCTATTAATCCTTATCCCTCCAAATCAAAAAATGACATAAATAAATAAGTATTGAAATTTTGGGGAGGGGGAGGGGAGTTGGGGCTTAAGCACCTATTCATGAGGTAAAGTAACAATGTCTTTCATCTCGTTTAAATTGCAATGGATCATAAACTATCCTCATTTCTCAAAAGAAACCACTAAATGTCGGCATCCGTTTCCTGGTGAAGTGATATTACTGCTGAGGCTATCAATTCAGAGTGGCGAGGCAATCCACTTTGAGTGGGAGGGCTTGTTCAATAGCTCTTCCCTCCATGGCTCAGGGAAGGGGAAAAAAAGCACTACTCTTGTATTAGATTACGGAAGGCAGCCAAAACATCAATGAATAACCCCAATCACCCTTTGAAAGGATTACATCCATTGACATTTTGACATTTGTATACACAAATTATATCTCTGTTTCTGAAATGCAGAGCTGTCCATCTGTCTGCCAAGAGCTGGGTCCTGGTGAGGGAAAGTTTGCAACATGGTTTCAGTTAATTAGCCAAGACGGGCGCAGGGACGATGGTCACGCTTGTGGGAGCAGGATCACAGCTTCTGGTATGTTTTTTGCACTTTCTGTGAGTTGCCCGTCCTGTCACTTTCAGGCACATTGTGAAAGTGGTCCCCCCTTATCTGAAAATATCTTCTATAGTGGATCATTCCACTATACACTATAGTACACTATAATTCTGCATATGAGTGAATCCATGGAACTTATTTGAAATGATATGTTTATAGTTAAGTAACTATCCTTGCCGGTATATTGCACAAATCAAGCACACCTCATTTGATTTGACAGATCTAGAGAGAAAATGCTGTGAATATGTTTGCTACCTTAGTCTGCATACCAAGGGAAGAGTCAGCAGTTTAGTGTATTTATCGTTACATAGCGCAGGGCACCATATGGAACAGCATTCTACAACAGATAGTAGTCTGTTGAAACTTTGACTCAGCTTCACTTAACTTAAACAATGTCCAGCCCTTTCACATTGGGTGTTTGCACTTTCACACAAGCCACAATATGGAGTAATACATGTCTACACCACTCCCCACTTCACACAATTGTATGTGGAATTTACTGATTACATTAAGAGAGTGCAAATGCTCATTTTCTCAGCTGACATCCCTGGCAGATGTATCCAGCTTCCATAGCCAGAGTAGTAAATATGCCCAATGTATTCAATGTAACTGTGATCATTAATGCATGGTCTTTATGGGAATAAATTACAGTCTGAGTTAGAGACAAACTCAGGGAATTAATATTTTCCACCTGGTAGAAACAAAATGTCAATCTGCCTATTCATCTGCATGTGACACAAGTGTCAAGTGTCAAATCAATCTTTCAAACGCCCAAGGTGTGATAATGCCAACAGTTTTCAATTACTATGACTGTTTATCTATTTATTATTCTCTATTTGTTTGCTTTGAGCAGTTCAGTAGCTAATGAAAAACATTTAAAGTGTAAAAACTGTCAGATGTCTGGGAAATTATCACCTCGTATGAGGTCAAAGCAAGTGCTCAAATTAACACCATAATAAATACTGTTGTTTTCAAAGCTGTGCAGCTGTTCAAAAAATAACAATAATAATAATGATACACAATAAGTTGATGGTGCTGACCACATATTGGGCAGAGAGGTTTTAAAATATTTTATGCTTGCATCAAAAGTAACAGTAATCTGTAATAGTTTATAAATGTTTATTTATGCTGGAAAAGTAATGGCAGCTATGGTTCCTGTGAAAAAAACTATGTCTTCCTAATTTATTTTTCAGCAGACTTCTCTAATTAACTGTCATTTTGTAGTTTTGAGCCCAAAGAAGAAACAGCATGCTAACTCGATTCTTAGCAGAGTGCAAGTTAATTGAATTTGGTACATGTCACAAATTATGAATATGGGATCACTCGCAAATACTGATGTTTAAAAGAAAAAGATGATAGATGTATATAGCTTTCCATCTGTTCTTCCAATAATGCTGAGTGCTAAAATGATTTTAGAACTTTTTAGCAGTTTTACACTCATAAGGGTTCTTGTCTATTTGTTTCCTGTAGAGTGCACTTTAACATGCAAATACGTTCTCCACTTATCAAGAACGAGGTATGTGCCAACCAAAGTTAAATAAAGACATACTAACATCCAACAACTGCAATACCACTATGCAGTGCCAGCCACCTTCTTATTGCACAATTAGAAAAGGTAATCCGCTTTTGCATCAGAAATTACTTCACAACAATGGTACTTATGCATAGTTACTAACAATACATATGGTGAAACTACGCAAATGCTGCTGCACAATTGTCATTCGATAAGGAAATACATGAAAGACTGACATTCACACAAACTGTTTAGGTACGTTGTAGTACTCTGGTTAGTAAAGGGTAAATGAGGAATCACCAAAATATAGTCCTACAACACTGATACAATTTAATGCTTGCCTTCACACATTTTTAAAACACTGGGGGCACCTTATTTTAAATCAAATAAGATTGTATCAAGTATTTGGCCTTGTGAGTATCCATACACTTAGTTCTGCTTTCTCATTAATTACTATTCACTGTCGTGTCTGCTTTGATAAATTCCCAAGACTGCCTTTATCCTCTCGCCTCCATTTTTATTTATTTATTTTTCCAACTGTAATTTATTCTTCAGAGGGAAGAAAAGCTGTTCTGTTGTGCTTTCCTCAGGAGAGTCCAAAGTAAATAGCAGTCACTTGAGATCTGTTATTACCTAATAAAGAGTTTTTGGAGAGACTTGCATTTAGAATGCCGTGTTGGTAAATAAGGAATGTGTATGTTCATTAAGTAGAAGAGAGGAATGAAAGGCAAAATTGGAGGTTTGATTTCTCCATTGTCTACATATGCATCGACTAGTAATGGGAAAGCAACACTTCATGAACCCTAAAATGGGTGGAAAAGCCATGTGTTTCCTGATTTGAATCAGTCATTTTGTTGTGCTGTGGATAGCAAACTCATGATTGGTTTGAGGGGCTAGTGAGTGGCTTGGCCAGCGCAGGAGACTGTCCTGAGTGCAGGCTGAGCCCTATGACCCTATTTGTGAGCCCAGCCATGTCATTAGCCAGCAATGAACAGGAGCCCACAGCAGTGGAACACATGGATTCACTATGTCTATGTATGGGACAGATTGAAATGGCTGCCTCAAGCTTTCCTACATAGAGAGTTTGTCACTGTGAGGCAAGCCTAACATGCAATTGGAAATTCCAAAAAACAGGGCATAAAAGCAGAAAAAACAAGCAAACAGAACAAATTAAAACATTTAAAAAGTGAGCAATTGACAGCATAGGATCACTCTAAACATTATGGGGTTCATGAAGCCTCATTCTCCCAAGCTCTCATGAAGCTTCATATTTTCCATTTGACAGATTTTGTTATGCCTGATAGGACTGGGACTAAAATGACAATAAAACAGTGTGCCTGTTGACAAAAGGTAATGTCATTTCAGTGCATGTAATGAGCACCTGTAGACAAAATTGGAATCATTGCTTCGGTAAGGGCACATCTGTTTACCCTCAAGCAAGGTACTTCACCTGAATTGTTTCGGGAACATTCTGGTATGTAAATGAATTACACTGACAACGCAAGCTACTCAACATGAGTCACCCAGGATGAGTGTTTTCTAAGCAAATAAAGAAAAAACTAACCCTTATCTCCACAGCACAGTACAGTTATCGTGCTTTAGGTTGCTGTTTTCCTTTTGCCTTTTTCTGTTTTTTGAACCAGCTATTTTTTCTGTTCTACAATAGACCCAGCCAGGCACCAACCTGTGAGTCACCAAGAGGCAGTATGCCTTGAAGCCATCTTAAATTGAACTTTCATTTCAGGGGATTTGTCATATCCAATACCTGGGTCCACAAATAAGCCCAAAAAGCAAATGTGTGACATTAGCACACTACATGCATTAGCTTGATGGCAGAGAGATAACTGCAGGAAGGCAGAGGAAGTATGAGAAGGTAGAGGCATATGAAATGTCTGGGTATTTTTAGATCTATTTTTTCTCATAAAATCTGACCTACTAAATGACTTCCTCCTGGAAGGAAAGAGTAGGTGTACAGATGAAAAGCTGAAAGCATCATGTCTCTCTGCAGGGTTGTAGGAGGTGAGTCAGAATACACGGTGAATTGGGCTTGTAACTAGATGGTTGTCCGTGTGAATCCTGGGTGCAACACTAGTGTTGTAATCATAAACAATGTTGTGAACTAGGGGTGTCCCCGACTAAGAATTTACATAGTCGAATCTGATTCGTTAAGTCTTGCCTATTGTCAACTGATCATCGAATCATGTTTTTTTTCCCCTCATTGATCCATATTCTCATTTGCGACATTGGCTTCCATTTTTTTCCACACCAGACAAAAGAGCTGAAAAGCCCAGTTAAACAATTTGTCGCACACAGAAGCAACTTGATAATGAAACGACCAAAACTGAAACAAGGCCACTGTCAAGTGTCGGCATATCAAACATCAAACAAAGTGGCATATGAAAAATGACCATGACAAAATATAGGTTTAAATAACAAAGGCGCTAACACATGCCTTTTTTAAGTTAAGGTGAATCCCTAAAAGCTATAAATTAAAGGCAATATGGAATAAACATTATTCGTTAAATGATTCCTTAACATTAACATAAAATGAACATTTTAATGCCATGAAGTGTAGAACAGTGTCAACGTTAATGTTTGTGTGCTTGCGAAAGCTACAGCATGAGATTGCTTAATTAACAAGGATAGCAATTTTAATAATTAAGTGGCAAGTAATCCCAAAGCTTTCTCTTAAATGTTTCACATTATAGCTTTCTTGTGTTACAATATTCAAATTACAAAACGGAGCTAATTTTAGTTCAATCAATTTAAATTACTGAGAATAAACTTTTAGGTTAGGTTGAGTGCAATGAACAATAATGTTTAGAACACAGACCTCACAAAAGCTGTGATGTGTCATGAGCATTTAACGTAATTTAAATTGATAAATGCCATCCTTGTAAATTAAACAATCTCACGCAAGCACACAAACTACAGACAATCTGCGCTGTTTCACGAGCATAATAATTTACTCTATGTATGCAGTTGGTGTCGATTATTCTGTGAATTATTAGTTTTATTGTTAATCAAAGAGGATAAAGGGGAACAGGTTGAAAGTAATGACAGATTTAAAGGTAGTGTTCGGGCTTCCCGTTTCCAGCTCACCAGCCGCCACAACTTGACACAACTTGCATTAGACTTTTTTTGGATCATCTTTGACTTGTTCAAAATGCTACCACACTTTTGAAGCTTTTTTTTCCCCCAGTGAGCTATTAGGTAGCTAAAAAGATTTAAAGCCCAGCCAAGATACTGCTCCGATGGTCCCGCAAAATTGGATAGTGCAACTTAGTCTACCATGGTGATTTATTCACGCACACTAAGGAGATTGATTAAAAGCACATGAGTTATTTTCCAATTTTTATTAACAGTATTATTAATAGGCTGATATTTATACCAAAATAGGCTATATATCATGATTTTTTGGGAGAAACCAAGCAATTCTATGTAAAATCAGACATTCAGCACCCCCATATAGCCAGAATGGAATGATCCTTGTTTCAAAACCACATTTTGCAACAATTCGACTGTGAGATTGACAGTCGAATCAGGCTCCTTAAATCGAATCATCGAATGGTTGACTATTCAGGGTCACCCCTGTTGTGAACCTGCATTGCCTTAGTAAACATCCAGCTCCATTAATGGGCCACATATCACATCTTGCCTTCATATGCCACCTGAATGAGCAAAGGAAATGGGTGATTTAGTCTAGTGCAAACCAGTTGTGAAGTTTGCAGCTGAAAGGGTCATGGAATTGAGTCAAGAGTATGGCTAACTGACTCTGTAAGTCAGGTGGGACAAGGACATCTGAAAGGCAAATAAAAGCGTTATTATTATTATTATTATTATTATTATTATTATTATTATTATTATTTTTTTTTTTATTATTATTATTATCATTATTATTATTATGCAATACCACGCCCATTCATTCAAAGGGGCAATGTGGCTCATGTTTTTGTGTCCTTCATTCTGAGATTACTATGGCTATTCTCCATACATGCATTATGTAGATATTATAAATGATTGATAGAAAGGGCAGAAGAGGCTAAGAGACCCGGGGAAGAGCTGATAGGGTAGCGCAGAGTGCAAGCATGTGACATTAATAAAAAAGTTGCTCCATTATTTACGTAACCTAATAATTTATACATGTGGTCTCAAATCGATTGAATGCCCACGGATCGGCCAGGCTAAATTATTCATCAGCCCGCACATGCGGGGAGCTCACTGTACTTTGCAAAGGGACTTATTTTACACTTCGCCCGCTCTTGATTCATGCAGATCTCTCTCTCTCTCTCTCTCTCTCTCTCTCGCTGAGTAAATTTCAGTGTCTCTTCACCGACTGAATGCTGGCAAAGTGCACGTGCTTCAAAATGCAAATGTTTGTTGGTCTGACCACCCTCTAGAAGTGCGAACTCGTTTTCTCTTTCTTTTCCCCCTTCTCCTGTTTTCATTATTAAAACATGAAGGCAGACTTTGCGGCTGTGTAAGGCAGATTAACTCCCATTGCCAAAACATGCGTGTTACACAATGTAATGCACAGTGATGTGTAACGGGTGTAGAGGCAAGCTACACCCGATACAGATGCGATGTTCTGCACTGCGATCTCTGTTCGCTATCGGGAGGTGGTTTGCTTTGTACAGTAATACTGGAGCTGTGTGTCAAATTATCAAACTCTCCAACATTGGGGGAGTGTCCATCATTCTATAACGTAAAACCTTATCCCTGAAATGTATAAATCTAAGATCGCGGTAACAGTTAATATGAAGACTGTCCGACTACATCATGTTTGTTATTTCCCGTTCATTTCAGCGTAAATTTGTTGATTATCAACTCTGTGAATCAGATGAGAGGCAGGCTGCTTTCTGGACAGTCAAACAGGATACATATGGGTAAATGATTGGCCTTCTACAGCAGCGTCTTTATTATCCCCAAACAACTGTTGTTAAACATCGCACTGTCATGAATGTATTGCGTATGTTGCAGTAGTTTCGGTAGCATCTGGGCCAACTCCACGAGAGCGCACAGGGGGAACAATATTCCTCATGTGGTCCGTTTTGTTTATGGCCTCAAGTAAAATGGACGCTTCAAACACGTTGATAATTTGCGAACACTGTCGGATTGCATTGTCCGATTATCATAATAATTCACCAAATACGACAAAAAAAAAAAAAATGGAAAATGATCACATTCCAACAGGCACATGCACTGTTGTGAATGTTGACCATGTATGGATATACGTGTACAATTTGTCCGATCACTAATAAATGTTAGTGGATTTATGCTGTGAAATTGTGCACTGTAGTGAATGTATGGATATATATGTACATTTTGTCCAGAAGCATCAAGACAGCAAATTACCCACCTGTTGGAGGAATGACTGGATGAAGGAATCGACCACATTCCCTACATTCCACCTGTAATTTAAGATATAATTCATTTCAATAGTTTACATTGAGTCTCTTAAATAAATGAGGTGTGACACTAGAACTTTGATTTAATAATGAATCATTACATAATCTATATATAATGTATTAAAATTGTATTAAAATTGTATGCAACTCATTATTGGTAAACAATGAATATAAATGTAAAGGTGTGCTGAAATTTTCTACTATACCTCTCCAATTATTTTGAACATTAAAATGACTAAAATTACTATGTTATTGATGTTCCTTACATGACTGTGCAGTCTTCCAAAACAACTTTCTGTGAACATAAAGGGAACTATATGGAATGCTTTCTGGGTAACTTTTATAAACATCAAGCGAACACTCATATCAAACATTTCCTCAATAGCTTAAGACATTGTGTGAATGTTATCTTGACATCAGAGAAACTTCCTGGGAACCAAAATAACATTAGGGGAATATTTCAAACATTTTTGAAATATCTGTTCTCGCAACTCAAAAACAGCATTCATCAGATTGCCGAGGGGACATCGGTGAAACTCTGCCAACCAGGCTGAATACCCATCATTTTGGGCATTTTTTTGAGGGTTGCACCCTCTAAAGTTAACTATTTTGGATTACTCCAGATCTTATGCTGAAATATTACTGGATAAATACCTTCCATACTATTATTAACTTAACACCACAGCAGACTGAACAGAACTCCACCCTTTACAGTGCAGGGGTGGATAGGAATATCTCCAGCTAAAAAAAAACTGTGTCTTTTGAATACATTTTGAGCTACAGTGTAGCAATACCTGGGAGCATGAATGTGTGTTTTTTGAACTTACCTCAATGTATATGTAAAGGTTGTGGTAATTCTTTTGGAAAAAGTGTGAGCTTTGTAACACGGTATGACATTAGAGGTACAGTAATGTTTTTGATCAGGTAGAAGGCTGAGAGGGACATTGGCTCAAAGGGGAAATTTTTCCTGATCAGTACAGAAAAAAAAAAAAAAGTATTGCCCTCAACTGTTTGAGCCAAATTATGCTGAAAAAGTCAACACTTGGTTTGTGAGTGTGTGTGTGTGTGTGTGTGTGTGTGTGTTAAAGGGAAATACTTATTCTATGAAACACCAATAATATTGCATTATGTTTTAATGCATATGACATAATGAGCAAAACTGCTAGTGGTTAGAACTTTAGCTTGAAGGGAATGGGAGTGGTAGGAAATGTTTGTATCAAACTTTAGGCAGCATTTTGCATAGGCCTGCAGCCTTGTCGTTGAGCGGAAAAGAACCAGAGTATTGTTTTCAAACTCTCTGAATCTAAAACTGAAATCTCAAACCCATTCTTAAAGTATTATTTTATTGTAAGTGAGCAGCTAGAACTATATTTTATGTTTTTGCCTTTTCCTTCCTTTCCTCCATTGATTTCTTCCTGTGGTACCCGGTATTATTTCACTTTTCCATCATGGCTTAACTGCTCATGACTCAAGGTCTGAACTGGTGACCATTAGTACTGTGGAGTTTTCATTTGTTCCTGCTGGTTTTTTTTAGGTTGTTGTTTGGTTTTGGCTCCATGTGCTGTTTTGTTTTATGTTGGCTCTACAATAGGACCACTGAGTCTGCAGAGGAATTACATTATATATGCTTCTTATCCCTCTCCTTATTTGCACATGCTCACTGACTGTTTTACCCTAGTGCTCATAACTGCATTTCTGAAACACTGTTCCCCAACTCTTGCTTTCTGCTAATTTTCTGTATGTTTCATAAAATGTTACAAAAGTGCAGAATATCACATTTCTTTAAAAGAAACAGGCCTGCATCGATGCTTCATATCAACATTGAGGGTAATTGCTACCTTTTTATTTACATTAACATTCTTACATTAACATATCTACATTAGCCTTCTATTGTATTTTTATTTTAATAGTTTTTTTCCACTTTAACATTGTTACATTTGCAGCTCTGTGCCTATATCATGGGTGTAATGGATGAACTGTATTCTGCTATGCTTAGCCTTTTAAGTCACATTGCATAAGCTGACCTCTAAAGAAATAATGAATTCATTTGTATTTTTATTTCTTTTTCTTTAAGGTCATATAGCCACATGGCAATTCCGTCAGTCTTCACTCCACTCCCTAACACCCTACCTTAAAATAAATGCCAATACTACCAGTGAAAATGGCTGTGTCCCAATACAAAGTCAGCTGCCTTAGAAGGCAGCATATGAAGGGAGCATTTTCACTATTTTCACAATTTTGCACACTTGCCCTTCGTAGGCTTGTCCCAAACCAATGTCATTATAAAATGCGTCCTTCTTCAGTTAAATTTGAAGGCAGCATCCGATGTATCCTTCGCCAGGTAGAGTATCCCATAAGTATCCCTTTGCGATTACCTCAGGCTTCTCAACTTCCGTTAAATTAATGGCAGCTGAAAACACCACAGTGGTAGATGCGGTGGTAGCAGAGGAGGTCATTATAAATGTCCGTACACAGTGAACTCAATAATTTGTGGCGGTTATATCTAAAAAATACATTGTAATTATTTAATACACTGGAATAATGTATGTAACGTTTTTAAGCCTTGGTGAGTTTTCCGTGAACTAGCTAGCTAGCTTGCTAGTAATCACATTACTTTCCAATAGAACAAGCTAGCTATCTAGCTCACATAGCGGTAGTTTGGTTGTCCATTGAACAAAGGTGAAGTCTTTCACAGCTACTGAAATACTTAACATGATATTCTGATTAAATTGAAAAAAGTAACTGATCTAGTGGCTAATTATTTAGTTACACGAACGTTAATATAATTTTCTCTCCAGGGATGCAAACGATCTATGACATCATCCTGCCGTCAAAGTGTGTCCTATTTCGTTGCCTTTTGAGGTTCCATTTCCATTAGGATGCTACCTTATAAGGGAGCTCACTTATAAGGATGCAGGCAGCTGACTAGGGCGTAGTCACACTAGGCCCAGTTGCTTTGTACCGTGCCCAAGCACGATACTCCCCCTTCCCCACTCCCCCGCTGGCCCATGCTCACATAGCACTTTTTTTTTAATTTATTTCAATTAAACAGTGAAACAAACAATGGGTACAAGCAAAAACAACAGTATCATCACTAAAATCATGTAATACAGAGTAAAGAGGAACAAAAATAAGGAGCAACAAGGAAAGAAAAAGAAAACAACAAAAATTATAATGAAAAAGGATACCACAAACATTAACACAAAAAAGACTAATTAAAACATACAGTAGGCATTATACAGTCATTAAGCTGTCATAATATTTTATAAACAGAACTTTTTTTTATCATTTACCATTCTAAGAGACAACAAGAGATATTCAAATTCTATTAAAAATACATTCAGTTTTGGAATGGTTTTAAGATATTTGTGTTTGTGGATGAAAAATTTACTTGAGAGAATCAAATAGTGACAAATTCAATAGTTTTGTTGTGATGTGTGAAGTAACAAAGGACATCTTTTTTGTGAATAAATACAATCTATTCAGAAAATGAGCAATGTGGTTTTTTAGATCTACCCAGAAATTATGGACAACATTACATTCATAGAAGATATGAATGATAGATTCTTCAATATCACAGAAAGGACACTTATTTTCTATAGCCATGTATTTAGATAATATTGCATTACATGGGTAAATTTTGTGTAAAATTTTGAAATGTGTTTCTTTTATTTTATTAGAGATACAAAATTTATGTGGCAATAAGCAAGCTTTCTTCCAATCAATATCATAAATTAAATAATTCCAGAAAAAATTTCCTCTAGGAGAACATTTCTTTTTGGCATGGAGAGTGTTCCGTATGAACTTATTGTTGCATTTTCTGTCAAGAAGTGGACATCCCTCTATAATAAGTTGAGAGTCAATTCTTACATCTTTACCATACGATAAGTGGTATTTCATTAACTGAATGATACCAGAAGGAATAGCCTTACATATAAGACTAAATTCTTTGTATCGTACAGGAAATTGATAGGTTTTTAGGAATTTGTCATAAGAGAGAAAGTTTCCATCTTTATCAAATAAGTCTAAAACAAAGGAGATGCCTTTCGCACGCCAGGAAGGAGAGAAGATAGATTTGTTCTTTATTGTGATGTCCTTGTTGTTCCACAAAAAGGGCTTTATGAGGGGAAAAATTGAATATAGTTTCCATGCTAAAAGAGCTTGTTCATGAAACTTAGGGAGTTTTAGAGGAAGTTTAGCAGGTGCGTAGTTACATTTCAGCAGATACTGTAAACCACCAAATTTTTTAAAGATTTAACATGGGATAAAATACCATAAAGAACCTTCACCTTCCAGCAAACATCTTTTTAATTAATTGATTTTGAAGGTATTGTTAATGTCCATGAAATCGACAACTTCAAGACCACCTTCTGATCTAACGTTTGGCAAAACAGATTTATTCAACTTATGTTGCTTGTTACGCCATATAAAATTTAAAAGGGCTTTATTAATGTCTTTACAGGTTGAGTCTGTAACACATAAGGACAGGGCCGGATGAACAAATCGAGAGAGACCTTCTGCCTTTGAAAGAAGAACTCTATCAATAATAGAAAGGTTTCTCTGAAGCCAGTTATTAAAAATGTTTTTTGCTCTTATCAGTCGAGGGAAGAAATTGAGATGTTGTCGCACAGTAAGATTTTTGCTGATGTGTACTGCTAAATAATTTGACACCATCTTTCACTGGGATATCATTAATCAATTGGTCATTTGAGTTGTGAAGCCATAATATTTTACACTTATGTAAGTTCAAATTTAGACCCAAAGCTTGAGAAAAGGATTTAATGGAGTTAAGAGCAGCAGGAATTTGATCCTTGTCCTTTAAAAACAATTTTGTGACATCAGCAAGCTGAGAGATCTTAATATCTCTTCCAAAAATTGATATACTTTTTATATCTGGATTATTTAGGAAACTAATTGACAGTAATTCCACAGCCAAAATGAACAGAAAAGCAGAGATCGGGCATCCCTGTCGAACACCATGGTGAATACAAAATCTTTTGGAAGTGTTTTGGTTTATAATAATAGAACTATTAATATCATTATAAAACATTTTGATGGTGGAGATGAAGTTAGAACCAAAGCCAAATGCCTTTAGGGAGCCAAATACAAATTTGTGTTCTACTGTATCAAAAGCTTTGCATAAGTCTAGGAATAGAATAATAGCGTCTGAATCTATTGAATCGGCATAATCAACCAAGTGTAGAACTAATCTTATATTACAACTTCTATGGCGACCTTTCATGAAACCTGTTTGAGTCTCATTGATGAGGTGGTTTAAACCTTTTTTGAGTCTGTTGGCATAAATTAATGCAATCCATTTATAGTCTGTAGTTAGTAAGGTTATTGGATGCCAGTTATCTATATAAAGTGGGTCTTTCTCAGGTTTTGGAATTAAGGAAATAACCCCTTTCTTCATAGTGGTCACCATTTCTTCATTCTTTAGACATTCACTAAACAAATTAAGAATTGGTTTCTCTAAGAGATCCCAGAAGTGTAAATAAAATTCAACGGGAAGACCATCTATGCCTGGTGCTTTACCTTTCTTCATAGATTTTGGAGCATCAATTAATTCTGATACAGAGAGTTCCACATCACATAAGGATTTTGACTGTGCACTTAAAAGGCAAAGTTGTAAAAAAGGCAAAGTTGTAAAAAGGCCTGTCTTCTTGAAAACCAGATTTATACAGGTTTTCGTAAAAAGTAGAAACAAAGTCAAAAATTTGAGTGGGGTCTTTACATAAAACATCATCAATGTTTAAAGCAGACAAAGACTTCCTTATATAATATATATTTTTTTTCAAGAGCAAAAAAAGTAGCTAGTATTTTTTTCTCCTTCCTCAACCCATTTTGCTCTGGATCTGATGAAAGAACCCCTGGCTAAATCAGTGTACAAATTGTCAAATTCTAATTGAGAGGTTTCTAATTCCATGACTTCTTCTGCAGAGAGATTATCTTTTTTTAAAAGACTATCAAGCCTCAACATTAGCTCAGATTCTTTTAAATGTTTGTGTTTCTTCAGCTCTTTACTCCATTTGATGGCAAGATAGCTAACTTTGAATTTGAACAGTTCCCATTTACTCCCATGCGTTATGTTTGTGTTATTAGAAGCAAAACACTCCCCCAAACACTCTTTCACACAGTTGTTAAAGATTGCATCATCTAAAAGTGATGTGTTTAGTTTCCAATATCCTCGACGACCATTGGATATATCAGACGTTTGTTACTTGAGCGATATCAACTTATGGTCAGTTAACGGAGCATGAAGATGACAAACATCTTTTACGTGTTGTAAGGGGGGGGGAATAATACATGTCTATTCTACATTTGACAGACCTTGAGCTGTTGCACCATGTGAAATCTTGAATGTTGTTATTGATGAATTGCCAAGTGTCAATCACAGTCAATTTACTACATAAGGATGAGATAATGTCATATTTTTTAGAGCAATGGGCTGATCATGGGGGGAGTCTGTCTATGAAATAGTCAGGCGTTTCATTAAAGTCTCCCGCTAAAATAATCCGTGCGTTAGTGTACTTATTTTGTAATTCAATTATCTTGTCAGCGAAATCAGAGAAGAAAACCTTATTTGTGTTATTAGAATTATATCCATAAACATTGCATAAAATAAAGCAGGTATTATCAAGACTGGCAATCAATATCACCCAGCTTCCATCTTTGGACATAAGTGACTCAGTGACATCGCCTCTAAACTTGTGAAGTAAAATCATAGCACCAGCAGAATGGTTTTATCCATGGCTGAAATAAATGGAATATCCCCATTGTGACTTACAAAATCTGCAATCAGAATCACAAGAATGAGTCTCCTGAACCAGGATAAAATCTGCTTCCGTATGTTTGCAAAACAAGAAAAGTGCTTTTCTTTTTGTTGTATCTCTTAAACCCCTTACATTTAAGGACACAACATGAATTGAGCTGAATTCAAAATTCTGCCTAATCTCACAACAGAAAAAATAATTTAAAAAGACAAAACAGAAACAAAAAGAATTAACAAAAGAGTAACTGTATAACTGGTTAAACTAGCAAGCTGTAAGTTTGCATTAGCCTTGAATCAGTAAGTAATCGCATCCTCTGCTGTTATATCAGCTAATAATAGCAAAGAAAAAACTCTTACAGTTATTTATTTCACCTCCTGACAGTCAATCTTCTGGCCTTCAATGTAAGCGAAGGGACCTCTGAACGAAGCTTTCTTCACCAATGGCCAAAGTTTCTCTCTAGCAACCGTGTGCTCCGGTGTCAGAGCCTCCTTAATGCGAAGATTGCTGTCATACAGGAATTTGGAATCCTTTGCCTCACGCCAGACAATGTCCTTGAAGAATCTCATGGAAAATCTTATAATCATTGTACGGGAAGAACCATCCTTTCTCTTGGGACCCTGACAATAGACAACGTCAACCACATTTGGCAACATGTTGCTAATCCTAGGAGCAAGTTTTGAAAGAATGTCAATAGCGTTTTTTTAATGTCCTCACCATTCTCCTCTTTCACCCCATGTAATTTCAAATTCCATTGTCTGCTGTGACGTTGCATCTCATTCATTTTCATTTTTAGCTGAAGGTTTTTCTTTTGCAGTTTCTCAATTTTAGAATCTATCTTTTGTAATTTTTTGCTGTGTATGGTTACCTGGTTTAGCAGGGTTTGTACAGTAGCCATGAGCGTGTCCATAGCTTTGGCAGTGGCCTCAGAAGATTTCTCAATTGAGGAAAGCTTCTCGAGGATGATACAAGACATTTCATTCGAGTCGTTATTGACTGCCCTGAATTTGGAAGGAGAGCTTTTACTGGGAGTAAGAGGAAAGGGTTGTTTGATTAAGTCGTCTTCGCAAGAGCTACACTCATCAGTGTCGTTGCTAGCATCTGTGGCAATTAGCATATGCTTAGCCATGCTCTGTCTTTTACGGTTCTTTTTTCCCATGAAACTACGTGAAACACGGGTATAGATCACCTTTTGTATTAAATAAACGAAAAACAGATTCAGATAGCGAACAGAGTGAAAAGTTCAACAAGCAGTAATCACATACAGCCGTTCAAATACTCCCGCTCACAGTGATGCCATCTTGGCCGCTCACATTGCGCTTAATGTTCTGGGCCCAAGCACGCTTGCGTCATCATGATGTGACTTTTTGTGCTGCGGGAAAGTGCTCTCCCACAGCACAACGGAGTTCATGATTGTACTTAGTTTGTGGCATATTGGGGGTTGTTTTGGGCACAGTGACACACGGCCCTCTCACATGCCTTATAGATTTATCGATTATGCAACGCAGCGATTTTCAGTTAATCGTGCTGCATGTATAAGAAGATCTTAATGGAGGCATCTGACGTTTCAGTCATTACGCTAAGGGATAGATTAGTATTTTGTGTCAGATTACAGTAGCCTAATCACAATAATGTTAGCTAATGTTAACCAGTTAGGGCTACTACTTGTGTGTGCGCTACTGTCATCATTACAACAACAAACATCTTCTATTACTACAGTAATAGAAATACACTATTCTATTCTAATAGTGGACAGTACACTTAGTACACAGTACACTTTTCTATTCATTCGAGAATATTTGGGTTAATAACGGGTCTGGTTCTAACCTTATTGATAAACATGAATTGTAGTCGGCGAGTAAAGCTCCAAATTCCTCCCTTAATGTCAGCTGCCTCCGTAAAAATCTTCTTATATGTGCTGCAATATTAAGAAAATCACTGCATTGCATAATCGATGCTAACTGGCTATGGAGCTAACGTTAGCTATCTAGCGATAGATTTGACAAACATAGCTAGTTAGCTAACAGGCTACCTATCTGAATGATTGTTGAAGACTAGCTACTTAAACAGGTTGGCTGCTTCATTTGTGATACTCTGACTAAGCCCCTGACAACTGCAATGCTTACATGGCCACGGAAAGTATGGTTACTTTTATTTCGCTTTCTAGTAATCAAGCTAATGTGGGGATCCACAGAGTTATTTTTAGGTATAGATCTACAGAGCTAACCAATCAAACATCATTTTGGAGGTAGCCAGCTTGTTATATTTAAGGACATCAGCTAGCTAGTCAAATGATGGTTTAAAGGATTTATTATGACTGGGCATGTAACTAACAGATATCCAGCTAACTGTTGCTATAACGGATATATTTGTTAAATGGGACAGTCGCAACATTGACGTCATGTTCGCGTTCTGTGCTCGGGCACAGTTGGTGATCACACTGATGCGTACTGTGCCCGAGTCCAAGTGAAGTGTGCCCAAGCCCACCTCTTCAAGCAGGCCCAGGCACAGTACGGAGCGATCACACTAGTCAAACGAACTGGACTTTGGGGGTCAAACGTGCTCAGGCACGGTACAGATCGCCTAGTGTGAGTACACCTTTAGTATTGGGACACAGCCAATAATTCTGCTATGACTACAACAAAGTCTGGTGCCGCATGGAAGCACAACACGGGCAAATTACAAGGGAGGATCAAGCATCAGGCTCTCTCAGAACATCCAACCCATCGACTAGGCTAGTCTGCAAACGATGGTTTTCGGCTACAGACATCTCTCTTTCGACACAGACAAGGGGCCCGTGAACACTGAACACAAGGTTCTTACAAAAGCCTGAGACTTTGGATCATTAATCACCTGCCATCCTCCTGGAGGAAAGGCTTTGAAATCCGAGGGACGTCAAGCTTCCCTGAGAATGTCACCGATCCTGGATTTAAAATGTACAGCCTCTATCTTTTAATAAGCTTAACACAATTCAATCCAGTTTGTTTCTCTCTTTTTTGGTACATATGTTATTATTTCTCATCCCTAAAACAGGCAAATCCTGTATTGTTTTGACTGTTTTAAAAATGCTCTCCAAACAGAACAATGTGTAATCGCTGAGATAGTTTCTGTTAATACTTCGTTTGGGGAGTTACCAAATACACTTGAAACCCACAGCTACAAAACTATGAATTCAATCTATGAAGGCTTGAGGATTTGTTGTATTGCATATGCAAACCTGTCATTGGTTGTGGGTAAGGCACCATTAGTAGAAAATGTCCAGAATGTCCCAGATCATTAAACATATAAATATCATTTTGGTTCAGACACAGGGCTGTCAATGATTTACAGTATTTTATAGACATCTGAACAGAGCAAAATGTGTTCTAATTAAAAAAAAACTCTTAAGTCTCAATGAAATGGCTTTAATAAAGCTTGAAATAATGATAGTAATAATATTATACATATTAGGACAACTCTTTCCTCACCATAGGAAGCCTTCTGCATCAGCAGCTGTTCTCGTCTTACTGTGGGTAGTGGTCAAATAAGGGATTGCCCAGATACTGTAAAGAGGAATAAGGACATAAATGAATACTGTTCTGAAATGATCCATCCCAGGCCAAAGGCGTAGGGGATTCAACTTATATGAGTACTGTATTGTCTCTGTCCCTCAGTAATGGATTGTGCTTGAAATAGAAGGCATCAGCCATTTAATTTTGCTTGGACAATACAGCCCTTCTGGCCCTATGCAGTATGACCAATGTGCAAGATTGTACCAGCCCTGAGCTTGAGCACTGATCATGCCACTGGCATTCAGCTCCCTGTTTTTTTGGGACCAGAATTGACGCAGGCATTCAGCCAGCCATGCAGGGGGCAGCAACGGTTATGCACTGTGGTCCACTGGTGCACAAAATGTCACTGTGATTAAAGTGAAGATGGTCGATCCGTGACGACCGCTCCCTCTCAGGGGAACTGGTTTGAATGTCACCACAAATCTCTGCCAGTTTCCCCAACCTGTCCCCATTGATTTAGATTTCTGGGGGGAGCTGCTGGTGAATAAATATCAACATCCGTGTAGCTTGCAGCATCCATCATGCACTCTTGCACATGCTGCAGGCTACAGTGGGAAAAGGACAACAGACAACAGACAAAGTACATGTAAGAGGGAAGTTTAAAAAAAACGAAAAGGAGTCAATTAAGTTGAGTGGACTTGGGGCATTTTGGAGAGGCGAGAAATGTTGCACCAGGAATTCCTTGATTAATAGCCTAATATATTATCTGGGGGGGGGTTTGTGACATCAGTAGTGGAAGCCTTTGCCAGTAATGGGCGAATCCCCTCCCGCAGCTGGCTTTGGTGTCAGAGCCATGAATCTGCCAACTCTCCTCTGAAGCAAAGAGGCCTCAGAGAGCTCTTGCTATGTTTGTGCGCAGCACCTCCATGGCAAGGCCGCTGTCCGTGGCAGCTACATGCTGAATTAGGAGGCTGTGCCTCTGTGCCCTGTGATGTGATAGGTTAGAGTCCAGAGAACACCCCAGTGTACTCAGGCAAACAATACACAAATCAACACATGCAGATACATCTGCCCTCAGAAATACAGCTACGAAAAAAGCCATGGATGCCCAAGCTGTTACTAACTTCTGATGGAGTACGGCCATTGGTAACATTCCTTCTTTAGATGCAATCATATCATCACGAGCGTTTCCTCATTGTGTCAACTCACACATTTTTTTTTTTAACATTACATCATTCATAGATGTTTGTCAGGGTCAAAGTTTGAGGGGAATCAGACGAAATACATCTTTCTAGTGCTTGGCCCTCAGGTGAGTCTTGAGTTAGGCAGGCAGTTTTTAAACTTCTTATGCTGTTTTTATGCTGTCCTCATTTCTTTAGATGAACTTGGTTCTAGTTATGGCAGCACTGCACAGGGATATGGGTGTTAGCGGTCTGTGTGGGCCCCTGTGGCCCCTTGTGTTGATCTATACAAGTACTATAACAGTATGGCTGTGTCTGTGAATCCTTCAGAGCTGATTGGAGGGTCCTGATTGAAAATACCCCTTTATGCAAATGAGATACAGCAGTACTTTATTTTTCATTGACAAATGAAGATTATTTGTGATCAATAAACATGTCTAGCTGAACCACAGTCAAGATCCAATTAGTTTGTTCCAATTTATTGTGTAATGCGCACACACACACACACACACACACACACACACACACAAACATACATTTGTGCTGTCTCAGGGAAATAGAAGGGAAAAAGCTAAAATGATATGTGATATTATAAGCTCTTGGCCAGACACATTAATAAAGATATGAGATGCAAAGCCGGTGAACATTTGGATAATGAATGTGTGCTGTTTACCACTCTGTTTTGGGACCCAGGTACCTCACTGATGGAGAAGAGCTCATTGCCTCTGCAGGAATTCAGCACTGATTAATGTTCTTCTTACAGGCAAATAACATCTCACAAATAGCACTTAATCTCTGGGTCTAACACTGGGCTTTTAATATTTGGAAGCATGAGACATTTTTTCAGAAATTAAAAGTATGCAGTGGTTTATGGTTGTGGTTTATCTAGGAGGGAAGAAACATGCTTGTTTTTTATTAATATGCTGTAGATCAGGTCAGTTTGGATTCTGGGACCTTTGAGGCCATTTACTAAAGTGGACCATGCTTTATTCTAGTCATTGTGCAGTTAATATAACTTATTTTACCCCCTCTTTACAGAGTCAAGGGTGAACTTTCATCCTTTCCCATATAGTAAGGAGTGCTGTCAACCATCAGCAATCAACTTTGAGAGTTTTTAAACCTATAGCTCGTGTGTGAATACTAGTGGTTGTGATGCTAATACAGGGTGCTGAAGTTGTTGTCTCTCATACTGTAATGAACACACAGGAAATGTTACGGATTCATATATTCATATATTTCATACATTCTGTTGATGCGGCTACATGACTTTTACCCTGTTCCGGGCTGCAGGGGTCTGAACGTTGAGGGACGCAACATGAGGAGCAACAAACGAGTTTGTGTGACCTTGTATGTGGACTGCCAAGTAGACCCATCTTCAGGACGCGCAGTATATGTATATGCACTGGAGCCCCACGGGACAGGGTACTTAGGGAGCTAGCACACCAGATGCTACAAACAAACAGGTGCACCATGGGACCTCTAAGCATTCATCTCCCTTTCTTGCTATGCTGACAGACGTTACGAAGAAGACAAATGAAGTCCCCATGAACCTCGGTGTGGAAATGAGAGGACAGCTGGAGCGAGAGAGGCCTTCAGATCGGACAGGAAACGTCCCACTCCTCAAAGCAATCCTGCTTTTTTGGGAAGCAGCTATCAGCATGTACATGTTATCGGCTTACGTTGGGAGGTACGTGACCTCCGGGTCTGCATCTGAACCCGCTGCAAGGTTGTTCGAGGTCATTCACCACTCAGACTGGATGTCAAACAGCCTTTATGGAATCCCGTGAGAGGATGGAGCATTGTCATTGAACAACAAATCATTCCCAGCTGATACGACCCAAAATGACATCTACAAAGGGGCGGGAATCTGAGCACTTGAGTTAGGAAAGCGGAAGATAGCAAAGGCTGCCTCTTGTTCTCACATGTAGACCAAATAAGAAAAAAAAGGTGCCATTAAAAAAAAACTCAGCGTCTGTCCCAGTGAGAATGAAGTGATATCCATCAGAGATATCCATCATTTGGGATGCGTTGGGCAGGCATTAGGATGTGTACCTGGTGATGCAGGGACCACTATAGGGCAGGAATCCTGCCGTGGTTGCAATCCAACTCCTCCCGCAGTGGGTAACGCAGCATGCCCAGATTGACTCCTTTCTCTTACATGTCACCTCAACCCAACACCACCTCCTCCACTCCCCCAACCCCCTGCACCCCTGAGCTGAGTTCATTCAATTTTATCCTCTTATGTATATTTGCTGTTTATGTTTATACTATTTCTGTGGCGAAATGTCCCACACTTTCAGCATTTAACGACCAACCGAGGTCTCCTCTCATTTACTCTCATGCCTCACTACAATGAGATGGCATTGTTTTGTGTCCTTATGTTCTCCCATTGGTTTCCACACTGAGAGACATCCAGGCACGGTTGTGGAGTCCCATAGGAGCCAGGGTTGCTGTGTGATGCTTTTAGGAAAACAGTTTCATTTACTGATAAAACAAACCCAGGCCTTTCCCTCAAGTGACTCACTCTCTCTCTCCCTCCCCCTGTTTCTGAAATTAGGCAAGTGTGCTCCATTGCAATTGCAAAACACAGGTCACTTTTAGCAGTCAGGCTCATACGCACACATGCACACACAAACACACACACATACACATTGCACAATAACATAGCTTATGTTTATATTTCAAATGTAGTGACTGAGTTTAGCTGAAGCTGAAGCAGTGATCAGTATTGTGCTCACATGCAATGAAGAATAAAGCAAAGTTGTCCACTTTTCAACAACATGGTTTGACCTCCTCATGGCAGAACCTTTTTTCTCCCTCCTTTTCTAAATGGCTCCTTTCAACTTTACATAGAACAGTGCAGAATATGTATGAAAAAAAAAAAAATCTGATGAGTAGGCATCTTAGAATTGCCTTTCCAGATTTATGGAGTGAAAACATCTTTAAAAGCAGTTTTATCCACTTTTGTTTGTGTAATAAAATGTTGCCAGACAGCCTTTTTTACTGATATTATTAGTCTTCACACAGTAGTGCCCAATGCTATGAGCACTGGTTAATGGTATTATCCACACAAAGCTGAGTGCTTCTCCACTGGCACCCGGCCAGCTCCATCTCACTCTTCAAGTATGACAGTTTGTGCGGCAGCACTTTTCTGTTTCTCGCCATCGAGATCTTGGCTGCTTTTGCAATCCACCCGACATTTTGCCACAAGGCAAACTGCTATGAACACAAATGAAGCACAAATACTGTACATGTACACCTACACTCATGTCAGAATGTTGCCGCCTCCAAATTTTGATGAGTTGTACGATGTATGAGCAGATTTGCATTGGGTGATTGACACAGGCAATATTGCAGCTGAGCTCAAAACAACAATGGTATTTATACAGTTTCGTTAGAATAATCAATGAATGAGTGGCCGGGGTTTCATTTTCATGCAAATTTGTATTACTGTGTTTGCGCATACGCCTCTGGGCTTTGATGTGCCCACATTCACCCCCTCACCCCCACCCCCAAAGAGAAGGGACATATTCAGGAAATTACTTTGCAAATGAGGTGATAAGTTAATATTTGTGAATAAGTGAATTTTTTTTATTTCCTCTTATGTGCATTTTAATAGATTTTGCTAGTTAGGTTTTTACTGCATTGTTGCTCACACATTAACAAAATTAATGCCACACATTACAGTCCATATAATTATGGCTGTTACATGGAATTAAGAATCCTCTTTGAATTAGTGAATTCATCACAGAACAGTCTCTACTTACTAGTACCATAGACATTTTAGTTGTAAGATTGGTCCTAACTATTTAGGAGTTTCCATGAGCCATTGCAAGAAGTTACAGGAGTATGCACAGTATTGTTCATACTCCTCCTCCTCCATTCTATCACTATTTTCTATTAAAAAAGCACTTTACACTAGTTTAGTGCTTAACTCAGTATCTTAGTGATCTCTTGTAATACTTCTCGATAACTACTCTTAGTATAGTGATACACTTATTTGGAAGTTGCTCTGGGTAAGAGCATATGTAGGGGACCAAGCCTACAAATAGTCTTCCTCACATGGGGCACCAATTATGTAAGGGATGTTAGTCTTCCTTACGCGGGGCACCAATTATGTAAGGAATAATTAAATCAAACACATGGAGTCGCCATACAGAATATGGCGTCTACCATAGTGGTTAAAATAAAGTATCAGTCTCAGTTTTGTATATCAGTAACTCATAAAATATACTAAACTATTAATTTGGAACTTCAATTAATAATTAAATGAATAATCATAATCGAAATTACCACATCAATAGTTAATCTTAATCAAATCACAATATTATCTATTTAGCTAACTAAACAAATAACACTGATGATTCAACTAAGAGGTGAAGGCATTTAGAATTATGATCAGCAGAGACTGGCGATATTCATTGCACGTGTAACATTACAACACACAACCTTGGAAAAATAATGCATTTATTGCAATATAACATCAAAATAGTAAGGCACATGTGTCATATGTACAGTGAGTGAACATGTATATGTATTTACACATGTGTAGATTTGAGTGAATGTCTTGCGCTAGTGTGTGTGGGCGTATCAGGGTGTGTGTTCCTTTGTTCTGAGTCGTGCGTGTGCAACACGTGCGCGTGTGCTGCGTGTACTTGCTGAACACACGTGTTCAAAGGGAACAAGGGAACATGCATGTGGCGGCGAGTTTGAGTTGGTTATGTGCATGTGTGAGCGAACATAACGTCTGTCTAGTACAGGATATGTTCGGACGATTGATAACGGCGGGGTTGTTTGTGCGGATTAAAAGCAGGTACCGGAGTTAGCAAGAGGATACGCATGCAAAGACCCTATGTCTCTGTGTGGTATCTTAACTAACGCGGTGCGGTGACTAGCGTGTGACAAATCAGTTCGGAACAACAAAACATAGCTAGTTACATTACTCGTAATGATCTGAAACAGACAGATGTACAACATTCATCATGTAGCTAACAATCGGTTGTTGAGCTATGCAATGTCCTATGCCCAGAGTAAATAGCCTACTGTAGCTCATGAAATGAGGTCCAAATCTTGCGGTTCCGTGGGTGGTTTCGCTGGCGGTTCCATCGTCTGGGAGCCAGGGCAGGTCTGGTTCGCTCGGTCTGGTCTGGATGAGGGTTTCTTTCAGGAGACATGCTGAGGTGGATCCGGTCGCACCTTTGTCTCCGGCTGGTAGCGAGTTTGCGCTGCTCTGATTGCGGGTGCTGAAACTTGGCTCTTGCTTCATTGATCTCTGCTAGCAATGCGTCAGAATCTATGCCAGGACAGGGCCTTCGGCTCGGCTGTCCGTGTCACGGCCGCGTGGTGCGGCCTCCGGGAACGAGAGAGGGATACGTCCGTCTTGTTCGGACGTGTGAAGCAAGAGAGAGAAGAAGGGCTTACGTCCGTCTTCTTCGGACGTGTGGGGAGCAAGAGAGAGAGATACGTCCGTCTCCTTCAGACGTATGGGCAAGAGAGAGAACAAAGGAATGCACCCGGTTTTTAGTGGCATCGCTGCGGGGGGCATTTCCTGTTTACTGTAGTGGTCTTTGGTTGGGTGAGAGGTCGGAAAACCGCGACATCACTTCCAGTGATGTGTTTCACATTAAAAGCAATTTATGTGTTACTGTCTGTAAAAGTTGAACAAAAAAAATGAACGAATCTATCTGTGGACGGCACTGTACCTACAATCTCCTAAATGAAGTAATGTAATGTAATGAGCAGCACCGTAACGCAAACACGTGAGGCCCCCCTGCAGCTATTTTTTTTAATCCTTTTATAATAGTTGTTGACAGGCAGGGGCTGCGGGGGTATACTTTATGGCCATGGTAATGAGTATGCTGTAGAAAGCTCTGGAAGCAGGACAGAAAGTTCACCTGCAGAGTTTTAGACAATGATGTAGAAGTACTAAATATGAACACCTAATGACTGATGTTAGGGGAAACAAGAAATTTCTATATAGATATGTCCTGGGGAGCCCAAACTAATCCAATTCAATACTAACCTCTCATTCCTGTTGCATCAGCTGTTTGCGTATTCTGCATCCTCCTCTTTCTTCACCTCTTGTTCCTCTAATCCTACTTGAAAGTCTTCATCCCAAGCAGTATTCTGGGATCTTCTGCCTGCCCTTGACCCCTCTCCCCAGTTGGATCCAGGCTTCCACTCTCCCAAGCCAAGACTGTCCCCCTCTGCTGCAGAATATCCAAAGATGGGGCTTGACAGCACCATTCTATAGTTGATGTTGATGTTCTTGCCTCCCTGGAGGAATGGACACAAAGTCAGGTTACAGATCCCTGCTGATCCACTTCCCATTCATTTTATTCTGTGCTTTTTCACCAGTAAACACCCTTAATTTCATTTCAGTTTCTCAGTTTTCCCCCTAAATGGCATGTTCTTGATCTATAGCGTAACATAATTGTGATTGGCCCCGGTCTGGACCCGGTGCACTGCACCAGTTGCACCGTCGATATTTACGCCAGTGTTCTTGATTGCCTAAGAATAAGGATTGTCACTGACTTTGCAAGATAACATCATGATAACATTATTAATAGCAATGACATTCAGCTCTCAACACGACATCGCTGATGACAAGTGAAATAACTTTTAATTTTTTTCCTTAAATAATCATTTTTGGAGTCAGTTAAATGGCGAATTCATAAAGGGTAAAACATTGTTAGACATTGTAATACACAACACTATGTTTAATTTCAATCTCTGTGTTTAACAGAATCTATTCAAACATGTCTGTATTGGCCTGAGGCTGCCAGCAATGTAGGATTCTATAGTTACATCTTTGCGTCATAACAGACTAAAATCTCTCCATGCCTGGGAAGCAGAGTCTCCTTAAAAGCTATTTTACATTTAGTGATACACTATCACTTATGCACAGTGAAAAAAGAGCTAGCGAATGTTTAGTGTTGTCAGTTGATTTCTTACAGTGATCTCCTAGCAAGCTGTTGTGCCAGCAATTCTCACACTCCTCTGGGTGGAGAATTCAACACTCTCAGCTATGCAAACCCACACCCCTCCAGTCCCAAAGTCAATCTTGAGCCTCATGAATGTCAGGCTGTGGGGCGCTGGTTTGGGCAGCCTGGGGAGTTTCGTGTGGATGTGGCACAGCGATAATTGAATGATAGAATAACGAGCAAGTTATGCCAGGCAGCTGTGAGCTGGGCGTGTTGGGGAGCTTCTCAGCCTTTTAAAAGGCAGCGGGTTGGGGTGGTAACAGTGTCAG
This sequence comes from Megalops atlanticus, assembly GCA_019176425.1. Taxonomy (NCBI): domain Eukaryota; kingdom Metazoa; phylum Chordata; class Actinopteri; order Elopiformes; family Megalopidae; genus Megalops; species Megalops atlanticus. Next base: position 33,647,105 of record CM032881.1, read on the forward strand.
CCGCCTGGAGAAAGCAGCAGGGGTGTGTGGGGAAGCGCTCTGTCTTGGCGTGTACTAAGTTGCTTCTTGGGTTTTTTCTTTTGTTGTATTAGTTTCTTTGTTTTTTTCTTTTCCTTTTTTCGGGTTGCATGATTTTGTGTTCGTGTGAGACTTCGGCAAGGCGGAACATCACCGGAGCAGAGAGCCGGGGAGGAGGAAGATTGTCGATCTCAGACCTGCCGTGGAGAAGCTGCTGCCTGGCTGGTCGACTGGCGCAATTAGCAGGAGCGACTGTCCTGCTTATCGTAAGGAATGTGTTGCATTCAGTCCTGCACGAGGCGTGTGTGTGTGTGTGTGTGTGTGTGACCAGGGGTGGCTGCGCTGGTTTTCTCAGTTCCCTCTTCGCGTTCACAGGAGTCGTAGGGGCGACGAGGGATCAGACCGGGGAGGCAGCGCAATTCCACCCGGCAGCACGACTACATGGAGCCTGGCGTCTGGACAGCAAAGGACTCTATTTTATTGGGGACACGAGGGTGTTTTGGGGATTCTTTTTTGTTTATGTTCATAAGATTGTTTTTATTTGGCATTGCTGCTCGGGGGAGAGGTGATCAGCAGCAACGCCTGTTATAAGTGTATGTGTGAGCACTCCTGGTGGCAGCCTGTGAACCCCACCTGGTCAGCCCCGTGTCGGGACTGGCTCACCTCGGCCAGAGGGAGGCGCCAACTGCAGCTTGTGAGGGGGAAATTGAGTGTGAAGGTGTGAGGGGACCACCGTGTGCTGTGGGTTGGAGTGTGTGCACTTACCTGTGGGGGGCGCTATCCTTCAGGAGGGAGGGGCCGGGGCTTACAGTGGGAAGAGCAGGCGAAGGGGCTGACTCCAGGGTGTGCTGTCTTTAATGAATTACATTGATGTAAGATTTTAACCCTGACTTGTAACAAAGTTTTGGTTTGCTACCTACCTGGTCTCACGTTGTGGTGGGCTGATGGTGGTCGGGGCAGTTCGGTGTCCAGGTCTGCTAACCCGCGACAAGGCCTCTATGCATTTATTTTGTTTGTTTCTTATCAGTCCTCCACCAACTTCGCTGTGCTCCAGTTTGGTTTCCTTCTGAAGGACACTTATGAATCCATAAGGATTTATACTGTATTAAGTACTGTATTAATGTGCAAAGTTTGGGTAAACTTTGTTTGTGGTTTAGACAAATGTTTTATCTGTTTTTGAGCCCTTAAAAAACACACAGATGACAGACAGCCCTGGAATTTGTCTATCAAGAGAATTGATCTCAGTTGAGGATTCATTACGTTTACATACTTTGTGTCAGAGGTGGTTAATAGATGTTAAACATTGTAATATTCTTCCAAAACTGGAAGTGATAAAATTCAAATTCTTGAACAAAGGAAAGACATTCTTTTCAACCTCATTCCTCAAATGTAGCAGTTCTGGTTTGCTGCTTGCAAAGCAACTGGATGAAGTGAATGGTACACCACACTTCTTCTTGTAGCACTTGCAGAGGTGTTGAGCCTGTCACTGCCATTACCGTCATGACAGCTTTTTTTTCCCTTATCTGAGAGCGCTGCCATCCTCATGTAGATTTTGGCTTGGTCTGTGCCCTTGTCTACACGTATCCGGATATTTTCAAAAACCCACTTTCTTCTATCAGTTTTGAAAAGGATTGCACACTTTTTCTTTTTTTTTTAAATATCTCCACACAAGAATGAGAAAACGATTCTAAAACGCCCAGACCTCTCCACTGAGCATACACATAACACTTAGCAAGTGCATCACGTCATTGTAACCTTCTGGTCATTCGGGGCGTCATTGAAGCCAGATAAGGTCAACATGTTGGTTTTTCTGGCCAGAAACCTGAAAGCAACAAATGGACGAAAAAGAAAATTAATTTAAATGGATACATTGAAAAAGCCATGTTGATTAGCCTACCTTAAAATCTTGCTGGCATGTGCATTGCTGTTGACTAGTTTTGTAAATAGTTTATTTTGCACTACTGTATTTACGATTTACTGTTTTATTTATTCGGTACTTGTATTTCTTCATTTGCACAGAAATAGTTTATTGTATGTATGCTACTTATTTTTATTTAACCTCTATCTAATTTATTTCAAATAAACCTTTCAATTTTAAACAAACCTTTATGTTTTATGTTTATGTGTTTTTACCAGCCTTTTCTACAGGATGTAGCTTAAGTCTGGACACTAGCTTGCTGCCTCATCTCTAGACACTCTTCAGAATGCCATTTATCGCTTGAAAAACACAAATTAAATATGTAAATATTGCATTCAAATAGATGTGAATATTATATGTAACATGTAACTATAAGTTGCCGTTTTGCCTGTGATTGCAACAAATTCTCATGACTGCATATCATAGCAACATTAACAGACACGACAGACATGCCATGCATAAATAGTCTTTTTAATTGTTTATTTTTAACTCCAAATGTCAAATGAATGAATAATTAACCCTTTTGCAAGTACAGTCACACCAGTGTAATGAGCCTTTTAGCGCGTATGCTAACACCTGTGCGATTAGAACACAAGATTGGAAAAATTCTAGCTAATTTTAGTTTTGAGGAAACAGTGATTTAACATTAAACAATATAGCAAATGCAGCGGTGAAAACTATGAGAAGCTTATTAACGGTAATGAAGACATAACGAACCATATAACATAACACATGCGCTACATAACATAAAATAATTTACCTGCAAAAGGGTTAAACACAGGGGGGCTTGGTTTGCGGTATTACAGCAATAAGGAAATTTCTATACCGCTGCAGCCCTACATTAAGCCCTACTCAAAACATTCATACTAATTCCATTCATACTAATTTTATAGACAGGAGGGTTTCTTGTGATTAACAATCCGGTGACCCCCATGCTGTGGCACAGGTTGGGCCAACTAAACCCCCTTGCCAGAGATGACTGCTGACAGAAAACCCAGTCAGTGCTGGCAGCCTCTTTTGAATGGAAACTGCATGCTGTGACATAGTCATCCCACACCTGCCTTCAGAGGCACGATAGATCTGTGCAGTGGAGTGGCTGCTTTCTAGCTGTAGGCTGCCAAAGGACTGATGTAACTCAGCAGAATGGAAGTGAAGTGGAGGCAGGTTTCCTTCTTCTTCCTAAAACAGGTGGGGAGGGCTTAGGCTGGGAGAGCAGCTGGTTGCCATGGGCCTCTGCAGGCTTAGCACTGAGGTGCTGTCTGAGCTTTCAGTGCAGTGTGCTGAGAGCCTCAGGGCTGCTGCAGGTGGTAAGGTGGGAAGACGCTGTAACTAGGGACTCTGTTCTTCAGGAGTGTTTTTTATATTTTGTTTTTTCAACCCTCTCTTTCCAGAGGATGGCCTAAAACCAAGTAACCCACTGCAGGTTTTCACCAGGAGTGATAAGACTCAAAGACATCCTACTGCTAGATAAAAGATGTTGGAAGGCCGCAGCAGGGCATGGCTGTGGCTCTGGCAGTACATCCTCTTTATGATACGATTCATTTAATGTCACACAAAAATAGCTCTTCCACTTTCACCTCTGTTATTGGAGGTGATTTAAGAAACCCCGGTCAATGTGAGCACCCTTCCTTTTTTGTGATCAGCTGTGCAGCTCTAACAGAGACCGATCTCACTAGGGGGAATCCCTTCCTGCCCTTCTCTTTCATGAAGCTGAGAAGCTACTCAAGAAAACTGATTGCAAAGGTGAATCAACAAGGATCAGTGTGGAGATCTAAGTAGACCGAGAAATTGGACAGCACAGTCCAACTGACCCCTCCATGGAGTACCAAATTACAAACCTCCATTGCCTAAAAGGTTCTGGGACCTGCAGTTGTGTCACCTAGGCACGACCAGTTCCACTGGATGATTTCTGCACAGGTCTGAAACAAATACTGGTCTAAATTTTGGTCTGTGTGGCAGGGAAGAAACTGTGGAGGGCATATTTATAAATCATGACAGACATATGCCTTTTTTCAGCTCCTGTCCTGTACTTTTTACATACAGTGGAATATGTGCATTATAAGCTGGGTTAGACCAAAGCAGGCATATGGTCAACCAAAAAGTGAAAAATTTAACAGCATACATCTGACAGACATAGGTGGCTGTGTTTTCTCACCAGTTCCAGAACTAAAGAAGAATTTGCATATTACATCTTGGCAAATGGCATTCTAAGCATTGCAACTGTGTGTATAAATGACACTAGTGTTTTTGATAAGCTTTAGTTCTCTTTTGCCCATTTTAGTTGTGAGCATTTGTTCCTCCTTTGTGTAAGGCAACTGTACGACAGCCATGTGTGGCAGCGTCCAGATTTCATGGCAGAAAACTATTTTGTGCTGGATTGATTTATTAATAAAATGGGGATTTTAAAAGTCAAAAGTCTCTCTTGCTTATTCTCCAGCCTTCACCTCCTGTGACCCAAAATGAACAGAGGGAAGAAATGTAGACGGGTACAGCCAGCAGCTCAGAACAACAGACACAAAGCTTTGTTCTGTAGATCCTATCCTCTTCGCATTCCATTGCTTTCTTTCTATCTTTCTTTTCTCTCTCTTTACCTCTCAGCTGACCCCCAGGACCTAACCCTAACCCCAACCCTCTGGGTAAATAGGATATTTGACTATGAGCCCTGTTTTGCAGTCCCAGTGAGGTCATGGTTCAAGACCTCCTTGACTAACACAAGGTGCAATGAAAACTTCTCCTCAACAACACAATTCTCCCAAACCTCTTATATTTAGTTCAGTTATTCTCACTCATATCTGGAGTTATCTGTCCTCACCCTGCATGGCTTGCACATACTTTTATTGGGATGGAAAGAGAAATATTATGAGTAAAAAAGGAAAGAGGAGCGTAATTGGTGGTCTCCAGAATGCATCCATCGACAAAGGTTATGCAAATTAATGCAATTTATGTCATTCATGTTCTCAGTCCCATTTCTGAATAATTTCACACTAGACTGGCTGTGATATTCGCACGCTCATTTTACACAGATGGGAGCAAAAATAATCAAGACTCAAATAGATGGCTCAGCTGTCATTGAACATTATGCAAATTTTGTCTCGCATCCTGCATTCATCGAACCAAATCCATTCCGTGTACTACATTCGATCAATATCATGGGGCAACAAAGCGATGATGACAAGATATTTTACAGTAACTACACTACTAGAACAATGTCCCTGCCAACCCCCACCTCAAATGACATCCATGTCAAGATCAAGGACTGAATATAGAGATGAGGGTGAAAGCCTGTTTGCTTTATAGATGTAAGCTCTGCTTTTGAAGCGAGTGCAGGAGAGATTCTCCAGCTCAAATTCAAACTCAGTTACCACAGTGCTCTGTGGAACAGATGTGCTCTCTGTCCTCATCACTGAATACTAAATTCATAAAAGTGTTACATTTTCTACACATTGTTTTAATTATTTCAGCAACTGGCAGACTCATTATATGTGTGAGCAATGAGTTAAAAAATGGCACACTTGCTCAAATTATTTTATTCTAAATTAGGGACAAGCACACAGTATCTGAGGAAAAAGGCTTTTTTATATAGTTCAACTCCAAATGAGACCAGTAAATGCATAATGCCAGCATAACAGCCATTATGTCATAAACATTTACTAACAGCCTGTTAGCATGTAATAGCAGTTTGCGTCACAAAGGAGCCCCTCTGTGCTCTCCTCCTATAATCTTTTAAAGGTGCGTTATGCACTAACACACAAATGTAATATGTGCTCTGCCAGTGTAATTAGTTTCTTGCCTGTGATTAAAAGCATCATTATTATCACTCCTCTGGCATAAACAACTGTTATTCCACATGCGGTGCCAGTTAAACTGGCTAGATTCAGCAAGGTCTGTGAGTCATAGCTGACTTTTGCAGGGTGCAGCAGTCTGGATGGTTCAGTCCAGGCACTCCTGCTCTCCCAAATCACAGATAGCAGGTGTAGGCTTATTTGGGGTAAAGCAGGCCTCTTCTCCTGCATCGATGAAGTCAGGTGAACATCATGGGGTAACAAATCTGTTGATTAATGTCTGTCAGTCGTGAGCAAGCGTGTCAACAGTAAAATCTCAAAATATCAACACTTTTCTCTTCTAACCTAAAAAAAAGGAAGACTGTTTAATGGTTACTAGGTGATATTAAATGATATTAGTAGTCTACATGGAGTAGTCTACATGGAATAATATATTTTGCATGCAACTGTATGCGACTGCAAAGAAATGACTGCTTTGACACAAAATAACTCAAATAAAATTCAGGCATTGCTTTTTAAAGACTCAGTTCTATGTAATAATGTGAGGTACTTTTACAGTACCTTATGTTAAAGATGAAGATGAAGAATGCAGTGCAACTGTTCACAACACAGAAATGCGATGCAGTGTGGTCTAACTTAATGAAGTAGCTAAATTACTATTATTATTATTATTTATGATCTTGCTGACAGCCACAATGTTAGAGTACACAAGTTTGCTGATTGCCCTCACATTGAAATAGGTAAACAGCTAACTGTATTAAGTAAAATGCAACCAAATTTATGTTGGCTAGTGAACTAGGTTAGTTTAAATTTAGTGTGAATCTAGTCAGCGTTCAGCATCGATCCAGGATACGGATAAGTGTATCGTTTCATTACTTGTAGATAGCTGTTGTTGTTTAGCTATAGCTAACAAGTTCGTGATTGTGTGACTAGCTAGTTTTGATCTGTCACAACCGCAACCACTAGAAAGGCATCCAGTCACCACCTGTCCTCCTTCTCTACACTCAGTGGTTCAGAAGTCCTTCAAGTCATCACAACCCACTGAGCCACAACCTGCCTTCTCGACCCCATTCTCTCCGCCCTTCTCCAGCCTGTATCCGGTGAGATTGCCCCATATCTATCCTCCATCATCAACTCATCTCTAACTACTGGCCTTGTTCCCACAGATCTTAAAAATGCTCTGGTTACCCCCCTGCTAAAAAAACCTACCGCTGACCCATCTGACATGAACAATTACTGTCCAGTATCCCTCCTGCCATTTGTATCCAAATCCCTTGAGTGTGTTGTACTTAACCAACTGTCTCCCTTTCTCCACAAGCGCAACATCCTGGATCCCCACCAGTCCGGATTCAGACCCAGGCACTCAACTGAGATGGCACTCCTGGCGGTGACAGAGGCCCTCCACACAGCTAGAGCCTCCAACCTGTCCTCAGTTCTAATCCTCCTCGACCTCTCCGCTGTGTTTGATACCATCAATAATCAGCTGCTCATCGCCAAGCTCTCGGAGATTGGCATCTCTGGGACTGCCCTTTCTTGGTTCAGGTCCTACCTGACCGGTAGATCTTCCCAGGTCTACTGGAAAGGCTCCACCTCCACACCCACTCCCCTCATTACAGGTGTCCCCCAGGGCTCTGTATTGGGACCCCTCCTCTTCTTCATCTACACCAACTCACTTGGTTCAGTCATAAACTCACATGGTTTCTCTTATCACTGCTATGCTGATGACACTCAACTAATCTTCTCTTTTCCCCCCTCCACCCCCCAGGTCAATGAAAAGATCTCTGTATGCCTGGCTGACATCTCCAGATGGATGGCCTCCAACCACCTAAAGCTCAACCTGGACAAGGCTGAGCTGCTGTTCATCCCGGCCAAGCTCTCTCCTCTTCAAGAGCTCTCAGTTACTGTTAATGGCACCACAGTAACTTCCTCCACATCTGTGAAGAGCCTGGGTGTCACCCTTGACAACAGGCCAGACTTCAATGAGTACATCTCACAGACAACACGCTCCTGTTGATTCCTCCTCTTCAACATCAGGAGGATTCGCCCTTTTTTGACCACCTACTCCACCCAGGTGCTTGTCCAGGCCACCGTGCTCTCCCGCCTGGACTACTGCAATGCCCTCCTTGCAGGCCTCCCAGCCTGCACCATTCAGCCTCTGCAGCTCATCCAAAACGCAGTTGCTAGGCTGATCCAAAACAACCTCCCAAAGTTCTCCCGCGTCACCCCTTCACTGAGATCCCTCCACTGACTCCCGGTTGCAGCCAGGATCCGCTTCAAAACCCTGTCCCTCACCTTTTCTGCTGCAAAAAAGTCCACCCTGACCTATCTCCAGGACCTCATCCTACCCTACACACCCGCTCAACAACTTCGCTCTGCTACATCTGGACGCCTCACTCCTCCCACCAACAGAACGAAAGGCCCATGCTCCTCACATTGCCATTTTTCCGTCATCACCCCCCAGTGGTGGAATGAACTCCCCACCCCCCTGAGAACAACTCCTTCAATCCAACCTTTCAGATGTGGGCTGAAGACACACCTCTTCAGACTCTACCTGGACTGACACCATTGCCATTTCACCCTGCAAAGCTAAGATCCTTAGCTCGTACTCGTAGCACTATCTCTCACCTTGTATTTGTGGCACATTTTGCCTAGGTAGTATAGCAGCACTTTATTGTCCCAGTGACTGTATTTGATATATGTAACCTCAGATCAGATTAGTTCTGTCTCGCTACACTGACCTTGTGCTCAGCTTCAGCACTATCTACTTTGTATGACCTGTACACATCTTGTCCTTGTGCCTGTTTGCCCACTATATGCACTTTTGTACGTCGCTTTGGATAAAAGTGTCTGCTAAATGAATAAATGTAAAATGTAGATAGCTAGTTAGTTAGTTTAGTTTGTCATGAAGAAATGTCATTGTCCTTTTCATAGAACATTTAATTCTCCAGAATCCAAATCATATTCAGAAAGGTAGCTATGAGTACAAATAATGTGCTTACATCCTATGTTATTCTGGAATGTATTTGCAAAAATAAACACATTCTTTCATTAAATAAATGCAGTTTCTTATTCATCAGTTTTTTGAAACCAGTTAGGTTTCTTCTGACGGGGCATGCTGTTATGAAGCGTGATGTCAGAGCCTCCACAAAAAAAACAGAAACTAAGATATACACAGTAAGCTTTGTTTGTTTCTGTTTTTTTGTCATTTTTTATCCCATGATCTGTGTTGATTAAAGTGATTGCTGATTTTTTTGTCATCAGAAAAAAGGTAAAAAAGACACAGTGAACATATTCCATTCTCCATTAAAACAATTAATCGATAGTTACCCTCACGTTGCATTTCAGGAAGATTTTTTGTTTTTATTTTGTGCCAGTGCAAATTCATCAGCTGTGGTCCTGTAAAACTGTCATCCTCAGCACACGCGGACAGCCCGTCGGGAGCACCGGGACATTTCCCGGTGGCCTGATGGTCATTTTGGCCTGCCATGAACAGTCAACTTGACCAGCGATAATATAGCAAGCAGGAATGAATTGACGGACGTCTCAGAATCCACGCATTAGGCACGACTCTCACTCTCACAGTGTCAAAATGACACCATCGTGTCTCTCGGCAACACACATAGCAACCGTCTACCCGCTTCTCCATTGATAACATTTTACACAAGTCGCCCGGTGAAATGGATGGTGGTCAAGTTCAGAAGAAAAGGAAAGGTGGAGCAGAGAGGGAGAGAATAAAAAAGAGAAAGGCCCTTGCCACAGACGCAGCTAAATGCTGCAAAATAAGCGACATTTTCACCAGTAAGAGACCAGGTCAGTCATAGCCAGTTAAGTAGCTAATAACAGTGTGACACAACAGCCCGTAGGCTACACAGTTTGCACGTCTTACGTCTTTGTGGAGGAATTATATCATAGCAATGAGTGCAACATAGTGATCATATGACATTGAAGGCAATATGTTTCAACTAGTAAAAAACAGTAAACGTAGACTATGGACTTGCCAGCACTCAGTCATACCACATAAGCTAGGGAAATTGCACACACTGTACAGCGAAACAGGCTACAGTAACATAACCATAATACATCCATGACAGGGTTTCCGCTAGGATTTTTTCTTGCTGGCCTGGTGTCCGGAAAGAATTTATTTTTCCGTACAAATTTGAAACTTACCGGTTACATTTCAATAACAGTCTATGTTACAAACACAAATATAATGTACACCAAGGTTGACGAAAGAATGACAACAACCTCAAATCAGTTTGACTATTTAATGAACAGTAATGATTAAGCAAAACGAACATTAACGATTGAGCAAAACCTCAACATGTAAAAAAAAAATAGCCCCGCTAAAATGTAGGCTATTACGAAACATCTGTAACCTGTAACATCTGTAGCCTGTTTTGTTTAAAAAAAATGGCTAGGCCTACATGGCATCAAATGTAGCCTATAGACTACCAGGTAACATTTTATTTTCTCCTTTCTTCCCTCTGCTGCCGACGTTAAATCAAATGTGTCCAATGTGTCTCTGCAGCTTGCAATGTGCATAAGCCGCGTCACGCTCTCTATCTCCAGATGACTCCGCAGCGTAGCATCTTTTTTTGATGAAAAACGCTGGCCAGAGCATTTTTTCAAGAAAAAAAAAAAAAGCTAGCAGCGTTTGATCTAGCAGCGTTTGTTCCAAAAAGCAGTTGAGAACGTCCTTTGTTGCCATAACAACAGTAGCATGTACATTGTTAGTAATCTAGCTGGCTATACATTGTTGCAGAGATAACGTTAGCTAACAGGCTAGTTTTGCTAACGAAAAGCAGTAAACACAAACACTTTCCAGAAACTCTTAGGATCCGTACAATTTGACTCCAGATGGCCTCTTTATAATGAATGTTATGATACAGTTTAACTGTCATGTTGTACAGTTCACTGCTTAGAAACTAGCACAATTAACTTCTCCACCACTACCTTCTCCATTTTTGGCGGTTGTTATGGAAAACGATAGGTGTCACTACTCTGCTTGTGATTGGTCAGCCGGCAAAAAGCGCTTTTATATATATATATAATGAATGATTGAAGTTTTAAGAAACCATGTTGCAAAATATTAGAATATGGCAAACTAACATGATCATTTACATGGGAAATATTGTTGTTTCTTAGAGATTGAATATTTTTCTAGTGCCAAATTTGACCAGAAATTCAGATTTTCAGATTTATGTATGTTGGGTCTTAGTGTAGACTAAGCTACAGTATCAATGTTATTGTCTATTGTCTCTAGAATATAAAAAATAGCCATTGGTCGAATGTAAACAGTAGGCTAAACTGAAAAATATGGGTTGCTCTTGGGTTTTATTTTGCAAAGGTGGAGAAGGAAGCAGCAGCAGCACTAGAACCTGCAGAACTGGAGATGGTGGACAGTTCAGAGTCAGACTCAGAGCAGGAACCTTCAGGTAAAACTTAAGAGCACAAAACTAAACATATAGGTTATGCTTTTAGATTAATATGTGCTTTATTTATGAGATCATCAGTAGGACTGTGATTGGGGGGCATACAATCGATGACTGCGGAAGTAATACAAGTTTAGTTTAGGTTATTTACAATGTTAATCTCATTCTGCAGAGCAACCAGAGGTGCAGAGAGATAGAGAGAGAGGTTCAGAGCCCAGCACAGGGAGTAATGAAAGGGATAGCGAAAGCACTGAAAATCCATTTGATTATTTTGCCCGTCCTCAGTCCAAGGATTTTGACTTATTTTTTCAGTACCACCCAAAACAAACCCCTCAAAGAGTCATTCCCAATGTATTCCACTCCAAAGATGGTACAAACAGAAAATGGCTGACATACAATGAAGTAACTCACTCCTTGTTCTGCTCAGTACGTCTTGCATTTGCAAAACCTTCAGCCAGTGACACTGCATTTGTCAAAGGAGGCATGCAGGCCTGGAAACATGCCCATCAGAGAGTACAGGAACATAAGAGAAGCAAGACCCATAGAGAAAGTGCAGAAGCCTTTTTCCTCAGAGCCAGCAAAGCAGACATCCATACCCTTCTGAGTGATAAGCAAATGTCAGTTCAACGAGACCAGGTGAGAAAGAGGAGGCAGGTCATGGAACGTGTGATTGATGTAGTTAAAGTTATTGGTAAATGTGGGCTTAGCTACAGAGGACACAGACATGAAGCTGCATATAACTTGGATAACATGGCTGTCAATCATGGCAACTTTCTTGAGCCTATATTGTTGCTAAGCAAGTATGTTAGTGATTGTATTGAGAAGAGCAAGAAGCAGATGGTAAGTAAAGGAAGAGGGTCCTTGGTAACTATGATGTCCAAAACAGCAGCAAATAAAGTCATTGAAGTCATCAGAATGTTGATTCAGCAGACAATTGCTGTTGAAGTGAGAAAGGCAGGGATGTTCTCAATACAAATGGACACGACACAGGATTTAACATCCAAAGACCAGTGTGCAGTCATTCTGCAATATGTCACCGATGTTGTCCACGAGAGACTCATTGCGGTCATTGACTGTGAGTCATCGACTGGACAGTACTTTGTGGACCTTGTGAAACAGACCCTTGAGAAGATGGACATAGACATCAAACAGTGTGTTGGTAATGCAACAGACGCAGCAGCTAATATGCAGGGACAATACAGGGGCTTCTCTGCCTTGCTCACAGGAACGTCTCCTAACCAAGTACACATATGGTGTTAATCACATGTCCTCAACCTTGTGCTAACTGACACCACTGGGGTTGTTGTGGCAAGTGAATCCATTTTCTCACTGCTGAATGAGATTGCAGTGTTCTTTCGAGATTCCTACAAGCGCATGAAGCTATGGGAGGAAACCAGTTAGGACAAGAGACACAGACGGCTTGGTGTAATTAGTGAAACCCGCTGGTGGGCCAAAGATGAGGCCTTGAGGAAAGTATTTGGAAGCTTTGCAAAGCCTGACCATGCACTTTACACGGATGTGGTCATCACTATGGAAAGAATTGAAAAGGATGTGACCATAAAACCTGCCATCCGAAGCAAGGCCTAAGGGTACAAGGATGCTCTTCTAAAGTATGAAACCATACTTACAGCTGAGGTTTTTCTCAGGATTTTCGAGCAGACGTCCCCTCTCTCTAAATACTTGCAAACAAGTGGCATGGATATCATAACAGCACAGCGCTTAGTGACGGGAACGGAGGATAACCTGAGAAAGTGTGCCCGAGACTTTGAGGGTGTGAAGAGGGCAGCAGACGACTTTGTTGAGTGGGCCAATGGCATTCTGAAGGAGCAGCAGGACTGTGATGCTGAAGCTCAGACTGCTCTCCCAGAGAAGAAAATGAAAAAAAAAGAGAAAGCCAGGTGAGTTGGCAGAAGATGAGCCCATTGCTGATGCAGACATGGATTACAAAATCAAGATCCACAATGTGATACTGGACACTGTTGTTGAAAGTATTCACCGCCGTTATGCAGCAAATGCAGTGCTGTGCGCAGATGTCTCCTGCATGGATCCGAAGCATTTCCCTGAGATCAGAGAAAAGGGCCTTCCAAAGACAGCCATGAAGGAACTCAGCAAATGCTTGCTGGAATTTGATGAACGTGCCACTGTTGAGGCATTGCAGGCTGAACTGATCAGCCTTGCACAACAGTGGGAAAACAGTCACTATTGGAGGAGTACAACACCAGGGTCACTGCCGCCAGTGATGAATCAGGGGAAGGCTTTGAGAATCCTGATCAAAGTGTGGAGTTGGTGAGCAGGAGTTGTTCCATATGTAAAAACTGCCCAATATGCTGCTATCTTCTCCTGTCTCAGTACAATCTGCTCACGGATGCGTGTCACATCATTGGTTTGGGCTACAAGTTCCTCCTCACCCTATCCATCACTCAGGTGGCCTACGAGAGGACCTTTTCCACCCTGAAATTCGTGAAGAACCGCCTAAGAACCTTCCTCACTCAAGAGAACCTTGAAGCGTTCCTTTTGATGGTAACAGTGAATGAGATTCTTATGGGGCTTGACAAAGATGACATCATTGACAAGATGGCAGAGAGCAGTGAGTTACTGTGCCATCTACTGGTTTACTAGTGGTAATTACTTACTGGTTACTCTGAAGTAGCTATGCGATGACTCTTCCTTAACTGGCTGACAAGGGTGAAAGAAAATTTGTTGAGTTAAAGCTTTTATACAGAGGCATGTTTTTTGGACTTTTGTATTATACTTGCAGTTATGTAGCCCAGTGTTTCCCAACCCTCTCCTGGAGGACCCCTTGTCCTGCATGTTTTAGATCTCTCCCTGCTCCAACACAGCTGATTCAAATGATCAACTCGTTATGAGCACCTGAAGCTGCTTAATAACAAACTGATCATTTAAATCAGCTGTGTTGGAGCAGGGAGAGATCTAAAACATGCAGGACAAGGGGTCCTCAAGGAGAGGGTTAGGAAACACTGATGTGGCAAATTCGATTCAATTTCATTGATTCAGTGTAATAGATGTGTTTATTTTTGTGTTGTTTGCTTTATTGACACTAGTGAGTGAACATTGTAATCTAAAACTTTTTACTTACTTACATTGTTGTAGCTTATGTTCAATTTCAGTGAATGTGTGTGTGTGAAGTTTTTTGATACCTTTGATATGCTTGATGCTTGAATATAAAAATAATCATTTGAACATTTGAGCTAACTCTGTATGTCATTCTCTTTTTAAAAAGCGTAGGCTAATTGTTTTATGTGTCTAGCCTTGTACATTTGTATGTGCTATGATTGGTGTATTCCTAGTGAGTTTTTAAAGGTTCACCCATAGCCATAGCATACCTTGAAAACTCAGTATTCAGATACGCTAGTTGTTGGTCAGTCCCAAATTTTTGTGTTTTGTAATCTGGATAACTTTCCTCCCAGATGAACATAGTTGCCAAATTTATAACTAGTCTGGTATCCGCTACATCAACAAATAGGGTTAGCCTACAAAATTAGTGGTCTGGTGGTTTGAGTGAACAGGATGGCCTGGGATGGAGTCAAATTCCTGGCCTGAATTATTGTTTCAGTCTGCCCCTGATCCTCAGTGTGTTTTCTTCCTGCATGTGGCAAGTGAGGTGGTCTCAACTGGAGCCAGTCGCTATCATTGATTTCTCGTTCTACAGGGGGGCAGCGCTCAAGTCAGCATTTTGTTCACCCGTCCACAGATGCAGACACCCAACAAAGAGTTTGCCATTGGCTGTGCAACCAGCGGAGGGAGAAGCAGTCGCACTTAAATGAAATGGGCAGTCAATAAGTCAATAAGCATTTTCGTTACATTCATTTGCTTAGCCTTCTTTGCTAAATTACTCTATACAGAGACAAGTTGGCTTCTGCATATTTATATTTATATGTCTTGGAAATATGTCCTTGTTTGAGATGGTGGTATACATATTACTTTTTAATAAATGACTTACAAAGGTTGTTTGTTTGTAGCATGTTATTGTGTGCAAGCTCTCCTGCTGTGTTGGCATGAATGCATGCAACCTACCTGCTCAGGTACCTACACCTCTGTTATGAAGTCATGTATAGAAATAGATATTTTCCTATGTATTTATCCAAACCTAGCCCAACCACATTCATTCATGATCAAAGGAAACAAACTCAGGAGTCTACACCAGCTGTGACAAGAGTGACAGTGAGACTGAAAAGTGCCCTGAAACATTCAGTCATGCTCGTGATTAAGATGTGAAAGCTCATCTTGCGAGTGTCTCGCGAATCTGTGCTGACAGACACAAGCGAGGTGACGCTGACAGCTGAAGGCGGTCTGATGGCAAAGCTGAGAGGGGAGACTGATGCAAGGAGTGGCAAGACAGCCCAAGACAGCATGGATCTCACTGGGGACACGAATGTGGTGGTTCTGGCCGTGCACCGGCCATGGTGCATAAAAATTTGAGGATCTTTCAAACACGTTTACATGCATTCGCTACCACACTCGCAAGGGTAAAAATGAAAATAATAAACAATGTTACCAACTGGACGCCTATTCAAAAATCGCTGTAATAACATTTTTCATTTTTTTCCAGTGATAGATAAAGGCTTATCCTTCTCACTTCCTCCCCTGTATTCCTATCTCTCAAACTAACAGATGGCTAAGATACAGCTTCTGATGGTTCTAAATTTCCCATCAAGGTCTGTGAGACCTGAGTCCTATTCTTGGCAATTCCTGTGCAGCCCAGCAGGTGAACACAGGATCACCAGATGCCAGGAAGTCTGCCCTCCAGATACTTGGTAAATCGGCTCCTCACTACCTGCCCCCTTTGGTCCTACGGGTAAATGTTAGCTCAAAATCCCTGAGATGACCGTTCCCCTCTAGCCTTGCACCTGCACAGCAGTTCTCCCCTCTGGCTTTTTGAGCTTTCAATGACACCAAAACTGCTTCTTCCCCTTGGCATCATGGGTCAGCAGTGATGACCAGAATCGCCCCCTTCAGGTCCTCCACTCCGATCCGCATCGGTTTCCAACTCACCTAGTTTCATGGCCTGACTGTTTTCTCTTCATTCTGCCATTGCCTTTCCATTTAAAAAAACAGGGTTACCTTAAAATAGCTGGAAGTATGTATCCTGTTTTGACAGCAAATGTATCTTAATGTTTACCATTTACCAGTGGTTCAAATGGCTGTAAATTACCCATAAAGGGGCATGAGTCCTGACTCCTATCACTGGTAACTCTGCAGCTGCCGAGGTGAGCCACCAGATGACAGAAGTTCTCCCACCCACAGCACTATGCTTCTGGGGATGAATGATAACTCTGTCCTTACAATTTTAGCTGTATCACACTGCTGGCGCAGAATCCAACAAAGAATTTACCATGTAAAAGACATATATACAGTATATATATACATATATAGCACTGAATCCCAGGAACAGCAAGTCTGTAAATAAATCACTTGTGATTCTGATCCCTGGGCTCACTACTGCCTCATTTCATCTGCCCATCTGCCGTTGTCCTTAACAACAGGTCTAGAAATGTGGAGATATTTCTGTCTTATTATAGTGCTATGGTGATGAGCATGAGGTAAAGGGGGAGGATACTAAAATAGAATTCTGGAGTGACATCAGGTGCAAAAAATTGCTCCTTTCTTGCCAAGGTTATAATTCAGACAGGACAGTCATGAGACCAAGATCCTGTCACACCTCATTTTATCTATCTGTTTGACTATATGTGATGTGATGCATCTTGATTAAGAACAAAATCTTTTTGTATGACTCAAAGGGCACTCAGTGGTCACCCAGGCCTGTTCACTGAAACATTAGCAGTATTAATGTAAAATCTAAAGCAAATACAAAAAGTAAAACAAACGGCAGTGCTCATATGCCTTGGTAAATCACTTGTCATTGTTTACTACTATTCTAAATACCCTCCAATCATCATTTGAGACAGACTGTGGAGCATGCATCATGAGGAGGTGGGTGGTACTGAGGAAGATGGTGCTGTCAGGAACAGGACACAGTGTTATCTCATGGTTGTTCAACCAGAGACAGCTTTCCCACAATCACACACTTTAATTGCTTCCAATTCAGCATGCAGAATTAGCTCATCACCTTGACAAATCTTGCCAGCATGTGCCTGGCTGCAATTACATTTGGACTTGAAGCAGGGAGCAATCCAAAACTCCAGGACAAATGATGGTGCTTTCTTCCCATCCTTTAAAGCTGCTGCAGCACTTGACCGAGGCAGACATGAGGTAACCTTCAACTGATCTCTAGGCCAAAGGAATTCAGCCACTTGGTATTGGTGCAACAGGAAATGCTCAGGGAAAAAAAATGTCTGACATAGGTCTTGCTCAGTAGTGAGAATCGTGACACTGTGTGATATGGCAACATATATGTCACTAGGGGGTTACAGGTTCAAATCAAATACTGTTGTTGTAACCTTGGCAAAGGCACTTGAGTGAAACATTCTATTGCAAATATATGTAAAATCTGAGGTCAGTGAGGTGGCCTTGGATGCAGGACTCTGCCAGGCAACTAATTGATGTCATGTAGAAATCATAATAATGGCCATCACCTCTTGTGCTTTTATCACCAGAGGGAACAAAGTGGCCAATTTGCATGCTGCTGCAATAGGATCCAGATTAATGGGAACAAAGCCTTTACACTTTTGTTCTTGGAATAGCAGCTTTAGCTTGACCTGCCTTGACATCTACATTATATAAAGTCACAAAGGGCTTAAGGAGGTCCAGTGGATCAATGCACATAATGTTTACAGAGAGCGAGAAAATCTCATTGGATATGTAAACTGCAACAGATTACAAGCAAGAGCAAAATCTGTACAAAGAGCGACCCAAAACCCAAAGTGAATGACAGCATTCTGCTGACTCAATCAATAATTCAACACTGTTCAGATATCTGGAATGAAGACATTGGCCGCGGCAGAAAGCAAACCCTCGAGGTAATGCTGAATGCTCAAGCGTGACATTGCCTTCAGGCCTCTCAGCCAGAGAGCAAAGCCTTGACCACAGAATCCCCCGTCTTCCTTGAGCTCTTAATTTAAACCATCCAATCAGAAGGAACACCTCGTCTCTTAAGTGCACTGGCTCAGGTTTTTGGGAGTATCAGCACTGCATTCCGTTAATTCATAAATTCCAAGTTGGAAGCTCCATGGCTTCATTACTTCAAACGTGTGTTAAATCTGATTAAATCTGAGTTTGCTCAGCAGCGGGATACTCACTGTTGTATGAAGCAGAGAGAGGAGAACTGACAGCACACTGACAGAGAAGAATCCCAATCCATACAGTTTACAGTGGTGCAGTGGGAGACCATATGGCAAAGTTGGCTTTGGATGTAAAAGTATTTTTTTTTATTCTTACCTTTGATTTAATTTCTTATGCAACCTCCTGCCACTGGCATAAACTTGAGTATGCACAAATGCATGAATGCATGAGACAAAATGAATGCACACACAGAGGAAACTGATTACTTCTGCTTGCTGGTCTAAGAATAGGGGCAGCAGGAGGGATGCAGGTTAGGGAAGCATTCTCTCACACTGACTGCAGCTGGGTGACGTTCAAGAGTATGAGTGGCTTTAAAAGATATTTGTTCCACACACAAGTCCCTCCAACTGAATGAAGCAAACAGAGACGTGAATTCCACAATAAAAAACGAGTTTATTAAGATAGCTGATAAAAGAAACAAATAAAAACATACAGACCATGAGTTATAAAAATATCAATAAAAAAATCACAAAATAAAACCCTGACCGTTCGTCCTCCCGACCATCGGGGGCGTTACTGCGGTGCATGCGGGTCAGGGCGCTGTGGGGAGAGAGAGGGCAACTTACCGGAAGAGGAACGGTAAATAGTAGTGATGGTGGCACACACACACTGCAAAAAGGGTGAAGTAAGAGCAAGTGAGTATGTGTAATTTAAAACTTTTTTTTCATTACCTGGCTACAGGTCACCGTGCTAATCACGTGTCTTACCAGCCAACCGGGTAGCCCCATCACACTTGATTAACATTATTTGGAAACATCTGGCTGCATCAAGCAAAAACATATTTGAAAAAGCACAATGAAAAGCCCGCCCCCAAAAGACTAGGCTAGGCTAGTTTCAATTATAACTTATTGAAATTGAAAAGAACTTTGTGAATTGAAAAGAAAAACTAGATATAAAACATAAGAGAAGTGCTCCTTGCAGCCTACCTGTGGGACAACTGCACAATGCAATTTAAGCCATTTGCAATGTGCAATTTTGCAATTTTGGTTTGTTCACAGGCTGACAGTGACTCACCAGATGGTAGCTCTACCTTTCATGGGTTCTGTTTAGGTTCACTCTAGTTGTGCTTACATGGCACCTAAATGCCTAGACCTGTGTCTGCTGTCATCTTACCACCTTTGCCAAGAAATCTATGAGAGTATATTGTGTAAATGGTAATATCTTATGTTAAAAGTATTAATGCCTGGTTCTTGATTCTGGTGCACTCCCTTACAGAAATATGAGAATGAACTTTTTCATTAACCCTTAGACTGAATTCTTGATTGTGATTACTTCTTTTGAATAATATAGGCAGCATATACATAAGAAAAGAAAAAGAATTGAGGAAGCTCTCAGAAAATTGGGGTAGAGTGTGTAAACATGATTGATTTTGAGACCCATGATATGACAACAGTTGGATCTGAGTTATTTCCTGTTCACCTATCAATAATTCAATAATATGAGAGAGAGAGAGAGAGAGAGAGAGAGAGAGAGAGAGAGAGAGAGAGACCCAAAGTCTAAAAGGGTTGACACTGGGAACAAATTTCTCTGCTGTGATGGGAGGAGGTCATCTTCCAAAACTTTGCTAAAATCTGACAATCATTCCTTTGGTTAACATGTCAAGGTTGGAATTAATGGCATGATCTGTTGTACATTAAAGATATCATTACAGCTAAATGGTACAGATACGTAGTAAACTGTTTATGGTTCATTATTACAGATAAATAGTAATAAGTCAAAAGAAGCATTCCAAAGGGTTGCCAAAGGGAAGCCCTTCATAAAAGGCCAGCAACTTAATGAGCCTTTTGCCTCATGCCAAACCTTGTTCTTTTTGTCCCCAGTGACTGCTACAGCATTATGCTGAACATTAGCCTGCAAGGTCAGGCAGCAGAGAAGGGTTTCAAATATGTATTAATCTGTTTTAGCTTTCCCTCTGTATATTTAACCTTCAGGTGGTGAGAACAGACGGCCCCTGTTTCCCGACATTGATCATCAGCTTGAAGTAATGGCCCATTTGCTTTGTGTGGAGCAGTCACTGGTCTCTTTTGTTGTTGTTTTTTTCCTCTGTTTACCTGTGCAACTTTCCAATAAATCCTTGGACAAATTCGCCTTAATTCCTGCACTACAAGGCTGGCATTAACTCTTCTGGGAAAGTGCAGGTTTTTCCATCATATTAGTCAACAAAGTAGAACTCAAATGCCGAATAATAACACAATAACCTTTTATTAACTTATTTTTGAGATGTTATGAGTTACACACTAATGCCAAAAATTGTAATTGTGAGGTACACTCCAGAAGGGCGTATTTTATTAATGCCAAAGCCAGGTTGCTTAAAAAATGGGGAAACATTAATTAGTATTTGTTTGGGAAAGTGCCTGTTTATGTCATGTGCATCAATACTTTGAGTGGCACAGCTATTTTTGCAAACAACATCTAATTTGTACCTGTGAGTAACATGTCCTCTGAATGCATTTTTCTCATAGATATCATGTCTTTTTTGGAGCATGCATTATGATGAGGCAGATGAAGCAGAAGCAGAAGGAAAGCAAATGTACATACATGCATACATAAACAGAATGAAATGAATGATGGGATGTATATGTGTGTGTGTGCAAATGTGGCATGTACGTATAAATATAATATAATCTCAAAAATAATTTTAAAACAGAAAATGTTTTTTATATCTTCAAACCATTTTAATGGTGCATTGTTAATGTCATATGAAATTGTGTCTTATGTTTAATCAATCCAGGCTTATTCTAAGTTTATCTAAATTCTCTCACCTGGTTAAGCTATCATATGGAATGTTGTGGTGTTACAATGATGTCTATACTGTGGCTATGCCTATAATTGGTGTCACCCATAATGCCTCGTGATAGACTTCATTGAGCAAACATAGTAATAAGCAGAATACGATCTGAATTCTGTGTGTTAAAATGCAGGTGGTACATGAGTGAATGTTTGTAAGGAGTCCGATCTCAGGGTCATTTTTAATTTTAAAAAGGGCCTTAGTAGTGTTGAAAAGTGTAGATAAACACCTTTTTTCTTGTTAAAGAACTCAAGGAAAATCAACAGTGGATTGCTAGCATTGCCATACCTTTCCATGGGGCCTGACTGCATTGCACAAGTGCTAACACAACACACCCGGGAATTAACACCGGGGTTTTAAAAAACAGAAAGTAAAACAAATCAACTTAAGTCTCCCACTTTGAATGAAACAAAGCAATCTACTCAAAACATTCACATTTCTCCTTAGTGTTCTCTTCTCAAGAAACCTGAAAAGAAATAACCTGGGATATTCTTGGATATGAGATAATTTCTTAACAATTTTCTAAGAAAATAAATGTATACAATTAACAACATTAAGCAGTCTTGTTTATCTATCTTGTTTAACTGTGGACATTATGTAACATTTAGCAACTGTGATGACATTACACAGTGGCTCAATCTAACTGTAGCCCTCTAAAATAGGGCTACTCTATAGGCATTGGATATGAGGATGGAATACCTGCCACCCTAACACAAGATGCACTTCTATGATGTCTAAAACTACCTATAGTCCTATGAACAGACAGTATGAATCACTGTGATGTTTGGTGAGCTGTATAAACCCTTCCGCTGAATGTTATCCTAATTATTCCATAAATAGCTCTTTATTTATGTATTTATTTATTTATGTAGTTATTTATTTATGTATTTATTTATTTACTTGTTTATTTATTTATTTGTTTAATAGTTCTAGTGTTCTATATTGTGTAGCAAAAAAAAATCATTTCAGTGTTGCTGCTTCAGAAGTTAAACCAATCAGCAGACCTCATGACTGCCATATGCTCAGCCCAGTTTGCATATGTCAGTCAGCATATGTACACAGAAATACTTCATTTCATGCAACATTGATGTTATATATGTATGTGTGTCTGTGTGTGTGTGTGCGTGTGTGTGCGCGCATATGTGTATATGTATATTTGCCTTATTACCTCTCATACGTAAATCACTTCTATGTTCTGATTGTGGCAGCTCACATTTATTTAAAGTTGCCTCATTATTTAAGACAGCTCTGTAGACCTCTTATCTGACCATCAGAATATACAATCAGGCAAGCTCCAAATGAGATGCTAAGGTGAAGCATGCATGTCCTATGGGAATGCAAGACCATCGGTTCTGACTTATGCATGCATGGTCACGGTCACATGGCCACTTAAAGACGTGGGTCTGGAATTTGGAGCTGCGCACAATGCACAATCAAGAAATGCTTACTTAAAAGACTGTGTCGGGGACAAGGCCTGAGAAATTATTGCCCTATTTACCCATGCACTGAGCGTAACCTCCTTGAAAAGTAAGAGCCAGTCCCCTTCAGAGTGGTTTTAGCACTGAACGATTGGACGAGACGAGACTAAAGTTGAGACACTTCATTTATTTTCTTTTTTTTTCCTCGCTGCTTCTCTCTTTTTTTCCCCTGTTTGATAAGATGCAGTTTTAGGTCACCTTGCTCTGTGATTTGGATCATTATCAGTCTGAGGAGAAAATCTTTCCCCCCTTCGCTCATGAAATATTCTTTGACAGATGGGGTACAGTTCTACATCTCTGTGACTTCTTAATAGAAAAACAAATTCCTTTTTTTTCATTTATAATGCATGAACAGAGAACAGAGATGGTGGACCAGTGTTCAAATCAGGAGAAAAAAAATCTCTGTGTTGCCACAGCAATACATGACTGTGGCAAGCCTAATAATCTATTATCACAGGTGGCAGGAGAAGGCATCATCTCTGTGATAGTTACTCTTGTGGTGTTTTCTGCAGCACAGCTTTTCATGGGTCCCTTGGCCAACAGACTATCAGTGCTGCCTGTACAGTTTTAACAGTGCAGCAAAACTCCAAGGCTAGATGCATCACAGACACATTAATGTTCTCAGAAGCACTGGCTGATCACCAGCACTAATCTGTAATTTAATTTCAGCTTTCATTACATTCCATGAGCGTTTTTGCATTCCTCGTTTGCTAAACGAGTGCATTATTGATTAGTCACTGAACTGTGTCATTCCAGCAGAATTACTGCATTGTTTGAGAATGGGAAAGGAGGCAGTTGCCTCAATGTATCTTTGACATCATCAGCTTTTGGAACAGAAGTTCTCTAAGAACTTCAAAAAACAGAAAGTTTTTTTCAGTCTTTTGGTGAATTTGCTTTTGTACATTTTCTTTTTTTATTACATGTAAAACTGGATAGAGGGGGCAGAAAATATGACCTTGTATGTTTACTGGTGCGAAAGCATCCTGTTTGGAGTATGAAACACCCCTGCCATTAATGGGTTTTGTACAATCAATGTCTGCTCTTTCTTTCCATCTCTCTCTCTCTCTCTATATATATATATATATATATATATATATATATCTCCTGAAGATGGCCTGGCCTTCCTTGTCTCCCTGCCTCCCCAGCGGCCAACCCAGCAGCTCTCCTGACACATTATGGTCCAAGTTTAGGAGGCCAAAGACAGAATGAAAAAAATCTGCTTTACAGTCGAGTAGTCTGTGTCCCTGGTTTGTCACGGCCAATCTCTGGATGCCCCCACACCCAGGCACCTGTCTTGTTCTGCTGTAGAATGCAGGCTGGCCTGCTATCTTTCTTTCTCTCCACTGTGCCTGGCTGTTTTTTCCATTGCCAATCCCAAATAGAGAATGCTGCCCATAACACACATACACACATTTTTCCCTTTGAATATGGATCCCCTGTACACTTTAAAACCTCAGAGTTGCTGATTACTAATGCAATCAAAGCTTTGCTTTTTTGTAGGCTTGGAAGTTTGTGAGTTTTAAAGAAGGTGTCATCTGCAGAGAGAGAGAGAGAGAGAGTCCTTCCCAACTCAAGTAAAATTATGTTAGTCCTTTAATATGGTTTTCTCAAGACTAATGCATTTTCCCCTTCGTAGCTTCTGCGCTTCGTTTCATTTCTCTATTTCTCCTTTTTATTTCTTGTCATTGAAATCTACGGAGGACAACAGAAGCATGCAGCTGGTATTGGCCTTCCAATATAGCTCCCTGTTTATATACATAATGTTGGCCAGCCAAGCGCAGAGGCAAAATGCTGCACTGTACCAACCTGGCTAATCTAATTGTCATTGTGGATTTAATGTCCCTTTCCTTCTTTCAGTCCACTTTCTTTATTTCCTCTGAATTCCATCAAGGGAAGGAAACGGTGCAGACATTATTATGGACTCATTTGTAAACATGGGTGAGTGTGTGTGTGTGTGTGTGTGTGTGTGTGTGTGTGTGAGTGTGTTTGTGTGTGTGTTTGGTGGTGGAGGGATGTGTCCAGACATACTGGCATTACACTATTTGAAATATAATGATAATAACAACAACAGTATTATTATTATTATTATTACTGCTAGTTGTAGTAGTAAAATTAGCCATGGTGGGCTTTTTTATATTGAAATCCATGATTTGGCTCCCAAATTTCCCTACATTACATATTCACAAATAATAAATAATTTAATTAATTTCCAGGCATTTTAAACCACCTGAACATGTAAATGTGGATGTGGTTGGCGGCATTTTCAAGTTTCCTGCAACTGTAACTGTGCATACAAAAAGCTGTGAAAATGTGGCAACAATTATAGGAGTTCTAGAACTGCCTCAAGGTAGGCCATTGTATTGCTAAGGACAGGAATATCAATGCCCACAGTTGCTAGACACTTTGGTGAATCGACAATATCACATCTGTGGCGATGATGTATTTATATGGGTTACACTCCCACCCAACAAAGGAATGACTTCAACTGCAGCATCTTCAGGATCAACATCTCACTGCAGAAGACCTGTAGCTGTCAATAAAATGTTTTTGCAGGTGTCAGGCAATGGAGGACATATAAGATAATGGATTTATGTCGAGGCCGGGTGGGGTGACTGCTCTCGCCCCTCGCTACAGGATTTAATTTGCATTACACCTCCTTTCATTTGGGTATAGTTTTGATAATGATGCACCACAACTGTCCACACCATGATTTTATTTATTTTTTTTTTTGGTTTAGATTTGTTCAGTAAAAATTCAAGTTGGAATCATTTGTTTTATTTGTTTTTTCTCAACATAAATATCATAAATTCATTTACACATTAAAAATGGCTATAAACATCACTGAAATATATTAATACACCTATATATGCTAACTACATAATGGATGGTAATTACAAATTAAAAATCTCAGACAAGAGAAGATAAGAGAAGACCATAGTCCTTATTCCCTAAGCCACTAAAGGCCACTTAAAAACTGAGGTCCATTAGAAATGCATGAAATGGTCTTGTGGTTTAAACCCCCTGCTAAGGTCATTGCATTTTATCCCTTGTTCCTTTTTGTTAGAGGATCTTTGGTTGTGGGGGTCTGGCTAATTTGTTTCTAGTGAAGCCAGGTCATTAATTGATTTGAAAATCCACACTTTACGGCCGGAAACCCCAGCTGCGACCACAACCAATCAATTGATTTACCAACCAAGGACATAAATATGACAAGACAACACAAGCATGTACACCATGACAACCATGAGTCATGTTGTTTTTCTGCAACAGTACATCTTCATGCAGACAAAAAGTTCTTTTTTTTGCACTGCTGTGACATCATTTTTGTACATTCGGTGTCATGCCACAGAGAATGAAATAACTAGAAGTAGAATTGTATGTGGTTAGCACAAAGCAACACATTACCACAGAAAAGTGTGTGTGTGGGGGGGGGGGGGTTTAGAGAGCAGGCTTTTAGTAGCCTTTTCCCCTGACAGAACGAGGGATTTCTCTGCTGCCCAGCCATTTCTCCCCCTGAGCAGCGGTGAGAGAGAGAGTGAAGTCAGGTGAGTGATGCTCTGCATGCTAAGCAGGAATAGTGTTCATGCGCACCCCCTCACCCTCCCCATCCCCTCTTGTTTCCACGGGAACACAGACACAGTCTGCTCCAGTGGCCCCTGGTCTCCCTGGCTTGCCTCTGTGGATAAGGGTGAGATGTATGTTTGCAGTGAGGAGGAGGATTATGGCTGTTCTCCACCTCCCCTTATAAACGACAGCTTTAGGCTTTTCATATTCGTTTGTGGGGGGTAGCTGCTGCTTGTGCTTTTTTTTGTCTTTTGACACAGTGAGGTTTTTTGTGCCTCTGTAGTCTGCAATGCTTTGTTGATTGCAAGACAATTACACAGCCTTTCCACTAGGAGGAAGCACACGTTGATCCTGCACAGCTCTTGTAATGGCGCAAACAGGTGTCTTCTGCATGTCGGGTTTCAGGGGTCATCCTGTCTTATGGGATGAATAATCCAGACACATGTTTATCAACTGGAAAAATCCAGACGCTGATTATTTCAGCATACGCTGTGTGCACCATCCACTCAGCTTCTCCCTGGTTTTGTTCTACATTAATGAAAAGTCTGAAGTCAGAGATCACTGTTTATCACATTTTAACTGAATGATTCATACATTCATTTTCGTATTCATATTCATTTTCATATTCATACATGCTCCACTGAGAGATTTTCATCTTAATTTGACAAACTGGATGAATCTAAATAATCAGTTTCACAGTTGGCAGTTGGAGATTAATGTATTTTAAACAGACAGACTTGCATTCTAGTGAATAGGGGCCATTGAAGAAACACTGGAGTTAAATACAATGGCAGCCAATTACACAGGAAAAGGCCAGGGTGGAGCAGGCTATTTATTAGCACCAGAGAAGCACATAAAGTATGCCAAAAATGCAATTAGTCCAAAGAGGCAAGGAGTCTGCTTAGTGTTCCATGTGCGGGCGGAGCCTGGCAAGTGTGTAAGCAGGCGGGTGTGGTGGATGTGCACTCCCAGCCAGCTTAATGAAGCCCTGGACCATAGGCCTGCTGTCATTAGCCACTGCAGAGATTCACCCCCAGTTGGCATGCACAGAGACCACAGAGCAAGACCTGTCACATTCATTTTACCCCATCAGCGTACTGATGGACCCTATGTGTTCTGTATCTCTCTGTCACCGACCAGTCTGTCCCTCAATCAGTCTTGAGCTTACAGCCCTCTTTGCATGGTTAATTGCTTGCCCATGTGTCAGTTTGCATTTTAAATGCTCATGTCAAAACCCTCTGGAAAGGGATCTTCCTGTTTCACCAGGGTGCAGAGTAAATGAAATTTTAGTATGAATTATCCAATCATGTGGCTCCTCCTCTACAAAGTGAGAAAGAGGCATGAGTTTGTATCTGGGTGGCTACCCTTAGTTCATCATTAACTTCTAATATCTTCCTTCTGGCAGTATACTATTGCCTGCTTCAGGAGATGATGTAGGGCCAATCAAAGCACATGTAATCAGAGATGACAATAGCAAAAATGACTGCTATCATTTATCATTTATTCTTTCATCACTGTGCTTGCCAGGTGTTTTGTTCCTACTGTTTCATCACATTCACCTCAGAACACCTCAGCACACAATCTACATCAAGTCCACACTTTTATTACCGCAGAAGGAAGACATTTATCTTAAATATGACTGTGAAAAAATGTGCTTACCTGCCTCTGCACTACACTGTACTTAGACTAACACATGTGCATATGTGTTTGCACAAACAAATGCAAATGTATGTGTATGTTGACAATGGTGTGTCTGTTCAAGAAACAAAGCTTGTATACCCATGTGCACTGTGTGTGTGAATGAGTTTTGTGAAATGGATGCACCAGTGCAAGAAGTAGAGCTCAGTTTTAAACTCTGAAAGGGTGTGCTTTTGAATGCCACTGCATGCCCCCAATGAATATGACTTCAACCCAGATACCGAGAGAATGAAATCCTTCCACTTCCCAGAGCCACGGGGCCTGTCTTTTCACTCAGACTTTTTTCTGTAACCAGTTGTGAGGGAGGCAGCCTCCCATCGCTCCCTTCAAAGCGTGACTGATTGACGACCCTTGGCGGGCTGCTTTCCCAGACCTCTATCGCTATCGCGGCTGCTCTGCTTCTTTCTCCTTGTCGCTCAGGACTGTCAAAATAGGCCGGGTAGTTTTGTCTCTGTCTCTGTTCCACTCCTCCATGACCTCACCCCCACCCCCAGTCCCAGCTGGGTGAATGGGCAAAAGATACTGAGACATCCTGCACAAGGAGACAGAGCAGAAGTGAATCTGCCTCCGTGGTGCCCTTACCCACTGTATTCTTGTAGATGTAGTTCCATTAATGGAATTTAATTATGTCAAACATGAATATACAAGACAGTCAAAAAAAGCAGGGGCATGGTCAGAACAAGGCAATTATCCTGTAAGAGGAAAAAAGTCATTTTAAAATTGTGTAATGGTCTCTCACGTTAGCAGAAAGCTTATAATGACCTGCAGCCTTTACAAAAATTTGATATTTTATGGAACCAGTTCTTTTTTAATGTCTTGCACTATTTTACCAGACATGTTTATGGTTATTATTGTTCATAATTTTACTTCATGAGGAAAGCTCACATTTGTCAACATATAAATTAGAAAATGTTTGCACCTGCTACTACTGAAAATGTATATTATTGATGTATTTTTTTTAATTTATTGACAACAACAGCTGTTAAAGCTGTTGTTACTGGAATACTTATTTTTCTATTAATTTACAAGTATATGTAATATATTGAGTTACTATAATGCATTTAATAACACATGAGTGATCTGTTATAGCAAAAGCAAATGTTTTACTTAATTTATCCAATGGTAATATGGTTGTGTGTACTCAGTATTTCATGGATTGGAATAAAGAATGTTGTCCTACAACACTTTGAAGACCAGCATGATTGTCAACAATAGCCACATCAAAAAGATATGCATCAACATCAGCAACTAAAACAGCAAGGACAACTATTTCAGTGTCATCAGAACAACAGCAACAATAGTAACACCAACATCAAAAGAAACGGGGTTGCTACTTCCACAGTCGACCGGGGGGTGGGATGGGGGGGTTGGGGGGGGTTGCTACTTCCACGGTCAACATGGGGGATGCTTCCTCCCTCTCTCTGTCACTCCATTCTCTCGCTACGTCTGTCACTCCATCTCTCGGTCTCTCGCTTGCTTGCTCTCAAAAAATTTGCTTTCCGGGATATTGTATATAATTTGTGGGCATCAGGGAGCTGCTATCAATATGCGGGAGACTCCCGGAACTTCCGGGAGAGGTGGGATGTCTGTGAGCCAGCAAACTTCTGCGTTGACTTGCACAAGTATGCATTAGCAGGCTAGTCATCTTCTTTTTTTCTTTTCTTTTTGCTTTTGAGCACCAGATTTGAGAGTAGACATTTTGACAGCTCGATTTGGTAAAGGAGGTGTGGACGAATTAACGTAGGACTACCCTTAAGACCAAACCATTTTGCAATATAATAGGGGGGACATGTTTAGGCTACATATTGCAGATTAAAAATAAATAATTTGATGGCAAGTATCATGTATTCAAAGCAAATAATGCGAACATTTTCTGCAAACATATAAATTTGTCTAAATATTCCACCAATCAATGGCCAACATTTATGAGTGAGCATCATTCTGTCTCCTGTGCCCCCCACCTGGGCTGGGCCTGGGACAACTTCCCCAGTTGTGCCCCCCAAATGCAGGGCCTATTTCCACCACTTGCCCTTTTAAATCAATGAAATAAAAAAAGGAGAGCTCTGAAAAATGCTTCACCAACCATGGCTAAAGTTAACGCGTAAGATTTGTGTGAAGTGACTGTACTTTCAATGAGCACACACAGTCCATCTGAAGGAGGCTTAGCCAAGTGGTTTGAAATGGATTGCTTAAATGGTTAACTAGTATAATAATCTGTCCACAGTGTGAGGTAAGTGCAAGTAGAGATCCCACTTTTGCATAATTGTGAGTGGAGTCTGAGTGAGATGGGCCTTTAGTCCTCCCTGATAGGAGTGTGAAAGTGTATGTGTGTCTGTCTGTCTGAGTCTGTGGGAGGGTTAGGGGGTAAACATATTGACGGACTGTTAGCAGTGATCGTGGCTGTACGTTATTTGGTTTCCTGTGAGTGATGAACTCACAGTTCTGTCAGAGGTAGCTCCCTGGCTTTCCGGCTAATGTTCGGAAACCCAGAGGCCCTGGAGTCCAGGTCTCTTGCTTTGCAATTTGTGTTGAAAGGAAAGGGGGCAGAAAAGACGTGGAGATATCAGAAGAGGTCTGTGTTGATTGGCTCAGACAAGGGCAGTAGGGGGAGAAAGGAAAAGGCTATACTGTCAGGGAGAATGTCGTTCTCTCTGGTCACAGGGGGATTTAATGTCATGCCAAGTGCAAATCGGAGATCCAAGGACTGTGTGTGTGTGTGTGTGTGTGTGTGTGTGTGTGTGTGTGTGGTTGCGGTAGGTGTCAGATATATAAAGGACTACAGCAGCCATCACAGCACATGAACTTGGCAGGGGTTTCAGGTCAAGTCACTGGAGACTCCAGGACTGGAAGGATCTGCACGGTTTATCTTGGTTATGCTAAGGGCCACAGCCACCAAATGCACTGGAGTTTCAAGTGTATCATACCAGAAGGATATCCTTCCTTCATTCATCAATACAGTGTCAGGACAAAAGAGAGGAACATGAACAGCTGTCGAAGTCAAGATTTACTTCAACAAGTTCAGGTCAAACATAACTGCATATAACTACGGAAAGAAGTAATCAAAAATCTAACAAATAAAAATGAATAACTTTAAATAGCTCCAGTTCTGGTGCACAGTGACAAGCCCCTTCTAATCTGTGAATCTATCTGATGTTTGTTCTCTTTGCAAAATCAGATTTCAGAGGCACTTTTGAGATTGGGAGAGTGGTTCATGTTCATCTGAACACCAGCCTTTGTGGCACTGAACTGATTCACATTGCGCATTTTGAAGATTCAAAAGGTTAAAAAAAAGCCTTCTGCAAGAGTTGCAAGAGTACTTAAAACTACTCTTAATTTATATATAAGATGGATCATGCACAGGACTGCTGGGGACTTCCACAAAGTCCTCTTCACGAGCAAACTCTGAAATGTTGGTTTGAGATAAGTACCATTGTCTGCACAGGCAACTTTGGGGGCAGTTTTAAGTTAAGTTAAGTTATAAGTCAACAAGAACTCTGCCTGGACATGTTGATTGCTCTTGCTAACCACTGTAAGTCTGGGATACATTCCATGTTGAGTAATCACTTCTGTTTGCTATTGTGCTGTTTCACACTATGAGAGAGGGTCTCCCCATCTCCTCTGACATTGAAGCCCAGAGAATGACACCTTGAGTTGTGTGCTTTGTTGCCTTAATACCCACATGGCCTCAGCTCAAGACTGTGATCTACTATTGCTACAAAAATTCAGTCTGGGATTTTCATCACAATGTCATGTTCTATTGGGAGTTCATCTCTGCATGCACAGAATGGATGTTTTCATCAAGGAGTCATTTCTTTGCATTCTTGCAAACTATTTGGTGAGTTTTATGAAGCATGTTTGATCTCCACAGCTTTTGTTTTCTTTGCTTCCGTGCTTCCATGCTGTTTGGCTGGTAATCTGGGAATATGGAATAATGTGTTGGTAAGGCACATGCATGTTCCCTTCACAAAACAGGTAACCGGTTCACATTCCTGCAAGTGTGGTGCACCAAGTCCATATTGTGATGCATCAAAGGTGATCTCAATACATTTGTTCCACATCCCAGAACCCCAGGAACAGTAGACTGGGGAGGCTCTTTGAAGAGTCAGATCCATGTTGACCCTTCTTCAGCAAGCACCATTCTGTGTCTAAGCATTAGCTGTCATAGGGGAGCTGATATTTCACCAAAATGTATTTGCCTCAGTAATCTCCTGCAGTGAGGTGCTGGAGATCTGCTTTATTTCCTCTGAACCTAGCCTTTGATGGGCTGTTCCAATCATCATCTATGTGAACATGTCTAACATGGATTGTTAGCTCAAGTTGAGAGATTTTATTTTTCCACGTTCTTTCTGACCGTGTCTTCTGGAGATGATGTCATCCACAATGACCGCTTGCAGATATCATGTGAGAACCAGCTCCATGACACATTAAAACAATCAGTGGAGGAATTTGTCTCAAATAGCATATGAGAAATCCATACCTGCCAAATTGTGTGTTTAATGTTGTTAGCACTGATTTTTCATCCAATGCAATTTGCCCAAAAGAGCTGCACATCCAGCACTCATAAAACAAAATGTATTGGACATTTTAGCAGCTACCTCCATGACAGTGTACATGGGGAGCTGTGGCTGCAGGGCTTTGATGAGGTCTCCTGGATCAATACGTGTTCGAATTTGATCTGAGCCTGTCTGATGTGTCTGCTACCGTTGATGAAATCAATTCTGTAGGGTCAGGCATCAATGCCATGGTGCCCAGAGTTGTCATTCCATCCAGTTCAGCTTTTACATTGCTACTTTTTCCATTGCCATTGCTAGTTTTGTCTTGTGGTGATGTGAGGATTGGTATATGTGGGTGTAGGACTCTGCCAAGCTTGTAATTAAAAAGATTATGGCTTGTTGATGAAGACACTGTGTGACAGATGTGACTTATTTCACAATAAGTTTGTAACACAAACAAGCTGAATTATTAGGTATATATTAGAAAATATGAACATTTTTGTTCTCTTGAAACAGATTTTTAATCTCATTGGGATTTAGATAAAGGATAAGTAAATATATAAATAATCCACCAGGTCTACGTTTTTCATTCATCAATGTGACTCCATCAATGTGGAATGAAACATTGCTGGCACTTGGGTCATGTACTGTGTTCCAGTTGTCTGACATGTATGTGTGTATTTTTTCACCTTTTGGGAATGTCTGAATTTGTTGCAGAGACCAGTGCTTCTTGCAGTGATTCCTTTTTTAACTCATGGCACTGCTGTTCTTAAGTTTTCTATTTATCTAATTTAGCAGCATGATCTCCTCCAAAATTGCTGCAGCTGACGATTGATTGTAATGCACGTCGCTCCGTCTGTGGCTTTGGCCTTGAGTCATGCTGCTGTTTTTGACTCATGCAGGGGTGTCAGCATGACTTTCTGTGTTCTTGTTGGTGCTGTCAATGTCTTAGCATGCTGCTCATTTAGTTCACTCATTTGACAAATTTTAATTGCTTTTGCCAGCATTAGTTCATTACCATGTAGCAGATTTTTTTCCCTCTATTTCTTGCACTGTCATTTGTAATTCCACAGACAATGAGGATTAACTCCTTCCCACAAAACACCAGCCTTGCAGCTTTTTGCTTTGTCACTCAAGTCAATCACATATACTTCAAGTATATTTCATCCGGTTTTTGATTTTTAGCATTAAACTGAAACTCAGAGATGAATAAAGTATTCTTGATACACATTAGTTTGTGCTGCTCCTGGTCACATCACATTCAATACCCACATCAACAGTATTAGTGTAGCAACAGCAGTAGTGTAGTGTAGCCCTTTCATTTCAAACTTAACACAATACTGTGTGATACATCAGTGTAACACAACAGCCATCAATACCAAATACCAGGTGCTCATTGTTTTTTGTTAACTGTTAGTTAAGACGTTCATGTGACATTATGCAATGTGAGAAAGTGGGTGAGCTGCATCAGGAAGAAGTTCTGATAGCATTCTTCCTCGTATTCTAATTTGTGTATCATCTCTTGGCTGTTTGTGTAATGTCTAATACCATACAAATTAAAATTTGTTTGTATGGAAGTCTCCCAGGACTGAAAGAAAAGTGTTATTGTCCACAGGCCTGCTTTTCTTATCCGAAAACAAGCTGGATTCCTGAACTGGAAGGATGGTAAAGAATTCAGTTTTGTGGCAGGAGAAACACAACTTTAAGTCAATTACAGCTGAGCATGGCTTTGTGTTGTCGCCTTTTTGGTTCATCAGACTCGTAATTAAATCAAAATACCGAGCTTGTGAAGTGAAGGCTTTAATGTATTTCATCGTACTGGAGCTAATAGTATAGGTGACTCAGGTATGACTCACTGTTGTAGAAATTTTTTTTTTTTTGATAAGTTCCTGCATCAGGTCAAGAATGAAGTCCCCGGTTGATGACTGACTCTACAATTACTCAGATTACGCACGCATTGTTGCTTTACTGGGGAATAAATCAACATTAGTTGGTTTCATGCAAAATGCTATTTTGATGTGTCCGGAAAAAAAAAAAAAAACTTTTCATTTGTTTGCAGCATATCTCCATTTCTGTTGACTGTCACAGTTTGGTTTCATAAATTTAAAGAGTAATTCAACATTCTACATTTAATCCCTTTGGAAGTTCTGTTCATTTCAGGGTCAGGCAAAACACAGTATTCTGAGATCATATTTAATATATATATATGTTTTAATGGCATGCAAATTCAATTGAAATTCTCAATTCTGTTCTGTGGGCAAGCAATTATTGACTTAGAGATTGTGTTCAGTCCCTTACTCTCTTCATAATGACACAGTAATATTTCAATATTCCTGATCATGGCATAATTATTACTGTGATTACTTCTGTGTGTTCTACATTCTCCCTGCAAATTGGAAGGAAGATACTGCTTGCAAAAAAAAAAAAAAAAATCAATTCACTGTTTGTGCCAATGACTTGTACTCAATATTTTGATGATTTTGTCTTGAAAAGAAAAAAATCATTGCATATTGTGAGGAAAATTATGATTTATTAATGGACAAAAACCTACTGACACTGAAATAATCCATGCACCAGCAAGATGCTTGGAGCTGCTCCTTTGTAAACTATTCATGGTGCTTCTGTCTTGTAGTATATTATTACATTACATTATTGGCATTTAGCAGATGCTCTTATCCAGAGCGACCTACATTGGGTACAGCTTTTTACAATGTTATCCATTTATACAGCTGGATATTTTCTGAGGTAACTGTGGGTTCCTTGACCAAGGGTACAGCAGCAGTGCCCCAACAGGATTTGAATCGACAACCTTTCAGTTATGAATCTTGATCCTTAACCACTATGCTACGCTGCCCCACCATAGTAGGTAGTAGGTAAGCAGGCAGGCATGCCTGTTGTTCCACATTTGTTCCACCACAATGAATGGAGCAAGCATCTCACTTCACATGAAAGAGGGTTTCCGGCCTTTAATGAAGAGCAAATATGTGATGGGAAACAATGCCAACATGCTAATTAATGGGGAGAGCCTGTTAATAGTAATAACACATACATGCAGATGCCCGAGTATGTTTAGAATGTGGTAACAGCTGTGGAAATTTGTCTGCCACAGTGATGGTAGAATATTGAAGCCATTTTTTGAAAGGTCAGATGAGGTTGGGGATGGTTTTGTGGTGGTGGTGGCAGGGAAGAGGGGTCTGACAAAATTATGAAAAGGGTCATAAGGTGTGGTTGATTGCAGGTTTGCTTTATCTGGAACAGGCCTTCGGGCTGTCAAGGGATTGAGCTTTAGATTTCATTTAGAATTATGTACTGAATCTAAATGAGAGATTTGAAGCTCTTTTCTTAATAAAGTATCAGAAAAAGGATATACTTTTCATTGTATGCTTGTACACAATGGTATACTTATGTACAGTCTCCAACATTCAAACAATAATATGAATGTATGGCTGTTACAGTATGCAAAATCATTGTTTGCTGTTACATAATCATGGAGGAGGCCAGACTTTCTTAATGTGCCATATATATATATATATATGCAATATTCTTTTCCAGCTCCACCACACAGTGGTTCCAAGAGTCACATAATGTAACAATTTTAACCTGTCCATGATCTGGCGTCAGGGTCACACCACACCATTGGCACACCTGCACCCACCCATGACCCTCGGTCAGACCTCACACACGCAGTACGGCCAAGGCCATGTCTCATCACGGGAGTGACAGAGCATATGGTCAGTGCTGCCACATCTGCTTAGCCACCCACTGGTGCAACACCAGACCCATTTCCCTCCATTACAAGTTTAACGGGAAGCGACAGAGCAGAAATGAAGAGGCGCCGGCCTTGAGTATAATTGCAATTTCTGTCCAGATTACTGTCCTCGCGGCTGATGTTCTCAAATGGTTAAATTGGTGTACCCAACGGCTTTCAGAAATATGAAAATGGAAATGGGCGACCTTGATGAAATGTCATTGTTCGCTGTGCACTATGCATTTGAAAAATGGCACAAAAACAAAGAGTGAATTAAAGTCATTCACCAAAGAGTGGAAAAAAAGATGGACCCTTCGTCCTCCACCGACAACTCCTAGGAACATAATTTAGCTGAAAATTGTGATGTTTTTTTGCATATGAATGCCCATGTGCTGTCTCTATGGACATATAGATGTTTTGAGAAAAGGGACGAGATTGTGTTTGCGGTGTGTCTGAAACTTTCCAGATCATTATCCTCACAATAGCTGGAATTTTGTGGGTAGTGATATCACAACGCACATCGCTGTCACATCTGAGCCTCAGTGGATTATTTAACTGCTGCAGAGAAATCTCAGCTCAGTCCAACTAAACTTTGATGCACAAAACTAGGGTAGTTTAATGCTCTGTATATTTAAAAAACAGCAAGCAGATCAAGCTTATTTATTTATTTATTTATTTATTTATTTATTTATTTATTGTGTGTGTGTGTGTGCCTCAGTATGAGCAAGCTTGCAAATGCTGTAATAGAATTAGCATAATTAACACTGGAGGGAAAATACAAATGGCTCTCTGAGTTTATGTTTCTGTATGTTCTTTTTCTATTTGGACTGCACTGTCTATGGCTTTTGAGTAATGGACTTTAAAGTGAAGTGAAATATGTACCAAGGTAATATATGATGTATTTAGAATTTTATACATAATTTATTACAAGTCAAAAACTCAGTTGGTGCCATTCTTGTCATTTTTGCATAGCACTTTATTTTGTCTCTATTAATGTGAAACCCCAGTAAGTAAACACAATAGACCCAAGAAATGGGAAGAGTAATAAAATGAAATAAAGCAGTGCATTGTGGAATCTGCCAAAAAGTTGGGAATAAAACACTGCAGATTTTAATCACCCTGCTGCAGTTCCAGAGGCCATTAAAATAAGGATTTAAGACCTCAGATAGATTTTATGGGCTTTTTAATATTGTGCTAAATGTCAGTACCTTTTAAGCAAAGACAAACCATTTGGTACATAAAATTCATCTCCATTACGCGAGGAGGTGCAGGAGCAGATTCCTCACATTAAAAAGTGTTGCAGCCCTCACCTAACCAGGATGTAGTTACAGCGATAAGACCATGCCTGAGCATCACAATAAATGCTCGTAAACACAAATGTTTGTTTTTTGGGAATTGCGCATGTCTTTGTGCTTAATGCCCTTATCTGCTCTAGTGATGGAGGGCATTCCTGATGGAAAGACCTCATTGCCCATGTCCTTGAACCTCCCTGCCATGGCTCATATCTGCCCTATCCGACTGTATGAAGTGTTCTGTACCATGAAAATGTGGTTTCTCACAAACACACAGACGGTAGACTCCCACTTTGAGTTTCAGCTGCACCTCCACAAAGCAATGGCTGATGGATAGGTTTTGATGTGCTCTTCTTTGCAATTTTTTTTTTTTTTTATATAGTATTTCGAGTAGAGCAAGTGTACTGCTGCATCAGATGTCTTGAAAGGAAGTGGGTCTGATGTAGGACTTAACTGAGATTGGAAGAGACAAGAGGGATATGCAGAAGGTGGGTTGGTTAAAGTGACTTATTTTACATACATTTAAATGTCAACAATTTTAGTCATGCTAGGTAATTTTCCCCATCTCCACAAAAACAGATCCATCTCAGCTACTGATATAGCCAAGGAATCTGGACCACAGTAAGCCGGTGAGAGCCATCTAAGATCTACAGTCTACATGTTGATGTGTTACTGACTTTATTGGAGCCATCAATATGATGGGAGGTTGACTTGTTTGTGTGTGACTGCCAGCCTGTCTGTCTGTCTTGGCTCTTCCTTCATGGGCAAATCAGATACTGGTCATAGAAAACATCTATAAACCTCAGGAGTGAAGATGACCAGAACTGGACAACCACTGTGACAGTACCAATCTCTGGTGTCCACATACTTTTCTTGTGGTGGCTTAGGCCCAGCCATTCCTGATGAGTTTGAACACAATACATGGTGGATTGCTGTATATGTGCAAACAGACACAGCAGAAACAAACTCACTGAGAGATTATTGCTGAGGGGAAAAGCTGTTAAGAAGATGACTAAGGAATGTTGCAGGACCAAGAGATGCAGTATGACAGCATTTAATAAACATACTAAACTGCATGCTTTCAAATTTTCCACCAGAGGAGGGAGAAAAAAAGCAAAAATATAAAAAAATGAAGTATATGCCGTAGTGGTTAATGACATAGTAAATCTGCACTTGAATGTATTACTTGTGGTCTTAACCGTAAAACTCCCATGAACTATGTATGTAGTAATGTAAAGAGTCTTTTTTAAACTGCCCATTGAGATAAGGCCTTCTGTGCTCATTCTTAATGTACTCATGCACTGAATTATTTAACCACCTTGCTGCTGAGACACTAGCTGTGCTGATCATGAACCTGGCCGATGGCATTGCAGGTGAGACAGCACATTTAGGGATAACAAATTGAAAAGAACACAGAAATGCATGTCCCAGCAGAGGGGCAAAAAACCGTAAGGCTTTTAGCACACACAGTGAAAATAGCAACTGGATATTTTATATTTTCTGTCATCTAGATTTTGTTAGCCCCAGATATTAAACTAACACTCATGTTCTGCACTGGTCAGAGACGTGTTTGTTCGTGCAAGCAAGCCATGTACGTCAAGCTGTGTCTGTCCCTCAAAGTACTGCAAGTAGTGTGAAATTACACCATGAAAGATTAGTATTTTCTTTCAAGAGCTTACATTTTGACAGCCTTGCTTTGTATCATGGCACCATTCTGTTTCTGCTGTTTCTTTTTTATGATGCACTTTTCAGTGTTTCCACATGTTTGATTATTGATGTACGCATAGGTTTTTATGAACAAGTTTGTGTTACTTCAGGATGTCTAACATTGATGCAGATTTGTCTTTTGCATTCTGAGAAATCTCTAATATTTGCTCTTTCACTCAACATCACAGAGGTCTGCGTCTCTGGAGAAAATCAACACACACATACACACACACACACACACACACACACACACACGCACACACACTTCTAGATACAAACAGACGTAATTTGCCAACCTGGCATTTACAGACTGTTGTTGCAATGGGGTTTTATTTCTGTGGTGTGGTTTTCATGACTCACTGAGTTGCCCTTTTCCTGTGTGGGTCTCATTGACTGAAACAGAGCAAAGAGGAACAGTACTCCATTGCTGATAAATAGGTATCCAATTTCAGTGCATTTAAATGAGCTTGCATGTTTCTAAAGTAAATGTAAAGTAATGTGTGCCAGGACCTATGGGTCATACTGGTTATTTCTGGAGGAAAACCATATCAAGAATTCATGCACCTATAATGCAGCTGAATGGAGAGACCTTAAAGTCAGAAGAGTTCAGTGCATTAGACTGGATTTTGGATGAATTTCATCATCCAAAATGAAGATCAGTTGTTCTTTTTTAACCCCAAATTCTAAGTCCAAGCTTATTTAATAATTAGTAGCTGCAGAGGCCCCGTTAAATAAACACATTGAAAAATATGCCTGTTGTGATTAGTGGAAAATAATTCCATTTGACTTCTTCTTTGATTGTGTCCTGCATCACAACAGATCCCCTAAAAATGTGGTGAAGGGCTTTCCGGCTGATACGGCAAGCAGGCGTGCAGCAAGCCCAACGCATTTCTCGTGAGTGTATAAAGCATTGAGATGATTGCCTGAGGAAAGGCTGCCGGCTTATCTCGGCAGTCATGCAATGCCTGTGCCCATTCCAGGCAAAACCAGGCTAATAGCTGTGCCCCCGTACTGGCTGCACAATCAGATCTCCATTTGGCGGCACTCTCTGTCACTTCAGGTTTCATCGAGTGTGAAATGTTTCATGTTAGATCATTGGAGCAATATCACATCACCATTAGCTCCCATTTCCACCATCCCTGGTATGTCTCAAGCACCCCCAGATCTGAAGTATCATCACCCCTGTAACAGCGCGGCTGTCACAGTAGAGTGTGTTCGGGGAAAACAAATGGGCTTTGGCCCAGAAATGCTGTCCAAATCGCTCCAGGTGTTTGGCGGATAGCCCTTTGGACTTAAATATAACCCAGACTCAGTGGTTGTGTCTCACTTAGACCATGTGAGATATTCGGGAGAACATGCTACAATTCATGGGGATGGGCACAAGAGAGGAAGGGAAGCTTTGTTTACCAAGGCAGAAGCCACCAGCCGGGGTACGCCGGTAATTATTCAAAAAGCGAACAGGGTGGTTATTCTGCTCCTGGTCCAGGTGAGCCAAGAACATTTCTCATGCTGCCTGTTAGAGGGGCCAGTTTAGATCCCAGGTCAATAATCCTTTAATTTCAATCCAATGTGTTTGCTTTTCCTTTCTCCTCGTCAACATAACAGCACTGGCTCAGGTTTCCACAGCACTTCCTTACTCACATTGATTTTTCATTGGTGTTTCATTTCTGTTTTATCTCTCCATTTTATTTATTTATTTATTTTTTTCACTCTGGCCCACTTCATTGGTGCAACTGGAGAGTTAGTGTCTCTTATTGTGTGTGGTGAGGGGGGGGGCGGGGATGGGAGTGGGGGGCGGGGTGAGGGGGAGGTGATATAGCTTTGAGTTTGTATGTGTGTCCCTGAGAGTCAGGAACTGACTGGGAAACCTTCTGTGTGTGTGTGTGTGTGTGTGTGTGTGTGTGTGTGTGTGTGTGTGTGTGTGTGTGTGTGTGTGTGTGTGTGAAGCCTGTGTGTGTGATGTCTGCAAGCCCCTGGGACTCCCTTTAGTGGTGTGCACAGAGGAGCAGGGGAGCGAGGACAGGGCGGAAGTAGGGGTATGTCTGTGGGCATGCAGCCCCAGGGAAGACAGGCTGACTCCCCTAACGGCTCTTGGCTAGGGTTGTCTGCCTGCTCTCCCTCACCCAAACTGCTGCTGCTTCACTGCACCACGCAACCCCTCTCCAAACGCCACAGGCCACAGCGCTTTATTCAAACTTTTCCACCTCATTTTTATCCTAGTTTTCCCAGCCACCTTCATTTGGTCTGACGATGAAACCGCCGTCCAGTAATATATGGGATATTAGAGTTACACCATTCTATCCTTTCAGCTGCCTATTGTGAGCACACTGAGTCAAATCTCTGTCTCTCTTTCACCGTCTCCCTCCACTCCACTTTAGGAATGAATGAACAGTATGTAGGTGTCCCATTTTATAAGATACCTATGTTCTTATGTCAGTTTTTTTTGTAAAAGAAGGCAGGTGTTTAATGTAACTATTATTGTTAAATACCTGAATACTTGCTGCTGAATAATATCACATAAATACATAAGATTTACATAGCTGCTTCAAGTATCTTTGGTCTAATTAACTGGGGTGGAGTAAAAAAACTGCTTGGAACATAAAGAAATTTTTCTGGATGAACAACTTATTTTCAAGACAAGTTCTAGAACCTGGTTTCTGTATAAATTTTAGGAGGTCCCTGCTGCCATGTTTAATTCTCTATTTATGATGAATCCCTGAATAGTCTCAGCAGCCACTACTCTTTTTTTGTTTGACTCTGACAATATTGATTCAAAAATGCTTGTTTTTCTTCATCTAAAATAGACTGAAGTAAATTAAATGCCATTATTTTTTTTATTTCCCAATTTAAAAGATGGAAACTCTTTAACAGATTGGATGATAAGTGCACCACAATCACTGTGACACCAAGTGTTCAGGTTTTTTCTGTGCATAACAAAATTTTGATATTTTTTGACTCATAACTGGTTCACACCTGAATTACCAATATGTTGCAAATCACTTCTTCAGTCTCTCTGGCTGCCTTGGACATACTTGTTGTGGCTTGACAGCCATATCAGCTAACCCTGCTGGATGCAGTTGTACACCTGTCCTGTAGCGTAACATAATTGTGATTGGCACCGGTGCAAATATTTTTTCTTGCCACCAACCCCCAACCCCCCACCCCCCCCAAACACACGCACACACTTATGCGCACACATACACACGGACACACACACACAACCACTCCAGACAATTGCAAAGCAGACAATTGCCGTCCACACAAGTTATCACAAATGACAGGGAGCAAGGTCATTGAACAAACAAATTAGCATTTCCCAGCAAGCCTTCTTCCTTCGTAACGAAGAAAGCAACCAAATAAGTGGTGGGTAGAAATAATATTTATTTTTAATAAAACATTTCAATAAGGATAAATATGAATACATAAAAAATAGGCTATGACTCAAAACTGTAAGTGTTATACTCAAGGTGGGAAGGTGGAATATATAGCTATCACAATTATATGTAATTTTGGTGATATTGTTGAATGGTTTATTTGAAGACTGCGTGAAACGGTCAACCACCTACAATAGTAAAGCAGCAAAATATCACCTTCCTACATGGGGCCCTGACAGCTTCTGGGCCCTGGTGCACTGCACCAGTTGCATGGTCAATATTTACGCCAGTACACCTGTCCATATGGCATAGGCTGGTGTGCAGTGAGGGCCTTGACCATGTGACTGAGGAAAAGGACTCACTTCCACTATGGCATGAACTGTAATAATGTAATATTCAGCAAAGAACAGAACTCTCACATTTCAGAGTATCACCTTGAGTTGTTCTCTGCAAAGAAGCACAGAAGCAATATTCAAAGTTTGTTGAGCTCTGTTGATAACATTTCACATCATTTCATGAAGCAATTGAAGCCACTGCTGAATGCAGCTGTTGATAAACAACTAAGAAAGCAGTGAGTTTGCAGCCGAACAGACTTTGTAGGAGATGGTTCCGCTGCAACAGTGGCACTGTCTGATTTTCTGTGCTGGAATGGAATTCACTGCACAGCTACTATCAGCAGGCAGCTCCTGTTGCTGACTAGCACCCCTAAGCTCATGCATGCTAAATGGAGTTAGCAGTGTTTCTTGCTACCTGCATCCAGCAGGATATCCTTGTACGGTTGTACCTTTCATGACCAGACTGTGTGTAATCTTTACGTGCAGAAAGTGAGCCTGGTAAC
The DNA here is from genome assembly GCA_019176425.1 of Megalops atlanticus. NCBI lineage: Eukaryota > Metazoa > Chordata > Actinopteri > Elopiformes > Megalopidae > Megalops > Megalops atlanticus. The sequence goes on from CM032881.1 coordinate 33,690,495, forward strand.
TGCATTTACAGTAAGTGCTAATTGGGCCATTTGCATGAGTGCAGCATGTCCTTCCCAAACTCCAACAATACTGGCAGCATGTAATAATGTGAAAATGTTAATGCATCTATCTACAGATTCTTCCTCATCAGCCTGTGCATTTGCAACATATTCTATGCAGATATCATGGGTTCGAGGGCAGTGACATGTTTTATGTTCAGAATGATGTAGAAAGCCTCCCTTGCCTCTTTTTGAGCTGGTGGATTATCTCAGAGGGGACGAACTTGAGTGTCAGGCTCTGTTCACCTTGTCCCATCAGTCAGCTGAGTTTTCTGGTGGCTGTCAGGGTGCGCTGCCCTGGTGTCAGTCAAGAGTGAAAGGTGTCGAGAGAAGGGCCTCACACGGATTGTGTTCTGAGAGTGGAGAGAGAGAACTCTTCGTGTGACCCGCGGAGGCCCACTCTATTCGCTATTGTGTTTTAAAGCCGTCCACGGGTGGTTGCTGGGGGAGAAGGGTAATTGCATGAGACTCCAGGGTGCAAACAGCTGGTTCAACAGATATTTCTGCCCTGCGGGAAGCAGATCCATCTGTGGTCAGTGGCTAACCTTCCTTCCTTCCTTCCTTCCTTCCATCTTTCTTTCTCTTTTTCTTTCTTGCTGTTTTTTTCTGTCTTTCTACATTTGTTATATTGTTTTTCCTTCCCTCTTTCTTTCCTTCCTTCTTTGCTTCCTTCCTTCTTTTCTTCCTTTCTTTATTTTAATTGCCTTAGAGTAGAGTCTGTTCATCATTCCGTACAAGTAATTAACTATTTACAGGAGAGGCTAGTGTGCAGCTAAACTGGACTTATGGGTCCCATTACTCCAGCTAGGCTTTCAGAGTGATTAGCATTCCACTCATCGTGACCGTTAAGGAAGGAGCACAAGGACAAGCTCATATTTCTGTGTTTTTTAGTCTGGACAAGCAGCAATTCATCCAATACTGATTTCAAGCGTGACAATCTCTTTTTTATGATTGTGGTGCCTGTATTTGTTTGTTTCAGCTGATGGCTTCCCAACATAAATCAGTTTTCTATGGGCTCCCACTTTGCCATCTCTATAACTATGTGCATTTATTTATTCATGCAGTTACATGCATGAATGCAATTATTCTTTATTGTTGGACAGTAATTTAAGTGACTTCCATAATACATGCATGGTGAAGTGTCATACCGGCGCATTATATTTATTCATGGGAAAAATTATTCTGCACGAATTGATGGAATTCTATATCATGGATCTCCCTGCAGCCTGTGTGTTGTAATTGTGTTTTTATTTATTTTTTTGATTGTTTTTTCTTCTCTAAGGCAAGCATGGTCCTTGCTTTTTCAGCACATGCAGTTTATCGCACCGTGGACGAAAATGCTGTATAGGGTCTATGTAAATGATATTGATTGCCAGCCTCCTCTCTAAAGCCAAGGGAACAAATGGCTCCAAGATGGAGGAGCATATAGCAAAGTAATCACTTTGCTATTAAAGGGTTTACTGGAGTTGGGATGCTGATCATTAGTACTCATCATGGACTAATTAATCCTGCTTCCTAATCATGACCAATCGTGGCAAATTACAGGGAAGAAATAGAATAAATGAATTAATTAATTTGCATGGAAGTGGAGTGCACCGAGCACTGTCAGTATCTGTGTCTGACTGCCGCTTTACGCTCATCACTCAAATCCACCTCTCCAGAGAAGACAGTCTTAAAAAAAATCACACCCCCAATCGCCCCTACTCAAGCATATGAGCTTTGACACTGCTGGCATTTATAGGGAAACCCTATTAACCTGTGAACTTGCCAGTGATAAGTACCTGGTGTGAGTTCTTGTGTTCGTCTGCCTCTTTATTTCTTGATTTCTTTGAAGTGACTTGATTGAATACCAAGTCACTTCAAGTCATTTCATTTTATATATTAATGAAAATTGGCTACCCTGCAGTGTCACTTTGGGGTAGTCATGGACAAACGTCTGCGCATGGCCAGAACAGAAGAGGACCCCCTTTTTTTTTGTAGAGGTAGATACAAGGTAATGTAATGGGTCCTGACATTTACTTATGCAGTGTGGGGAGCGGTGGTGTCCACACACATCATTGTGGATAACATGCTGTGCTCTTAAAGATGGGTGGTAGTGACAGGCAGGCTCCTTGGCGGTGAGCAGGGAGAGATGTTACAGTGTTTTCAGAGGGAGTGATGGGAGCTAATTGCCTTTGAGAGGACAATAAGGAGGACAAGAAAGACTGGCGCACTCAGCAAAGCGACTCAGCCAACTGGGAGGATGAAGGGAAAAAAGGAGAATATCTCTGTTTATAGAGCATGCCTAGTTTCTTGTGTGTCCCTCTCTCTTTACTCCTTTCCCTTCAGGTCTTCTTCTCCTGTCTCTCTCTCTCAACCCTCTCTGCTCCATCGAGAAAGGAATGTCAGGGCTTTGTCCCAAAGAGGTCTCCCTGATAATGTGGCATGCCATGAAGTCCCAGCACTTCCTATCTCAGGATCATAATTGGGATCCACCCACTTGTCTGGCGGCTGTATGGAGCAGTGATGGATTGAGTCATCTCGGGTCCTCTGAAGGATGCTCTTGCCACAATGGTTCTTGGGCATCGAGCTGCACAGAACAACCTGCAGAGGTTGCGCATGTTGCATGCAGAATGTGTCTGACATACATCACCAAGGTCATGCTGCGCTGCTTGTATTGTGTACAGGATTGTGATGTGAGATGTAGCAAGAGAAATAAATGGTTGTTGGTGTCTGCAGCTGTGAAATATGGATGCAGGCAAGCATGTGCTAAAGGATACAATTCAATGTGCACTACTGCAGTGAATCAGGAGGGCATTACACACATGCAAGTATGAACACAAATACACACATACACAAACATATACACATGCATGCACACACATGAATTCATACCCGTTAATGTTAAAGAAACTAAGATGCAACATCATGTAAATGTTACCGGCTTCACGCAGGGTTGCCTGAGCTGGGGTAACTGACAGAGTGATAGAAAACCCGGACACAGATTAGTGTGCTAAATGTTCTGGCATTTTTTTATTTTCTTGCCTTTTTTTAAACTGAACTCATTTTCATTCCCACAGGTGCAGGTAAGTATATTCATTTCCAATAAAATAATTTAAAAAATAATGATTTCTTTTACAGGTTTTCACCTAAATGCATAATGTACAAAGAAAATAATAAACTATCATTTCCATGGATAACAACCCGTATTCACTGTGTATTAGTGGTTCAATGCCTTTTAAGTTCACTGAGTTTACTTCCAATTTACCACAAATAATGTTATCAAATTTAAGTATTCATTACCAGTTATGTAACATTACACACCTAACAACTGACAGAATAGTAAGTGCTAAATGAACAGTAATTGCTAAACATTCAAGTAAAAATATATAACTCATCTACCAAAGACTGTTTCAACGCTACACAACCACAACACCGACCGCCATTTCAAATGGTCTGTATGTAGCACATTGTACGCCACAGAGGCACTCATCATAGAAAAATAACGCACCCTCCGTATGGTTAAGCGATTCACACTACGTACATAAACTGAACATTAAATACACATTTAACATTCACATAAACTCATTTCGCTTACCAAAACACATTAGTTGTACTTTCATGTTACTGTAGTAACTTAGAAATGACACTAGTATCTTTTACACAAGCTAGCTTTTACACGAGCTACACGAGTTAGCTTCATCTAGTTTTACAGACTCGTTAGCTTGCAACATCGGCAAACCCGCTTTCGCAAAAACAACCAAAAATAATGATTTTACCAACGTAACACTTCCTCAAAACAGTCTCTACATACTCCTCAAAGTTTTAAGAGTTACCCAATATATATTTCGTTTTACATTTCATGAGATTTTAACAGTTTTACCCACCTGACAGAGTGATAGAAAACCCGGACACAGATTAGTGTGCTAAATGTTCTGGCATTTTCTTTATTTGCTTGCCTTTTGACCCTTGCCAGAACCAGAGGCTTTCCTGTCACTGCTGGCACTGCGCCATCTACAGGATTGGTGTTAAATAGCATATAATGAGCTTGAATCTCATTGAAATGGGTATAACTCTGTTTTAGAGGCTGTTTGATATATGCTATTAAAAGACAAAACTAAAAATAGAGGGGTGTCTGTTTTTATTCGTTATATCTACGTACTGTTACTGTTTTTAACTCCAATTAATTTCCAGTCCACTACATAAACAGCATCGATATTTAAAAGATAAATCCTTAACATTGTATACTGAGCCCTAGTGCTCTGGCTGCATTGCCACTGCCAAATGTGCTCTGTGTGTTTAGTACCTGAAAATGCACACTCACAATGCACAAAATCAGCTTTTACCAGAGACATGGCCTTGTTCCAGTGGTGGAGGCCTTTGCTATCTGCCTCAATGTGACTCCTCTAAATGACTTGTCCTGTAAACTCTTTTTGCCCCTCAGCTCCACCAACTTGCTCAAGTAAGTGGCAGTAACAGTATTCTTGAGGTGTGTCCTATTGACAGCATGTGATTGGATTGAAAGGGGGGACGGTGTGAATGTTTGACCAATGAAAAGCCTTTTGTTTTTGACAAAGCAGGCGACCTTCATCAGGACATAAATGCCGTGGTCTTGCTCAAGGACCCTGTCCTTTGTATGCTGGGATCAATCTGATAGGGGTGGGTGAGTTTGGGCAGGCGGTGACAGCTCAGCTTTGCCAGAGCTGCAGGGGCTGGCTTGGCAGGCCTCAGTGGTCTCAAACACAAACACGTCTCCAAGGCCACAGCTGAGATCCCTGTACTGCGACGCTTGCCAGCATGTGCCCGGCGAGGACAGCACCTAATCCCCCCACCTCTTGTAAGTTAGATTCTTATCAATACCCCCAAACCTCCTGCCAGTCTGCTTAAGCTAAGATTAAAGCAAGACAGCACCTCCTTACACACTCCCACACACACACACACACACACACACACACACACACACACACACACACGTGCAGAATCTACCCTACCACCAAGCGTTAAGTTCCCTGACCTCAGTCCTAGAAATAAGCAAAGACACCCTCTCCATTAAGGCAGTTTGAAGTGCTTACTGTAATTCCAACAAGGCATTGTCTATCATAAATAATATTAACAAGTTACTCAACTTGAAAAGTATCAGTAAGTATCCAGCAGTAGAAATGACTGACAAGTAAAAATGTGAGCTATTTAAATAAAATAAATGATGTGACAGAAAATCAAATGCCCATTTGTTGCATTTCTAATTGCACCCCCTCTGGCTGGTGTGTGAAACTACAGCTGGAAGCAGGGTCGCAATATTCGATCAGAACATTGAGCATTTTTATATAACAGACATTATTTATAATACAGCTGCTTTAAAGTGCAATGTCAGCATACTACTGATGCCTGTATGTATACCTTCACCTGCTTAAACCAAGCTCCTCTCCCTGATTGATCTTGCAGCCTTTGACTCTTGTGACCCATAATTAACAGTGGGAAACAAATGCCAACTGGCGCAGCCAGCAGCACAGAGCAACAAACACAGAGCTCCACAGAGTGATATCACCTTTTACAAGCGACTTCAGTGGGGGACAGTGGTATGGTTGCTGCAATTGTTATGGTTCCTGGGGAAATGTGCAAATGATGTGACAGAATTTTTTGTGTAAACTGAATTTTTTAAACTCAAAATCCACACACACTCTCACACACATTGTCTCCCTCTCGCTTAAATGCACTCACTCTCTTTCTGTCTTTCTCCCTGTGCACTGCAGATGGATAACACCAAAGACAGTACCTTCTGCAGGCATCTGCATCCCTGAACCTTTACCATGCTGACACACCATCCACAGCTGTGCCTGGCTTTGCCTCTGGCCCACAAGTGGGTTCCTGAGGAGCAGGATCACTTGCCCCAGCAGCGTGCTCTAGAGGTGTGCAAAGCCAGGTCCCAGGAGAGGCACAGTGCACACCTGGAGATTACTGCGGAGCCGACAGATGACTCTGCCCAACCAACTCGCACCACTCTCAGCCACAGCATCATATATTCATCATAGTAGGTAGTAATCCCAAGACACTAACTCAAGCCGTCCTGTGGAAACACCCGGAGGATGCTTAACCTCTGGAAGAGGAAAAAAGACAGGAGTCCGTGGAGGAATCCCATAATGGGCCTCTCTCAAATCTCTCAGGGTTGAAGACCATTAGAAATAATCTATGTTCCAGTTCTCCAGAGGACAGTTGGCAACTAACTCCCCCCTTTCGTCTTCTTCCCCCTCCTGAAGGCTTGGCGGAGGAATCTCACAGACTGGCGATGAACGAGCCCGTCCACAACCGTGCAGAATGGACTTGCCCGCGCGATGCATCTGTAGTGAATGTTGATCCGGTCCCCTGCCAGACAGCAGAGCAGTGGAGGGATGCGCTTATCAGAGTGAGTCATTACCACTGGGCTGGGGAGACATGGGGGAAGGGGGGTTGGACCTAAAATGTATGTGTTTTTGGACAGCACAATAGGATCCATTGTCAATCTGCAGTTGGTTGAGACATTTTGGCCCGAACCTCCAGACAGGATGGACACTGCTTTGATGTCGATCACCTGGATTCTGACTTGATGGGTAATCCAGGAAATGCACCTTTCTGCAACCTAACATATTTGTGTGTTGTATCTAGGGATGTAACCAGTCTGTCAATTAATTGTGTCAGTCATAGGCACATATCAATAACAAAATCTAATCATTGACAGTTTTTTAGAAATTATTTAGAACTGCTCAAAATACAAATAGACCATTAAAGATTACTTGGTATTTTTGGATTTTAAGGCTAGCTTGTGTGGAACAACACATTTTACATGCAAATTACGCATATGCTTGCAGAAGAAATAAATACTGACACTGACACCGAATAATTTATATTCAACTACATATATTCAACTATATTCTATAATTTTGTTTTAAGAAATAATGTCAGCTTTATTAATTCAGTTAATTGCATCAATATATTATTGCTAATGTTCAACATAAGGTACTGTGAGACTTTGGCAGCAACCTAAGTCTCCAGGATGGCACTGAGTGGCTATATGGAGCTCAGCAGTAAACAGGCAGGTCTCAGGATTCCCAGGGAAAGATTTTTGTTTTTAATTTAGAAAAAAAATTCTAGCTGCCCATATTCTTTATACAAGGAGTGCAGAAGAGGGAAAAAAACAAAATTCCAATAGAAGAAAAAAAAAAATAGTAATAACTTAAGCAAAATTAACTCAAATTAACAAGCTGCACCCAGCTACAGCATGCTGTCCTGCTCAGGCACCAGCTCGCCCCCCATTTTCTTTCTCATGCTGGCTATATATAAACCAGAACACCCCACTGAACAGGGGAGTCCTAGTGAACCTATATTTGGAAACTTAATAAATTAAATTCCAATAACAGTTTAACAAAACAAAAAGGTAATATTATATTCAAAATAACAACCACAACAAAACAACAATAAAACAAATACAATACATATAATATAACAAAACTACGAATGTCCCATCCTCCCCCCCTCCACTCCTACAATGGATCTTCCTCTAAGTTCACGCGAGATCTGTGGTGAAATCTCTGAAAAGGGACGTAGTCAGGGCGCACGCTTCCTCTGACCACCTCCTTCACTGAGCAGCTGGCCTCCTCCATGCACCGAGACCGCACGAGAGAGAGGGAGAGAGAGAGAGAGAGCACAAACAGCCAATGGTATCTAATTAAACTGCTAACAAAACGTAACAAGAACTGTAAATAAATATGGTAATGATAGCTTGAAAGGTGTTGTTTAATGGACAGAAAACAAAACCCGGAAATGATTCAGAACCGCATTATACGGTAACAAAATACTATGCTAGTGAGGTGCCCATTGTACTCCTGAGCACACTTCATATGCGTAGCAATCTCCCTGCATTTCTTTTAGGAATGAAGGGACAGTGGAGAAGCATCAGTTAGCTTCTCCACAGCTACCTTTAAAATTGGTATAAACCAATCAATACATCCATGGTAGAAGAAGAGTGTACACAGAAAGGCATTATATAAATGGCCAGAATTCTTTTTAGCTGGTCACTCGATAGAGATGCTGAAGAGGTGTAAAGCATATGGCCATATAAATATAACACAAGGGCTGATTAAGCAGAGTTTTGTGAGTCAACTGTTCTTTTTTCCCCTACATGAGCTAGCTGGCACCGGCAATGTTAAATTAGCTTGCTAACATAGCTATGCAAGTTCGCTGATTCCAGTCTGCATGGCTATCATGAACTAGCTGAATTGATTAAAATTCAGACAAGTTAATGTTGGCTAGCTATCTAGTTTTCTATAAGAAATACCCATTATTCTCTTCACAGAACATTTAATCCTCCAGCATTGAAATCCCATTTAGCAAGTGAGCAAATACTGTTCAAATACTGTACAATTACGCATTGTTAGAAGCTAGCTTCAATAAGGGTGCCTCCATGAGTGATAGCATAGAATGTCCTTCTAATGGCCATTGATCTCACCCAGACATAGCTCCCAACACAAAATCTGGACCAATTAGTTAAATACCCTCAGCAGTATTCTTTCCTGTCATTTAACCTTATGGCTCAAATGCATAAAGCCTCCATTTTAAATTGCTCATTCCTCTCACAGCTCCTTCTCTCTGTTCCTCAGCCAGTCTGGAGACATTATATTGCAACAGGACTTCAACACAGAGAAAACGGGATCCATAGACATAAATTTATCAGCGAGGTGCACAAGTGGATTTTTTATTCAGCTTTAAGACCTTGTCAAACCACAGGGGAGATAGTGGGGAAGATGAGTCCCCTCCCCCCACCCCACATACACTACTTTTCTTTTGTGCCATTTTGCCATTAAGTCATGGCTTAAGTTTTCTATCAGTCACAGTGCATTTATCTGGATAATGCCCGATCCAGTTGTAATTGCAGAATTGCCTCAAAAGGCCAACACTTATGCGGAGTAATTCTATCTCTGGAATTTTTTTTGGCTTGTTGATGCACATCAGCTGCTTCTCCTCAAGAAGGCTGCAGTGTAATACAACAAGTTACTTTTCTGAACGCTTCACTTGATGATAAACTGGAGCTCATGAACACAAGTGCACACACACAAGCACACACACCCACATCTTTTAGCTGCAGTGGTGATGCATGGTGTGTTGATCACTTGACAAGAGGTGCATTAGCAGGCTTTACATGCCTCCTGTAATCCAATGGCCTGAATGTACATTAATGCAAATGTTCTTTTCTAAATCTCTTTGTATTTGTGTGTGTGCGTGTGTGTGTGTGTGTGTGTGTGTTAACAAAAAAGAACACTGTTTATGAGGAGTCCATAGTGTAAATGATAAATCCAGCCTTGTATACATACTTGTAGGCATACTTCGCTGTGTCAGTGCTTTCCAGATAGTGTAATTGGCTGAAATGGTTAGCTAATGAGAAAACAGATTTATATTAAAGGCAGGCTGCATGGTTTCCAGGATGTGACACAGTGGTTAAGCACATGGGTTTGTAATGACAAGGTTGCATGCCAGAATCTTACGATAGACCCTCCTGTTGTGACCCTGAGCAAGGTGCTTAACCTGAATTGCATCAAAAAATATTATGTAAAATGTTTTAGTTACAAAGGATAAAGGTCTCCACTAAGCAAATCAATGACAATATTAAAAAAACAGTTGATGATGACTTAATACATTGCATAGGAGTCACACCTAGCTGGTGCTTGTTAGATATGACACAATGAGCTGAGAGGAGAGTGAGCCAAAATGGATGAAACTGTGACCATGATTGTGGCTCATAAGATTGTGATTTCCACTTGTGTGGAGTGGGGGAGGTAAGGGAGTGGCCATGATGCAGAGAGAGTGTGGCTTTCCCCTACCACTGCCCTGTAAAATGCTACCCCCTCCACCACCTCCCCCATCCATGGTCTCCCCCATCATGATCATGGTCTCCTAACAGTGACCTTGTTTGCTTTCTCCTCAGAGGTCTGGGGGGGTGGGGGTGGCTTGTACAACACCCAACCCCCCTACTCAGCATCCGACTTTTTCAAAGTCCCAACTTGAGTCACCCTCATATTTCTCATCTGACTACATTTGGGGGCTTTTAGGGCACAGGCAACAAGTATTAGGAGAAGTGCATGTTAAATAGACCAAGAATCAGAGGTGATCAGAGGTGTACATTATATTTCTCAGTGTGGGCATGTTGCCATTCTTTGACATTTGGCAACTCCCTGTTGTGAACATACAATCACACTTCGAATTAGCAATAAGTTGGCAATCATTTGGACAGAAGAGGCTGCTCATACTTACATATGCAGTGAAATGGTAACATTTTGTTATTTATTTCAGGAAAAGTAAATTACTCATTCTATTTGCCTCATTCACCACCCCAACTCCTAAAACAAAACTCAGCAACAATCACAAAAAAGCAACAATAAGCCCCAAAAAATGGTTAGTTATTGTATTTCTTATGACAAGAGATACTCAAAAAGATTGAATCCCCCATAACAAAATTGACCTGGAAAGGATATGACCAGACGTTTAAGCCAGTCATCCTACTTGATCTGAGCTGCTTTGGCTGTCAGCCAGGTGGAGCTGTGAACAAAATTGCAGTGTTTCTGTGCACCCCAAATGACCAGGATCTTCTTTTAGTATACACCTTTTCTATTCATATTTCCTACTCTTCCTTCTTTTCCTCTCCTCTCTCCATTCCTTTCTGCCTTTCCTCCCAGGGCCCCACCATTTGTACTGTCTGCCATTGACCAATGAGAGAAATTGTCACACTGCTCTACAGCCAGTCCTGTTGTCTGAAACATGAGCCTCCCACAGTTCAAGAGTTCAACCAATCCTGGTGTCTAAAACATGAATCCCACCCACAGTTGAGGAGTTCAAGCTGTTGGATGCCAGTTATCTCTCCTACTATATTATGCTTTCATTTCACCAGGGTGGGGCAGGGGCATGGGGGTGGGGGTCCGGGGAATGTCACCCCTGTTGCATTGCTGAAATTGCTGTGTGTCTCTATGCATTGCAATCTCTTGCATTCAAATTGTCACTCTCTCTGAATTCCATTCCCCTGGTCATTTTGGTCAAAATCACTCAATTTTTGGTTCATTTTATCTGCATACATTTTTAACAGGCTTTTGTACTGCAAAATCTGTGCCTGGCTTATTTCTCATTCCGGCTGCGTGCCTATTTTATGCGTCCCTGTCTGTCCTTTTATTTCTGTTTGTTTACTCTGCGTCATTTGAGTCATCAGTTGACACTGCAGGAAGGAGGGGGAGACACAATCCTATGGCCCTTTGCCCTCAGCAAGGAGTAATAAATTTCAGCAAGGCTTATAGTCTTTAATCATTACACAATATCAGATGCTGACTGCAATTACCTGGACATATGGCATAGGAATAGGAAAAAATGAAATATGTTTGATATTTATTTATTGATTTAGTGTTAGGTGTTGGGTGAAACAAGGGTTGCAAAGGACCTCAATGCCATTGCATTCTTTAGCCCTGGTTGAACACTAAAATAAAAATTAACTGTATATTATCATCAATAGTTGATGTGATATAGTGGCAAACACAGCTTTACTGATAGAAACATGTTTTTTGGCTCAGTAAGACAAGAAGCATTTGCAGTCTGGAGTGAGCAATCACTTCAATTTTTACGCAACCATTTTTAAGACTGGCAGTTGGTCAAATCAACAGTCTGAACACATGTAGTGTCTAAATATAATCAGCATGGTTGGCATAGCATCCTTAGCAACCTCTGTGTTCTATGTTTAGAAACTGCCAGCTGTGAAGTTAGAGCCTTTGTCTGAAACCTCTTGCAGTTAAATTCTCTTGGCACTGTAATGATTGAATTGTGATTTTTTTTTTTTAATTTATAAACCAGGTAGATTTATTCAGCATCATTGAGTTATACAGCTGGATGCTTCTTAAAAATTTCTTAAAGCAAATCTGGGTGATGTACCATGCGCCAGTGTTGCTATGTTTGGGATTCAAATCTGAAACCTTCTGACTTAGTTCAGATGCCTTAGTGAGCCACCTATGAAACAGATTCATTTTTCAGGGGGATGTCTTGTCTTTTGTGAATGTGTTGCTTTGCTCACCCAAACAGGCCACTATTCCTCCCTATCCCTTGTCTTTACAGGATCCTTCGCGTGCCAATACAGGGAGGATTTGATGAATAGATAGCAGGTGTTTCTCTGTCCTGCGGTTGGCCATTAATCTTGCACAGGAGAGAGACCAAAGAGCCGTGCGGTGATCCGGAGCTATCGCTCATAATTACTGATTTGTGCTCATTTTTCACGCAGGGAGAGGAAAGGAGTTGGATCACTGGGAGACCACTGTGGTGGGGGGCTGCCCAAAAGCCTTCCCTCCAGGAGGAGACCCTGTTAAATGGGCACGCCAGGGGCAGTCCAGTCAGAAGGAGGGAACAGGCATAATCATTGATGCATTGGGTGGAGATGCAAAGGGAGAAAGAAAGACAAAAAAAGAGAGAGAGAAAGACAGAGAGAAAGGAGCCTCAGGTGGCATGCCCTGCCACTTTGATTAACTGCCAGGTAATTATCAGTATAATTGCCTGTGAGTGAAAGGATTACTTTTGCCCCTGGCCTTCTTTTGTTTGTTTGCCCAGGCACTGCCTCTCAGATCTGCGGTTAGGGTTTCCAAAAAGAAATCCGGTGAACACTGAAGCTGCTTATTTGGTGCCAAAGAACAGCTCTGACCTACCTTGGGTGCATCAAAAGGGGATTTTTGTAAACAGAATTATGAATGTTTGCCTCAAAAACAGGAACACGTGTCAACAGAAGCCTCAGACAAAAAACACCTCAGGATGAGTCAGCTGATGAATATGTTCCCTCGTGTTTGTGTGTGTGTGTGTGTGTGTGTGTGTGTGTGTGTGTGTGTGTGTGTGTGTGTGTGTGGGGGCTATTGGTGTCTGCATTATTTATATTGTCCAATTAAAGGCTTTCCCTGAAGTTCATCATCGAATTCTTACAAATAATGTATTTTTTTCTTTTTTGAAGATAAACCATTTGCCATTTTACAAAAACAGTAACCATGCATTTCTTTAGACTCTTAAAACTTTTATTTTCATTATGCTGGAAATGTTCTCACACAGCCTACATTTCTCCCTCTCTTTTTTTTCTGAATCTATCGATTTGCTGCCCTTCTTTGGCAAACAGACAGATTGGAGACAAACCATCAGCAAACACAGACTATAGCCGCTGGGATATTTTCTCTTTTAGAATATAATTTGAGAATCGCCTTTTATTTCTGTTCTTCCAGCCATGACATTTGAATAATTTATTGGTATTCTGACCAACTAATCTTCAGACTGCACTCCTGTCCCCAATCTCTTCAATTATGATGTAATACTAACCTTCAAGTCCTGTGACAGCTTCTTTAAAGTATGGAAGGTAACAAAGTATGAAAATAAAGAGTTATTAGACAGGCTGCACAGACATGTAGAGGCACTGACATCTGATGATTTATAAATTATTTGGGGAAAATTTGGGGAATTGAGGGAGGCGGATTCAGTTTGCTGTTAACCGTTACAGCAAACAAAGCAAATGCCAAGCATCTGCAGAGAACAGACCTATAACATGGGCTTGGGCAGAAAGTCAACCTGCCAATCACTGAATCTTCACCTCTCATCATAGTTTCAAACTTGTTTTTTTTTGCATTGTCTATAAAATGTTGGTCATAGTCTGCATATATCTGATGTGCATTGTGTGCTGTAGGAAAAAGTGCAGACTAGCTATAAACATTGCCTTAAGGTAATAGATCCACAATACACATTTTGTTTCACCAGAACCTGCTGGAAAGCCTTTCTACAGCAAAGTATGAATGAGACAGCAATTTTCTAACTAGGTTTATTATGATATTAGCTGATGAAATTAGATTGCTATCACCTCTTTGAGACTTAGCAAGCCATTAAGAGTATAAAACAAATTATAATAAAGTAATAAGGAACGCTTCGGATGGACAACATTTACAAAGACATAGTCAGGGTGTCTCACCTCATACCTGCATCCCTCATGATGTGGATATGCCAAAATTTTGTGGATATGCTACACCCTCCAGTGCCTTGCTGGTTTTATGCATTACTTAGAGAACCACAGCACAACCTTTTTTCCAAAAACAATAAATAAATGAATAATAAATAAATAAATAAATAAATAATATTTCCTATGAAAGGCTCCACTAGTGGTGCTTGGGGGAAAGCTTTCACCTGCTCGATAAGGAAGTGCTGATAAGGCAATGGTCAGGCAGGATTAATATTTGCAGGACAACGAGTTTGAGCTTCATGCAAAATGATTGCTTTCAGCATATAATGAATGTGAATGGTTAAGTTTCACATTCAAATGTACCGCTTCTCAATGTATTTAAATAACTTCTATGTAGTCTCCAGCATGCCCTGCAACATCTGCTTAAAAGGAATCAAATCCAGACGCTTAAGAACAAGGTTATGTCCAATTGTATTTGGAGTTTCACTACCAATAAAGGCAGATGAATATGGGCTTAGATGCAATAAGGATGATATGATTTACATTAAAATGTAACTGCATTTAAATTTATTTAATATGAATTAAGGAACAATTTAAGTCAATTCATATTATGAGAAATATTGCTGCAGACTTTTTCACTTTGTAAATCCTGCCATTTCCTTCAGCATGAAGTACAAGTAATTTCCATGTTGGTGCTTTCCACATGAAGACAGCTAAGGAGCTAAATAGTTCAAACAGGGTATGAGCAGTTGTGAATGTACATCCTTCATAATCGCAGATTAAGTCAGCAAGCATGTGGCAAAAAGAGTGACTTCGAAAATGGTGTCCTGAGTAGATTTGGATGGAAACGGCTATCTGACTTAATTAAGAGCAGTCCAGTGTCCTGGTCAATAAAGAGGTTTGAAATTATGGCAGTCGTCATGGGGGCCCCCACCGTTTGAATAATTGGATGTTTTAAGCCGAAAAAATAAATGATCTAGAAAATTCTCTCTCACTTGGCCAGTAAAGCTAATTAAAAGGGGAACCCGATACAGCCCATTCGCAGGTGAAATTGGTATAGCAGGTTCTGATTGCCACTCGATTAGGACAAGAGCTAATTCTAAATGCATGAGCTCATTACATTATCGTTGGGTGTAATTGAATATAATGGCCACACTTTATTTCCCTCATCTGGTAATTAATAGAAATCTGCACATTAATTTGTGTGAATGTATGCATGCCAGTTCTGTCTATTTGAATGCAACTAATTTTTGCCCTTTGCCAGTGCAGGTAACCTTCAAATTCATTGGAGCCAGACCTTTGATCTTTTAAGGGTAACACAAGATGAACTGTATAGAAGGTGTTCATGTTCCATCCACTGACTCTTTTACATAAGTGCAAGGCTGTTTTGCTTTTTTTCCATTTTCCTGCATAAAAATTTATGGCTAGCTGTTTATGGAAAAGGGATTGTGATCACAAGGCCCCTGGTTCAATTCCCATTTTCAAGTTTTTCCATTGTGTCCTGGGAATGTAACAAACAGATTATATAGAAAAATGTGAACCATGTAATTCACCCTGGATGAGAGAATCATTTGTATTGCAACAAATTGTTCAGAGTAATGGCTTATTTGTTGCTGTCTCTCATGCGAGCACATTCGGACAAACAGAACCCAAAAAACCAGGCTCCCTCAATGGAAATGCCCCAGCATTCTTCGGTCACCAATAGAGGCCCAGTGTTGCAAGAGCACCTCAATCAATCAATAATTTGTTGTCCATGCTGGTTTACTGGAGAAGGCCTCAGTGTTATTGACAGAGGTGCCAAGAGCAATCTTGTGGAGCAAAGCCTCTGCCCACACCAAACCAACTACCCCCTTCCCACCTATGCCCCCCACCCCTCCCCCACACACACACACACACACACAGCAATCTCACCACCTCTAAAACCTTCAAATGAGGCCAACAAGCCTGGATCACCATAGTATAACGTAAGCTCTGTGTGACTCTCCTTTACACTTACAAGCTGTACACAGTATTCACAGGGTGACAATGCCACCCCTCTGAACATATGGCTGATGCAGTATTTGGAGAAAGGCGCCATGTTGGTGAGGGGTCATGTGACGGAGCGACATTCTTACCGTCACTAAAAATAGCGCTCATGTGTGCGAGGGACATTAATGTGAGCGCTACTAT
Source organism: Megalops atlanticus (assembly GCA_019176425.1). NCBI lineage: Eukaryota > Metazoa > Chordata > Actinopteri > Elopiformes > Megalopidae > Megalops > Megalops atlanticus. The sequence goes on from CM032881.1 coordinate 33,706,657, forward strand.
AAAATAATGGACTGTTTACTTTTATTTTCGCGTTCTAAGGAATGTTGGGTGTCGGGAATGTTGCGAAAATATTGTCTGGGTTGTTTGTAAATGTGCCGCAGTATGGACTGTTTAAAATAACGCGGAAACAACTGGAGAGAGTGAGAACTCTTTTATTGGACATTACGAGTTGAGTGGAGGAGATCACGGGTGTAATGGCATGAGGCGCGCCGTGCCGTCAGCCCAGGTCTTCACACACAATAAGGACCGTTTCTACACTCACTCTAATAATGAATTAAGGCGCGGAGCTTACCTGCAGTGTTACTGACGCTTGCCAAAGCAGAGCGCATCTACCGACACTTCCTTATTCGCGCAGGAGCGCCAAACAATGGACGGTTCTAGCTGAGAGAGGGGTGTTTTTTTTTTTGATTAGTGTTCAGGTTGTATTAAGTGTCTATGTTTAGTTTGGGCACATGGATATGTAAACATATAAGACTATGCATTATATATATTTTTTCTGAGGTGAAAGTGTACATTTGGGGTATGAATTGATTTATGTGTGTTGGTTGACTCCTGGGGGGAGGGGTTATCAGTGTTATTACCTGCATCCAGGTAATGGTGAGTCAGTCTTCTCTGGGCCTCTGAGGTGAGAGGTTACCTGTGCCATGTAGCTATAGCCAGTCTGCCTGTAATAACTTCCTTGCATTTAAATGTTATTCGTAGTCCGTTTTGTTTTCGTCTTGTCTGTCCACCTGCTGGCAGCTTACAATAAATAACGATTTTTGCACTGGGAACATCTCGTCGTAGTGACTACCTCCGCTCAACACACTACCCTCACAGGTCAATAATGCTTGGTGTTCCTGTCTGATTGAAAGCAGAGCTGCCTATTTCCAATTTAGATGAGTAACTACATTAGATGCTCCACTGCTCACTGGTGCATGTGTATACTCTTTCTAATTCAAGTTACTTATCTGGATCTTGAGGTGGTAAGTGGATTGATTGCCCAGCATGAAAAGCAATGTGCTCAAAGCGCATGTGAAAGCAGTCAAAAACATATGGTTAATATTTAATTTTAGACTTCCTCCCAGGGTCAAAACACATGCTGTGCCCAAAGAATCTTCATGCACATTAAAGGAGAGGTCTTTAAAGAGGGTCTGAGGACTTCTTTTTATGTCTTCCCTCTTATATATACAGTAGATGTGTACACATGTATGGTACCTGTTCAGGGAAGGTCATCAAAGAATTACAAGTGCGTGCATGGGCAACAAAAGAAGCTAGCATTGACTCAAGCTTTAACCCTGTGTGTGTTCTGTGTTCATGCTTACTTTATGTGTCATGATTGTAATGGTAATTCATTCTGATTGAAGCTCCACACTGTGTATGGTAAACACGTAATTACTGATATTGTCAGTACTGCGGCATCTTAGCTGGTTTGTTTTCCTCGTCCATGTGCTCTTGTTTACTGTTTTTCCCCTGTGTTCCAGCCCTGCCCTGCTCTCCGCCCTGTCGCCGCCCATCTGATTACCCAATCGTCTCCACCTGCCCGCCTGCACACCTGCATCCCATCTCATCATCAGCCTTGCCATATATCTTCCCTGCTTGTTTCATTTCTTGTCGCTAGTTTGTCTCAGTTCTCCTGTTGCGCTACCAGCCGTTTTTGTCCTGTCCTGTCCTGTCCTGTCCTGTCCTGTCCTGTCCTGTCCTGTCCTGTCCTGTCCTGTCCTGTCTGCCTGGTTTTTCTGATCTCGTCTGTTTCCCTTGGCTGCGTCTTTGGATCTGTTTTGGGTATTGTTCGCCATGCTTTCCTGGTTTTTTGACTTGGCCTGTTTTTGACCCCGCTTACTGGATTACGTATTGGACTGAATAAACTTCCATTGTGCTTCCTGCATCCCTGTCTGTGCCTGAGTCCCTGCCTGAGCCCTGACAGATATATCATTTTTGAAGGTGCACTCAGATCATGCATGACAGCTTGATTTGCAGGTATGGTTTTCTGAACTTTTTTTTTCTTGCAAACAGACTTTGAAGATGTTTTTCTCACTCTTTTTCTTGATTTGGTAGTCAGATGCTATAATAATCCAGTTACGTTGTGGAATAATCCCTGGCAAATCCCTCTGAGCCATACAATGAGAGAGAGACATGATTGTGATATTAGCTGCTAACCATGACTAAATTACAAAAAGATCCTTCTGCCTCCTGTTCAAAACCCATGCTCCCTATTTGGTTAATATCAGTCAGCACTGCAAACACACACACACACACACACACGTAATTCACTTATAGTTAATTCCAGCTGTATTCACAATTGTGGTTTCAAATGTCTAAATATGTAAAGTAGAACAATACAATCATTAGAAGAATATAATACCGATCAATTCACTGTGAAAAACAGCATAAATAAATTCACAGATGAGATAATGCAAGAGCATAAAGCAATTCACTAATGACAAATACAACAGCATATGGCAATTCACAAATAACCACTGAACAGCACAGAGGAGTGGTGTGTGTTGTGGATACCACTGTAACAGCTGCACCATGGCTAGCTCAAAGGAGAATTTTAGACTTGGAAGTAAAATGTGTTCATTAAAATAATGTGACAGAATAGATCTCCTTTGACAACACACTATCATCTCCCATGCATTAATGACCACTTCATCAACCCACATACACACCTAAATTTTGGTGGAAATTTTGGTCAAATTTAAGGAAGTGGTGCTCTTTTTTTCCAGTCTTGGACCCCGCAGTTTATAACCTGAGACAAATGACTGATGACAAATCATAATTTTCCTTCACTTTTTTATCCTTGTTGTTCCATATCGATTGTCTTGCTTCCTGTCACCTCTGAACAGACTGAAAACAATGGCCGAGGCAGTGACTGTCTTTATGAAGGCAGGATACTCCCAGAGAATATAACTTCATTGATTGGGCCACATGGGCAAAAATTAAATGAAGCCTTTAGCCTAGCCTCTAATCACAGATTACAAATGTGGTGCCACTCATAGCTCTTTTCCAAGGTGGGACTAAGGGCCCACTGGCTAGTTTGAATGAGCCTGCAGTAACAGCACTGAACTGATGGTGGGTTAGGATTTTGACATCATCCCAATGGGGAGCCAGGTGTGATGGCAGAGGCAGCTGCAGAGTTCACCATGGGGGAAGAGAAGAGGCTCCGAACTCTCAGAGTAACCAAGGAAACAGCCACAAGCTCGGCCTAGGATTGAGGTCCAGCGGAACTCTTCCCTCTGGAAATTAGCCTGTGATTGTACGGATGACCCAGAAGGCCAAGGTTGGCAATATGAGGCGCAAATCCTTTCCACTGATCCACCATAATAACGCAGTGTGCCCCACCTCCTGAACACCGACCTCAGGCTCACTGTTCATCTGTGCAAATGTGCCATCAATACATCAATGCCTGCATTTGCTGCTCTGTATCTTTCAATCTGGTGTTCTCATGCTCCGTGGATTCCCACTTCATTTGCAAGTGGCTGACAGGTCATCGTTGATGTTTTTATATTGATGTGGGATTTGATAACTGTGGAGAAAGACACAACACCAGGGAATGAAACTGAGACAGGAAGAGAATGCATTCTTCCCAGCTCAGCTTTGGAGAGGGGGTGAACAGGCATCATTTTAGTAGACCAGTTGCTCATTTTAGCAATGTTTTATCCTAATTTAAGACTGTGGCATGTTTTTTGCACTGTGGCTATTGGCCAAAGCGCTGAGGCCCAGGTGTGAAACCGGCATCAGAAAGACAATAATGACATCTCTGCTGGTTAATAGTGTCCATGATTGATTTTTTTCCAGTTGCACCAATGTTTCTGGAATTGGATTTTGTGCCCATAGTAATGCAGATGTGATTCCTCGACCCAGGAGCCTAATTTCTCTCATAAATGTGTATCCAAACCCTTTCTGTTGTGCTTGCCCTTCACAAGAAAAAAAAAAAAAGATTAGCTGACACATCTAGACTCCACCACCATGGCATGCAGTTCTGAGCAGAGTAACAGTAATTTCGCCCCATCCTAGCTCTTTGTAGATGCACTGGTGGACATTTCCAGCACATCACCTGCTTGGCGAGCCAACAACCACATGGGATGTGTTTACTCAATTAAAATTTGTTGGGAGGCAGGGATGCTGTCAGATACTTTCAGGTACTGAAAGAAGGTAGTGTGAGCACGCCAGTTTCAAACACTCATGCTTTTTAGTGGAAACCCAGAAAATGAACCTGTGGAGAGCATTATCTGATAAACAAAAGGAAATGGGCAAGGCCGTTAATGCAGTGTGTACAGTATGTAATGTAACTTACAACACGCAGTACATATTTACTTTACTACATGGAAGAAAAAACATAAATGAGGAAAGTCAGTCAATGAGGAAAGTGAATTTTTCCAACATTTTGGGGTGAGTTTTCCATCCTCTGAGTAGGGTTTCTTTCATTTTTTGTGATTTACAGAATTATTTGTTTGCCTGTTCTTTCACCTTTGGAAGTCAGTTCTTTCTAGTTTTCAGAAATCACAACCTCTCCAGGCTACAACGGACTTGGCCAGTTTCAGGTAAGTGTCCTACTCTTTCCAATAATTTTCCCATTCTTTCTGTTGAAGGATCACAAATCGGAACCTTAGAGTCACCTACTCTTCTTCATTGCTTTATTTTACAGCATTTATGATTACAATATAATTTCTGAAAGAAGGAAAGAACTGTCTTTATAACTGCATCTTATTTATTATGGATACATTTCTGTTCCTTGTTTGTTAAAAATGGTACTTTTCTTTCATTTTGAACACTGCTTTATCATCAACCAGAGGCTGCAGACAAGAAATGTGTTGATTTTGAATGGGGTGCCACTGAGCTTCAAAACACTATCACACAATGGGCTGTCCAATTTGAAACTAATTTACTTGAATTCATTTGTGTGCGCATCCCTGCTGCATGAAAGCCCTGTCCCCATGTGTGCTTCTATTACTGTGGGCTGTACTCCTTGTTGTCTCTAATGCAGAATATATTTGCCTTTGATTCATATGTTTACTAGGATTAACTTTGTAATCTCGTCAGCACTGGCAGTTTAGTCGCAGCATTAGGTGAATCCATGCAACATGCGGATTCCAAATTTCAATCGTAAGTTTAATTTTCATCGCTGTCCATCGCCTGGCTTCAGTTCCCCACAGGCAGGCACAGCAACATGAAAATGAGGGAAATTTAATTTGGAACATTCTGAGATAGATAAGCTCTCACACTCTGTTCATTTAAGTCTGCTCTCTCTTTATCACTTTCACAAAAAAATACAGCGCAGCTAAAAAGACTGGTGCTGTGAGGGAAAAGGAATGTTTTTGGTTGTACATACCAAGCATTCTTGGGTCTGTCATATGAGGGCCAGCACTTGTTAAATTCTCAGGCTTCATTTTCAAACAACTTCTTTTTTTATGCTAAATTCATGCTCAAACTAATAATTATGCTAAACTACGGATAATTTCTTTCTCAGTACATCATTATGGGCCCTGTTTAAGAGACTAGAGATAAGATTCACCCAAATTTAAATTAGAGAAGGAGAAAAAATTGACAGTTGCTATTTTTTCCCATTCTCACTCTGGTTTAAAAAAAATCATAGTTCAGAATGACAGGTTCTACCACCCACTCCCTTTGCGAAACAACAGTCTGGGCGTGAGGGCTCCTGCGGGCACATTTTGCTTTTAGTGACTGCTCTGAATCTGCCCTTTCCCCCGAGTTTCACTTGTCCATTGTGATGCTGCTTCTGGGGGACAGGCACCTCTTCCGTCAGGTCGTGGAGGAGAAAATGGAGGTCATGCGACGTGTCGAGTGAAGGTGGTGTCTCCCTCACGACAGCATGGTGGGTTATGAATATTACAGGGCACTGGCTGGTTTCTGATTTTTCTCATTTTTCTTTCTTCACCATACTCTTCAAAAAACCCCTGGATTGAATGACAGTCAAACAAGCCTGTCAAATCTCAATGGGAGAGTAAGCCTGTTGCCTTAATTGGCATTAAGCTCACAACAGGATATGTCCTATCATTACTCCCCCACAGCTAAATGAAATAGCCTTTTTTCTGTTTTCTTTAACCCCGTCAGTGCCTTAGCTCACAGAAAAAGACTACTGTAACCAGCAGTTACCCTTTTGCCTCTCACAATTTGTCCTCCTTGCAGCCACCGTAACTCCTGGCCATGCCCCCCAGGTAACACTCAGGTGGCTAACTACTAACTAACCAAGGTTCCATTTTGTATATATAGCCGCTTCGTCAGGTACGGCAGTTCAAGTCCCCTGGTTTATTGCTTTCCGGTTTGCGCTGCAATCTATGCTGAAAGGTACGTGCTCCGTTTGGTTTTTAATCGCCGTTAAATCGTTGCTGTTGCTCACACGTGCATCTAATACTGAATTGTTTGGTAACAGGTGTTTGCAGTTTTACAAACGCTTCCCGTCAGTGTATGTGTGATTTCCATTGACGGTATCTGCATTTTAATCAATCTGTTGCACCCTGTTGCCTAGTTTAAATCCGCGTTGCCAATGAGTGATTCTGTATTTTGAATATGCGTGTATGTAATGGCGATGTTTTAATTTAGGTCTGTGCTAGAGATGCCGAGTAAGCACCAGTCTCGCTCACATGGACTGGAAGGCACGTAGAGGTAAAACTAATCTGGGGTTGCCTCTTTCTGTGTGTGTGCGTGTTACGTGCTGCGCGCTTTGTGCACTCGCGTTAGTCCGGGCCGCGTATGTTTCCCCCTTTCACAGGTATACAGCTGCGACTGCGCCGCGCACCTGTCATCTCCGTTGTGCCGGATGCTGTGCCCCCTGGTGCTCCGCCTCCTCGTTCCGTCTGGGCCAACCGGAGATTAGGCGCCAGCCTTTAAAGATGCCCGGACCGACACGAAGAGGGATTTCGTCCTCGTTCTTGTGCTTCGGTATAATATTGTTCCAAACTTGACTACTAGTGTATCGACCTTGTGTTAATAACCTTCGACTACGGCTCTGGATTGTGTTTTGGCTTTGTTGCGCACGGCGGGTTCGTGGGGAGTAGGACAGGTAAGAAGGGGGATCCCCCGTGTTGCTAGCCTCGTATCCTGTATAGGGTTAGGGTAGGGGCAGTGCCACCCCTGTAAGTTCGGTTCATAGGCAGTTAGTGTAGACAGGGTTTTTGTTTGGCTCTGCCACCTTTTTGTTCGAAGGTATTCCGGTGTTGGTGAAGGTAGGCAGGATTGTTCTGTTTTGTTAGTTTCTTTTAGTTGGCACCGCCTCGGCGTCCTCTCCCCGTTCCTTGTACATAATTGTAAATAACTGTACACTGTAAATACACCCCTCACTTTTGTTGCACCACGAATTCCGTGCTAGTCTTTTTCTTTTCTTGCTCGCACCGTCTGACCCTGGTAGTGGGTTCCGTTTGTGTTGCGTCCCGACGCAGTTTCCCCTAGACGCCGGTATCCACCTGGGACGTAACAGTGCGGCCTGTACTATCGTAGCAGATTGGTGGCTACGCCACTCCTAGTTATAAGGGCGGGGGCCCTCCAACAATGGGCCCGAGTTAATTCCCGAGTTAATTAAGTTCACTAAGGCATTAGAATGAACAAGGTACAGCTGTTGTTATCACAAGTTCTCTTTTTTATTTCACCAAATCATTCAGAAAAAAAACAATAGGGGCACGATGCAAGACTGGCAGTAAATATAGCATTAACACAAACTGATACAAATGATGTGCAAAGATTTAGCAGAGGTCTGATACCGATAATGTACAAACAAACAATGAATAAGAAGACCGTTACATGCTATCAAATTAATGTGTAATCTCACAATTCACCTGAGACATTTAGCAGGGATCTAATACGGAGAATGCGCAAGGAGCACCGGCAGGAGTCTGATGCAGATAATGTACAAACAGGCAATAAATATTAGATGTTCAAGATACTATGTACACTCACAGTTTGCATAGGGGAGTAACAGGAGTCTAATACAGATGATGTACAAATTAAAAAAAAAATGAGTATAGATATTGTCACTCCGTCAATAAATAAGAACAATAAATATTAACAATTTATCAATAAATAAGTGCAATAATTATTGTCAGTCTGGATAAATAGGAATAATATGTAGTATCAGTCAAATCCCCGCAGAACATATAGGACAAAGAATGAAGAGGATGTGCAACAGGTAGTACATGAGCCCAAGGCCCGATAGGTCCAAGTGGGGTGGCTAAACCCAGTACACGTCACACAGCAAAAGTATTTCGGGCAGCAAAGCTGAAAGAAACAATAAATAGATAAGCCCCTTTTGGAGGAAAATTCACTCCAAAGTGCGTGAAATACACAGCGCACTAATAAGACACAGCAAGCCACCATGCTCAGTAAAATAAGCTGGGATGCCCACCCACTTAGGCCTACCCAGAGATACTTATTGCACAAGCCTGTTGAGGAATGCTAAAGCACACCAAAGATTTCACTTCGCCCTATATGGTCATTAACTATTGCACTCAAATATCCCGGGTAAACTGTTACAGCCAACTGATATTACATGAAAACTGACAGTATTAAAAATAAATATTGCGCTAACCCCGCATGATATTATCTACTACAATTTGCACATGAGAACGTATAACACTCAAATGCACAACCCCGCACTGCATTCACAAGCAAACAGAGCTCATAGGACACACAAAACACATGAAAGAAGTAAAATTCAAATTGGGAAAAACAGTGGTGTCCCCCCTCTCTGGTCGTCACACCCCTGGCTATGCCCACAGCTGCAGCAAACCACCGCCCAGGATCCACCCGTTCCTAAATGCTGTACCGGGAGATTCAACATTAGTAGCAACCCCGTGACCCCTTATACTTATGAAATGCACGAAGAATCAAATAAGTCCGCAAAACAAATGCAGCGTAGGCAGGCCCATGGCGTTTACAAGAGACAACATTAGCCTACCTTCCGTCAAGTTCCCTCCCACACTCTTCTTGTTGTCCATGCTCTGTTACAGCTGGGCTCACACCACCAGCGATGCTTCTTCATGCGTGAATAATCTCACAAAAACAGTTGAGACACGAAAGATAACTCAAATAATACAATAATACAATAATGCTGATAATACAAGTGAGCATAGGTGAACAAAAGGCTCGGCGTCTTGTCCAGGTGAGGCACGGATGTGACGTTTTATGGCCTAGGTAGGATCTCTCTAATCTAACCGCGCTCCTGCTGGGTCCTAAAGCCCCATCACACAAACACAGACAGCGGAGTGAACGAGGAAGCAGCCAGGGGAAACAGAGCAAAAGAGCAAAGTAGTAGTGCTCCTACTGGCTACATGTGTAACTCGTGGCAAACGGGGGTAACGTGTGTGTTGTGTACTCATATTACTGATATGTGACTGTACAACCGTGATGAATATTGTTTTTACCTCTTTAGGAAGATTTGCCACTGCTGCTTTGCCTCCTTTAGATTTAGCATAGCTTTTGCCTTGCTGGTTTGTTTTAAATATAAGTGGCCTGAATTGGTGTGTTTGGCCACCTGTTGTGTGAGATTTTTATCTGTGGACAGATTTTAGGCGTGGTACTGGCTGCCCCAGTGTTTCTCTTCCCTAGTTCATTGTTTTTACTATGTTGTGCCCAGTACTTCTTGTGAAGGTTGTATTTAGCGCATAACCAGCTGGTTGCGGCTCTAACTACCCCCTTTCCCCCTCCATAGAGTTATCCGGGAGTGTAGCTGCTGGTTTGCGGGGCAAGTCGCTGGATCTGGGTCCTCTCCCTCACACACTGCATGCAGTGTTTGTAGTGGTAAAGTGCACTCTACCATTTACTGTGATCACTATTTGCTGTGTGTGTGTATATGTGTGTGTGTTAGCAGGCACCAGGAACAAAGGCACGTGTGGTGTGTCGGTCTCTCCCCCTTCCAGCAAAGGTAACCTCGCCAGCGGTCAGCCTACTCATCCCCTGCTACTTTTCTACAGTTTCTCATCTCTGGTGGCAGCCATTACCCCCTTCCTCTTGCGGCATTGCTTATCCCCTACTACATTTTAACCTGTTTTTACAAAGTTCTAGAAATAACCTGCAGCCTCGTATTGATTAATTTATTTCTTAATAAACTTTTGTATTCCAACCGAAATGCCACGTCTCTGTCATCACTGCTAACTTACCTGCATGTGGGAATCCTCTTGTCTGTGTACATCATTTTAGGAGTCTAAGTTGGAAACATTTCTTGGGGTGAAAGTCCCCAGGTGGCGTAGTCGAGTACCCTAGAGCTAAGCCCTTTACTGTACGTCCCACCAGGTCACACTACAATGATGCCTAGTTTCTAGTAACTATTTCTTCCCCCAGCTTACGAAGACAATTGATCCATATTACATATACCATATGTATATACCAGCCATGATGTATACATTTGACAAATTATTCTGGAAAATCATGGACAGGAGCAGATATATATAATCATGTTTATTGTCTATGACAAACAAGTCTGATACAGTCAGGGACAGCTGCAGGTGCCAAGAATATTATTGTTCAGATTTCCTCATATCAATGAAACTATTGCAGTATTGTTAACCAGCGAATATATCATGTTACACCAAAACGAAAATGTATGACTGCTAGCCTTTCAAAATTAAAATAACTTTTAATATTACTGATGCCAATAAAAGGTATTATCATTTCAGTGCCTTTCAAAAGCCGGCCTATATGACTGTAGGCACATGGTTTGCTTAATGCTTCATTATTTGATGGGTTACCCTCATTTGCAAAATCATTTGCATATCCATTCAAAAACCTTGTTTTATTCATTCTGTGTGAATACACATCTTATCCCAAAAATAACCATAACCTTCACTGGCATTTGAACGACACCAAGCATCACTGAGTGTCGATCACCTCCCGTTCCAGACAGTTTATTTTCCAAGCCGCCACTTGTTGTGGAGAGAGGCCCGGGAGTGGTGGGGATGTTAGATTGGAGACCTTTCCGCAGCACAGTTGAACGGAAGAAGGGCTGCAATGCAGTGGAGCTGTGTGTTGAAGTGCTGTGTGGTGGGGGGGGTGACTCAGCTAGCAGCGAGAGAGGGAGAGAGAGAAGGAGCGAGAGAGAGCAAGAGAGAGAGAGACAGAGAGACAGAGACAGATAGAGGCTTTTTTCTTTTAGGGAAAGAGATGAAAGCAAGGGTGAGGCATTACAGCAGCTTTTAAGAGACATGGGTCGGGGCTGTTCTGTGGCAGATGGTGAGAACACAAATCAATATAAATCAATCAATCTGTCAGGAGAGGAGGAGAAAGAGAGAGAGAGGGAGAGAAAAAGGGGTTGAACCTGAGGTCATGGCTTAGCTGTGCACAACCTGTCAGTCAGTGTCATGACATGTGCCCACCCCAAAAATCAAGTCCCACCCAAGCCAACACACCCCCTCCAACCATCACACACACACACACACACACACACACACATACCACTCCCCTCCCCCACTCAAACAGAGGTGCTGTGCGCCTTTCCTTAAGATGTACTAACCCTGCAAGTGTGGCCGGAATTACGATGCACAGCCCCACGACAACCATCAGTTTAAAGCTGCGTAAGGCCAGTGTGGCCTGCCTGCCCACCTGAATGACTTGTTGAGATACATTGTCAAGTGCAGAGTTTATGACACCGCTGTTGTATCCAACAGTGTATATGTGTGTGTGTGCGTGTGTGTGTGTGTGTGTGTGTGGGGGGTTGATTTATAAAATGCAAATACTCTTGGTGAGACAGGCTTGTTTGCTTGTCTCTGCAGTTTGAGGATATTGAGTCCTCTCAATCATAACGCCTGGTATGAGGCTTGTAGGAAACAGTGTTGGATTTATGTGGTTGGTGAGGCCTTTATTTTTTACAGGGAAATTATTCAGTAAAACATGTCTCTTACCAAAGCCCCACTCTGGCAGAGATTGCCATGTAAAAGTCCACAGTTTGCCTTCTGCATACCTGATAGCCCTCAAATGCATGTACAAGCTCTGAAGTGTACAGTTTCATTGTTAAGCTATGCTTTTAACCAGACATCCAGTTTGACCCCCAGGTGTTCTCGTGTTCCCTTGGGAAAGGTTTCTACCTGCATTTCTTCAGTAAGGAGTCCACTCTCTAAGTGCTTAATATACCACTCCCTTTCTCTAAATTAGCCTTAATATGGACATCTGTCCAGAATAAAAACTCATTTTCAAGTACAGAGGAGAATCAAGCTCTTCAAAGTTAATATCGTCTATACCTACCTGGAGTTTTGAATTGCTTTTAATGCAAGCTTTCTTAAAAATGTGCTTAAACCATATCCACACTTAAAGCACTAACCTCAGTTATTGTGAATAATTATATTAATCAGATTCTGATTTTTATTATAAGTCTGGTAATGTGGACACAGTGCTAACATGTTTGTGTTTTTCGTGGACAAAACGCGTTACAGTGTTACATGTTTCATAATGAATTTATGCATTTCGTGGCACGGAAGGCATTCTGTCTACGAAAGCAAAACATTGATGTCTATGAAAGTTCAAGCAGCCTTTGCTTTCGTGGACGGAATGCCTTCTGTAACTGACGGAAGGCATTCCGTCCACGAAAGCAAAACACTGATGTCTACGAAAGTTCAAGCAGCCTTTGCTTTCGTTGACGAAATTCCTTCTGTAACTGCGGAGTCACGAAACATATTGTGCTGAATCCCTTTCGTGCACATCATACTTTCAGTAATATAGCAAAACAATTAAATGGACAAAATGAACATTCGATGGCACGGAATGATGATAGTATAGCGCATTCTGCATTTCGTGCCACAACAGCATAAATGCTGCCCTAGAACATCTATTATGTGGACAGAATTATTTTTGTCTACAAAATGAGTTTCTTTCGTCCACATAGTGCGAAGTGCATTCCGCCTTTTGTCCACAAAATGAAAAGCACAACGGTCAATTCAGTGCACGAAAGGAATTATCCGTTTTGTTTTCTGTGCACGAAAGTATGCGCTCTCTTCAATATTTCGTGGACACAATGCTAACGTGTTTGTGTTTTTCGTGGACAAAAGGCGTTACGGTGTTATATGGTTTCGTAATGAATTTATGCATTTCGTAGTACAGAAGGCATTCTGTCCACGAAAAAATGGTCTGTTACATTTGGCGTCCCATAGGCGGGCACTGCAAGGTGAAATGTCCCCTTTGACAGATAAAACAAACTCACAGGGACAGGAGGCGCCTTTAAGAATGGCCGGCGGAGATGAAGGAGGAGGGATGGCTTTGTGGTGCGCCACTGCTGCTCCAAAACGAGCTTGACATTTTGGCCCGCGCCCCCTGGCAGGTCTTGACGCCCCTGGTTGGGGATCAACATGCTCGCATCTATTTTTTGCTGTCCAACTGGCATTTAAGAACACAGCCTCTTTGAACAAATTCACCAGACATTTACTGGCCCTTTGTCACTTCCTTCGCCTTGACCGACTTATCCATGCCTGTGTACCTACTTTTGTGCACTGCTTGTTGAATGTGCGTATGTGCAACCTTGATGTGTGTGTGTGTGTGTGTGTGTGTGTGTGTGTGTGTGTGTGTGTGTCTGTGTGTCTGTGTGTATGCATGTGTGTAATGAATACGTAATGTTTGTGGCAGAGTAGTATGCTGTTTATAGCCCTGGCATGTGCATTTCAATGAATGAAGAGATGTCACAGGTATTTTCAGAAATTGGGCACAATGAAGGTATTCCATTCTGTTATATAAATATGTATTTTCTGAATTCTGCAATTTCATAATAATACACTATTACATCTCTGCATAGATATATAGACAGATAAATAGATCACAGCTGCCAAAAACCTAGGGGTAACATTGGATAGCAACTTATCCTTCAAAGAGCATATTGCAGCCACAACCAGGATCTGCAGATTCCTGTTATTCAACATAAGGAAGAGCAGACCTTACCTCCTGAATACTCAGCCTAAGTGGTGATCCAGACCCTCATCCTGTCACCACTGAACTACTGCAACTCGCTGCTTGCCGGCCTCCTGGCATATGTCATCCGAACACTGCAGCTCATCCAGAACGCAGCAGCCCAATTGACATTCAACCTCCCCAAGCAGGCCTATGTTACACCTCTCCTTGTGTCCCTCCACTGGCTACCAGATGCAGCAAGGATCAAGTTCAAGACCTTGCTACTAACCTTTAAGGGACTTAACGGTTAGCCCCCCAATACATACACGACATGATAAAATCCTACAAGCCTGCAAGAGTCCTGCTACCTCGGGTCGCCTCCATGTCCCGAAATACAAGGGCAGTAACTCTCGAACCCGCCTCTTCCCAGTACTGGCTCCACACTGGTGGAATGAGCTTCTTGTCGAGATTTGGACAACAGACTCCCTGGACGCCTTCAAGAAAAAAGTTGAAACTCATCTGTTCAAGCTGTATCTGTAGCCTACCTTCCCCCCTATGCATGTCTTTCTGTCCTATCAATTGTTATGTTTGTTATGTATTTTTCAAATGTTCAAAAAAAAAAAAACTCCACACTAGCCTAGCACTTAACTTTGTATCTTATTTACCTCTTGTGATACCTTACGATGTCTACACTTAGCATAGTGATGGACTTATTTGTAAATCACTCTGGGTAAGAGCGTCAGCTGAATGATGTAATGTAGTGTAATGTAATGTAAAGTGATAGATAGATAGATAGATAGATAGATAGATAGATAGATAGATAGATAGATAGATAGATAGATAGATAGATAGATAGATAGATAGATAGATAGATAGATAGATAGTCTAATACTTTTATGCATCTTGGAATGATCCATCTTATAATTTGCTTTTTTCTCTCAATACAGAAGGTTCCAGAATGCCCAGATAACAGCATTCGTTGAGCAGGGTTGGATACACATTTCCCTGCTCTCTCTCGTTGTCCCTCTGTTTGAACCTGTTTACTTCCAGCATGACTACCTGCTGCACAGACGCAAGATAATTTATGGTAATTGATGAATGGTTTAGCATCGCGACCTGGGGCAATGTGCTCATAATAAGTAAGGGCTAGAACACCAAGCTTCACACACTGAAAAGATGCTTAAAACTGTAATTAATGAGCTAGTGCATGGTATGATTAAACAGCCATTCCCATGTTGAAAACACAGGGCAGTTAAGACAACCCCTAGGATGGCCTTTTTCAAAAAACCTGTTGGCATGCAGGATATTGTACTCTCACCACTATACCTGCATTGTTTATATCTGCATTGCTGTTTTTTGCACGTTTCTGTAATATTGCCTGAGAAGCAGGATGTTCTTAGGTAGTATCCCCAGATAGAGGATCACGTTAAGTTTTCCTCCCAGTGGTAATAAAGTTTCCCCTCCTTTAATGAGGCTGATTTAGGGAGCGTTCTGCTCTCAGGGGTTCACACTTATACTTGCTTATGCTCTTCTCAAAATGCCAGATGCATTTCAGCATTGGACACACATCGATCAGATGGTGAGACATGGCATAGCCTCCTCAAAACCACTGGATGCTGCCAAACAAACACAAGAAAATGGAAACAAAATAAGCACAACAAATAAAATGCAAATCCTTGTTGGCAAAGCAAAAAAGAAGCAAGTAGAAACCAAAAAGATTAATACAGGAATTGTCAACCAGGCATACAAACACCATGGAAAATCCCATTAGAGAGAGATGAAAAAGAATGTGCTCAAAGTGGGATGTACATTGGTCCTGTTGGAGTGATGCCATTGGTACTGTTTATTAAAAGTTATCATTAATACAATCAACAGTGTTTATCACATCTATCTCTTCATGCTAGCTCCCACATGACAAGGACCCACGTAACTCCCCAGTGCTAATGTAGTAAGAGTTCTGAAATATGTGTCTACCTGTCTGAACTGTGCATCAGTTAGGATGCATCAAGTAACACAATAAAACTTCCAATTCTCTCTCTCTCTCTCTCTCTCTCTCTCTCTCTACACACACACACACGTGTATATATATATATATATATATATATATATACACACATATATATATATATATATATATATATATATGCATCTATCTATCTATCTACATATATATATGTAGATAGATAGATAGATGGATGGAACAATTACAAGATTTCAGATTTACAAGGTTTCAGATAAATGTTTCAAGCGGTGTCACATCCCTAGCACTCCTCAGGCTACAGCATTGTCAGGCAGTTTCTGTAATTAAATTAAGGATCACTTCGAAATTCTCTTTCTCTGAAACACAGTATTGCTATTTTGAACAGTTGAAATAGGTGGTGGGTGGTAGGGGGAGGGGTTCTCTGACATGAGATGTTATTTATTTATTTTTTTTACAAGCAAGTTTTTATTCATTGAATGTATTTTACACTGATGAAATGATCATGAATATATTATAAGTTTGTTCCTAAAGGGGGGCAGCAGTCTCATGGGAGGTCACAGTGGGTTATCGTTGTGGTGAGCAGCCTTGCCCCAGATACATGCTGAGGCATGGATGACAAGCCATGTCTGACATGTCTGTGGTGGTTGCCACAGTATGGAGAAGGGCTGCTAATGATTTTGTCCATCGACAACAGCCTTGTTCCAATGGTGGGTAATAGCGAAACCCAAATTTTGGCCCCTGAACGATCACTCAGAAGTCTTGGCTGAGCTTGAATCACAAGTTTTCTGTTAAGTCTAGGTAAAGTCCAATCAAAGAGAAAGTAGAAACCAAGACTCCATTACGATGCTATTAATGGGAGCACAATTTGTTACTAGGATTCCAAACACATTCCTGGTGTTTGTGCAAAGGGCAACATATTGTTATTCTGCTGCGGCATCCGTCATATTAAGAGACACAGCACAGGAGAGGGCAATGATAGACAAGATGACAAGAAGGATGATCAGGGTATAGCTATCCACACACGTCTTAAGGCGTGGCTCCATGGAACACAGTTGTGCACACTACCACGCACTCTGTGAGGTAGGTGCTCACAAATAAACACACACATGCATGTATGTGTGTGTATGAATACCTATTAACCTATGTCATGATTCTCATTTTAGTTTCCATATGGTATGCTCCATTTCTCCTTGGGCTGTAGTTCACTGTGATCTCTGGGGCTTTGCCAGCTATCCAAGTGCATTAAAAGTTCCACAAAGGCTCTGATAAATGTGAAGACAAGCCATTAAAACAGTCCAGCCTCTGTAAGCAGGCCCTGTAAGTCATTATGCTCCATATTCGGGTCAGATCGATACCGGAGTGTAATGGTACGAGCTGCGTCACTGGCAACGCTGCAACTTACAGTGGGAATTACTGTACTTCGGTGGGCTGCTGGTGCGAGTGTGCATGCATGTGCCTGTGTGTTTGGTATATGCGTGTGTGTGTGTGTGTGTGTGTGTGTGTGTGTGTTTGTGTGTGTGGGCACATGTGTGCCTGTGTGCAGTGTATGTATGGACATGTGTGGTATGTGCATGTGTCTGTGTGTGGGCTATTAATCACGTGCAGGTGTGCGCATGTGTGATATGTGAATATGCATGGCTGTGTGTGTGGTATATGTGGTATGCATCAGTTTGGATGTGTAGCACCTGTCTTTGCGCCTCTATATTTGCATGCATGTCCTTGCATATGTGTGTGCATTTGTGTGTGTGTGTGTGTGTACACAATTGTGAAAAAAAGTAAAGCAGACCCCTGACTTGAGGAGCTTGGGGACCTTGTGAATTACTATCCAGAGATAATTACTCAGAGGCTGTCAGGCACCAACCTTGATGCCAGAGACTATTCCCTCACTGAGTTACAAATATAGAAGGGCACAGAGGAGAGGGAGAAGTAGGTGGAGCAGACTTGTGTCTTTATTCAGGTCAGTCTTTTCTTGCTGAATTTTACTGTCTACCTAGTGGTTTAAGAGTTGAGTGAATTGCTTATCATTAGTTTAATGCTACCAGTGATTTATGATGGAATTTAACTTTTTTTACCATGGTTAATTTGAGCACATGACTTATGCTAAAGGATAAACAAGCCTATCACAGCTGAAGAGATTGATGGAGGCTACATGGGTGACCCACCATCAAAACAGCGATGTTGCTCATAAATGTATCTATCTTCATTTACAAATACACATATGGGTGTTTTTTTTTTCTTTTCTTTAGTCTTCAAAATTAAATAACCTGAAGGGCTGATGTGAAGCCTCTTGGAATTAGAAGTGCACCTCCTGCAGAGAAGCCAAATGCTAATTGTCACTGCTGCTCCCCCTGTGAACACTGCTGTTCGATAGGACACAATGGCCCAGGGGGACTTCTGGAATGAACACACGGTGCGCTGTGGGACTGTTTGCGCTAAAGACATTAACGAAGGTTCAATGGCATATTAAAGGTCAGCGCTAAAACCCTGCATCTGTTGTCTCCTCCATAAAGTGGTGACAGGAAAGAACAGGGAGGTGCTCAGAGGTTGTCAAACAGGCATACAGTATCAACAGGCTATAAGTAATATTAATAAGCAGCAAACAAATTATGCAATAAGGAAAAGTATGTATGTTTATTAATGAAAATGTTTGCTTGGATGAAAAAAATTAAATTATAGAAAACTGATTTTTTTGTAAAAAAAAAAAAATTGTGATGTAATTTTTTTAGGATGCCAGTTCAATCAATCAATTTTGTTTTTATGTTACCTACTTGCACACTAAGGTGCCCAAGTGTGTAGAACCAAACAACACATACAAAGGAAAGGCAAAATTTGGTCATTTTCATACAGTTACACTACAGTGCAATTAAAAATTAATATCTTCAATATTTTGAGCTTTAAATTTTAACAAAATCCATGTTCCCTACCTTTGTTGGAAGAGAGGGAGGATTAGAAACATAAAAAAATCTCAGTCCACCTTATTTGAGATAAGTTGTTGTCTAACTTGACATGGTACTCTAATATTCCCATCCCGTAATATTTCCTTACTCTTCAACAGTGTACCTATTTGTGTTGTTTGTGTTGTTTCCACTTGCTTGCGCAAGGGAACAGCAATGAAGGCCAAGAGCAACAAATTGGAACAGCGAATCCGATGAAGGCAGCCTGCCGGGGGTTAAGCAAAGCCTATCTCTGAGTGACGGGAGGCGCACGGGGCTCCTGCTGGAGCCCCCAGGAGGGACACTTCCTTAGCTCCTTGGGTGTAATGAGGTGGTGGTGGCATTACTGAGACAGGAAATAGCACGGGAGACTACCCCCTTGGGGGCTGGCAGCTGGCTAAAATAACAGAACTCTCTGACAGTCTGATCAAGTCCTCTGTGCACCCACCCCCATACCCGCTTCCCTGGCCACCAAAACCCCTCTTGTCAGCTGAGCAAAGGGATGCAAGTCATTCCCCTACCGAGCACCTGTAACTCCACAAGTCCCGAGGTCACACTGGTTCTGATTAACACCTGCACAAGCTTCAGAGGCAT
The DNA here is from genome assembly GCA_019176425.1 of Megalops atlanticus. Lineage (NCBI taxonomy): Eukaryota > Metazoa > Chordata > Actinopteri > Elopiformes > Megalopidae > Megalops > Megalops atlanticus. Next base: position 33,725,965 of record CM032881.1, read on the forward strand.
GCAGGGATCCTCTGTTGGTTCATAAGAAAAAGGAATCACCTAGCAGGGCCGCCTTTGACCCCAGCCTCATTCGCCAAATCTGGCTCACCTCTTTATTGTGAGCAACGAAGGAGATGAGGGAATGTGACTCATACTAACTCATACTAACAATTCATGGCAAATATCACCAAACACAGAGCTGACTGTCAGTTGGTTTGGTAGTACGATTTATCTTATTGTGTCCAGAGAGAGCATAAACATGCCATGCAAAGAAAAATGGTTGACCAACATGTTTTAATGAAACAGCACTATGGGAAGCATTCACATATTATCACATAAAACACCACTTTAATACAAAAAATGTGTAGGGACACACTACTGCATGCTGTACATTACACTAAAACACCAAGGTTTACAGTAAGCAAAATGCTTCTGGAAGTCCACTGTTCATGGACGATTCACTCCCTTTGAAAATATCTATTTTACTGAGCTGTGCACACCTGTGCGGCATACAGTAAGACACGTCTCTTCAGATTCACCCACAAATTCCCATTAACTAAATTTATTTGAATCTTTCTGGATCAAATAAAGATAAGCATTTTTGCACAGCAACTGAATTAGTAATTTATGATCCAGAACAATCCTTTGGCTGACAGGTGGCCATGGGTCTAGTTTTAAACAGGAAGAAGTTTCTCTTTTGCAGGTTAATACATTTAGTTAATACATTCAGAAGGTTTAAAATACAATGATGCTTTCTCCCCTCTAATGAACCCCTGCAATGTGTGAGCACCAATTTTCAGTTTATTAGCCAAGGCTATAGCTGAATCCATTTTGAAAAAGAAAATACATATAAATATACATATAATATACATATAATATTTTTATACTAAATGATTATAATAGTAACAGAACAATGAAATAACAGCCTGCTTATAGTTGTGCATTCTTTTATTGTTTCTTTTTTTATGTAACAGTCTAATTACCATGTGTGTTTGAAGTATCAATTCAACAATTCATTAGCTGCCTAATTTTGTATGTCAACATATTTACAGTGTAATGTTTGTTACAATGTTATTTTGGAGAAAATAAGCAATAGCCTTACAGCTGCAGCCATTCAGTTCAGGTCTTGCTCTTATTGCCTTGTCCGTCTTGTTCAATGAACCAGCGATCATGGAAGAAAAAAAAGGAGATGAGCACATTATGAATTGGCTCTTCAAGGCATATGTGCAAATCAATGCACCATGATAAATCGGGTTTGACAACCCTATTCACTTCTAAATGTTAAATATTAAATGTCAAAACATGCTGAGTAATCCAAGTAGATGATATTGTTTTGGAAATACTGACACACCCCTTATGCATAATACTATTTGCAACTGTATGATCATAGATATGCTGCTGTTAGCCCTGAGGCTTTCGAAACAGTAAATACTGTTTGTCTGGCCCTTTACTAATGATATCCACAGGACAGAGAAAATATGAATCTGACTTTTACAGCAGAATGCAGATGAAAGCACACTGTAATTAATACTTCAAAGAAACACATGAGCAGATGGATATTTTAATAACCAGACCATTTCACAAGGAAAGCAAAGAGTGAAGTCCAGCAGAACGTGGAAAAAGTAAACTTGCAGGTGTGAAGGCAGCAAATAAAACAGGGGTGTTTTGCACAATGAAATACTAAGGCCTCATTATTCAAGTACAAACATTGATATTGAAGATGTAAACAGAGGAGGAGGTAAGCAATCCAAAAAAGAAGTGTTAGATTTCTATTTTCCTGGGTTTTTTGTCATTATTTATAATAGTTGAAAAGTATGAAGAAGCAAAGATGTCTGATAAACTGGATGACTCAGTTTGTCTCTGTGTTAATTTGTTTATTCATTCTTTATTATTAGTACATGAGTATTATGAATTGAGTCAGAGCACATGCTGGCTTGCCATTCTTCCATGTGTGTCTCCTCTCATCCCAAAATGAATAAAGAAATGGAAGCCAGCACTTATCAAAATTTGAGACACTTATAAATGGAATTTTGTTGTGGGTCTGGAGGTGCTCTTGGTTGATAAAATGCACCACCATGCCTCGGAGGCATTGGAAAACCTTTCATGGATGAAATGGTGAAGCAATCTCTTTGCCCTCGCATCTTTTTAGAAATTTGAAACATCCGCTACACAGGTACAAAATGACAGCATCATCTTCAGGATAGCCTCTAGCTGTCCCTTGTGTTTCAAGGTGCTTACATGGCTGGGTTCATGTCAACACAACCTGAAGATCTGCTATTGTGTCTTGATGCATTCCCCAGAGGAGCAGAACTGAGGCACTCTTCAGGTCACAGAATTATAGCCCACAATCCCCAGGGGGATGCTGAGGTTGGCTGGGAGGGTGGGTCAACACTACAATAAACTGCAGAAAAACGCACAACATGACTGTTGAAGGAACATGAAGGAGGTGGTGATGGAATGAAAAAAGAAAGGTAAATGGGAGTTGTTGCCCAGGCTGAATTACTTTTGGAGGGTTGGAAAAGCCATTTGTAAGAGGCAGGCCCACTCTGTGCAATCATATATATCAACACAACAACCTGCTAGCCCAACACAGAAACACTGAAGGGGAATTAACATAATGTGTATTGATTGTAAAATGGAGCTCTGACCCAGAACACGGGGGTGGTTTGCTATATTGATCCCAGCCAAACTCGAGTCCTTTCTGTTTGTAAGGGCTCCATGCCCAAAGTGGCCCAAACACAATCCACCTGAGAGAATGGCCTGGATACCCAGTGTTCTCATACATTCAAATTAACATGCAAATGACACACAGTCTCTCATTAAGTTGTAGCCTTTGCCTTTCTCCTTTCCACAAAATACAAAATGCACCAATACCCATCATGACCAGCAAAGGGGGAAAACACCTGCCATCTTCTATCAAGACATGATCACTGACCAGACTGATTAATTTTGTGTACAGCAGACCACACACTGCATCCTGTGATAAATAAGGACATCCTGTCCAATATCCTTCTCAGATACAACCTCTTGACCCCAAGAGGTAAGATAAGACATACTTCTCAGTATCAGCAAAGGATATTCTACTATTGCTTGGTTAAATTTATGTGTAGAGCCAGGCTATCCAGTTAAAAACAGGACATGTTTTATGATATCTCAGTGCAGTGTGACCTCTTATCCCCAGCTGAGGGTGGGACTCTAGAGATGAGGCACAGGCCCCTGTACACATCTGCAGCCTTTTTAAAGTTAACATTAGCTAGAATTTTTCCGATATAGTGTTCTAATCGCATCATTTTGACCGTATGCGCTAAATGGCTAATCACACCAGTGTGACTGTACGCACAAAAGGGTTAAAGGACTGAGACACGGGGTTTAGACATGCCAAAGCCTTCCCTGCAGGTCTGTATGCAAACCAAAAAGCCACAGATCTCAGATGCTGGGAACACCTTTATGCAAAAGTGAAGATCGTATCATCGTGACACAACACTGACCTTTGTTTACATTAATGTGTGCTTATATACATATTGTCGGGAGAGTACCATGCATTTTATGGCTATTTGCCCTGGTCTGGGTTTTCTAGGATTCCTTTCCCTACTCGGGACCAGAACAAGCACAGATAAGATAAGTCAACAAATACACACACATAGCAGGCAAGAGGGAAAATGGTTTACCACCATAAATACCCCAAAATCAGTGACCACAGATCACATACCTACTTAAAATAAGCAGCCATCACTTTAAGATTGCAAGAAGTCACCTAAAACCTAGTCAGATACTTAAAACCTCAACCATAATGATTGACTGTTTGGATTCACATTATTTCGCCAGATAAAAGCGGAAGTAGGGCGTGATACGGCCGCTTTGTTTATTGGTAAGCATGAATCTGCCCCTCGGATGTAGAATCTGTAGTGGAAACTTCGAATAATGACCACACGAGTGTCTTCTCCCAAACACATTTACTGACTGACTGACACTGTACATGAAATGAATGAATCAAATAAGCAGACTTGTGCACTCGCTATTGCAAGCCTTTACAAACCCATATTCTCAATACCGCGAGAAAACATAAAACTCGGGACAGGTCACTTCCTCTCAACTTCAAAATAAGAGTGTCTATAAATGCAAAGCAACAAAATGCATTTCCTGTTAACCCTGTCAGCATTTTTATGTCATTCCAATAACTATTAAATATCTTGTATAAACATCCGTAAATACTGTAAATATATTTTAACATGTCTTTATCAACCATTTTTAAACTTATGAACTGTCTTTAACTAAATAAGTCACAACATCCTCCTGCCCGATGAACTGTTGTTCATCACTATACGGTCCATCAACTTATACAATTTCCAGTGGATATATTAACTGCACAGGTCTTTTTAACACACTGCCTGTTGAAGTACGAACAATACAGGAACGAATTAGTCCATCTCGGCCTGGACACAATTCTGTTATCCTGCCCATTTTCCAGGTTTGCCTGGGCATATTGTCCTCCCTGATCAGCACAACATCTCCCACCTTAAGCACAGTGGGTGTAGGTGTCTCACACTTGTGAGCTGATTTCAAGTCCATTAAATAGTCCTTTCGCCAGCGGGTCCAAAACCTGGTCAAATGTCTCTGCCGGTACCTCCATCTCCGGCCCATGTCCTCTCTGCTCAGACTGGCTGCCTGAGACTGAGAAATCATAGTCTTTGGTGGCAAAGAAGTCAGTCTTTTCCCAACCAGAAAATGAGCAGGTGTTAGTGGCTGGGGCTCACTTGCATTGTCGTGCACATAAGACAGAGGCCTAGAATTCAGCACGGCCTCTACCTCTGCAAGCATAGTTGTTAACTCCTCAAAGTTCAATGAGGCCCTACCTAGGACTTTTCTCAAACATTCCTTCACTGACCTCACAAGTCTCTCCCAGAAGCCGCCCCCCACCAAGCTGCTCGCTCAGCAATAAACTTCCAGGTAATGCCCTTGTCAGTGAAAAACTCTGTGAGCTCTGATGCTCTGAATGATTTCCACAGTTCCTTCAGATCCTGGTTTGCTCTCTTAAATGTCTTTGCATTGTCAGAATAAATAACCTTACAGAATCCTCGTCTGGCAATAAACCTCTTTAAGGCTTAAGGAGACAAGTTCTAAATGCACTGACCTAGTGACAGCACAAGTGAAAAGTGCGATATATGCCTTCTTTAAGTGACCATTAGACTTGACATACAATGGTCCTGCAAAGTCTACTCCAGCAACTTCAAAGGGTGGGGACTCAGTAACTCTGTCCCTGGGCAGTGGAGCTGTAACTTGCTGAACTGGTTTCACCTTTAGTCTCTTGCAGATGTAACAATGGGCTATAATCTGCTTGACCAGCTGTCTGCCCTTTAAAATCCAATACCTCTCCCTCACTTGCACTAGAGTATCCCTGACCCCAGCATGCATTACTCTCTCATGATAGTGCTGGACTAGTAACTCTGAGTATCTGTGTTTTGTTGGTAGCACCCATGGATGTTGCTCTCTGAAACTGAAGTCAGACTGCTGTAGCCTTCCTCCTACACTAATAAGGCTGTTCTCATCTAGGAATGGTTTCAGATCTTTAATTTTTGAATCTCTTTTAATGTCTTGTCCCGATTTCAGCTGACCAATTTCTTGGTTGAAACTGTGCTCTTGTGTCACCTTTACCCAATATACTTCTGCTGAAGCGAGCTCCTCTGCAGTGAGTTCCCCTGTCATCCTTTGACTTGAGCGGGTATTAGCTATGAACCGCTTTACCCATGCAGTTATTCTCAGCACTGTTTTTAACCTGCTGTACTTGTCTAGGTCCAACAGTGGCTCAACTTGTTCAGTGCTAGTAAACTGTACTGCAACCTGAAACTTAGCCCTAAGCTCAGTGTTTACCTCATCTGGTATACAGTCCTCATTAATCCCTTGTGCTTCATCAGCTGACAACAGTGAAGTAGGTCCACTCCACCACAGCTTGCTCTGTATGAGGTCTTCCACACATTGGGCTCTGGTGGATAAATCAGCAGGATTGGCCTTGCCACTGCAGTGGGACCATGACTCTGGGTTTGTTAAGGTTTGTATTTCGGTCACTTGGTTTGCCACAAATGGCTTCCATTTCTGTGCTGCGCTGCGTATCCAGTGAAGAGCAATCATGGAATCTGTCCACATTTTGAGCTGATTCCTTTCCATGTTAGGAGGCTTGAGAAGATTACTCCCTAACCTTGCTCCAATCAAAGCCCCCATCAACTCCAGGCATAGTAAAGTAATTTTCTTTAGTGGGGCCACCTTTGACTTGGATGCAACAAAACTTGTCACAGTCTCTCCATCTTTGCTTCTTCCTTGCAGATAGGCAACAGCACTATATGCCTTATCGCTAGCATCACAGAATACATGCAGTTTGTTTACCTGTGAGTTTTGCTGGATCTCAATTTGGTACCACCTCGGAATAGCCAGCAGGTGAAGCTTTGGCAGCTCTGAACACCACTGGTTCCATTTTTTAGTCAAGTCTGGGGGTAAGTGCTCGTCCCAACCGATTCCCTTCTCCCACAGCTCTTGAAACAAGCACTTCACTCTCATGGTGTATGGTGTAAGGAACCCAATGGGATCAAAGATGCGAGCTGATGTCTGTAGTACACTTCGCTTCGTGTTTTCCTTGCCTTTCAAGGACTCCAATAGTACCTTTAAATCAAACACAAAGTCATCCCCTTCTGCTCTCCAAACTAACCCTAACACCTTGAGTACACTTGCACAAGTGTTCATTTTTGTTGTGCACTCCATTCCACTTTCTGCCCACTTGGCTCTCAGGGCAGGTGAATTCGTCACCCATTTGCAGAGGTTCATACTGGCATGGGACAGAATCTCTTTTGCTGTTGTGGTGACCAAATAGGCCTCCTCCACATCACATGAGCTTGCAATAAAATCATCAACATAGAGGGACTCTCTCAATGCCTCAACAGTTTTGGGCTGCTCTGTGTCATACTGCCCGATGTGCTTCCTGATAGTTGCAGCCAACAGGAATGGACTTGGTGAAACTCCAAATACCACCCTACTCATTCTCATGATGCGTAGCTCCTCTTCACCATCTTTAGTTGGAGGCCCATGTAGCCACAGGAACCTAACAGCATCCTTGTCCCTATCTGCTAGAGCTATCTGCAAAAAAAGCCTTAGTAATGTCTGCTGTGAAGGCTATCTGGTGTAGTCTGAATTTGATTAACACATCTAACAGATTAGGATTCAGGTTTGGCCCAGTTAGTAAACAGTCATTGAGGGATGGGCAACCCTCCTCATGTGATGACGCATCAAACACCACTCTCAGTTTGGTGGTTACCTTATCCTCTCGAAGGACGGCATGATGCGGCAGATAATACTTCACAGCCTCTGCTTGGTCTTTTGCTGGGCTGTTCTCTGGGACATCCTCGCAGATGCCTTGCTGCAGGTAATCCTGTATGACATCATTGTATCTTGTGTACAATGTTGCATCCATTTTTAGCCTTCTCTTTAGGCTTTCAAACCTTTTCTTAGCAACTCTGAAATTGTCTGGAAGATCTGGTTTGTCAGGTCGCCATGGTAACTCAACCTGATAGCGTCCATCCTTGAGTTTTACAGACTGTTCAAAGCTTTGGAGGGCCTCTGTGTCCTCTGGGCTTTGGGTTCTCTCATTAACAATGCCCAGTGACTCTACCTCCCAGAAAGCATGCAGCTGTTTTGAGATCTGTATGTCCTCCTCTAAACTGATGTGCATGCAAGCTGTCTCAGTCACACTAGATGAGGAGACTGGTCCTTGCACTGCCCATCCAAAGCTGCTTTCAATGGCGACAAGAGATTCTGTAATCCTCTCAACCTTACCAGACACTACTTGCCAGTAAAAGTCTGCTCCTATTAACACTGAGAATTCTGGATCCTCAGCACCTTCTAATGGGAAATCGGCAAGGTGCAGACCTTTTCTCTTGCACTCTTCTTGAATAGGTTCACCAGGGACCTTTATAACAGCAGCGCACATTTGAGGGGTTTCGACTGCTTCAATCTTAATCCTTTGCTGCGTATTCCACACATTCTCCAGCAGTACCTTCACAATGTAGCGTTTTGTTGTCACAGGAGCAGCAGATCCAAAGGTATGGAGGTGCAGTGTCTCTTGCTTTACCACCGGCAGTTTAAGTGCCTTCACTACACTCTCGTGAATAAAACTTCACTGGCTGCCCCCATCCAACAGACAGCGTAAAACTCTCCTTCCTGCTGGGCCCTCTGTCCATGCCTTGACTGTCTGAAGCAGTATGGTGTTATGGCCATCAGACTTCAGTTTCACTGCACTGGACACAGAAGACACCACAGCATCTGTACCACCACTGCTAGTGTCTGGCTGCGCTTGGATTTGATCACAAACAGACTGGTGATGTCTGCGATTACACAAGGCGCATGAGACACCTTTAACCTTGCAGAATTTTGCTATGTGTTTTGGGCCTAGGCACACAAAGCATCTTCCCAGTTTTCTCAATTTCTCCTTATGGGCAGTTAATGAATTGTCTGGACAGTGTTCTGGTTTATGGTTGGGACTGTCGCAATACACACAGGTCTGAGGAGCATTACTAGCTGTGTGCAACACAGCTGCTGAGGGCGTACTCCATTTTTTGGATTTATGCTCACTGAAGGATGCTGGCCTGGTGTGTGTTCAATTATTTTGTGCATTGTCCCTTTGGGTATTACTTGGTCTTGTCAGTTGAAGTGCTCTTTCCCTGCTCTGAACTTCATTTTGCAGGAATCGAGTGAGCTCAAGCACTTTCCATTCACCATCAGAGTCTGACTTGCGTGTGTAGGCTAATGCAAGGTCATCCGGTATCAGCTGTAACAGTACTGGGCATAGCAGGCTGCCATATGTGTCACTGTGCACACCTAAGGATTCTAGACTGCAAATCTGTATTTCACATTCATCATAAAGTTGCCTGAGTGCTGCAACATTGATGATCTTTTCACAGGAGTCAAGTTTAATAATTTGGACATGTGCGCACTGACCACAACATCCTTTCTTCCAAACCGGTTCTGAAGTAACTTTATCGCTGCATCATAGTTGCCATCAGTCATAGTAAGTCCTGCTACAGCTCTTGCTGCTGCCCCAGTTAAATAGGACTTCAAGTAAGAGAATTTCTCCCTTTTACACAGTGCATCATTATTATGAATGGCTGTGTCATATTGGCTCCAGAATTCCTGCCAACGGCTGATTTCTCCATCAAACTTCTCTATCTCTAACTTAGGCAGCTTAACTGTCTGCTTATTTAGCGATATTTCTGAAACTGCACTTGCATTACTCACCCGCACACTCTCAGACTCCGGAGCTTTCTGAATGTGTCTGCTTACACGAGCCTTCCACACAATAATGCGGTCTCGATACTCCAACGCGCTTTCAATCTCCGCCTCTAATTCTTCCGTCGGAGTTTCATCTTCAATGCCTTTGTCCAAGTCGATTAAACCTTCTTCTTTCATCGGCAGCATTGACAGCATTTCGCGCAGTTTATCACAGTCTGGGTTGTCTTTACTAACCTCCTCCTCAATGCGAGTCAGCAGCTTCGTTGTTGCTGCGCGGATTACCCCGCGTTTTCGTTTCACCTGTTCCAAGAGCTTGGCCATTTCTGCTAGTTCAGTTAGCTTCCAACTTCGTAAAAGTTCAAGTTTCAAGTCTCAAACCTTCCCGGGTTTCGGCACCAAAATATTGTGCAGTGGAAACTTCGAATAATGACCACACGAGTGTCTTCTCCCAAACACATTTACTGACTGACTGACACTGTACATGAAATGAATGAATCAAATAAGCAGACTCGTGCATTCGCTATTGCAAGCCTTTACAAACCCATATTTTCAATACCACGAGAAAACATAAAATTCGGGACAGGTCACTTCCTCTCAACTTCAAAATAAGAGTGTCTATAAATGCAAAGCAACAAAATGCATTTCCTGTTAACCCTGTCAGCATTTTTATGTCATTCCAATAACTATTAAATATCTTGTATAAACATCCGTAAATACTGTAAATATATTTTAACATGTCTTTATCAACCATTTTTAAACTTATGAACTGTCTTTAACTAAATAAGTCACAACAGAATCCTTGCCTAAACGGTGGCTACAGTCATGTTTGGTAATCTGAAAGAAGTTTAGGCGCCAAATACTTCTAATATAATCTTAAAGAACTCTGCCTTTTTAGCCAATCTAAGTTGCTTAAGATGTAACATCCTGGTAGACCACAGGTGCAGGGGGTTGCCTTCTCTCCCCCCTTCTCCCCTTCCTGAGCACAATCAGCGAGTGTGTGTGTGCGTGTGTGTCTTTCTTTGTGTGCACCTATACGTTCGGATCATTTACCCTTTTGTACCCCACAGTAATTGTACTCTCATGTCATGGAAAAATGTGGAAAACCCAATGTTGTGTGATAACTCATGTATTTCTCAATATAGCAGCAAAACCAAAATTTTACCAGTTCCTCTCAGCTAACTCTCTCCTCTCAACCCATGCCTATTAATGTTTGGTGTCATTGCGATGCTCATGAAGAGCTGAATGCAAAGATGAGAATCTTGAAAATATATCTGGTATTTCCAGATGTTTGGATCGAAAGGACAAAATTAAGTCCTGGAGAAACTTCCAGGCACTCCCCAACCATAAAATTAATCATGCGTGGGTCAGGGAGGTGGAGAGAGCTTCTTCTTAAGTCAGGCCTAGAACAGGCCTCTTGGCTCAGTCTTTTGTCGTTGCTCAGTTTTGCCCCGCTCAGTTTTTGCCTCAGCTCAGATAGACGCTCAGTCATCCGTTCAGTCATCCAGTCCGTGGCTCAGTTTATCTTGCAACTTTTTGCTTTTTTTTGGGAGTTTTGCTGCTATCATGAGTGGTTCCTGTGTTCTTCCTTTGAAGAGGTAAACAATACAAATTAAAATATAGTACAATAAATATAATATGCTATAATGTGTAATATGCTAATATACAATAAACAGTAATGAACAACAATTAGGCAGACAACTGTACATGTAGTGCAATAAAAAAGGTATAGTGAACAGTAAAATGTGCAGAAACAGTTTCAAGAATTAACATGTAGTGCAAAAGTGGCATGATAGGTTGGGGGGCAACTATGGAAGAGGCATTGGCTGGGGGTCACTGGCGCTGTTGTACAGCCTGATTGCTGTCGGCACAAAAGAGCACCTAAATGGCTCCGTCTTGCACTTGGGGGGGGATGAGCCTGTGGCTGAAGGTGCTCCCCATCTGCCACAGCTCATCATAGAGGCGATGGGAGGGGTTGCCCTGGATGATCCTGATTTTGTCCCTCATCCTCCTCTCCACCACCGCCTCCAGGCTGTCCGGTTTTTGACCAACAACAGAACTGGCCTTCTTCACCAGCTTGTTGAGCCTGTTGGTCTCCCCAGTCCTGGTGCTGCCTCCCCAGCACACCACGGCAAAGAATAGTGTGCTGGCTACCACAGACTGGTAGAACATCCGCAGTAGCCTGCTGCACACGTTGAAGGACCTCAGCCTCCTAAGAAAGAGCAGTCTGCTCTGTCCTTTCCTATGGAGGGCCTCGGTGTTGTCCGTCCAGTCCAGTTTATTGTTTATGTGCACTCCCAGGAACCTGTACGAGTCCACCATCTCAATTTCCTCCCCTGGATGGTAATAGGGGTAGGGGCTTCCTGCTCCGTCGGAAGTCCACCACCAGCTCCTTGGTCTTGCCGATGTTGAGCTGGAGGTGGTTCTCCTCGCACCATCTGGTGAAGCTCTCTACCACCCCTCTGTACTCCTCCTCCTCATCCTCACTCATGCACCCCACATTGGTGGAATCATCAGAGAACTTCTGGAGGTGGCAAGTTCCAGAGTTGAAGCTGAAGTCGGAGGTGTAGATGGTGAAAAGAAATGGTGAAAGTACGATTCCTTGGGATGCGCTGGTGCTGCTCATCACCACGTCTGACAGGCTGCCCTGTAGCTGGACGAACTGTGGCCTGTTGGTGAGGTAGTCTGTGATCCAGGCCACCATGTTGTGGTCCACCTGCATGGCTGAGAGCGTGTTGAACGCACTGGAGAAGTCAAAGAACATGACTCTCACTGTACTTCCCGGCCACTCCAGGTGTGAGTAAGCCCTGTGCAGCAGGTAGATAATGGCATTGTCCACGCTGTTTTCAGCCTGGTACACAAACTGCAGGGGGTCCAGGGAGTCCCTCACCAGGGGCCTAAGGTGCTGCAGAACCAGTCTCTCGAAGGTCTTCATGACGTGTGATGTCAGTACCACTGGCCTGTAGTCTTGGAGAGTACTGGGACATGCTTTCTTGGGCACCGGCACAATACAGGAGGTCTTTCACAGCTGGGGCACCTTCCTCAGCCTCAATGAGAGATTGAATAGATGCTGGAACACTCCTGCAAGCTGTCTAGCACACGCCTTAAGCACCCTGGGATTGATGTTGTCTGGACCCGATGCTTTGTTGATTCGGAGCTTGGATAGCTCCGTCTCACCTGGCTGGATGTGATGGATGGGCTGGTGGGGGGCGTTAAGATGTCGTCTCGCATGAGGACAGACTGTGTTGGGGGAAGGTGTTGGTCTTGAGGTTGTCTCCGGTGGCAGGGGGAGGGGAGGGGGACGGGCTGTGGTGCCACCTGTATTGTCCTCAGTAGCAGAGGGGGGGCATGGGAGGGGAAGGCAGCAGCTGAGGTGTGGATTGAGGCTGAGGGGGTGGCAGCTGGGGTGCAGGGGTTGAGTCAAACCTTTGAAAAACAGGTTTAGCTCATTTGCACGCACCTGGCTCCCTTCCACGGCTGGACCTGATTTTTTATGGCCAGTGATCCACTTTAACCCATCCCACACCTCCTTGGTGCTGTTCTTTTGTAGCTTGCCCTCTAGCTTCTCCATGTAGTTGTTCTTGGCCTTCTTCAACTCCCTCCTCAGCTCCTTTTGGACTGATCTGACCTCTTGCTTGTCTCCTGCCATGAAGGCCCTCTTCTTCCTGTTGAGGAGGGCTTTAATGTCCTTGTTGATCCATGCTTTATTGTTTGGGAAATAGCGGACCTTCTTGGTGGGTACAACGCTGTCCTCACAAAACTGGATATAGTCTGTAATGCACTGGGAGAGTCCCTCAATGTCCTCCATGTGGTCCTCCAGGAACAGGTCCCAGTCTGTGGTCTGAAAGCAGTCCTGCAGGGCCTCTTCAGCTTCTCTAGACCACACCTTCACAGTCCAGTTTTGCAAATGTACTTGAACAAACGGATCAGGTGCTCCATTAATTAGTGCACAAGAAGTATTGTGCACTTCTGTCACGGTAATTCAGTGGTTGTCTGTGCTGCAAAACATGTGGACAGAAATCCATGAGGAGCACCTTTTCTAAATATGTATGCAGAGCCAACAACAGGGTGTGTGAGTGGTCTAAAAGTGACAGCTACTCTTCCATCCACACACTTCTTCACAGATCTTTCAACACTTCTCAGGGGAGCAATGTGCCACACCCCACCTCCTTTTTTGCACACTTTCTACAGGGTGATATCACCTGGTTACACAGAGCCACATTCCAGGAAGCAAGATTTGGGGCAGCATAGGACAATGCTTATGTCTCACTACTAAGTCACAACTATGCATACACTTTGAAGCAGGCCCAACTCTAATGGGAAACCTCTGGTATATAAACCTAATCAATCAAATGATTTTCTGGAAAAAAGTAAAAAAATATATTTCTCCATTCTGCTTTTATTTTGACTTTTTTTTTTTTTTAAATATTTTCTTCCCTTCATTTTATATTCCTAGTTTTTTTTTTTTTCTCACTTCAGCTGTTCCCGTTTTACTTATGAATTCATTTATTTTTTGTTTTTGTGCCTATAAGGACAATGGAACACTCTTATTTGCTATGAATTAAGGCGACATTCATGACAATATAAAGCAAATTCTAGAATAAAAGAATACTTCTGAATAAAATGACATTAAATGCAAGGACTAGGTGAATAGGAGATATGCCATTAATGTGACATTAACAATTCTGATTAAAATTGTACCAAGGGATGACTTCAACTGTGGAAAACACCATGGCTGAAAAGAAAAAAAAAAACAGATGAGTCATTATGAAGATAGCAGAACCATACAAATAGAGAGCACTAATGGTGAGACATTGGCTAATGCACCTACATTCACACGTCAAGAGTAAAACATTTAACATTGAGCCAGCTAATTATTGTTTCATTGGTTCTGCCAGCTCCTAAGATCTGATGGCTGTCACAGCAGACCTCATGAGGCAAACAGATGGAGATAATGGATGTGTTTATTTACATCATCTCCACTATTGTCAGTGTGAAAGACAGCTCCCAGGAACAGAGGCAGGTGGTTTCTGCATAAATGCCCATGACACACAGATGAAACTGCCTGTGAAATTGAGGGGACCTCTCTGGCCATGGTGACAGTTAAACTCCAGGGAGAGTAACCATGAACAATGACAGTAGACACACTTATACTGCTCAACCCCCCAAACAATCTCTCCCATAAATCGGAATTTGGTTGCTCCAGGAATCCACCTTCATTTGCTGAGGGTCCCATCACTCCCCTCGACCTTCAAAGTTCACTGTCACTGCCATTTTGGAGTAGTGAGAGCTAGTGCTGCCAGGACTTAGCTGAGTGCTTTGATGTCTTTGGTCTCTGGTCAGTAGGCCGCAGGGTAACAACATAGAAGAAGCTGGACCTCTCTGACCGATGAGACAGACTTGTTGGGTTTGTACTGACAAGGGCAAGAAGGGAGGGACACATCTGTAACATTACAGGGACTTTTCCCTCTGCCTCTTAGGGAGTTATCAAAATCAATCAAATCAATCAAATGAATTTTGGAGAACAAAGTAAAAAAGTAGACATATATTTCTCCACTCTGCTTTTATTTTACTTGACTTTTATATTTCAAAATCATTTTCTTCCTTTCATTTTACATTGCCAGCTTGTTTTTCTTCTCACTTCAGCTGTTCCCATTTTACTTATGAATTCATTTATTTTTTTGTGGTTGTGTCTATGAGGACAATGGAACACTCATATCGGCTATGAATTAAAATGACAGTTATGACAATATCAAGCAAATTCCAGAATAAAAGAATACTTCTGAATAAAATGAAATTTGATTGATTAGCATTTTTCTTTCTTTCTGGATTTTTTTTTGCTTTGATTCTATTTTATTGTCACAGCCAGTAAGAGTGCTTATGTAAACACATGCCCAATAAATGTAGACATTTGTCCTCATTTTTCTTCACAATGCTTGTGGAACAGGAGGCCATAAAAAAACTCTGGCCTCAAGGGACAGATTCAGTGCCTTTTTGGGTTAATGTCCAGCTTGCTTATTTTCTGAGTCACTATAGAGACTAGAGTAGAGCTACTTCTTCATTCACTTCTTTAAAGATTGCAGTGGATCATCAAGGTCTGCTACTGTTACAGCAATGTGGCTGCAACATATTTTTTCATGGCACTTGGCCCAGAATGCTCTCTAAAACACAATTAGCAGAGAAAATAAGATTGGTCGCATTTGTGTTTGTTCCCAGTTATACGTGCTGTCTTTTGCCTCAGAGGTTTGTACTCTAGCTCAGATATCTGAGAGTTCACCTCATCTCCCTGCTCCTTTGAAGGGTAGGAGTGTGCCGACACCACAGTCAATGACTACAGATGATAGATGAGGTGTGCATGCCCCCCCCTCCCCAAGCCAGGACACATTTAGAGTACCTGCCCCATTAAGTGGTGACTGACCAGATACATCAACTTCATTGTGAGGTAGACAAAGTTGTCAAATGGAGAGATAACAGGAAGAGGGACCATGCAAAACTGAAGCAGTTTGTGGCACTTCTCTTTCTGCAGGAAAGAACTTCCTCCCCAGTTTATACTTTCTGGCAGAGGGGAGTAGGTTTTTATCCAGAATCTCCATGTATTGTACAGCATTCATCTTCTGACCAACCTTGACCAGATTGCCAGTCCCTGCTGCTGAAAGAACCCCCATAACATGATGCTACCACCAGTGTATTTCACTGTGGGGATGGTGCTTCTTGGCTGATGTGCAGTGTTACATGCACACATACCACTTAGTGTTTGAGCCAAAGAGTTCCACTTTACTCCCATTAGACCACAAGACCTTCTGCTATATCTTTGTAGTATCTTCCAAGTGACATTTTGCAGTCTTTATGGGACGCATGTGCTTTTTTTCTGCAATGGCTTCTTCCTTGCCACTCTTCCTTAAATTCCCTTTTTGTACAATAGCTTGGAGATTATCGACCCATGGACATCATTTTCAGTTGCAGCCACTGACTCAGTTAGAGTGACAGTTGGCATCATAGTAGCCTCTCTGACAAGTTCCATTCTTGTTCGGCGACTATGTTTAGGGGGCCAGCCTGCCTGAGGCAGTGTGGCTGTAGTTCCATATTTCTTCCGCTCCTGTATGATGGACTGCACTGAGCTTTGAGGTATGTTCAATGCCTTTGAAATGTTCTTGTATCCTCCACCCGATTTGTGCTTCTCCACAATTATATCACTCATTTTGAATGCTCTTTTCTCTTCATTTTGGTTTGTTCAATGGAAAATCCAGCCATACTGTTTGACCTTATAGAGAAGGGAGGTATTTATGCTCATGAAGTAATTCAAAATAGGTGATCCACTAATTTCCTACACAGGTGGATACCATCAACAAATTGGATGAGCTTATTAGACAATATCTTGCACCTGAGCAAGGTTAGCCCTATAAATTACAAAGAGTATGAATACTTTTTAATTCTCAAAGTTATTATTTTTTTTTTCTAAATTTTTGAAAGGTTTTGGACATTTTTTTTGATTTGTCATGATGTACAGTACTGTGTAGACCAGCTGGAAAAAATCTTACTTTAATATAATTTGAATTTGGAATCTGAGACAATAAATTGAAAAAACAGTATTGGGGGCTGAATACTTGTCAAGGCACTGTATATGTTGGAATTTGTGATATTCGTCTTAAACAAGGGCCATCACCCAACTTATTTGCCTGCAATTTTCAGAATTTCTCTGACCTTCACCATGATGAATGATGTTACTTGCGTATTGTTTCCTGCTTTTATACCTCAGGGAAACAAGAAGCCTACTAACACCTCCTCCTAGTTTGAGAAGCTTCTAATTCACATAAATATATCAAATACATATATTCTTTATGTCATATTATGTGCTTTTTTGTTCATCAGTATAAATATAGTGTATTGATTATGTTGAAGGAACCTGCAATTCATCCCTGTCAGCTCTGCTGCAATCACCCTGCAAGATTCATCCAAAATCAGTGCCACCAGTTCTTGTGTGGTTTACATTCTGATCATCATCCCATCAGTGATCTTCTGAGACTCACCTTCAGTCTGCATCAGCATGTTGGAGGACGCTGACATTGTGTCAGAAGTATCACTGTCCCATCCTTTTAAGGCACTTATGCTGAGTGAAAGTAAATACAAAATTAAATAAATAAACAGTTTATTTATACGGGTGGGGCTGGTAAAATCTGTTGCAACTGCAATGGTCTGTCCTGAAATTGTTTGCCTTTAGCAACAACAGAAGTATCTCCACTGCAGTATTTTACAGATTTTGAGAGAAAGAAATAATAATAATAGAGGAATAATGCTTTAAGTGATTGTGTGCGAAAGCACCAGAGCACAAGCAGTCACTTTAATGGCCCTTGATGCGGCTCTCCACAGAGAAAGCCTCAGAGAAGGCCTCTGCACATTCGCTTTAAACCCATCACACGTCAACAGGCCAATTTTAGACAAAGTGCTTGTATTTTCCCTGTCAGAGTGAAGACTTTAGTTTATCTCTGCACCAAGGTGTTCACTGATACCAAGAATATTAAAGGGGAGGTTCAGAAGTATCCACTTTTGAAAAAAGAAAATGATACACTGTTCACTCTACCAAACACACACACACACACACACACACACACACACACACACACAAATGCATATAGATATCACATATTATTTATATACATAATCATATGCCATTGCCTCAGCTTACTTTTGTAAACATTTTGTTTTAGCCTCTTCACTTTCAATTTTTTTTTCTTCTTTTGTTCTTATTGTTCTCTAGTAACAACGCACATGAAATTTGTTTAAATGAAAATTAGATTGAAAAACAAAAGAAAACAATTGCTACCTATCAAGAGTCTCTCGTGACCTTTTGTACTCCATCTCATTGTATGTTAATGCAGAGCACTGTCTTGTTTTGGTAATAATCTTTCTCTAGTGCTGTTTGGCCTGTCCTTTCTTTAAGAGTGCAAATCTGCCTGGGGGAAGTATTATTAGGCTTCAGTTTATAGATTAACCTTTTAGCACATGCCTGGTGCAATGCAGTTGTCAAATCAGTCATTTTCATGCACAGAAAATCAATAATATCTTTAACCATAAGCTAGCAAAGGGGTTGGGGCTAGGGAAGGGGCTAAGGGAAATTTTTAACAAAAACAGGCAGACAAAGATAAGTAAAATGTGTGTGCCATATATCAAAACAGGTCTGATATATACAGCTTCTTGGCTATTGGAAGAGCTAGTAGTACCACATCCATCCAGGTACTTCATCTACACCAGAATTGTGTCCAGCATCATTTTAATTCAGTCAATTCAATCCACAAATTTAAATTCAATTCAAAAATTTAAAACTCTTTGTAGAAAAGTATTGATGGGTGACTTTCATTTCATAATTTGAATTGCAGTGAATTCCTTGGATTGTTTGTTTTGAAATGGAATTGACCCCAGCTGTGGTCAAAGCATTCCCTGTTTAAAAGACATAGGTTTGGTTCTCAGTTCTGAGTGATGGACTTAACTGAGTGTTACTTCACAATTTTTTTCCCATTCTGACACAATCTCTTTTTGATCATTGTATTGGGTGACCACTAAACCGCTGAAGAACTTTGGGAGTCCAGCCTAAAAGCCTGTTATGGTTTTTTTTTCAGGTTATATCAATTTAGGTCATCCTTTTAAATGCATGGGGGTGGAAAAGCTGTGTGCCAAATAAGGAATTGTGTGTCTATCTGACTGCGCATAGAGTGAAATGAAAACTGATTATGCAAATGTATCATCTACAAAAACTCAAACATCTTTGTACTAAAGCAACAAGAGTGATTCTAATGTAATTCAATATTCCCCCTTTACAGTACAACATGCTGCAAGGTGGCCTTTGAAAGCTGGAGCATGTCAAACCAGTGTGAGGCTGTGCAGAGAGAGGAAAAATGAGGAAAAATTCCTTTTAGAATTCCAGCTGCACTGTTTCAGCTGCATACCAGCTAATGCTCTGGTAAGCAAAGCAGACAGAAACATATTTGTCTTTCACATCTTTCAGACAATGTGGAAAAAAATATGGATGAGCTTTGCTGACTGGTGTTTTTTTCCTGCTGGCACAGGGGGATCCATTTTAATATAAGGCGCGGGCAACAGCAGGGACATTTATTGATCAGTGTTTCTTTACTGAAACATGGAGAAGCCCCCACTTACTGCTAATAAGAGTTGGTTTATAAAGGATGTTAGTGCATCAATGCCTTGGGGCCCTAGTGCCTCTGCTGTTTTCCATCTTTTTTTCCTTCATTTATTTGCGTGTATTTTGCTACCTCTCAAAGTGACCTGCAGACAAATTGATCATTTAAAATGAGGATGCTCCAGAGTCATTCAGCGGTTGACATCCCATAAATGCAAGGGGCTGCTCATGCAGCAAGTTTTTTATTTTTTATTTTTTGGTTTTTTTCACCTTAGAGGTTTCCAGCAAATTCTGTGCTGCTTCTGTGACACGCTGAAATGACTAGTTTTGACTCATAAGTTGACTCTGAGGGTAATCATGTCAGCTGACATGAGCCAGAGTGTGCTTTAACTGGAACTGGAAAAACTAACCATGTGCCTAGCCCTGTGCCTAACCCCTTGCCCCAACCCCTTTGCCTATGCTGTGGCTCACTACTCCTGAAATGGTTGCAGGAGACCAGATTTATTTAAGAACTGAATCAATGAACTACAGAGTGAGCTGTGATGATTTCTTTATTAATATTATGAGAAACCAATTACTTTCAGGGAAAACTACTGTTTTACAAGCCTGAGACTTGGGAGCTGTTTTAAAACATTTAAGAAAAATGTGCTGATCATGTGAATGGATCGTCTGTTTTTACTTAATGTCAGAGTTCTGACATTGCTATATACAGTTTAATGTGAGGTAGCCACTTCCTGAAAAAGATATATCAATAGCCAAAATGGAAGCCTTACTACCTACTTCCTGCATGCTGACTATGTGTTTGCTGCTGCACTTGGTAAGGTGACAGATTAATGAGATCATCACCAAGTCTCCCTCTGATGCCCGCTATCTTGGGTTGTCCCATTGCAGTCCTCCTGTCAAGGGCAGGTCACAGATCTCTAGAGTTGACTCTCAGACCAGGCTGAAGAGGCATCGCTTTGTCTCAGTCGCTGCCACTTGACTCATTACTCTCTCGTAATGAAGAAAGTGAGAGGGAGGGAGGGGCACTCTGGGATCAAGTGCTACGGCATCCAATTGTCCCATAAGAGCCCTCATGGCCTTCTTACAGGATCCTGATGGTTCTGTTTAGGTTGAAATAAACAAATCTAGCAGAATGCTGGCCGGATCTGGGAGAAGACTGTGTGGCCACAAGAGAAGAATGTAATGTACATTAAATAGACAAGAAAGAAAACAGAGTTTCATACCATTAAACAATGAGAAGGGAACAAAGGAGCACATGCTAACATACCCCTTTCCAAAAAAAAAAAATATACAAATATACATTCGAATTATGATTTTTCGACTTCACAATGGTGCAAAAGCGATACGCATTCCGTAGAAACCGTACTTCGAATTTTGAAGTTTGATCTTTTCCCAGGCTAGCGATATGCAGTACGATACTCTCTCGCGATGCTGGGCAGCGGCAGCGAGCTGCAGCTCCTAGTCAGCCACGCGATCACGGGGGTAAACAACCTACTCTGCAGTGTACTGTGTTGCCAGTGTTTTGTGTGTTTTATGTTTTTGCATCCCATCATGTTTACAAAATGCTGATCTGTGTCTCCTGAGATATTCAACACTTTATTATAAAATAGGCTTTGTGTTAGATGATTTTGCCCAACTGTAGGCTAATGTAAGTGTTCTGAGCACGTTTAAGGTAGACTAGGCTAAGCTATGATGTTCGGTAGGTTAGATGTAGGCCTATTAAATGCATTTTCAATTTACAATATTTTCAACTTACGATGGGTTTATCAGGACGTAACCCCATCTTAAGTCGGGGACCACCTGTATATATGTACTAGGGCTGTCAACGAATATTCTAAATTTGAATATATATTCGAATTGTAAAAAACTCAGACATTCGATTGTGAAAATTAATATTCGATTGTGGGGGGAAAAAAGCAGTGCTACCGTGGCTGTCTGCCCCTCGAGTTCTCTTCTTTCACACTAGAGCTTTTGGTGCGGACCCGAATCCGCTTGAGCGGTTAGTTTGGTTCGTTTTGTTGATGTGAAAGCTGTTTTCCGAACTCAGGTGCGCACCAAGGGACCGTACCCGAGTCCTCCAGAAAACGGGAGTCTGGGGTACGGTTCACCTGAACTCCAGTGCGGTTCGCAATTGGTGTTAAAGCTATCCTATTTAAAACCAGGAAGTAAACACTATTGATGACATGTAATTTGTTTCACGGTCGCACAATCATAAGCGGAAAGGTGCATGCAATTTTCAAAAACGCTAGCAATCTTAAAAATAGTGACTAGAGGACAGCTACATGGCAATTCACGCTAAAAAAGGTTTTTCATCTAAAAACTGTTCGGGAAATAATTGCAGGTGGCCACACTGTTCGCTCACATTGAGGGTATGCGTGTATGCTCTGCAAACAAAGCTGCAAATTAATTTCGCATTGCCGCCTGTCTCTGCAAAAACCTCCTTATCCGAGCAGCTCGTATCACTCTCAGACAGCAGGACGCATTTATGGCATAGTGAAAATGCCGAACATGGTTATTTTGGTGCTGACACCATATTAACAAAAAGATGAATAAGAAAACATATAGTGTGGCTTTCCATTTTGCCTCCCTTTTGCGTCGTTGCCTAGCGACATAAAAAAAACGTAACCAACGGACCAACCAAAAAACGTAATGTGAAAGGAGACCAGCGGGGGCAGGGGAAGGGGGGAATAATCGCACTCGAGTTCGGACCAGCAAAACAGACCAAGTGTGAAAACAGCCTTATGGACATAATGCGCAAAAATAGATATTCAAATGGTTCGAACCTGTGTGTTTTTTTAGAACGAATAATCGAACGTCATTTTTGGCCAATTTTGACAGCCCTAATATGTACATGTACATACATACACATACATGCAATTTTTTGTAGTAACTGGCAGAAGTGTGCCCGTACATGTGTATGTAATTGAGGGAATGTCTAAAAGGCTCCGGTTTGCTTCTTTACAATCAACAGCTGTTTTACTGTTTTAAAAATTTGACTGTCTCAGGTGAAAGCAGGAGCATCTGTGCAGTTTAAATGAAAGCCATGAGAGTATTTTTAAATTGCTGCTTTTTCTCCGCTCATTCCCTGTGAATTCCACAGATCCACAGCTCAGCATACCAGTGAGCCAAATCAATCAATTTTACATGGTACAGCCCTCTACAGAGCATGTTATAAAGATGCACAGAAAACTTAAAATGGAATTGAAGAAGGAAAGCAATGTTACAGTCACAATGGGAGGACCAATCGCACAGAATTTTATATGCGGAGATGCAAGCGCTATCTTAAATTTACCATTGCTTGTATGTGACACAGAAGAGTATAGAGGATTCGGGAGTATGGGGTAATTGTCACATTTCAGAAAGCAAGGTGGGTGCCTGAACACTGAACAAGGCTTATGATTTTCCTGCCGCTCTTTTTGCACTCGCTGCTGTGGAAATAATGACCACGATGTTGACCTCCGAGTTTCACAAAATGACTTTCATCCTCTTTATACAAACTTACGCAGCAAGCCACCACATCCAGAAGCCTCTCCGAGATTGATGGCATGAAGTTTGTGAGGAAAAAAAATGCATTAAGAAAATTGTGACATGAAATATAGGAATGAAAAAGCATTCAATAAACTGCTGCTCAATGAGCCAAAGCTGTCCCCAGCGTTGCTTGGCTGTGCCCCAAGGAATGCAAGTGAGGGGGCATTTAGGACAGAGTGTTAATTTTTGGGCACCTACCTCACAGTTTAAGGCCTAGATTCTGCATTAACAGCTGTGCAATTCTTGCCTAACTTTGACCTGTTAATTTAACGTGGTGTTAAATTTGGGTTACTTTTTCACTGTTTGCTTTCCTGCTTGATTCTCCAGTTGCCAAATCCACATATTTTCCTAAGTGACACCATCATGAATCCATTATTCAAAGTTAATGCAAGCCACACAGTCAGGGAACAACACAGCCCCCTTAGCATCAATGGTTCCCAGAGAGTGGATGGACTGGGTAGTTTGGTTGACAGACATTTCACACACATACACTCTCAGCACAAACGTGTCACCTTTATCTTTATTACACAATGGCAGCAGTGCCTTACATAACTCCCAATCTCAAAATGGGCCTCTGCATGGCAGAAGCCACCACAATATTCAATATGTCATAATTCATTACAAAAACACAATCGGGCACATGCACGCATCAAGAAAGAAGTGAAAGTGGACATAAGCAGAGAATATTAAACTATCCAGCCATGACAAAATTGTTTCTGTACTGTGAAAAACAGACTTGGGAGAATAGAGAATAGAGAATAGGACTGTCTTCTTGGTGACAACTGTAGACCAATAGCTAGCCAGCCATTTGTTTTGCCTTAAAACACACCTTCCAAATATTTGCCCCAGCATGACCACAATTTACTCATAGATACTGCATGTTTTTTCACACATTTTTCATTTCTAATTAAAAGACTCTTTGACACATTATCAATTGCAACTAGAATGCTTTATAGAGATGTCACGCAGGTTGTTTTAGTTGTTCTTAGCACAACAAGCATAAATATTAATGTTCTTTACTGTTCTGTGTTATATAAAAAAGCATTTGTGTTTCTATGTCAGTTATCACTTTAGCCACATGTCCTTAGAGTGAACCTGTGTAAATGTGATGTGAAAAGGATATTGTCTGCTTCATATATACCTCAGAGCTGGCTGTACTAAACTGGCCTTCTCAGCTAATGTAGGGAAACCTTCAAGAAAAGATGTTTAACAAATAAGGTATACATGCTATATATGATCCTAAACACTTCCCATCAGATCACTATTTAGGTTTCTATTGTATGGCTAGTAATATTTTGTAACAAAGATTACAAGGTGAATGTGCCACCATAAATGCAACAACAGTAACAATGTTTTCAGAAGCATTTTTGATTATAAAATAATCATTTTAAGCTTCTCTATGTACTAGACTGGGGGTGTGATTGAGAGTGCCATTTCCAATTTATCTAGCTAAATTTGGAAACTTAACTTTGTCACTATGACCATGTAGCCTCACAGGATCCTCACAGGAGCCTGCAGAAGTGGAGCTTCCTAGTGGAGCTTTATAGTACAGCTTACCTGTAACACCCAGCGTGCCATGGGAATGGGATTGTGGTTAGGTTACTAAATACCACTCCGTAAATGTAAACAACAAAGTAAAAAAAGTAAACACTTTCAAAGTTGGTGCAGAAGTCTTTGGATGAAACGCCTTTGCGTTAAACCTGAAGTCACTGTCAGTTTGCGGGGGATAAGTATACAGTGCACTCCCTTTACAGGACAAGTGAATGAGCTACTCAACTTCATTTGATAGTGGTTTTCTCATGTTGGGTGAACAAGCAAGTGAGCTCAGCTGCAGAATGTCTTTGACATCTTTTTTTCTCCTGATCCTGATCCTGAAGATGCAACGTTTTTGGGAAAAAAGCCACCAGTATTGGCTGTCCTGGCTAGAATCCTTTATAAGATTTCTGAAGGTTTTACTTCTTTTAACAAAATTACTGGCAGTAATTAATTAATGGTGAGTCATGGTGCTCTCTTTGTATTTGTGAAATGATTGTGAAAATTGAGAAATGATTATGATATTCCCAAAAAGTGTTACTAAGCAGATAGCCAGGAAAACTCCTGCTAGAATATGTTGGACACACACGCACACACGCACGCATACACACATACACACACCTTTTCTTTAGCACTGTTCTGAAATAAATCAAAACAATCAGTCAATTTTTTTCTTATACTTTCTTCAGAAGAGCTTGTTGAATTGATCTGAAGTTTCCAACTGGTCTGTTCCTTTCAGCATTCAGTTATTTTCTCTTGAGCTCAGACTTATTGTTAAATGCTATTACAATACACAAATGCTGTTACACATAGTTTCTGAAGGAAAGTCATAGCCATTTGGGGTTTGAATGTGTCAGCCTGTATTTTGGGTTTTCTGAAGTCCACGCAGTAAGTCTTGAGGACTCTCCATCTTGTGCATCTTGCTTCTGTATAAAAAAACTAAAAACCTATGCAAAAAATGGCTTTGCATTTGAAGTGATATATAATTGCTTTGAAAAATTTGTTTTCTGTTTTTATAATGTTTCTGTTGTTTTAGCAACTGCCAAATATACTGTGTTAAGTATAATACAATTCTACAATTATAACAACTCTTACAACTCTTTCATATAAGAAGATAGAAAAGTATTGTCAGAGTTAGCAACAAAGTACACTGAACTGACATGGGATTTAAGCCTAATTTCCTTTACATCTGTGACAAAATATCTATTTTTTTTTCCCCCCAACCACTCACCATGTTCTCAAACCACATGCCTAGATATGTCACATAACTTGAATGGAGTGGTCTCACATTGTCATTTTGGAACCCTTACAACCACAGTGATGAGCCAAGGCATTTATTAATATGACTACTTGACTTACAGTTCCCACTTTAAACGTTGGGCAGCATGACTGTGCCATGCCAACCTCAACCCACTGAACAGACTCTTTTGTCCAAAGACTGACCGCAGCCTCTCCAGTAAAGCTCCCCAGTGGGTTATGTCTCTAACTGCAATTATTTGTTTTGCAGGCATCCTTACCTGGGACACCTTACACAGGGTATCTATATTTACAGACTGCCTATTAATGTGACTGAATGTTAATTAAGGCCATCTGGGTTAAGTGCCTCGCTTCAGTGCACAGCCACAATGTCTCATATAGGATTTAAACCTGTGACTCCCAGGTTCAAAGCCTAGTAGGTATCTGCTGGGATGCTTGCAGATAGGTTTTTCTTTTTGTCCTTTGGTGTGGCAGTGTTTCCAATGCACCCATTCATCTCAGCATCAAGGTCGGCCTTGCTCGTCCTGAGGAAAGCATTCTCTCTCCCTTACATGTTTGCTGTAGTTACTATTTGTCTGCATGCCTGGTCTCCGCACCGCTGGTTTCCAGGGCGTCAGCCCCCCACACACACACACACACCCACCCGCCTGCCTCTCTCTTCCCTCCAAGCTCCATGCCTGGCAGTTCATTTGGCAGAGGTCCCTCTTTCTATGAAATACGCAGCAAGTGAGTGAGAACAGATGGCCATAGTAGAAGGTTATGATTCAGGAACAAAAGGCTAATTGATTCTACTGCCACAGCACCACCACCACCTCCAACCCCCATGCTACCCCCTAAAAAAGGTAAGGGATGTTTCTTTCTTTCTTTTAAAGTACAGTGTTGTGTGTGCTGAAAGTTAAAAAAAAGATTTATGCTTTTAATTCCACGTCCTTTCCTCTTTAATCTAGCCATGGCGTCCCTGCAAGTCCTGACTCATCTTTTTGCACAGGCGGGTGGGTCCGCTGACAGCAGAGCCAATAAGGAGTGCAAGGACATCCTCAGCCCCCAGAACTCCGCCCCCCCATCCACCACACAACCCACCCCACCACCCCCACCATCTGCACCTCTCACTCCCTCCTATGCACATCTGAAGTCAAATAGAGCTGATTCAAGAGTCAATCTCAGTCACTGAAGCATAGTGATTTAAAAAAAAAAAACCTTGAATAATTGAAACGGAGAGTTCAGAGCATGCTGGATTTTGTGTCTGGCACAGCATCTCTACCTGGTGAACAAACACAGCCCTTGTAAGACGCAGTAATCGCCTTGACCCCAGAGGCAGTTATGGTTGCAAAATCCTCTTCATTCTCCAACAAAGCTGCCATAATTACCCATCATCTGTTGCACTTTGCTCCGCAGTGCAATTTGCATTTGATTACTGGCGTGAACTGAGGAAGGCTTTGAGCATGACCTGTTTGCTCAGTGCTGTGGGATCCTTTGCACGGGCTGACTTGTGTAAGGCATTAATTACCATTGGTCTCATCCTCCTTGTCTTTTCTTTCATTTATATCACCTCATTCAGATTTTATTGGGGGCCTTTTTAATCCCCCAGTAAGCTCCCAGCATTAGTGTATGGAGTTAGTTTCAATTGTACTTTTACAGTATTTTTTTAATTTCTAGTGGATTAAAAATGAAATCCAGTCTTGAGTGTTTAAGCTGCTGCCTATTGTAGCCTTCTTACTCTTCCTGGTAATCCCTATTTGACGGCTGCTTCTGAGAAAGAAGCATGATGTGGGCGTCTTTACATTTAAAACCTTCCCTCCTCCTCCCCCTCTCCTTTTGCCTCTTCCTGTCACTCTCTCAGTGGTTGTTCTTGAGGGCGGCTCATGAGCACTTCACAGGTTCTGTTCACTGCCCTGTCTGTGCTGTTCCCACCCAATTCTTCTTGATTGTCCCCACTCCAGTAGTATGACAACCAATCGTGTGCAGGACCCTCCAGCCAATGCAAGCACTCAGGCATGGTCAGACCCGTGGTGTCACTCACCAAGGGTGCATTGGAGATGAGCGATTGCCGAGCTGGGAGGCATGCAGGCCAGGTCAGCAACATCAAAACAGATCATCACATGAACCCACACATGCACACTCTTGCAAGGTTTAAGGCAAACACCCCCTTAGACTGTCTCATGAATGATGTATAACACAGAGGTCACATTACTGTACTAAGCTCATTCTCCAATCTGTGCAGTCTGGGCTTTGGCAGGCATCATAGTGCTGGAGTGTTTTTTTTTTTTCCACTTTTTGTATTTTCTGCCAAATGTCTGCCCTGTCTGGCACGACAAGTTGACCGTGACCCTGGCGTATAAACGTTGACTTGGCTGACCTCTGACCCCCTCTGGCCTGCAGCTCAGCTGTTTTGGCTGGACACAAAAGCCTGACGTCCGGTCTGGGTAAAGCAACGCAGATTATTTGCTCTCATGCCTGTTTAAGCAATTCTGTTCAACTTCATGGAAACACTTGACTCTTTACCTGGCTCTTGGGTTTGACTGCAAAGCAACTGCATATTATGCATGCTGTGAGCACTCTCAGGTGTTCCTTTGGCATTTTAAAGGGTTGTTTTTATATATCATTTACCAGCTCCTCAGTCTCAATCCAGTAATCATTCCGTTTTGTATTCCTGAGCATCAAGTGAGACAAAAAGAGATGTTTGCTTTCAATGAATAATAATACAAATTATCAAAATCTCAAAAGCAGAAAAAAGGAAGACTTGCTTGTGGCAAAACAGCCTGCTTAATCATGCAAGTCTCTCAATAAGTAGGAACTGTAAGTTCCTTAGAGTTCATGGAGTTACAGACATTGTTTGAACATTGCTTGTATGAATATTGTAAAAAAAATTCTGACCAATTATACACCTGTATTAAAATCTCAAAAAGTCCTGCTTCATGAGATTTGATTTATAGCATTTGATTTTATCTGCTATAAGCAGCATCTTTTTAAGGTGGTTAGACAAAATGCTAAAAGCTTTTTGGATCAAATCACACTGCCAGAATTTTACATGTATTCAATATGGATACTGAAGCCCTTAGCTGCAGTGAATTTTGCTTTGTAGGACCCCATTACCTTTAAAGAAATAATGAGGTGAGAGATGAGGTCAAAGCTGGAGCCACTGATCAAGCAGGCCTCACCTTTGGCTCTGAGGCGGCAACAGAGACCAAACATAATAGATGAGCATGGATTGACTGGCACCTGACAGAACCACTCACTGTAGCCTCCAAGCCAATACGAGGAAGCCGGGCCCCAACGTGGGCACGTAGGTGGCTTTTCAAAACTGGTGTGCCAGGGGGAATAGAAGGCGGGCAGTGGGGCAGTGATCCCTCCCTCCGAGGCGCCGGCAAGAGTAGGCCCCCCTATTTATCCTGACTCTTTTCTCTTTTTTGCACACATGGACAGAGGGTGAATGAGCTCATAAAGATGGCTTGTGCTCTTGCTGTGATCGTTGGAATATGCTGTGCTTGCTTTGAACTTCCGAGATGTTTCTTTAATGACCTCAGAGAGATTTCAGACGCAGTGAAGAGGAAAATGCAGAGCAGGATGTTAGGACCTTTGGAGGAGTGAGCAATGTATTACACAGACAGTGTCACCTCACTGCATGACAACAGACACCACCCCCCTCCCACCCTCTCCTGCCTCCTTTCTGCCCTCGCCTTGGGATTACCAAATAACACGTCCCTTTCCAGTGATTAATCACCTGTATTAGAGGACTAAGGGTGCACTGAGTGAGGGAACGCAGCACCCTGCCTGTTGTTTGTGTCATGACATAGAGAAGTATTGCTCACAAGGCTATGGGGAGGACATCCAGTACAGTATCAGTATTGTAGCAACCCAGCTGCGGTCAGCCAGAGGTCAGATTACAAAAACCATGGGCCAAAGAGTTATGCCTTGACAAACCATTAATTTCCTTTCATTTCATATTTATGTGCATGCATCTATATTATATACTGCATGCATCTATACTATATAGAGTATTTGAACACAGTAATAAAGACAACTCTATAACGTTACATTTACATTTACGTCATTTGACAGACGCTTTTATCCAAAGCGATTTACAAGTGAGGAGTGTAGCTACAGTAGTGTAGAAGACCTTAGAGTAAGCTTTAAGTGCAACCTAAAACAACTAAACTCAACTAAGTAAGTCAAGGAAAGTAGAAAACAAAGGTAAGCAAGGTGAAAACAAATAAATAGTTACAGGACAAAAAAAAAGTGTGAGGCAAAAAGTGCGCGGAGAGGGAATTGTGTTGGAGTTGCAATTGCCTGCTTATGGCTGCCACCTTTTCAATAAAAAAGGAAGCAAAGTCGTTTGCTGACAGGGTTGTGTCAGGTGGAGGTGGGGGCGGACATAGAAGTGTTTTGAAGGTGGAAAATAGTTTCCGAGAGTCAGTGGTATTGCTTATTTTGTCATTGTAGTGAGCCGTTTTGGCAGCAGAGATGTTGGTTGAGAAGGAGAGTAGGAGAGTTTGATAACTCTTGAGATCAGTGGGATCTCTGGTTTTTCACCATCTTCTCTCAGCGCACCCGAGGTCAGAACACGACAACCGGAGGGTATCCGTTAGCCATGGATGAGGCGGGTTGGAGCGGGCCTTTTTTGTGGATAGAGGACACAGGCTATCCAGGCATGAGCTCAGCGTGGAGCAGAGAGATTCTGTGGCCTCATTGACCTCTAATGAGGAAAAAGTGCTGAGAGGAGGCAATGCGGACGAGACCACTTCAGAGAAGTGGGTGGGAGACAGGTTGTGGAGGTTGCGGCGGTAGGAGACTATTGGTGGTCGTACAGTGGACTGCTCAGGGAGGCATACAGTAAACTGAATGAAGAAGTGGTCAGAGAGCCTCCCTTCTCCTGATAATCAGAAACATTAAAGTGGTCACTGCAGACTCTTCGTCCCGGTCCCACAGGTGGATCACGGCGTTTCAGCGCAGCTAGCCAAAGGCGGAGCAACTGAGGCTTCTTCAGAGGAAGAACATGATAATAGACTGCTTTACTCCTCTCCTTTGTTCTGTAATACTCATTTGAGCATCCAGGGGCAATACAAAATGAGCCCCCTCGTTTTTTCCTATGCTCTTTACCCCCTTCCATCTAGTAGCGATAACGAGCAACATCCACGGAAACCAACAAAGAACAGAGAGGCTACGCGAACAACCATGCGGGTGACGTCACATTTGGGCTTGTTCAAAGATGGCTGCACCCTTGTGGCGAAAATTTGAAATACTACATCATTTTCCAGCTAAACTACTTGAATTTCAGGTTTAATTGTACAACGATATCTTACCCAACATCAAAAGCAACCGATAAACGCTCACATTATTCAGTGCTTCATTTCCGCTTTAAGGTTGTGGTGGCTAGATTAGGGTTTTTTTTTTGTGCGCCCAGGGCAATTAGGACGGATTGCCTTTTCGGTGGCCTTGCTCGGTGGACTCGTGCAGGTAGACTCACTGGTCTTTACCCAAGTAGGTCTTAACACAAGGAGGGCTGAACACAAGGGCTGATGCCTCAGCGACAAGCCCTAGTGGTAAGCATGACCTTAATTAGACGCGGCTGTTCACGCATCAACTCTGATTGCAAGGTGAGTACGCCCTCTGAGATTAGCAACACAAAAGGTTTGTTTTGGGGGCGTGAACTCGGGCACGCTCCCTGATTGCCCTGAAACTCGCACAGCTGACCGAAACTTGTGGTTACAATGCACTGGTTAGAGTACTGAGAAGTGCTAGTTAGCACACAGGAATAAGATAGAGAAAGGAAGGAATAGAGAAATAGCACTTACGAAACAACTGCGTTCTCCACACACCCTGTGAGCAGTGTTTTTTTTTTTTTTCCATCGAAACAAAAATCATGAAACAGACAAGTGGCAGGAGAACTAATAATTATTCTTGTACAACATTGTAGTTATATGCCCAGTATCGAAAGCATAATCCCATTTCAATTAGGATGTGGTTTAATTCAAATCAGAAAAACATACAAAGACAATGGCATCAAACCCCATTGTTGAAACTGATGGTCTTGAAGCCCAAATCAGTTGTGTGATCCATGAGAAAGCATAGTTGTTCCACCCTTTTCACACTTAATACAGCTATTACAAGAGTCTAATGGATGTAGCCCAGTAATCTGCATAGAGGCTGCCTGGTCAAGTAGTTTCTTTAATTGATTTTTTTCTGTACTAGCATTTCTATGTAAGATGACAACACAAAATTCATGTCTTGCTGCTTTTTTTTCATAATTTATGATAAAAAGGGTGCAAGTGATAAGGAAAATTTGAAAATAAATAAATAAATAAAAGACCAAATTTAGTGCCCAACAATTGATAACACCAGTGTGTACTAAATTGTAGACTATCTTTACTTTCAAAGAATTTAGGATTAACTTTTAATGAAAAAGGCCTCTTTGGCCCTCCTTAGAGACCTAGAGTCTAGAGCCAAAAATTAAAAACTATAATAGATTTTAGGAAGAATTGAAAAGATTTCCTAAGACGGAATCATGAGAGAATGTTCAAATTACTGACATACAACACAGCATATTAAAATAAACAGAATTCTATATAAATTAAATATCAACATCAATCAAATAAAACTGTTTGATTTATGTTTGGTATTCACATTTTGGAAAATATAAGAAATGTTTTTGCAACGCATCTTGATACAATACTTTTGTAAATGCAAGAATACTGTACAATAACAATGTTCAGTATGATAATGAACCAATTATGCAGCTATGTGTTGACTTCATTATTTTATGCCATTTGGTGCCAAATTCATGTAATCAAATAAGAATATTGCTATTAGGGTTTTTTGGGGCCTTGCGATTAATGCCAACATGTAAATACATTAACAAAAATGAATAAAGCATTTATGATAAGTTTGATAAAGCATGATGATTTTTCCACCATTAATTAACATTAGTAAAGGTGTTATTAAACATTAATTGAAGTTGACAGATTCAGGGAATTTCATATAAGGAAATAAATGTGCGCTGTTGAGGTGGGTGTTCTTAGAATAACACAGATGAACATTATATTCACCCCCACATGGAATTCCTCACCTCAACTCATACAGTAGACTTCCACAAAACTAAGCAATGCTGAAAAGCATGTTCCATGCCATCATGTCAGGTTCAGATGCTTTTAGGCCAGTTAAAAAAAAGCACAAGAAAAGCACATGTGTATACCACAATACATCATAATGAGATACAAGATGGGGATCAGCTGTTTAAAAGTGTAGTGGCATGCATTGCAGTCCATATCACCTGCTAAGTAGGGTACCTGCACTTTATGTCAGGGGAAAGACTTTGGCAGTCACAGCTTTGCCAATTGTCAATGACAATTTGGGTCGATTAATTTTAGCTAAAACACCAAAATAAAATAATAAAATGCTAATAATGATGTCAGAGAGTGGGTTAAACCTTTGAGATCTGCAGTCAGCGGCCCATTGGACGTGACATGCTGAGCACCGTCCTTGTAGCGTAGTGCCATGGTCGGGCAACTCTGTGGTCGATCGCGCCTGAAGCAGTCACCCCTGCGGCGACACTCGTGTTCATCCCGACGCACTGCTGCGTTGAAAGCACGCCGCTGGCGGTCTGGCCAATGGGCCCGATGCGCTGGGGGGAGGCTTATTCCACCCCTGTAATCTGATCCGTTCAAACGCAGGGCACTGCGGGATGACCGCATGGCGAACAAGCAGGACCGGGCTGGCATCGGGCAGGGGTCGGGGTCCCACGTGTCGTCTCTATGTGAAATTGTTCATTCATATATCAGCCCTCAGAATAAACATCCAGGACCAGATATCAAGGGAGTCATCATGTGGACCCACAGGTGGGGTAAGGTTTTGGATGATGTTAAGTAAACACGGCTTTGTGGGGGTTTAATTAGAGGGGCTATAGCCTGCGCATGGGGGCCCTTACCACTACAATGCCCTGATGGTTGACATCAGTCATGCAGCCTAAAAAGGAATTGGCTTAGGCTCAGCTAGAAACAAGTAATTAACTTACAGTAAGCAGTTTGGTGTAATGGTAAGGAGCTGAGCTTGTAATGCAAAAGGTTGTCAGTTCAATTCACAGTAGGACACTACTTTCACACCTTTGAGCAAGGTACTAAACCTGAATTGCCTCAGTAAATATCTGCCTGTTTAAATGGATCATGTAAAAATGAGATAAGAGGGTTTGATAAGCAGCATGCAATTTAATGGTTGCACACATGTGTATTGACAACCAATTTCCTCTGTGACTCCAGGAAGCCCTGTATAGATATATGATTGAAACAATATAGAAAAACATTTGTGTTTCATTGCCTGCCAAAAACAATGATGAAATAAGCTTTTTGGGATATTTTAAAAAGCTCTGACAGCTGCTTGGTCAATTAGAACCTGAAACGCTCTCCCAAATATTAAGCAGGGCCATACACAGTCAATGAGAGGCAACTCCCATAGGAGGACGTCCCCTTTAGAGCAACCTGCATCACTGACTCTCTTGTCTCTGGTGCCATTGACTCTGCTCTGATCTTAGGGTTTGAAGGTTGTCACCTCCTGAGGTTTTTAACCTCTTAGCCTTTAGCTTTTAGAGAATAATTCAACATCTCTTTCAATCACACTTGGATTTTGATTGACATAGGTGAAGTACACTGCTTAGTAGTGCCTAAACTCAACCTGTGACACCTGCATCTACTGCTCTACCCCTTATGTTAGCCAGGTTAACACGAACATTGCTTCATTTAGCATGGGGCTGACAGTGCAGCTGTAGTAATTTATTTATTTATTTATTTAACCACATTTCCCGCCATTCAACTTCTAAAAATATATGAGAAAAAAGGAAAATACATGAAGCATAAATGGCTTGACAAAATGTGCCAGTGATGGATTTTAGCTTGCAATGTTCATTTTCATAAGCTTGCACAGTCACTTTGAATCAACACAATGGCATGCACAGTAACAAGAGAGGACACATAGAGTATATATTCTGTGCTGCAGGTAGGTTAATCATCACTAAAAATTAATGAAATTGTTAATTATTAATAAAAATAGTGGACAGAAGTGTAGGTATAATATATTCAATGCCACACTGAAAAAATGGATTCAATTGAAAAGCTGTGGTGTTAGCATTGGTCTTGGTAGTGACATCACAATAGTGCATACATTTAGTTGTTTATTACAGTCATACATAATAATTTATCTCCATTCCCTGATATCACCATACAACACAGATAACCACAGTGAGCACAAAACAACATCACTGAAACATGCAATGAAACTTGATTTATCAATGTATTTTTACAGCCACGGTCCCTGTGTGCACATTTAGGGTCACATCTTTAAGTCTAGGATGAAATTTGTTTAAATTTGCCAAAATTAATAAAGATCCATAAATATTTATTTAGTGGTTAGCTGCAGAATAAGTTATCCTTATAACAGTAATTACCCTTGGGCTTGAGACAAAGTCATTGTAAAGGTGCACCTGTTCCTTTAATTGTTTGGTTGGGTCTCATGGGAAGTGGGCGGAGTGATTGAATGCCGGTAGGCTTAAAGATGGTTGGTCATGGCTGCCTCGGGGGCCGGAGAGTTGCAAGCACTGTTTGAGCGCCACATCTAGCAATGGAAGACCTCGAAAGCCATGACCCGGAGACCCACCGCAGCCTGGAGACCAATCACTGACGGGTTGATGGTGTGTGCCTGCAAGGAAGGATGACTGCAGCTAACTTTTAGAAAACAAATTAAACATGGAACCAACAGAGGAAATGCAGACCAAGCTGGCCCGGTCAAAGCTGAAGACTGCACGCTGGAGCTGGCCGGGGACGCAGGAGATATCGTATTGTGGGTAGCATGGCATCTTGACCCGGTAAGCACCTTTATCTTTACTGGCTGCCATTTCAAGCCCAGGATAATTCTTCGGGATAACTTTCATGGGTCTGAGGGAAGCGTGCAAGGAATGTTAGGGTGTTGCACGGGAGGTTTCCATGAGACATTACCTTTCTTTATGCCTAGACAACGGATGCTTATAGCCCTGTTTGGCTCCTGGTTTACCTCTTGTGCATGCCTGTAACAGTATGCACATATCAAGTAAGTACCTTATATAAAAAATACATGTAACCAACACACCTGCTGTTATATTTGATATATAACCATGATGTTTGTGTGTGGTCATACATAACATGAACATGATACTACCCATCTTATTCCTTCTTAACTCTGAATAACTAACTGTTATAACAAATGCAATATTTAAAAAAAATGCATAGACAGTCATCTAAACAGAATGAAAAATTGCATGTGTAACAATAGCAAAATGTTTATAAATAAGCGTGTGGAATACCATCTGTTGACTCCCTTATCATATCATATTCCATTCTATTTACATTAAGTATAACTCTGTACATACATGATTGTTAAGGGAACTTGTCATTTTAAAAAGGCATGTATCTGCGTGCCTCAAGTGTAAGTTAATCATTTATAGATGCTTTCAGAACAGCACCTCGTGAAGTGTAACGGATCACAGCACCATGGAGTAGCAATTGGAAGGAAGTGCACCACAGCCTGATTTGCTCAAAGGCCATCCTTCCATCCCTGTGCTTTTGAAATTTGCCCCCCCTCCTCCTCCATCCAAACCTCAAAGCCACTCCCTCCCCTTCCCACCCCTGTGTGCCATTTGGCTGGCTCAATAGATGTGGCCCAGTAAAGGTCTCACTTTCCTTTACTTGTTCTGGAGAGAAAGGCAGCGGGTGTGAAGGGCCAGGCTGTGGGGGAGAGACGTCAGAAGGGCCAGCTGTGATCTCCCTCCTGGGCCTCTGACTCCTGCTCAGATGGCTAATTACGCCATGCCCCACCCCCCAACCCCTGTCAGATGGCCCCTAAACAGACCCCGCTGCAGTGGCTCCGACCGTGGTCTCTGCTGAAACATCCACATATGCACAAATGTGTTGCTTCTTCAAAAGCAAATATGTGCATTAATAAGCACTTTTAAGAATTTCAAACACATTATGGTAATGCATGTTCAGAATTATGCATCCAAGAGAACAGGAAGGAAAACTTTACACATGGTTCTGTCACCCCAGCACACAGCATAGTATTTGGGTAACATTTAATATACCAATAACAACAAGTATATATATATATATCTCCATATTTCGTCATTTTATTTTTTTTTTCATAAATCAATGCTATTGGTCACCCTTTACGTCTGTCTGTGGGTTTTACAAATATTTAATCAATGAAAAGTATTAAAAAGAGCTTGTGACTAAATCTTGTAACTCCATTGAATCCTCAAACCGTCGGCAAAACCTCATAGCTCCATCCCGCCTCCATCTTGAATGAAGTGCCCACACAGCAGAGCTGAAGGTAAACAGTGACGAGGTGATTTCGTCTGACGCAAATAGGTCAATAAAATGTTTTAAAATTAGCCCTAGGTTGCAAACTCAGTTAAAACTATGCAGTGTACCTATTTATCAAATTTAGCTCTGATGTTAACATTGTGATTATAGCAGTGTGCAAAATACCCGATGGCAATCAGGGGTTCCCCCCTACCCATACCTGCCAACATTTAGGTTTCGAAATACGGGGAGGTTTTTTCGGCGGGGGGGGGTGTGGATAGTAAATAAATAAGTAAATACATAATTGTATGTAGTGTGTGGATTGTGTTTCATAGACGATCTGGCAACTTGGGTAATGTCAGACAAACATACAAAACTTATGGATCTGTGTATGACGATTATTCATAATAAAGTTTGCCATGCAAATTACGGGAGTTTCCCGGGAGAAACAACACATACTCTATGGGATACTCTATGACTTAGCACATATTTTTTTCAAATTGCTTAGTGCCTAACGGAAATAAATGTCATTGTTTTATTCACTGAAGTCTTGTCACTTAATCATTGGGTGAAGAATGTGCTTCATTTTATGAAAACCTGCTTTTGAATCATTGCAATAAAAAGCAAATACATTATTTTGTGTTTATTTTTCATACAAAGTGGGATGTAATGTCAGCCATATGTTGGAGACAATGCAAAAATTTACTGCGATTTCAAAACCGGATTACTTGACAATGCTTTGTTGCACAGAGAAACAAGTTCATCGGAAAGGGTAAGTTCTGCTGTTTGTTTTGATATGTGGCACGAAGCGATAGGGACTTCGTGACTTATTCAACCAAGAAGCAGGAGTGTGAAAATGACTGAAGAAATTAGTAAAGATATTACTTTGCAGAAGTTTTATCTGTCTTCATAAGGGGAGCAGCTGTTGAGGTGGTCTCCTGCTTTAAATACCTGGGGTTGCACATCTTTGACAACCTCACCTGGAGCATCAACACAGCCAGCACAGTGAAGAAGGCCCACTAACGCCTCTACTTCTTAAGAAGGCTGAAGCGCACCAGCCTTGGCACCTCAGTCCTCTCCTCCTTCTACAGGTGTGTGGTGGAGAGCATCCTCACATCCTGCATTACCATGTGGTACGGTAACTGCTTTGTTGCAGACAGACAGGCGCTACAGCGGGTAGTAAAGACTGCCCAGAGGATCATCGGCAGCAGCCTACCCTCCATCAGTGACATTTACACCAGCAGGTGCAGGAAAAGGGTGTCAGCACTCCAGCCTGACCTGCTGGTTTCTCCCTGTCTGTCTGTGTGGGTGTGTCTTTTGTTTGTTTTTTCCATGCATGTGCTTTTGTTTTGTTCTCAGCCTTCGCCCCTCCTCCTGTCCTGCCTACCTGCCCTGCTGCTACGCCCACCACCTGAAGCCCATCCTGCGCACCTGTTCCCTGTTCTCTTATCACCAGCCCATGTATATATACCCCGCTGTTTCCTTTGTTCTTTGCCTGATCGTCTCAGTTTGTTCTCTGTGTCATTTCTTGCCAGTTGTTTAGTTCTGATTTGCTCGGTTTTTGACTCTGCCTGTTTCTGGTCCTCCCTTTTTGCCTGCCGTTTTGGTTTCTGAGTTTTCCCCTGTGGCCTTCTGGTTTCTGATTTTGGACTGGTTTTTCAACTACGATTTTTGCCTGTGCTTTTGGACCCAACATTAAAGTCTCTCCTTTTACCGCCTGTTTTGTCTGCGCCTGGGTCCTTCCCCCCCGTCAACCCTGACAAAGGGCCTCATGCACCACCCTGCTAACGGGCTGTTTGCCCCCCTCCCTTCAGGCAGGAGGCTACACAGCATCAAGGCCAGAACCACCTGAGAAATGAGGAATAGCTTCTTCCCAGATGTTGAGACTGACAAATTCTGCAACCCACTGAACAATTTTTGCTGCTATTATTATTATGGCATTACTCTACATCAGGGCATTTTTACTCTATATCAGGGCATTGCTGCAATTGACTGATAAACTTTGCACTTTAAGACTGTAAGACTGTAATTTCACAGAAAAATGTTGCTTCCCATGAAAATTGCTGCTTCCCATTGAACAATTGGCTGCTACAACTTCCACTGTCTGTTTATCTTTTAGATTCCTGCTCACTTTATACTCATATTTATATATTTATTTACTTATTTTATCTTTAATGTTTTTTCTTTTCTTGTGTGTTCCTCTTGATTTTATTATTGCTTGTTGTTGATTTCCATTAGTTTTATTGCTACCACCGAACCGGACCTGAGTACCTCATTTCATTCCGTCATATGCAACATGTCCTGGAATGACAATAAAAATATCCTTATAACGTGATTAATTCAGTATGTACAAATATGTGACTAGCATCATTACAAAGCCCTGGTACCGCTCTTTCTTGTGATATGTGTTCCATATCTATGCAATGACGAGTTCATGAGTGATGCAAACAAGAGTAATGGGTGTGGAGATGGACGCAGAGCTGTATGGAGATTGTAACTATGATTAAATTTGATGTAAATTCAAAATTATTTTTCTTGTTGCATAGACAAGCAAGGAGATTAGCATAGGTAGCTAGCGATGTGACAAGAAATGATCAGAATTCTCATAGCCTTTCTCTCGCTAGCTAGATCAATCCCTACTTCATTGAAAGTAATACTTACTACAAAAACTCAGTTAAAACTCTGTCCATTGTTGAAATGGCGATGACAAATGAAGTACAGCAGCTAGCTATACTGTAAAATGATCTTTACTGTCATTATACTAAGGTACAATGAAATTTCGCATGGCTTCTCTCAATGTAGTAGAATAAAACAAATAAATACAACAAATAAGTGAATAAAAGCAGTGCCAGAAAGACAGCAGTAGTAGCAGCAAGACAGCAGTAATAGCAGCTAGTGTGTAGTGTCAAAAGTTAACACCACCAGTGTATTTTTTAACACTAAATAGAGTTGCTGCCATATTCACACTATAGAGGATGTAAAATTTAACTCAATATTTAACTTGTAGTTGATTTGTACTTTAAAAACACTGTAGGGAGTTAATTTATAATCCCCAATCCCACTCCCAAACACAGCACAATATTATTCCACAACTATAAAAAAGGCACCAGTACAAAGAATTTTGTAATTCAAGTGAAATTGTATTTTGAACAACAAGCACACCACATATAACACAGCATTGGCTTTACAATAGCATGCTGTCCTAACAGTGGACAACCAGTCCTCAATAGCACAGGTCACATTGCCACATAATATGGCAATGTGGCACTATGTATGTTTTTTCACCCATCTAATTTGAAAACTATTTGTCATAGGGTCTGTAATAAATCAACTCAATAGAAATAACAGAAAATGAATCAGTTCTCTCCTCGACACAGTATGCATTAAAGTGGTCATCAAAATAAAGAGTGTCAACTCTGCAAGTCAACTCTGCAAGTCAAAATGAAAGCTTGATCTTCATTTATAATGCTATTGTTGATCTTTCCAAAAACAGGAATTTACATGTCTGTTCTAATAAAAACAAACATACCAATTTGATACTCAGTTCCATAGTTCTTCACCCAATTAGTAGCTGACACATCAGAGTATGCATTCACATTAAACACTGCACTTAAAGTCTCACCACCCTCCAAACTGTCAATTATTTCCTCCCTCACTGGACCAAACTCAAACCTCTGAAAATTAAAATTCCCCCATTGATAAGCTAGCTGTCTCTTGTGTTGTTTTACCAGTGTTTTTGTGATATTTTTGAAATTCTTAACAGATCTTTTTTTAAAAAAATTATGTTTGGCCTCAAACCTCATGCACCATACATGAAGGAGTTGACCTATTTTATGAATACACCTTGGATAATGTATCATAAAATGATGCCTTGGAATAAATATTCTCTCAGGAAACAAAGAACAGCTTGTGGTGATCATTAATCAAATGCTTCAAATAATATGTCATACCATTAGTAACAATTGGTGAGAACACTATATTCACTATCTGAATCAGGAGGAGGAGCAGCAAAAATAAGGGGAGCATTTCGCACAAGACACCATGACTGAATAGCATTCAATCCGAGATCTTTGCTACCCTCATCCATTTTCAACCCACTTGGCCTGTTTCTTCCCTCAGTATAACCATAGTTGAAACTTAGGATCCTCTGTGACAATGTTTCCAAAGATAGATACTTCTTATTGACAAGGTATTGAAAGACATGTTTCAGTTTGTACTGCACTACACCTTCAAGCAAATCGTGCATTATGTCAACTGCATAGTTATCAGAGGTGTGGAAAAAACACAATGTATTGAGCAAGCATGTCTTCTTGACACCAAATGTTGACACCAACATAGGATTTTCCTGTAGAGCTGCACAATGTTCTGTATGGATTTCTTTTGTATGAAAAATCAAGCCAGGGTTATCTTCAGTGAAGACAGATTGTAACGCTTCCTTAGTGGTTAAACAAAATCTACAACAATATGTTGCACTGAAGGACTCAACATAACCAAACAGCCTGTGTAAACCTAGATTATCACCTGTTACTTGAATAACAGACCCTAGCAATGGTAAGTCAGAGAAAGGCACCTCTATTCCTTCCGTTTCTAGTGTTTTAACATCATCAATGAGAGGCTTTAGTATTTCAAATCCATATTTCTCCAGGTCTTGTGAGTGAAAGAGTGCCACAACATGAATATTCATCAATACAGAATTACATTTTGGGGGCAGGTTCCTCAATATAAAGTAAATACAACCAGGTTTGTGTATCCCCTTCTTTGAACCTAAGGGATTTGTGGTCTCAAAGTCATCATAATAAAGTTGAACCTGTAGAGCATATTTTTGCCGGGAAAACAAATCATTACTTTTGAAGTATCAACCATCACATATTGTCAGGGCTCAGGCAGGGACTCAGGCGCAGACAGGGAGGGAGGATGGACAATGGGTTTATTAAGTCCAAATCCAAATCCAGAAAACGAGGTCAAACCAGGCAAAGTCAAAAACCAGGAAAAACACAGCAAACGATACCAGAAAACAGATCTGAATATCGCAGTCAAGAAAAACAAGCAAGGTCAACAAAACTGGCAGGCAGAACAGGAAAATGGCTGGTAACGTAACAGAAAACTGAGACGAACAGGCAACAAGACAGAGACAAGCAGGATAGATATAGGGCTGGGCTGATGAGGAGATGGGATGCAGGTGAGATGTGAGGTGGAGGCATCAGGTAATCAGGTGGGCGGGGACAGGGCGGAGAGCGGGGCAGGGCTGGAACACAAGGAAACAGTAAACAAGAGCACATGGACGGGGAAACAAAAACAATCTGGCTAAGATGCCGCAGTACTGACACATATCTTTATGTATCTTTAAGTACCTTCTTCATGTTGTTTGGCCTGCAGGAAACTTTCACATAATTCACTGTTCTTGAACATAGACTTCAGGGTTCCCAAGATAGGTACATACACAAATTTATCTGTTACAGGGATCTGATTGTAAACTCCTGTTGTTCGATCTCTGCATACATCAAATCGCACCCCAACAACGTAGTCTACAGGTTTAACTATTTCCCATTTTTCCTCAAAGAACTTCTGTCATTTGGCTCCTGTATTTAAGACTGAGAAAGGATTTTCTAGTTGATCAAAACAATTTTCCACCTTCTTTTCCAAATCTGTGCCTTGAATCTCTTAAGAAGTACAGTTGAGAACCGCCGTCTCACGCTTGTCTATGAATATCATTTACAAGCTCTTCCATTGACCCTACCATTGCTTGGACAGTGCTCTCAACAACACATGATGCTTGTAACTGCACTATGACAGAACCACACATGTTTAACACATGATGCTTGTCAACAGAAACCTGGGCGATTACTGGAGTGTCTGTACAGACTGCCTGAGTACTTGAAGGCTCATCACTTTCTTTTTGAGTGCCCACATTGTCAATAGTATTTGTCGAAACAGTGTCCCTATGCAAATAAGGTGTTTCTTGAACCATGAATAAGTGCAAAATAATAAAGAACATCCCGGCTCTCCACATTTCAAATGTAATGTCTTTCCCACATATAAACCATGGTGAAATTTGAAATGCTGACAAAGCAATGCAGAACTTTTGTGGTGTACCTTACAGATAAAACAAATCAACATATTTGCATCCAAGGATATGTATCACCTCAATTATCAGTGTGCAACAGTCTTGCTCTGAGCTCCTTGACTCGGGGACTTTCCTTGGCACTTCCCATGTTGATGTTGAACACCGTGGTTTGGATGAACGTGTAGAAGCTGTTGAGGGATTCATCATAGTTAACACTGAAGATGAAGTGTTTCTTGAAGAGTTCATCGAAAGCTGCCAGGGATGTCTGCACCTTGCAAGGGGTGGCCTTGTGGTCAACAATGACATAGAACCTTTGGATGTCGTTCTTCCGTTCACCGACACACAGGAGGAAGGGCTGTCCTGGTTCCAAACTCCCAAGGAAGGTCTCAACAATGGCTCCAATCTGCAACAAAAACATAGAGAGGAACTATGAGAAAACATTAAACATTTTAATGGCCGACTAAGCTACTTAAAACAAATGTGCCCCAACACAAGAAGCGGCAGTGTCAGAACAGCTGCATAAAAAGCACACTAAAACATGGCATACCCTCAGATATCTCACAACATGGTTGACAGCTTGATACGAGCTAATTTTAGCACTCTTCTTGTGGCCTTTTGAGGTAGGGGGAAGTAGGTGAACCAACAGTAGAATGCTTGACAGGTCATTGTCCCAGCCTAGAGGCAAAGTAGAAGAAAGTATAAGATTGTCAGAAACATTTACATTTGAAAATAGCCTTAAATAAATCCAGATTATGCCACAGACAAGATTTAAAGGTCTCAGAAGTTTGTAAGTAAACTAAATGTTTTAAAGAGAAAATGAGCCACGCTTACCAGGCTCATCTGAGTTTTGCTGCGCAAACAGGTCTTCAACATGCTCGTTAGAAATCAGGTTCTTGCAGTCTGCCAGGATCCTAGGTTTTAAGTAAGTGGGCCATTTTGCCAAACATCTGTCAGAAACCTCCTTTTCAAACATCATGGTGAAGTCTTGGTCAATCTACAGAAGAAACACCCTAAGTCCTTGCAACCCCTCCCAGACGTAAGACCATCCACAAGTGAACTTCCAATCTTTTCATGCTTGTGCAGCTCAAAGTGTATACCTTGAGTAATCATTGTTCACTTTAAAAATGAGTGAATCAATCAAAGGTATGTCCTTCTTATCAAGCCAGCAGTGTAAAGGAAACGCGGGAACACATCCAAGACTGTTGAGGAGTCTTGCTGGTCTCGAAACAGTGTGTGGAGGTAGTGAAATGTTGCCCTCATCTTCTCTTTGACAACTGATCCATCAGATGAATGCTTCAAAAGGGATATTGCCTCACAGCATTCCTTGCTAAACAGTTGCTTGTCAGTCAGGAGAAAATCCCTCTTGCTCTTTGGACCATCTTGATAGGTAG
The DNA here is from genome assembly GCA_019176425.1 of Megalops atlanticus. Taxonomy (NCBI): domain Eukaryota; kingdom Metazoa; phylum Chordata; class Actinopteri; order Elopiformes; family Megalopidae; genus Megalops; species Megalops atlanticus. The sequence continues at coordinate 33,770,434 of CM032881.1, forward strand.
TACTGGTGGAGCATCTCTGGGACTGAACTGCAGTGTTGCGCTGGACAGTCTTTATCCTCCAGGCCAAGTAGCCAGATCCACTCTCTGCATCATAGTAGTGTTCCTGTAAAACCCAAAAAGAAAAATAAAACTGAGAAACACAGGGGTCACAGCACTACAGGGCAATTGCAGAATAAGTTAAGACCATACACATAATCCCTTTGTAAATTGTAATATAAGACATTCATTTACAAACTTATATATCCATGTTTTGAGTATGGATCAGCGAGGTAGGGAAATAGAGCGATGATGCCAAGATGATGCAAAGTTTGTGGGATCCTCCTGTAAAAGTAGAAAATGTATTATTTTTCAAGCTTTTTTTTGTATTATTTTGCAAGCTGTTTTCGAAATGGACACCTACATCCCCTAATATGTTATTTGTAGAAACATGATTAGCACCAAGGGGAACATTCAATGCTTACCCATGAACTTCAATCATGTCAGCCACCAGTAGGTTTACCATCTGTCGCCGTGTACCATCCATCAGTGTCTTCGTTTTGTCATATTCGTGCAAGATTTTTTCTCCCCCCGGATTAGACTGGAGAACATCTCTCACCATCTAAAAAAAAAAGAAGAATCAGAAAGATAGTCATCATGTTAACCTTTCCTGCAACAAAACCACAGCTCGTCTGCACAGTGTCTTTGTGTTTGAGGATTAATAACTCATTCCATCCATTACAAAAATGGAGGTAGCTGGATACCACTTTTGCTGATTCCCGATCCGTGTGGCTTCTTTTCACTCCACTGTTTCTCTCAAGAATCACTGTTGCACAGACGATGAGGTGTCTGACACATGCAACTCCAACAAAGCATTTGATGGATCTTGATGAAGCATAATTGCAAGACAGTTAAAAGAAAGATATACTGTATATAATATATACACACACGGTTGAAAAAAATTATTATTGCTCAAGGCCCCCTAACAACCTCTTTTTGGCTTGACAACCAAACTGTCTATCACAGAAAGGAACAACAGGCTTGCCCCCACTGACAGCGAACTTTGTGAAAAACAAACATACTTTCAGTCTTGCAAAAAATATTACAGGGTCGCCACCCAACTACAAAATCACTTAATAAAAACCTTGTTAGCATTACAGTACTTCTATTGGTGGATCCACATTTTTACCTAGCAAGGCTAAGTCTTACCTGTACACTGTTCTGTGGACACACTGATGGTAAGGTTCCCAGCTTGTAAAAGCTCCTCAAACACATCTGCATCTACTTCTGTCCCTGATTCATCTGTCAAGTGCAGCTTTGTCTGTAGTGGAAGACCACAACTTTTCTATGACTAAGAGAATATTAGATTTAGAAAAATAAAGAAAAACTCTGCACAGTTCTTAGTATGCTCCCATTATTATTATTATTATTATTATTATTATTACCGTAAAGCCATACAGTTAGCTGGGGCTTTATTAAAGACAGTGCAGCAAAATTACACTCTCTCAGCACCCAGAGTATATGGCTCTAAGTGGTGCATTACTGACTCAACCCTATTGCTTAACAAATGGTTTCGCTTGACGGTTACTATTTCTGAACATGTAATGTAACGTAATTAACACAAATAACAACAGGTAATAGTCTAAACAGATTGTCTTCTACAGTTACCCTAGAAACTTGTAAGAAAACACAACAACAAAACCGTACTTTATTAACTCCAGCACAAAGCATGCTGGGTAGGATCCAGGATGACATTTGCTGGCTTCAGGTCATTTGCCACAATACCTTTTGACTAGATGCTATCCGAGTTAGCCTATTTTCAAATGTAATTATCTAAATTTTGGTTATGACTTGGAAAACAGTAAATTGCAGCTGGCTAGTAATGCTATTTTACGAATGCTATCGTGAAATTTCATTTTAAGGTGCAAGCCTACCTTTAAGTCTGAAACCCTCAAAGAAAATGTGCTTGATCTGTTAATATCTATACTATATTCATCCGACATTAGAAATTACAAATGTGCATACCTATACTGAGCAAATTATGCATATTAATAGATATTTCTGTGTAACAGGGACATTAATAAATATTTACCCATCCAAATACAGCAAGAAGCTACGAACATGCAGCTAGCGTGTCCTCCCTCTGAAAAAAAAGTGTTCTGATTTGATTTAACCTCGGTAGCTGTAACAGACCAGTGTACTGCTTATTTTAAATTTGCACTGCTTCAGTTTACAAAAAACATCCACCCGAAATTTCTCCATGAGAAAAAAATTACTGTATTCATCTCACTTAGCAACACACATGATATAGGCTTATCCTTTTCAATTAGTTAGCTAGGCAATACATAACTGTGTTGCATGGTGAGCTGGTTAGCTAATGCTAGCTAACCAAGTAGGTCTAGGATATTTAGTGTTAGCTACCTGCAGAAATAAATACAACTGGGTAGAAAATAAAATTAAATAGACATATTGGATTTACTTACACATGAATGCTCCTAGTCACATTCGGAGTGATGATCTAATCATGTCCAGTCAAAAGAAAAGAGAGTAGCTGGCTGGTCTCCCACCTCGTTTCAGGCAAACACGGACACGACAGTTAGACTTCTGGGAGTAACACTAGCTATCTTGTGAAATCAATACTGTAGAGTTGTTTGCAGAATATGACATTTGACTCCCTGTATCAGCACCAAATCTTTTTGAGGAATAACTGTCTCGTAGTTGAATTACACTAAACAAGAATTGAAATGACTATATTTTTACTCTCAACTCTAACACTGAAAATCTAACACTTTTGATTTTGTTGTGTAAGATAAAATTGATCACTCAGAACAACTTTGTATTGATTTGCAGTGACCCTTCCTTTTACGGGGACAAGTGGATCCAAACCACGCCAGCAAAATGCCCCCCACAGCATAACAGAGCCACCGGACCCCCTCACTGTAGGGGTCAAGCATTCAGACCTGTACCATTCTCTTGGTGTACACCACACATGCACTCGCCCACTTGTTGAGAATATGGTGAAGGATGACTCATCTGACCATGTCACTTTTTTCCACATCTCTGTAGACCAGTGCCTATGGTTTTTGCACCACTGAATTCTCAAATGTGCATTCATCTTTGTAATGAGGGGTTTATGCACTCCAACCCTACTATAATACTATAATATCCCTCTCTATGTAATTGTCGATGGACTGTTCTTGCTGACACAGTCTGATCACGTCCTGCATTGACATTCTCAGTCACCTGAGGAAGAGTTGCTCTTCTATTTTTCTTTACATATCGCACTAATGCACGAGCATCACAGTCATCTGTGATGTCTTTCCCATAGATCTAAATGCAGATGTCACTTTAGTCACTGTTCCTATTGAAACACTAGCCAGTTGAGCAGTCTTTGTGACCGTGCCCCAACAATGAACCCTCTTTCAAAGTCACTTAGATCTTTTCCTTCTGCCATCTTGATCCAAAATCGAGATCAACTGGGCCTACTCAGCATTTTTATACATGCCACAGAGCATGATTGGATGTTAACTGCTTAATTGTACCATGCAGTACACCTGTGTTGAAGAATCTGCATTTGTTATTTTTCTCCACTCATTTATTCAAGGTTTTCCTTTAATTTGTCACCCGTCTGTGTAGATACCACAAAACAACAAAACTTTTCATCTGGACCCACTGAAATGTCTCATCCCACAGCTTCCACCTGTGAAAGAGAATTTATTTCTTATCTCTGTCCTGAATGGCTGATGTTCCTGTTTTTCCCCTCTTTCTATTAATGGATAGATTATACATCTCTTTGAGTGGGACTTTTGGATAGCCAAAGAACACAGCTCTGGTGCTTGCTGATGTTTTTTTTTTTTTTTGATGGTGATTGGCTGAGGTAAGGCTCATGAAAATAACAGTCAAAATCCTTTGAAAAATGATTCCTGATTTTGTTGGGAGGTATATGAATGAAAATTATTGTATTACATAAGCAAAGACTGCCTATAAGAAACAATGCACACAACTGCTTGGACTACATTATCTTTAGGCTTGTATGTGTTGTGGATATGGCCAAAATTTACATCAAGTTGTATAATACCAAAGAATTGAAGCTAAAAACCTCAAGTCTAAGAAATAAGCATAGATCATATCAATGACAAATATACTGTGGTGATTCTTGAAAAAGGTATTTTTTGTGAATACCAATATGCCATACGCAAACCACACAACTGCCAAATGCCACTGCTATTATAAATGGCTTGTGTCAAACTGATATCAAAGCCGGGGGTCACTGCTGAAATTTCTCTTTCGTTTCCCTCCAAACGAACATTTTCCTTTTCACTTATCTGACACATAATTACTGCCAACATTGTGTGATAAATGGGTCTGTTTTGATGTCTGAATGAAGACACTTTCCTATGCGGTGCTTTTAAAGTTTGCTCGATTATAAATAGAAATGGTTTCTGTGTGACTGTCATAGTTCTTGGCTCGATTCTTCTGCTTTTCAATAAGATCCTGCCAACTTCTAATGTAAAAATATCCTCTTTGGGATAAAGGGGCCATTGGAACCTCACCGCATGCCGTGTGCAATTCCTTCTATTGTGCCGGGCTTTGCTGCTTCTGAGAGACCGTCTCTCTTTGTGTTGCTTAAAATTGGATTATCCAAATACTTCTCCTTTTTTTACAATATTGATTTACTTTTCCATTCCATTAGTGGTTAAATAAGACAGACAACTGTGCTTCTCCGCCAGATCTTTTTACTCGAGTAAAGAAAGGGGATTCACCAAATAGAATCGATTCCACAAAAAAAATCTGCCTCCCTTTTAACACTGAAGGACGCAAACTATTTAAAAAACTATTTAAGAAATCTTTGTCTCAAACCGCACACCGCTTTGATTTCATCGGCATTGGTATTTCAGAGATGTTTCAAGGAGAGACTTATCAGTCTCATCTTGCCCCATCTGTTTAAATCTGGTGTGACTGTGGCAACTGTGTATGATCTCTCCACCACCGAGCACGCTTCTCGGCAATGAACATTGAGGAAGCATTTATTTGTCGGCCCATTCATCTGGGCCCATCTGGCCAAGCTTGTGTGATGACTCTGTTGCCTGGCTCCCTACTGTCACACATGGTGTTTCTAGAAGAGGTTTTGGAGGGGCCCAGTTGTGGCATGCATTAATGGTGTAGTGGTCCCTTGCTCTGCCCACACAGACACGCGTGGTGTGGTGGACTTTTACATCAACAATTGAAAAGAACGCACAACACGTCTGGGGTATGCTTGAGGGGGGTCCTTAATGGTGTTTAACGAGACAGATCAACAGCTAATGTGTACCCCGTGTGTGAACACATGAAATATTCAGCAGGCACCAGCCACCACCTTAACCCTCCCCGCCGAAAAAAGAAGCAGGGACTAAGGACAGCTCCCCAGATCCTGTGGCGTTCTATTGCAATTTCAACATGGCAGTTCCAGCAAGAACTCTTTCCTTTGTAGAAAGACAAGCAAGCACTGCACCACAGCCTGGCTCTGCCACTCTGGGGGTGGATGGGGAGTTCAGAGAAAGAAAGGACTGAGCATGTTGCTTCTTGAGGGGTGGAGCAAATATTGGAGGGGTCCAAAGATGACAAGCCACTCAGGTGAAGCCAGATGCCCCATGACATTGTAATATATGTAATTATTGTTAATGTGATAATCATTACTATCAATAATGAACATTCTCTACATTTTTAATTATTGCTTTTTTTTGTTCATTTCTTGTATTTGTTTGTGTTGCTGTTTTCTGTCTATCCACAGTTCGGTCCATGTGTTCAACTGAAACCAAAAGTCAGTGGAGTCAGTCCCAACTCCTTTCTGCACTGTGTATTTCCTTAGCAGATGCTCTTCTCCAGTGACTTACAGAACATACATTACTTTTTTAGTGCCATCCAGTGCAGTTGGGTACTTAGTGATGCAATTCCAGCCAGATTGCCTGCTCAAGGGTACAACTGCAGTGCCACACCTGAGTCTGGCAAACACAGCCCTCTGCATTAGAAGTTCAGTGCATCAAGCAAAACGTTATATTGCTGCCACACTGCCGCCATGTGTCAGGGATGCAGAACCACTGCGCAATGCTGACAGACCCTTTTGGTCACGGTGCAGTGGCTGGAACAGTATGCCCTCCGCTATCCTGTGACAAGTGTGACTCGCACCTGCATGACTCATGGGGGTCCTGTCCCGCCGCCTGAGCTGGCGCCCGCTGGCTTGTATGACTGCCCGAGCGGAGAGAGTGGCATCTGTCTCCAAACGTTTGTCTGTTATTTGACTGGGCAACGGGCGGCAGGCCAGGACCATCCCACATCACGGCTGGGAAGCTGGCGCCCCGCCGCCGGAGCCACTGCAGCCCAGTGCACTTTCGTTGGTGCCGCACCGTCTCACAGTTTTCAAATTTCCAGACAGAAGGCGAGCCACTGGGCTCCTGTTCAGAAATGCGTTTATTTGTCATTTTTGCAAGTCAGGTTTAGGTTTTGTTTTGTTTGACATGGTACAGTGCATTCATCAAATACAGCTGACCAGTGACCTTCGGGTATATTTAGATCTGTGCCAGGCCAGTCACAAGGCAGCTGCAGCCTTGGCATGGACCGCTCGTCCACCGGACAGCTACGTCGCAGGAATGCTGCTAAAACCTTAGAGTAGGAATGAAGTAAAATGGCATGGGCCTGCAACAACAGTGCTGGCGGAGAGCATTGGTTCCCTTTGACTCCATCAAAAAAACAGCAAAAAAAGAAGATTATCTGTGCACCTAATGGGCGAAGAACCAGAATTCATGAGCCAAACAAAGAGCAACACCACCACGTTTGGTAACTTTGCCAGAAATCCATCGCCAAGCTTAAGGCAGATGGGAGAAGCAAAAGATTAAAATGAATGAACAAGGCACTGAAAAGACAGAACTGAAAGGAGAGAATTATAGTGTGAATGGCACTGCTAATTCAGATAACGCACACATGCTCAAGCTCGGTGTCTAATGTCCAATTGTGAACCTGTATCTCTTTTCCTGTGGTAACCCAATTAAGCCAGCATGTCTTTGCAATGTTTGTTTTTGGATGAACAGATGATTTTCTTGGCACTCTCCACATGTCTCGTGAAATCAACACACCGAGCCCTGTCCCACCTTTAAACACATTTCACGGCATGCTATTAAAAGTGCCTTCCTTTCCCGCTGTGATCTCCGTTGTTTATTAATCTCTTTCTCCAACATCACGGTCCTCTTCTGTCTTTACCCCCCTCTTCCGCTACATAAGAGATTTGCTTAGCTCCGGATTTAAAAAAAGAGAGAGGGAAAAGAAAAGATTTGCTTAATTTCACAACACAGATGTTCCTCAACACAAAAGAAAAAGCCTGGCTCCAGTGTCTCTAGGAAAAAAAAATGGTCAAAACTAGGAGTGAATCATGCTGAAGGAGCCTGGGCCAGGAGCGCCAGTTCTGTCCTTGTGAAATATATTGCATAACCTACATCCTCTCACAGTGGAGATCCTGCTACTATTACTGCCATAATTACAAAAATGAAAAATGCTACGTGCGACCCAGATAAGGTGGTGCACTGTAACAGATTGGATCGTGCTCACTCCATAATGTAATGAAGCAAAAAAAACAATAACAAAAAAAAAAAGAATGGCAGCTGCAGTAGGTATGTTTATAGCATGTAGTTTATAACAAAATGTAGTTGCATTACTTTAATACTGACTGAAAATAGAGAGAGGTTAGGAGAGAAAATGCAGTGGGAATAATTTTGACATAAAATTATGAAACCAACAACATCTTTTTTTATTTCCTTGTCTGAAGCACTTCTGGGTGGATTCTGGATGATCAAATAAATAACTGTGACATCATTTGTGTGTTCTACTTCTGAAACAAGAAGGAAATTTGATTGGTAAGAATGGAATACTGCAGCTGAGGCCCTGAATGAAGGTCTCTCCCCCACCCCTCATGCGAGTGATTGGTTGCCAAGAGCGACCCCCCAGACGGCACCCATTACCTTAGTGCATTAATTAAAGATCCAAGTACCACCCTATTAGAACAATGCGTGCGCCTGAGGACAGAGGCAGATGTCTCCCTTGTAATGCATAGCCTATATTTCATACATCCAAGAAGAACTCAAATCCAGTTAAGGGTGTAATCACAGGAAACAGAAGCCTAGGATATAAACATAGGATATAAGCAATTCGGAAAAAAAAACTTATATACTCATTATATAAAAACAAAAGGTTTTATACTGTGCATAGACTATTGAAGAAAATGAAGTACCAGAACTGTGTATGTTTCTTCTGAAGCTTTGATCTGTTACTTTTTCATGAAGCATGTCTCCAATTAAAATCCATACTCAACATCCATTGTTATGTAGTGGCCTACATAGATTGAGGAAGTGAAAGAAGTGGGATTATGGGCTTGGTGAGGTAACTCTTTACTTCTCCTTCATTGTGTGGGGGGTGTGATATGATGCTAAGAAACTCAGGCTGCCATGTTGGGGCACTTCACTTGCACCCCTGGGCAAGGTACTTAACCTGCATTGCATCAGTAAATATTCAGCTGTATAAATGGGCAAAATAAATGGATGTAAAAATACAAGCTATATGAGTAACTCTAGGTAAGAATGTCTGCTAAGTGACTATAATGTACTCTACTGGAAGCAAGGATAAGAATGATTGTTCTCTGGTCATGCTCTGTATGGATTGCTTGATGACAGGTACAGTGTGTATGTGTGTGTGCGTGTGTATGTGCATGTGTGCATGTAGAGGGGGGGCTATTGGTGTCTATATTATCGCACCATCATCCATGATCAGATCACTGTACTGTAGAACAGCTGGCACCAGTCAGTCTACATGAGTGAATGATTGCACTGCCAGAGAACAGCCATCCAACATGCACAGAAAACCTACTGGTGTTTCTTACAGTTAAACTAGAGTAGAGTAAATCACAACTTGTGTCAAGGTGAAAAAAACATCATACTGTGAAAACAATGACACTCATTCTTGTGTGTGTGTTTCTTTATAAATGTTAGGTTTCTCTTAATAAATGGATGAAACTGTTTATTGTAATCAAAGAAAATCAAGTCCAAAGCATTACAATTTTGCTTTCCTTTTTGATAACTGAGTTGTGTTAATTATGGACCTTGTGAGTAATTAATGAGCATTAATGGGAGCTAAAGCTTGTGGGAATGATAAAAGGCTTGTAAAAAATTGTAAAAAATAAGCTGCATATTTCTCCCAAAATGGAATGAAAAGGGATGGATTTTACACAGGCTACAGTTTCGACACATGTATGAAGAGCCGATATGGGCTGATTGGGCCCAGTTGTTGTCACTGAACTTTCTGACAAACTTACCTTCCCATTCTCTTGTGTCTCCAGATGACCCAATCACTGAGAAACACCCATCCTTTTTGTAAGGCGCACAGCAGAAAATACCTTTTGGGCAGTTTATTTTACTCTGTTTTATTTATGCGTTGGCTTAACAGACTCCCTCCCTTGTCCAGAGCAATTTAAATAGTGTATATGTTTTACATCTCACCCACTGGCAGAGCTGGAAATTTACTGAGCAATTCAGATTAAACACTTTGCTTTTGGGTACAAAGGCAGTGAAAACTTCACCTGGCAGCTTCTGCTTACAAATATGCTGGCAGGATCTCAATGGCACACTTTGTGGTATTACAGCAATTTTCCAGGCAGTAGCTGCTTCCACCATTCATGTAACACATAATGAACTAGCTCTCATGCCTCCTTAGGTAACTTCCTTGTATTTTTTAATAGAGGTCATATAAAGTTGGTTCATATTGGTTATACACAGCAAGAGAACTTTTAAAGTTCACATTTTTTAGACATGTTTTAAATGGTAAAGCCACACCACCATTGACAAAATGATGGCTTAACAGTCATTCATAGCTTAAAGCACATCTCACTCTATATGTATGTATGTATACACACACACACTATATATATATATATTGAGGGGCCAAACAGGAAATATATAAATATAAAGCTGAATATATAAACGTAACTCTGAATATATAAAAGTAACTCTGAATATATAAATGTAACTCCTGAATATATAAAAGTAACTCTGAATATATAAATTTAAAGCTGAATATATAAATGTAACTCTGAATATATAAATATAATTCCTGAATATATAAATGTAACTCTGAATATATAAATTCAATTCCCAAATATATAAGTATAACTCTGAATATATAAATGTAACTCCTGAATATATAAAAGTAACTCTGAATATATAAAAGTTAGTTTATTCTCAGGCATATCACAAGACACTCGTTTTTTTGTTTTTTTTTTTAATAATTTCTTTTTTTTTCTTCATAGGCTACTGAGTGAGCAAAACAAGGGTATTGCGCAAGTACACACAGCATCTCAATCTCTGATAGGTGCGTTCTCCATCCTCGCGATCTTACAAGACCGTTCTCGTCAAGGACACTTGGCAAGAACGTTCTTCTCAAGAACACAAGTACGTTCTTAGTCTTCTTGGTATTGATAAACAGCCACGGACTGATAAACAGCCCCTGTGAAATTCGGCTCCCCTACTTGAAAGGTCCTAATACCAAGAAAATGAGGACCCCTTAATGAAGTCCAAATTATTGCCTCGTTCAAATTTAAATTATTTAATGTTTTTGTTTTATTATCTTTGATTGTACTGTAAAATTTTACTGATTCTAATGTTAAACTCGTTTTGCTCACTCAGTAGCCTATGAAGAAAAAAAAAAGAAATTATTCAAAAAAGAAAAACGAGTGTCTTGTGATATGCCTGAGTATAAACTAACTTTTATATATTCAGAGTTACTTTTATATATTCAGAGTTACTTTTATATATTCAGGAATTATATTTATATATTCAGAGTTACTTTTATATATTCGGGAATTATATTTATATATTCAGAGTTACATTTATATATTCAGAGTTATATTTATATATTCAGGAATTGAATTTATATATTCATAGTTACATTTATATATTCAGCTTTATATTTATATATTTCCTGTTTGGCCTCATTATATATATATATATATATATATATATATATATATATATATATATATATATAAATTTATAATTATATAATTTATTTATTTACTTATTTGCTTACTTATTTATTTATGTATGGCATGTGTAAAAATGCTGCCCAGTCTCAATTTTGTATCAAGATGGCAGGAAAAGAGGAAAAGATCTAAGTGACTTTGAAAGAGGGTTCATTGTTGGGGCACAGATGGCAGGAGCTTCAGTCACAAAGACTGCTCAGCTGGCTAGTGTTTCAATACGAACAGTAACTAAAGTGATATCTGCATTTAGATCTATGGGAAAGACATCAGTAAATGGGGTCGGAAATTGTGGTCGACAGCGCACATTCGATGACCCTGATGCTCGTGCATTAGTGCAATATGTAAGGAAAAACAGAAGAGCAACTCTTCCTCAGGTGACTGAGAATGTCAATGCAGGACGTGATCAGACTGTGTCAGCAAGAACAGTCCATCGACAATTACATAGAGAGGGATATTATAGTATTATAGTAGGGTTGGAGTGCATAAACCCCTCATTACAAAGATGAATGCACATTTGAGAGTTCAGTGGTGCAAAAACCATAAGCACTGGTCTACAGAGATGTGGAAAAAAGTGACATGGTCAGATGAGTCATCCTTCACCATATTCTCAACAAGTGGGCGAGTGCATGTGTGGTGTACACCAAGAGAATGGTACAGGTCTGAATGCTTGACCCCTACAGTGAGGGGGTCCGGTGGCTCTGTTATGCTGTGGGGGGCATTTTGCTAGCATGGTTTGGATCCACTTGTCCCCGTAAAAGGAAGGGTCACTGCAAATCAATACAAAGTTGTTCTGAGTGATCACCTTTATCCTATGATGAAACATTTCTATCCTGATGGGAGTGGTCTCTTCCAGGATGACAATGCCCCCATCCATAGGGCACAAGCGGTCACTGATTGGTTTGATGAGTATGAAAATGATGTGAATCATATGCTATGGCCTTCGCAGTCACCAGATCTCAACCCAATTGAACACCTATGGGAGATTTTGGACTGATGTGTTAGACAGCTCTCTCCACCACCATCATCAAAACACCAAATGAGGGAATATCTTTTGGAAGAATGGTGTTTCTCCAGTAGAGTTCCAGAGACGTGTAGAATCTATGCCAAGGCGCATTGAAGCCGTCCTGGTATATATGCTGTAGTGTAAATGTAAAAGTTTTATTCTTTTTATTTACTGTGTTGTATTGTAAGCCAGTAAGTATCCTTCACAGTTTTTGCAGCTTGAAATAGGCACAGACAGTAGAAGAGAGAGGAGAGAGAGCGACATGAAGAAAAGGAGAGAGAAAAGAGATGTGGAAGAAAGGGAGAGATAGGGAAGTAATATTGTGTTGAACTAAGACGGAGAGATAGGAATATGGGAAAGCCCTGGTAGTAACACCATGTCCTCATAATTTAGTTCCACATACGTCCAATAAGGTCCACGCCTCTGGCCTTTGCACCACGGGAGCCAGAGTAACCAGACATCAGAGGCCTTGGGGGGCTATGGCAGAGCAGGTACACATCTGTTTGCAGGAGATAACAAATTTTCACAGAGGAAGTATCACATGAAGGGCACCATAATTAATACCTCTTTCTCTTCCAACAGGAAGCGATCACAGGGTAAAACTGTACTTCCACTGAGGGGGCATGCAGACAGCATGTATTCTCACTTGCCTCATCTTTTCAGTCTGTTCCCAGAAGTTGACACAGACTCGTTGGTGAACTGTTTCCAATTTTCAAAAAAAAAAAAAAAAACACATTCCCTTTCCTTCCCGCATCTTGCCGCGGCCTGCTGCCGGCTTCAGTGTGAAGGAAATGAGATTACTCTTGACAATGACTGATAGCTTTTGCGAGAACACATTTGTAACAGAAAATGGAAATCCCTGTTAAATCTCATTTTAATGAGGGAGGTAGACAGTGGACACAGAGGATTTTGTCTAATAGGAGCTTGCGTTGGCCGCATGTCAGACTTGAAATATTTATGGAGCAGCATTGAAACTCATTCAACATTAATGTTCAGGCCCTCTGTAAAGGACCAGAAACATTTGAGAGGTGCACCAAAGGTACGGAATGGGGAGTGTGGTCCCTTCGCTATGCATTTGGAGAAGTTCCCCCAATTGTGTTTGCCTTTAGAATTGCTCCAGGCTGAAACTGACCCCCCCTGTTGAAATTGCCTCTTTTGGTGGGATACTGCCAAAGCCCCATGTCTTGTCATGTGACACAGAAGGAATGCTGTTTGTAAGAACTGAGGTGGCCCCTCTCTGTACCCCCAGAGAAAAGAGCAGAAAAAGCCGAGCAGATGCAGTGTCTCTGGTCCTTTAATTTATGGTAATACCCCTCATAAAACAGGGAATTACAGATTAGTTTTCACGTAATAACTCATGGTGTAAAACAAAACTAAGTGGGATAAGCCTAGTTGTCTATAGTGGCAGTCTTCTGCAGTCCAGCAGTGAGAAAAAAGGGGAAAAAATTTGTTCCCCCTGTTTGTCGGCCCATTTTGTCTGAGACTTCATATTTAAATTTTCACTTTAAACAATGGAGCAGAATTAGTCAGTGTAAAATACTTTTATTCTGTTGAGGAGCTATTATTGAATCATATGGACAGACAAAAAAAGACTGTCAGGTTCATACAGTGGATACCGACCACTGATCTCACTGGTATGGCACATCGTTCACTAGTCAAGTTACCTGGTTAAACTTCCATTTCAAAGGAAAAGGACCACTGCTTATGGCAACTGAAGAGCTTGCCTGATCATAAATCAGTCATGTACAATGGGGCCTATAATCTAATCATTTCTTTTCACCACAAATTGTCACTTTTCCTGTACTCATAAAAAAGTCAGGAGCGATCATGCAGCCACCATTCCAGCTAAAGTAGAGCAAAGTATTTAAAATAGCATGTATACTGCCTTCCTGGAAAATTAGGTTCAAGAGTTCACTGATTACTGCTGTACTTTTCTATTCAGTTCAGGTATAAATACATTCCCATTCAATAGCTGTTGAAATTTAAGTATGAATAAGTTGTAATTTTCAGTGGAGAGGACATCTTGCTTTATGATGCATTTCCTTTGCTGAAGCTCAGTGACAGGTTTGACATGTTTATTCTCATCCTGTTTATTGTCACACAGAGAAACCCTCGATGACTGTTAATTGTACTTTGTGGCTGTTTGCACAAGACTGATCAAATTAGATTTACAAACCAAAAACATCATTGCCAGACTTTTTGTTTTACCTAATAGCAAAAATAAATTCTTCATGCATCATCATCTGAAATTAGTTTAAATCAGTCCTTTATTTATATTTAAGAAATCACTGTGTGACTTCACAGACACGGCCTGAGCTCCTACCCCTAAAACACTCTCCCCACTCCAACTTAATTCTCAGTCCCCATCAGACTCCCACGCAGGGAGTCATCCACACAGGGGCACATTGCCAGGTGTCAGTCACCTCAGCATCTCGGCCCCCCAAACATCCCCAAACTGTAACATCTATTATTGTTATTGCTGTACCCCCTCAAACACACCTCCCCAGTCCCCATACCCTAGCCCAACCTCCCTCAAGGCAAGGCCCCATCTGACAGGAAGCTGTCAAACACTGGCTCTGTCAAACCCAGGAGGTGACAGGCCCATCTGTCTTCTCCCGGTGCAACTTTAAAACAACCTTCACTATCAGCCCCTGCCCTCCGTGAAGGGGACTTGACAAAGCAACAAGGTCGGCGAGATGTGCTTGATATATTGTCTCCTAATTGCCAACTGCTGAGAGTCATATTTGCACTGATGGAAAGGGCGGGTTAGCGGCACAGTCCTGAAACTTAATAATAATAGTAATAATAAAAAAGGGAAAAAAATGAAAGGGCAAAACATTAATGTCCACGCAATGCCACAGAGCCGGCCTGCGCTGTCAGGTTGTTACCACTAACAGGATTAAGCGCTCCGAGTTTATGTCTTTTACTGCCTCTGCCAGGCAAAGGTCTAGGAATAATGGGATCAGTTTCCAAACAGTTCATCACCAAAGGAACCTCTTCCAGATTAGCTCTCCCAGTGCACTCACATGCCTGCTGCCAAACACCTTAGCCACACTGGGAGATGTGTGCGTGCAGTGGCGTAAATGCAGGAACCAACCAATTTCACAGAAGCATATGGAGAAATGTGCACGGTATAGTGCAGATGGGTTGCAGCATTTTACTGGCACACACTCAAATTCATGCGTGTAACACATGCTCACGTTCATACACAAACACTGAACTGTTATGTCCTGTGTATGCGTAAGGATATTGTATGTTTGTATGTGCAAATGCATGTACACACACATGCACAAAACCAAAACGCACACACATTCGCTACATGCACACACACACAGCACAGAATTTTACAAACACTGACTTGCCATCTGCAGTTGTTCTTGAAATCAGAGAACTCCTGTGCATTTTTTTCACTTGCTGAAATATTGATCTCAATAACAGATTTTTTTCCTTGCCCTGTTCAAAATGTAGTCGTTATCCCCTGACAAAATGCTTTTACTTCACCCTTCAGAATCAGTGAGAGCTCCTTACAACATAGAGTGAAGATGAGGTAAAATTGGGTAAAAGCTATGTTAAGGAAACGTGGGCAGATCAAGACACTTCCCTGATATTAGTCAGAGCTGTTGAAAGACACTATATCACAGAGAAGGGGACTTCTGAGACGGCTGCAAGAATCAAACGGATCCAGTATGATGCAGGCCCATGCTCTAATTGCCTTACATGCCTTGATTTGCATTAGGTTTTAAAAAAATGCAGTCATATTCCATTATAGGCAATGAGGTCTTCCACATACAACCCTGCTGCCACCTCCTGACATTCTCCCCTGGTGTGATGGCTCAGGTTGGTATGATTTATGCCCCAACACTTGGTGAGTGCAACCCTTCCAAGGTGTAGATCCATCAGTAACCCACCCCCAGAAAAAATCACTCACACTACACCATCATGACATGCACAGAAAATGACAGTTGAACAAGCTGTTATTATCTGACAATCAAAGCCATCATAAACAACAAGACACATGTGAACTCTGGGTTTAGCTGTTTTATTCTTGCAGGGACTAATATGCAATTCAGATCAAATGTGCCAAAGGGACAGATGTGGACAGAGGATAACCAGGTAGTTTGGGCACTGTAACCAGGTCAAAATGGTCAAGTCAAGATCGCCCTCTGTTTATTCAATGCCATCAAAAAGGAAAAGCAGAATTGTGCAGGGAAAGCTTATATGCGGATTACTGCAGTCTCCATATAGTAAGAGTGAAGCTAAAGCTGGTATGTCAGCATGACTCATCACAGCCGTTCACTCCACACAGCCATCTTTCCCTCTGCCTGTTCCCTCAATGACAGAGCCGTCCGCCACTATCTCAGGTGAACCCTACTTGCTACAGACGGTCCCCTGGTTTTATTACTGCTACTTTCATAAAGAAAAGAAAAATATATGATGCTGAAAAAATATCAGGAATAAATAAGAAGAAGAAAAAAAAACAAAAACAAAAAAAAACGGGAAACAATGTTTGTTCGGCATCAGCGGTTCCTTGTGCTCATCTTCGGAGCAATCAAATTCAGATCCATTTTATTGTGAGTCCCTCATTCCGGGGCACGCAGCGAAGGTCACAGCATCGCGCCAGAGCATGCGGGCGCTCAGATTCGAAATTGGTTTCGCCAGCTGTGCGAGGGCGAGCCGGGCAAAGAAGGAAATGAATGAGTTTGCAAAAAATAAATAAATAAATAAAAATATGTGCCTGTGCGTATAAAACACCTTTGTGCAAATGTCCTTCTATGACTCAAACCCGGCTGGTGTCAAAGAGGAATGTTTTTGTTTTTTTTTTTTTTCTACCATGACCACTGATGAAGAACAGAGAATCTGTATTTTAAGAGCAGAATCATTCTTACATACACTGGCTGCAGAATATGTTCCCTTCAACATTGATATTGACTGTGGTTATTAAATATCTAGAAGAACACACCACTTCTTTTTAGAGTAGCAATTTTTTTTCTTCTGCTGATGAATCTTTTAATGGCAATGCATTTTCCCCCAAATGCACATATTGTATATATAGGAAGTTGTAAGGTTGTGAAGCAACCAAGATAACAGTCTGTAAATCCACCCTTTGTCTCAACTGCCTGCTCAACCCTTTGTTTAACACCTAAACAAGGAAACACTATCTGATGACAGTCTGGGGGTCTTCCAGCCATTCTCCTTTTGAAATGTTAAAGTGGCTGGGAGACGGTAATTAACTTAGAGTGGCGACCAAGAGACCACAAACAAATCAAATGGGCTAAGGTGTGAGGGCCGGGAGTGAACTGTTTCATCAGTTTCATCTTTCATTTGCATTCAAAGACACAATCCGACAACACTTATTGTATAAAATGAGTTTTAAGCAACAACTCGGGGTTCAATCTGACTCCGCTGAACCCAGAGTGCGTTTCATGCATTTCTGACAACTGCCGTTCCGGTAAATAAAGAAGTCTTTTCCACAAAGATCGGAATTGTGTCTTGTTTTTCCTTACAAACTATACACAAAAAAGATAGATAGGTAAATTCTTCCCTTCCTCACTTCTGCATACACCATTTGCCATGAGGTACTGCAAGTGACTGCAATTGTCATTTATATTTATTGCATCATATAGCACTCAGGAAGGCCTGTATGCTGCTGTGATCGCTCACAATGAAGCACACAGAATGATGTCTTTGAAAATGACTTATTGTATGTCAGGACATAATAAGTAGAATAAAATAAGTACTAATAAGTATAACAATATATGAAAATAAGTAATAATAAGTAGCACATAATGAGAAGAATTAAAATAGAATTAAAAGAAAAAAATTCAAAGTTTGATTCAAAGGGAGGATCTGACCTCCATTTATGTGATGCAATACATTTCATCCTCACTGTCAATAAGACAGCTAATGGTGTTCCAACATCAGCTTTGAGTGCAGAAAAGCTGAGGACAGAATCCTACTAACCAGAAGCGATCACTTGACACACTCTTTCCTGTGGGCAGTGATTTTCTTTGCCATTGTTTTTTTTCTTGAGCTGGTGATAAAGGACACATCAGCCCCAGAGTGCCAGCTGATTAAACCAGTGGCAACAGTAATGGAATACCTGCCCGAGAAAGCCCTGCTTATTATTCTATTATGCATAAAGGGCCGTGGAGCTCTCGGAAGCTCCTCATCAAAGGAGACCTCCTTCTCTCACATTTCTCCTGTGGCCACTTTAATTTAGTCACATTAATTGGTGTTTATTTTTACTCTCCCCCCCAAGAAATTGAAGGTATTTTATCAACTTTGAATAAAAGCATAGGGCGTGGGGGCATGTTCGCAAAGCAACAGTTAAGACCCATGGTTGAGAAAGGACAGCAAGTAATTACAATGGTCATAGTGTGGTAGTTTGAAGGTAAATACATACAGATAGGAGATGAAAAGTAAACTTTTTGTGCTAGCATTTTCTGGTGGTCTTACCTGCCAATTAAATAAAAACCTCGATATATGCACCACATACTGATTGGGCTTAGAGATCCTTGGGTGCTTTTTCATTCCTAGAACATTCCATATTGTTATCTCTCTGTTGCCAGTGCAAGTCACCCCAACATAACATTATAGACATGGCAAGGGAGGCAAACACTTCCCATTATTAACATGCTGATCAGCAAAAACAACAAACTACAGGATTAAATGTTAAATTACCCAAAGTATGGACTTGTCCCGCTGTTAGCGGGTAAAGTTAACAATTTTTCTTGTATTTTTTCCCCTCAAAGCAATTTTATTATCATCAAAATATCACTACACTAAATTATGTACATGTTTGTAGAAATTCCAGATCTGCTCTGTTACCACTTTTGGATGGGTTTAAACAGAATTAATTCATGCACAAATTAGATTATGCCACAATAACAAGCTAAAAATCTGATGTTCCTTTTTTTCAGTTCAAGTGCAATGTATAACATTCATAATAATTATATGAAAAAGCACTTAAATTAACATTTCTTTGCTTTTGTGATTGCAGGAATGAAGCCTTGCCAGACTGTAGTGATCTTTCATAAAAAAGTGCACTTTACATTAAATATATTTAAGGAAACTGAAGGGAAGGGAATTTTTTTTCCCTCCGCCTCCACCATCTGCAGGAAAATCAATATGTAAGAATGTATTTCTGGTATCTGCACTAATGTCATACCTGAAGTGTCTTTTTTGTCTGTTTATTAATAAATTTATTTTAGGTTTGTTAAAATATACTAAAACTAAAGATGTTGACTTCTCATTTCTGATAAGCTGAATTGTTCAGCACCCAAACCTCTTCTGAAATATTTTCAAGCTAAATATCACTTTGCAGGATGTAATTGTATTAATTAAGCATATGGGTTTTATACATTTATTAGCCTGTTTCAATAAGGGCCCTGAATTTGTCTTTCCATCTCCACATATGGTAGTTAAGAACATAATTCAATTACCATGCTTTTGAAAATGAACCTTCCAATTACAGTCAAATTATTGTGCCTTTCATTTTAATGTTTTTATGGTAGATTTTCAATTGATATGTTTTCCCCAACCATGAACGTACTTGACACATTATTTTTATTATTATTATTATTATAACAATCTTTCCTTTTAGAGATAATTGAATCAAATCAATAAAATATCTCCCAATACATGTTGAGATATACTGTATGTATAGCTTGTCATTTGGTCATGTTGTATATATAACTGTATATCAAAATATGGATTATAAAATTAACATTTTGTTGATTTTTTTTTTATTTTCCTAAATTGTGATAAATAAAACATGAGTTACACTCAGTTAATCTATTTATATTGTGTTCTTGTGCAATTATGTTGTCTTGAAATGTGTTCTGAATATGAAATGTGTTGTGATAGATACACAGTCCTTCTCTTTGATGGTTATATTTCTGAACTGAAAAAGAAATGAAGAAGATGCCTTGTCAACCATGTCATGTGCCATGTCCGCCATCCTCCATACTCTGTAATTAATATTTGTGCTTAACTTCCATTCACTGTAACACTCCAACACTGTAAAACAGCTATGAAACACACATAAAAATCTCATTTTTTATTTATTGATACACTGATGTTTTTTTTTTGAACTCATATTCTCCATTTTGACTCATATCCACTATCCTAGGCCATGACATGTCATCCCCATGAGAGTGATCTTTGTTTTTGTTCTGCCACAGCATACTTAAGCCTTGATTCAATGTCACCATACTGCAAATTATACTCGTTGTTTTTCTTTTCTCATGCAACATGATTTTCTGCAGCAACAAGGCTGCAGCATCACCATTTGTAAATCTGATGTGCATGGCCATAATTAAAGCTCTTGTTTTCCTTTCCATTCACCCCTCTCTTGTTTGCATAATTAAAGGGATATGCCACCCAAAAAGGTCTAAAACAGAGCGCGAGGTTTCCTAATTTATCATTAATCATTTTGCATAACATGATGTTTTATAACTGAGTAGACAGCATGGGACCTAAACACAGCTGCTTCAAGTAAGCCTCCAAAACTGTGCAATGTAAATAAAGCTTGACTTAATGTCTGATTCTGAATACATTTTTTTAGCTTTAAAGTTTATCTATTTAGCCACAGCACAATTAGGTCTTAATTCAATGCCACCATAATGCAAAGTATTCCTATTGTTTCTGTTCTCATACAACATTAGGATTTTGGCAATTGATGAAGTTAACAAAAAAAGGACAGTTTGATATGCAAAGTACTCAGATTGAATCTAGGCTGGAAATTGATTTTAATGAATTTGGTTCATCGTCAGCTCAGTCACAAAATTAATCATTCCAAAAAACAGGTATATTTGCTGACTCATACAAGTGTGTAAAGACAATGGGTCTACAGAAATGTCAACTCCTGCCAACTGTAAATATTGCAGGATGATTCCCACAAAATAGTGTGGAAACCTCAAAGTTAATATCCGTTAACCTTATCATAAGACTGTGAGCACTGTGCAAGAATGCTCTTTGAAAAGGGTAAACTTTTTTAGTTGTATCAGTTATATTTAGTTTAACTTATTAAAAGCATAGATTTATTACACATCACATGAAACTGCTTGTAGAGTTAATTGTAGAAAAAAAGCAAATAACTGCTTTGCTTTTTGTTGTAAACTGTGTCATTTCAATTGAATTATTAACTAACGTTTTCATCTTTTCTTCCACAAATGATTAATCTATTGTATTTTTTTAAGGTTGCTTTATAATGCAACATTTCATCTGCAAAGCTGACTTGCTGATTGTATGTGCTATTATTAAATTTTTGGAGTATATCATTCAATATTCCTTTTAATGTTTATAAATTATAGTTGGGGGTAGTGATAATTTGCATATTTCCCAGCACTACTGGTTGACCTTTTCCCTGATCCTATTATCAGTTAAGGTTGTATTATGCTGTACTGTGAATGTTATTTATCAGTGTCATTTTCTATATACAGTCCTCATACACATTAAATATGTGTGTGTGTGTGTGTGTGTGTGTGTGTGTGTGTGTGTGTGTGTGTGTGTGTGTGTGCATGCTCTGAAGCCATCTTTGTGTCTGACTGTTTACTAAACTTTGCTTTCCAGCTGTCAAAGTTCATGGCTCATGATCTTTACACAAACTACCTTATACACAAGTGATGAAAAATGTATTACATATGTGTTTAAACCTTGCAGTAAAAAGCTGCTGAGTAAAAATGAAGAATTTTGGTTAATTATACAATCTCACGATGTCGCTTTCGCAAGTACACAAACTACAGACAATCTGCGCTGTTTCGCGAGCATAATCATTTATTTACGATTGGTGTCAATTATTCTGTGAATTATTTGTTTTATTGTTAATCAAGGAGGATAAAGGGGAACAGGCTGAAAGTAATGATAGATTTAAAGGTAGTGTTTCCGCTTCCCCTGTTTCCAGCTCACCCGCAGCCACTGAAAAACATACGGGAAAAAACCTAATGCCACATACCAGGGATAGCTGTTATTGCGCTAAGAATAGCTGTGCGATACACCGCGATGGCTATATCGTGCATCCCTACTTGAGTGTAAGAAAGGCTAAGATGTAGTGAGCAAAGATGAATTTAACATTATAGCTCTGCCTCTGTCCTAACCAAATATAAATGATATCACTACTGTTGTAATCACAATAAAAACAAGAACAGTTCCAAGTTTTCAAATGAACATTTATTATTATTATTATTATTATTATTATTATTATTATCCAAGGAATTTAGGTTTCTTATATCGGTTCTATTTATCAGCGAAAATTTTATTATCAGAGTTATCTGAATGACGTAATTTTTTGCAATATCGGGCCGATAATTATCGGTGCCGATAGTTATCGTGCATTTCTTTATATATATATATATATATATATATATATATATATATATATATATATATATATATATATATATATATATATATATAATAAAATGGAGATGCTCTATGTGGTAGGGAACATGACAAGAGTGCCCCAATCAACTTGTAGTAAGCAAACTCAATTATCAGTCTTACCATTGCCATTCCCACCCACATTTTTTCAAGATCACTGATCCTTGCCCTAATATTTTTTTCAGGTTTTCAAAATAGGCAATTTTGCTTGAGCAGATACTGTTGGGAGGTGATTCAAACAACCCTCTTCCTTTGTAAAGCAACATGTTTCAGCCCTCAGAGTTCTTCTGCGAATTCTTCTTCTACCCCTGTGATCTTATGCTGCAATATTTTTAAGAAGCTCTCTTAGATGATCTCATTTTACAAATAAATGCCCTATGATCTCCACCTGTTCTAAGAAAGGGAAAAACAGTTGGATTCATGTGTGCCACATGTCTATAAGTAGCTATTGATCCATGAGTAACCCTCCATTGAAGATGTGCCATATACTTCTCCATGGGAGGTTTATACAAGGATCTGCCATACACTTCTTTGTGGGAGGTTTATACAGGAAACTCCAGAATGTTCTCAGAGAGGAGTCTGGCTGGTCCAAACAATTCTGACAAACTACAGGCTATCAATCCCCTAAAGATGGCCTGGATTGTGACTTTTGCACAAGTCTTGTATGATGCCTGCCTTGAGGAATCTTTGAACACACCCAGCTCTGGCATTTTAAAAGACAGAAACACCATCTTACACTCCACCTGCTCACTGATAGCAACCATAATGGTGAGTGGTGAAACCATACCATTTTCCCTTCTGTTCTCCTATCCAATCCAGGACATACCTCATCCACTCCCCTTTGAAGCAAGGCTTGAGAGGTTAACATGCCAGACACTCCCATCAGGGCAGCTGCAGACACCTAATGGGCATCATCTTTAAGGTAGGCTAGCTTTGTGACATAAGCCTTAATCAGATAGGCCCACAGACTCATATAGTCCAGTGTTCTGCTCCATATCATCAGTTTGTGGAACAAACGTTCCTCCATGCACCTGTTTATGATACATCTGTTTTAACATTCAATACTGTCTGCCATATATGCAAGACAGAATGATAAAATGGAGGGAATGCTGGAATATCCACCTCTCCCAGCCTAATCACATGTTAATCATAACTACAGTGGCCAGCCCATCCCAGGAGAAGACAGGAAGTACTCAGATCACCCTGGTGAGGAGTGTCTGTGCTGCTTGCAGCCAAAAAGTTTTTATCCCGATGTTAATGTCCAGCCCATGTCCACTTTCTTTCACAGGTAGGTACTGTACAGCAACATGAGTTAAATATTGACCAGCAAATATTTCCTCTTAGCTCCAGGATGATCAGTTTACGGCACAATGTTCAGGCAACCAGGTTGTTTGGGACTCACCCTCTATAGGACAGATGGGGTAAAAGTCATTTCCACTCAGACAAATTAGCAGGTACTTTCTCTGCTAGCTCCTCAAAATTCTTTAACACGGAACTGTATGCCCTGTATAACCTAGAAACTTCAGCCCTGATCTACACCCATTGAAACTTTTTAATGGAGGTATTGGAGGCCCACTGCCACACAACTGCCCTATGATAAAGGCTTTACCTTTCACTCAGTTAGCTTTGGCTGAGGATGCCTTCTCATAAACCATCAAACCTCAGCTGACAGCATGTACATCCTTCACTTTCATGATGAGAAGCTATAGAAATGCAGACAGAAAGAGTAGAGATAGAAAGAGCAGAGAGAGAGAAAAGGAGGATAGAGACAGAAAGAAAAGCATGGAGAGACAGTTAAAGAGAGAGTGAGGCACAAAAGTATAAAGAGGGACTGTATGGAGGAAGAGAGAGGGAAAAAGAGGTTATAGCATGAGAGAAACTGGGAGGGAAAGAGGGACAGACCAAGAGAATAAAGAACCCAAGGGTTAAGGACACAACGGAGAAGGATTGTATTTGTCTCTGGTCCCCCTGAGGCTGGTATGCCCAGAGGGTGACAGTTCTGAAAGCCCTTGTCCTTCAGTGTGTGTGCATGCTTTCAGAATTATCTCCTACTTACTCTAAAGTGTCAACCGTTCAGAGGAAAGCCACACTGCTTGCATTTCAATGGCTCAACCACAATCTCTTTTTCCTGTCCCCCACCACCCTCAGTCTTACATTCCAATCCAATCAATTTTTCTTGTGCTTTACACTCAACCAACCACCAGAACTGCAGAGTGAAGCAAAGGAGTGAGAGGTACGAGGAATCAGGAACAGAAGGACAGATTTTTCACATTTTTATATTAAAAAGGGATTGTAGAGAACTGGGCCATGGTATGAGAATCAGTAGAATAAAGGATTGTTGAGCTGCCCAGCGAAGTATTCTACCTGTGTGTGAGCTTAATGACAAAAGCAGTAGCTCCTTGCATAAAAGAACAGTTTTGCTGCTTTTAAGCCTCAGGGACACTTAACTCCTCTTTGGCCATGATGGGTTGTTAAAGTTGTGCCTTCTGGTCTCTTTCGTTCACAGTGGCTCGGTTGCCAATGAACCATTCCTGCCCACCCTGCCCTCATTTCCCTTCCCTCTCCTCCTCCCTTTCTGCCTCCATCACCACTTTGTAACAAAAACAGTCACAGCTAAATCTGTAAAAATACACAGCCTCACATATAAACTGATTCAGCCATGTAGCTTTAAAATCTCAACGCCCTAAAAGACTACCTTCTTTCATGCATGCACGCATACGGACAAAGGCAAGATTTACAGAGAAATGCCAGCAACAGACATTTCCTCTCAACACTGAACTGCCAGCTTCCCTTATGAGTTGTGTCAGATTTGTTCCATTTCATCCAATGGCAAAAAAAAGCCTGCTGCTCTCACTACCCTTAAAAGTCAGTTGAATGGCGTCTAATGCAGGATTTCCATAGGGCGCATGTGCATTACTTGAAGCAACCATGTGGGAGAGGTCTCAATGTGAATGTTTTTATGATGTCAGGAGCCCTACAAAGGCTAATGGCATGCTACATGTGGTATATTTGAACCAACATAACACAGTCATACAAACCTATACAAACCCAAGTGACACGACCGATTGCAGTGATGATGACGACAACAATGATGACGTCAAACATGTTGATGATGACATCTAAGTTGAAGTCTGTAGATCCAATTAATCAGAACCAACAAAGACAACCTCTAAAGATCAGCTGACCAGTGGCAGCAGCAGTGGCAGCTTGTCATCTGTCAGCACTCCCTAATTTAGTTTTTCTTGTCTTTATTTTCCACAGATCAATAGTTTGGGAAAAAAAGGAAAAAAAAGTGTGCCCCGGTTGCCACGGCGGGCACGGCTGCCACGGAAACCAAACGTGAATTGCAACCATCTGCTTGCACAGCTCCATCCTCCCTGTATGACATATTTGCTCTTTATGAAAATGAATTAACAACAGTCATGACTCATTACGAGACACGGCTAATTGTTTTCCCTTACGCAGTGGAGTGATGGATGGCATGGAGGGAGGCGTTTATCAAACCTCAAATTATGGGGAGGCAAGGAAAAAAGACATGAGATTTATTAGAAGGACAAGAATAACAGCACTAGCGGTTAATTTCTTCTGTCCACTCCAATGTTTGCCGATAATTTCCTGGTTGTTTACATGCAAGATTATTTGAAACCGTTTGCATTATGCCCACAGCATTAAGCCTTTTGTTTTCTAGGGGAGAGTAAAATTTTCAACTGGTTGATTGTTAAAGCACCACATTGGTTATATCTAAGTCCAGGGTTTGTGGTTTTTTTTTTTTATTAGTTAAAACCTCACTGACCAGTTAGCCCACATTGGAAGAGCACAACCTTTCAGAGGGCCAGGTTATCGCCCATCAAGGAGGGAGCCTTTGGATCAAGCCTATGCTTCTCAACTGTTGGCATGATGGCACTCCCCTGTGCAGCTGTGCACTGTGATAGGTTGGTTCTTCATTGTCATGTATTGTTACACAACACAGCTTGCTTTGTCCTATCTCTCTGTCATCAGTGTTTCCACTTTTTTATTTTAATATTGGAAAGGTGAGTCTACAAACATGATTTGGCCTCATACTCTCCAGCTCATTCCCCAAGAAAGGAAGACACTAGGGCTGAATTATCATGGCTAATTTACTGCTAAAAACAAACCAACTTGCAAACCACCAGACATTTTTGGTTGTAGATTTAAAAAGTTCATAATAACTAAATGAATTGGATTGTATTTTTGGTGATAGTCTTTGGCAATTTTTTTATTTGTAGTTAAATAAAGAACAGGAAATAATGGATTGAAATGCAGCCAACAGACTATTTCCTGAAAGGTTTTTTTTCCTTTTTTTCTTGGTTACTATGTTATCACTGAGGCAGAATCATTATCTGTACAGGCTTTACGCATAAGCCCTGTTCACTTTTAGCCCCTCCCATGTCCCTCCCATGGAAACGCAATTATGAGCCGGGGCTGGAATCTCAAAGACTGCTCCCTTTCCAGGGCAATGTACCATCCCGTCCCACCACTGATCCTAATTCCTCCTGACAGGGCTGTGATTTGTGGAACTGAAACCCACACTTTTCCCACGGGCCCCAATCACCTCCAATTGTCAAGTGCCACAGTCCTCTGAGCTCAGTGTGCCAACTGACAAGAAGGCACACTGAGCAACTGCGTTCAACTGTGGCGTGCGTCCCAATTTCAGATGCAGGGAGTACAATTTGGCATAGAAGCCTGACATTTACACCGGTTGTACTGATACTGGTACATCATGCAGGAGCAGATGTGCCTAGAATGTACATAGAGTAGTAGTACCTCGAAGGACACACAGATCAATGCAGATTGCAACTGAATTAATATGTGAATAAAAAGGACAAAGATTAAAAAATCCAAAAGATAAATGAATTAATTTAGATTTTAGCAGCAGATTTCTCACCCAGCGTTTTAACTCTTGGACAACCAGGGGGGCATGCAACTGGGAAGGGCAGTGTCCTGAGGCTGGATGTGGTTGCCCTTCATGCTCAGCAACACAAAGGGAATATAGCATAGAAAGATGTTTGGACAGATGTTTGGATATTTGCATCTCTCTGTTTTTCCAACCTAGGGTTAATGGCTAAGGTAAAGGCTATATGTAAATGCTTTGACAGGCACTGGTTGTGTAGATGGACCAGTCTGGTGGGCCATAGGGTTAGCCTTAAACAGTTGCACCTTACAACCCATCTACATTCCCTCTGCCACAAAAACTGTGTTAATATTTCTTCAGTTCTGATTATTCTGTGTGGTTTCATTGTGAGGGACTTCATCACTGTTAACCAGCAGTTGTCTGGTGATCAACAGACAGTTGCCAGCCAATAAGCACTCATTGGGCTTGTAAAAAGCTTTAAATGGAGGAGCATTTGCCCTGTATCTTTTGAAAACAGCACATTTAAAGGCCATTTAAAATGGATGAAAAAGATGGGAAAAATCTTAAATGAGAGCAGAGATTTAGGGCACGGCTGGTTGGACCCACTAAATCACTTGGATGGTGGGATGGGCAGGAATGATTCCCAACTTAAGCAACCAACACACAAAACACAGATTTTATCTACAGATAATTGCCATAGAGAAGTCAGGACTTAGATTTACCACTGGTGGATCGATTTGCAGGTGTCATGCAAATGGAGGGCTAAATATTTCAAATGACTTTTGGGGAACCGAGGCAACAGTATTCACAATCCAGACCAAGTTCTGCATCAGTTTTGCAGCTGCTGAAATCAATTTTGCATACTGTATATGTCCCTAAACCTTTTGCGTTGATTCCAGGAACTGAAGCAGAGGAAGATATCTAATCAGAAGATGTCTCAAGCTTTCGCCACAGCTACAAGACAGGGGCACCTGATGGGAAAGGACCACAGTGTAATCAAATCCATGAAGACCTGGGGAGAGGGGCTTCTTCATGCCTGCCCTTGTCGATAATTCCCAGCAGAAAGTGATGGAGGTGTGTCAAGGGCATGGCCACCACCCAGAACCCTCTCTGACAAGTAAGCATGCAGGGAGATTGATACAAGTCAGCAGCCACTGGGCAAGACAGATAGGGCTAATAGGTAGCACTCATCTGTCACCTCCTCTCTGTTCTGTGGGAGGAAAGTGCAATGCAGATTGATTGGACCTCGGTGGCTGGGTGTAATTAGCCACCATGCAAATGACAACAAACCTTTTTTGGAACGCACCATGATAATAAATGAATAAATAAATAAATAAGAGATTTGTTCCTACAATCCCCACCCTGCCTTTGGTTCTATACATTATAAAATTTAACTAATATCTGTGCATTCCATTAAGTACATTCTTTAAAACTAAGTATTTGGCAATATGATATAGACACGCTGTAATTGCATTCTAATGATTGTGTAATTACACATATTTTCATAGTTTTTTTTTTAATAAATTAAATTTGCTTAAATTGCTTACTTGTATGTATCAGATTTAAAATGTTTCATTTTCTGCCACAGAAACACCCATGATGACTGAATTGTGATAGTAATAAATGGTTTCAAAGTTTAGTAGTAACAAATTACTACTAAACTTTGAAACCATTTATTACTATCAAAAAGTAGTAACATTAGTAACAAATTTAGTAACATCTGTGACCAATAATGATTTTTAAGATTGTCCTTGTAGAAGGGTTTTATGTCCAAAGCACTGAATTGGCAGCATGATTGGCAATATTTTAACACTTTCCCATGTACGGTCACACCGGTGTGATTAGAACACTAGATTGGAAAAATTCTAGCTAACATTAGTTTTGAAGAAACAGTGATTTAACCTTATAAAGTATAGCAAATGCTGCAGTGAAAACTATGAGAAGCTTAATAACGCTAACGAAAACATAATGAACCATGTAACATAACATGCACGCTACATGCGAAAGGGTTAAAAGCCTTCATCACCAACCAGACAAGCTCTCAGTCAGACCATGTCTACCAATGATGTCTCTATCTTGACTGGAGGCTCAGCCTCTAGCTCCCAGCAAAGTAGACATTTTCAGCTCTTATCTCTCCATAATGAATTCTCCCATTTTAAAATCAAGTTTGAACTTCAGTGGTGCTTCTCAAAAGGCACTCCCATTTGTGTGACCCACTTGTTAACAGCCAAATTTGCCAGCAATCAAAATGTTAAAAAGTTTGAGGGGGCTCACATGATCTAATTGTATAATGATGTTATGGTCAAATTGTGAAGGTGCCTTCCATTTAATTCTACTTTGAGCAACGCTGTCACAGGCCTGACAAGAAACAGCAAATTCTGTAAAAGTAATACTTAGCAACTTAAATGAATCACAGAGCATGGCTTAGGGAAAAATAAGCAAACATGTTTGAAACCCAAACACACCACTGAGCATGGCTTGAAAGAAACAATAAAATTTATAAACCACAAATGAATCACAGAGCATGGCTTGCAAAAAAAAAGAAAAAAACATACATTTTTAAAACATAAATGAATCACAGAGCATGGCTTGCAAAAATGAATAAATAAGTAAATAAATAAATAAATAAAACCCAGATGAGTCACAGAGCATGGCTTGAAATAAACAAATATTTTTAAATCCCAAAAGAATCACAGTCTGAACAGCAGAGAGCCAGTGCTTACACATCCCACCCATGGTGTCTGAGCGCCCACCCACTGCATGCGACTCTGTGAGAACAAGAGCTGGCAGGAAGCTCAGCTACCCATGTCACGTTTGTGGACGGCAAACTCCAGGAGAGCAATGGTGGAGAAAGGTCATTGTTGTGCACATCTTGCAAGCTTACAAGACAGAGCCATAAATGCCTTTTTTCTGTCTCTCTCTCTCTGAAAGGAAAGGGTGGGGAAATGGGTAGTATAACTTTTGAAGATACCTTACTTCAAAGCCAGTTAAGAGATGAAGTGCCCAGCACAGCTGCCTTGGGGAAACCACTGAATTAATGGAAGTTAGAGGGCAGAGGTGTAGTGTTTCAATAGTTTTCTGAACAGCGCAAAAGTCCTGCTATCCTGTTAATATTTTTCATTATTTTTATTATTATTATTATTATTATTATTATTATTTTAGCACTTCTTGTTAAATTATTCTTGATGGTATCATCATCATCATCCAATAAATGTATTTATAAATGTATTTAAAATCATGAACTGCAACTCTTAAAGTTAAATATGAACATAGCAGCAGAAATGAGACATATGACATGTCACATGCAAGTATTTCTAAAAGGAATCTTGAATACTTAAACAAGGCACACAGAGTGCAACTCATTAAATTATTCTTTTCACCAGCTCAGAGCACAATTTAACTTTGATGTCAAATGAAAGATCTGTTTTCAAACGAAAGCTTACAATGGCAGGAACCTCTCTGTTTGTTCCAGTGCAAGTGTAGCCACACACATCATTAAGCTGTCACAGGTGTTTGTGACCTTACCAAAGACAATCCTAACTGAGGAGAAGCTGTATAGCAGGGTGCTGAACAGCAGTTGCCATGGGAATAAATTAAACCAGGTGCTGTGCTGCCGTGTGTGTTAGAATTACCGTTTGAGGTCTCCAAGGCGAAGACACCTTGGGCGGTTTTCTCCATGTGTCTTGTTCACTCACTCACTCAGCGTGAATGACCACACATAGGAACACTGAGAGCCAACGCATGGTTTGTTAATGACTTTGAGCCCTGGAGAGTTGGACACTACGGGGGACATTTATTCTTCACACCACAAACCCTCCCCTCCCCAACCCCACAACCTCCCCCTTGGGCATGGTGCTCACATTTTCCGCAACCTTTTCCACCTATAAGAGCACCAAGATAGCCCACAATATGCACAGCTTGCTCTTTCAATATCCAATTCTGGCCACTCGATAAGAGTAATATGGCCTCTGGCACACATCGATATAGATCTGTAATACTGTACAACCATGCTCCAGTGAAGACCAAACATGTGTGTAGTCTTAGTAATTGAATCTGTCAGTCAATTGAAACAGCACAGCTGTTTGTTCCAGGGCTGTCCACTAATACAGCCATTTTTGATTTGCGGCTCCCAGCTTATTACCATCATGACAGCCATTGTAAGCGGTGCCAATCCACTCAACATGCCCCCCCCCCACTCAGCAGGCACCAGGCAGCTTCTCCTGGGGGCCTTGACAACAGCACATATCATTTAATCATGCAATCAGAGGTACTTCCCGTGTTTAACATAAAGATTTCAGATTGTGGCTGATGGAAAAAAGTAGTAAGTCATTGATGATTCATCATCGGGGCGGGGTGCGAGGGTCGAGGACTGTTTTCTGCACAAGTCAGCAAGAGGGATGTTAATGCTGTGGTGAGAATTAATGGGGTATTGGCTTACAAACATTTGGTGATATATTATTATGGCTTAAAGTGACCAATTTTGCACGGGTTATTTTTCAAAGCAGTGGTCGCGGGCGATGTATTTTGTTTTTAATTAGATACAACTAACAGCTGGATAAGCAGACAATTTTTCAGCAGGAGAATCAGGGTGAAGTGTGCTTGACTGTGAGGTTGATCTTTTGCCTGGGCGTGTGTGTGTGTGTGTGTGTGTGTGTATGAACGTGCATATGATTATTTCCATGACATAATGGCCTATTTGGATTTTACATCACGTAACTCCTTCAATCAAAATAACTTTTGCACACTGCCTCTTAGAAAAATACTGTCCTATTTATTCAATGAGTCACAAAACTGATGTAGTCAAATGACCTTTTTCAGAGAACAACCCTTTATGGTTGATGAAACAAACATGATGGTTGTCAGAAAGACAAATGGGAATTGTGATCGATCAAAAAAAAAGAATTGAAGAATCAATTTGCATATAGGCCTTTTTTAAGTTTGATTTTTATATTTAAATTTGATACACATGTTTATTGCTGGTGCGGTAATCCACAAATAATAAGGTCACAGAGGTCCAAAAGGTTGTTACATTGAAATGATGGCAACTTTGACATTAATATGAAATAAATGTGGTGAAATTTTGCAAGAAGCTGAATTCAACATTTTTGATATAAATAATGCTATTTTTTAAACAAACCTAAAAGAAATTACATGTGCAAATTCTTCAAATCAGATCATTATTATGTCTCTCATAATTTCATCAGATAATGCATTGGTCTACATTACCCATGGCGGTCACATTTAAATGACTGGTAAGGTTGCTCTTACCTTTTTTGTCCAGTAATTCCCTCTTGTTCCAGACTGTCTATGATCTCCTCTTTAATGTAGGGGTGCAACGAATAATCGACGTAGTCGACTAAAATCGATGACCAAATTAATTGCCAGCGAATTTAATTGTCGCGTGTGTTTTTCATGCTGACTCAGAATGCTCAGACATGTAGCCTAAGCTACATGGCTTTACTGCAGTAAACAATAGAGATGGCAACACCTTCACAACCAAAGACCTCAAAAGTGTGGCAGCATTTCACTCTTAACCCTTTCGCACGCAACTTATTTTATGCTCTGTAGCACGCATGTTACGTTATATGGTTCGTTATGTTTTCTTTAGCAATATTAAGCTTCTTATAGTTTCCACTGCCACATTTGCTATATTTTTAATGTTAAATCAATGTTTCCTCAAAGCTAAAATTAGCTAGAATTTTTCCAATCTCGTGTTCTAATTGCAGCGGTGCTAGCATACACGCTAAACGGCTAATCACACCGGTGTGACCGTATGCGTGAAAGGGTTAACTCTGCCAAGAAGGTTGTGAACTGCAACATTTGCAAACCTGACCTTGCCTGGCATGGGAGCACATCAGTTATGCTCAAGCATTTGAAGAAGTGGCATGTTGGCTCTCTGGATGATGAAGACTTGTCTCGTTAAGTTAGTTAGCTAGCTAGCATAGCTAATGTTAAAAGCCATGTTACTTTATGTTATGAGCTGTAACGTTTTCTATTTTGAAATACATTTTCTCGATCAGTAAATTATTAATGACGTTGAACATACAGTGTAGCAAATAATAACCTATTATTCACAACAATCCTGTTCACATTCCAAATGTGCCCTAACTTTACAGTTAAACCAGAGCCCGTCTGCTATTTAGAAATTCTCTGCTTAACCCTTCTATTGTCCTGGGGTCATAATGACCCGAAATCATATTCAAACCTAAGACATTGATATAAAACACAATCTAAGTGCATGGCCTCCTATGTAGCTTCCTAAAATGACCCCAAAAATGGAAATTTGGGGATTAAAAAAAAAATCATTTTCAGTGTAGTTGCCACAAAAAAGTAATGCCTATTGTCTTAGGGTCAATATGACCCAAGATAACTTTTGATGTTGAACTATCTGTATGAGCAGCTCTGTCTAACTCAGAGTGCCACAAACTCATCAAGTATTTCGTCATACTCATAAATACCTGGTACTCGGCCCATTTCAAAGATATTAGCATGCATGCTAGTTTAGCATGCTAGGTTGCTAGCAGTACACAATTTCCATGTTGTTCCATACTGTATTCCATACTGTGTCAAAACCACTGATGCCCCCTGACCTCTAATGATTGATTTGACATTTTACACATGCTCAAGTATCAGCAGCAAGAAAAAGATGTGCCCAAACACCAGAGCCAGTGCCAACACCAGCCCCAAAATGTGCGTGATGTCATCTTTGCACAGGGTCTGATAATAAAACCTCAATGATCTGCTAGAGATGAAAGCAACATATCTGTAAAAGACATGCTTACAACTTTTGCCAGTCATGTGTTTGAGATAACACCTCATGATTTTTCTACGCACTGTCAATACACGGTATAATAAGACTGTCAGAACTCAGGCAGGGACTCCGGCGCAGACAGGGAAGACCGGTGCACAAAGGTTTATTAAACCCAAAGAGTAATCTGAAAATGTAGTCAAAAAACAGGCAAAGTCCAAAACCAGAAAAACACAGCAACCAAAACCAAAAGGCAGATCCGGGAAAACAAAGTCGAGGGGAACAGGCAAGGCAACAGAACCGGCAGGCAGACACGAAACAACCGGCGAGTACCTAAACAGAAGACTGAGACAAACTGGCAACAAAACAAGAGACAAGCAGGGAAGATATAGGGCTGGGCTGATGAGGAGATGGGATGCAGGTGCGCGGACAGGCAGGTGGAGACAATCAGGTAATTAGGTGGGCGGAGACAGGGCAGAGGGCTAGGCAGGTCTGGAACACAGGGAAACAGTAAACAAGAGCACATGGACGGGTAAACAAAAACAAAACCGGCTAAGATGCCGCAGTACTGACAAAGAGAGACTGCATGTAAAAAAGCTACAAAAAAATACAGTAAATATAATATCCCTTTACCCTACCATATCTACCCCAATACATAGCGGGCACCTTGTCAAGGTGGGGTAGCTTGAGTGTTTCAGTGATCATTTGGGCTGTACTCACTCCCTGTGAGGTCCAACCATATCAGGAAGGCCAAAGGTGAGAGATTAGACTAAGACCAGCTCTTTTTTATTTTTTTTTAGTCTATTATTCATTTGAATTAGTGTATGTTCTGATTATATGGATGTTGGAAAGAGCAGTAACTCAAAGATTTTGTGATCAATCTTGAAATCAACTTGTCTTGGTTGAAGGAAGCAATTCACACGCTTCCTTTGGGCAGTTTAGATGTATTCATGGTAATATTACAGAACCACAATCTCCTTGACCTAGTTTTAATATGTCTGTAGATAGTCTCATCTGCATTCATAAGTTTATAGCCTTATCTTCTCTCTCTTACAAAATTTGAACATTCAGATGTTATAGTCGGCTACTTCAAAGGGGGGTGCTATAGACTTAATTTATGTTGAGATAGTTTCAATTCATGACTATCAGAATCTATTACATTTTTAATTTTGGGGAATTGTATTTTGGGGAGTTTTATGACAATTTTACCTATATCCAAAACATTTTTCATGCTTTTGCAGTGCATGGGACCTTTGGGGGGCGCTAGAGAGTTAATAAAACAGCTGATATTGTTTATGACTGTTTGGTTGTATTCTACACTTATAGCTGTAACATTGTGCCAAATGTCACATTTGTATTCAAAGGTTTAGTTGAGTTATGAGATAAATTGGACCCCGGGTCATAATGACCCAAAGGTAATAGGTGTTAGTATTTCTTAAGACAACAGGAGGGTTAAACTTTGCATCGTTGTCATGGTGATGTTTACGGCTGGAGATAGTGTTGCTGCCGAGTGCACAAGTTTAGAGAACACCGGAGAATTTGATACTTTCTAAATTGCGAAAGATTTCTACAAGTCGTGCCTATGTGTGCGTACCCAATGTGGGTTGCATTCAAATTAATTTGAACGAGTTATGGGTTTGTTGGATCTCGTAATGCTACCATGGATGGCTTTCTTCAAAGGAAGCAGACTTGTACTCCCCAGCAAGCAGCTGCCCTCACTGAATTAGTCCTAGTAACCATTCATTAAAAGATGTATTTTTGAATGAAGTTCTCATCTTTATTGTCTTTATTGTTAATTAGCATATGCCTAAAACAACCTCAAGCTAAATTTAAAAGCCGATAGATAAATCAGAGCCATTGAGTAGCCTAATTGTGTGATTCAAAATCCGAATAGTTGATTATTCGTTTCAATAACTGATAGATTATTCGACAATAAAAATAGTCGTTAGTTGCAGCCCTACTTTCATGTTGTCTACATACAGTAATTATTCAGCTGATGAGCACAGCCTGTGTCCATCTTTTTTTCCACCAGGTAAAACACATTACTTCTGTCCCATAAGCCTCCTTTCCACTTTTGGTTTCTTTTTTTTGCATCCTTTGCAACACGTCTTTATGAAGCCCACTTCCTGCACTTGCCTCCCAGTGCCACCAAACTTCCTGTACAACTTAGCTGAGATATCTGGGCACTGAGTGCCTATGTCCATCAATCTAACTTACAAGCACATCTTTATCTGTAGCAATAACTTAGGCTCATCAATCTTCATATGCTCGATCGATCTCTCTACAATGCGTTCTCCTCTGTCCACCCCATACAAACACACAGGCACTCACACACCCATGTACATGCTCCTGCTCAAAACCTTTTTTTAAATTTATTTAATAAGTGTCTATTTAACCAGGAAGATCCACCGAACACTCATTTCACAATAATGATCAGTGCAAACAAGGTGGATGGTTGTAGCCAATTACCAGTAGCAGTGTTGATTTGGTGGTGAGATAAAGGCATTTGGGGAAACCTGGGTTACCACCCCCTTGCTTTTTTTTGAAGTGCCATTCAGAGCATGAGTAAAACATTTCATTGGAAAGAAAGCCGCTCCTGAAGCACAGTGTTCCCATCACTACATTGGGTTTTGCTTTTCTACTGGGTCTTGGCCCTCCAACACCACTTCTGACATCTTGTGAGACATGAGGCAAGGAAAAGCCACAGGGTGGTATGTGTGCCAGACCGGCATGCTTGTACTTGCACGTTCAAACAAAGATGGAGGCATTGCAAATATGTGAGTATGTTAATAAACAAAGAGTAGGGCAATGCTGCATTTCACCTTGTGAGGGTTGCTGTCACCAGTAGCAGAAGCAGGCATTCATTTAGATGTGGTATGGTTCGTTCTCAAAAGCATTCCGTGGGGACAGGGCAAGCCAAGGAGTGTAGGATTAAATGCTGTCAAAAATTCACTGAATGAATAATTCATGAAAATGACCAGGGCTTTATCAATATTTCACACATCATCATCAGAGATACAAGCATGCATATGTCACGCCACACACAGACACCGGTTTTTACAGATAACCACAATCCAAACATGACTAATGACATATACTCATCATCTCAAGCATAGAGTCAAAGTGTCACCATGTAATTTAGGTGTAAATGCAGTTTTACTTTTTAACAAATAATTTCACAGTCACTTCAGCCACCTCCTCCAAATCACTATCTCACCCAACTCCCCCTGCCCTAGGTGTTTTATACACAAAACTTCATAGAAACATATGTGTAATGCTCACATGCAAGAAAGAAGAAACATGAATGATAGTATTCTAATTTCATTGCAGTGGCACTTCGTCTAGTACAAATAAATCATTTTGGATAGTATCTATTTGCAATAAGCTGTCTGATTTGTCATGCCGTGTTGTCCAGTGTCAATACACCAATGTGAATTTAATTTCAAAGAAAATGTGAGTGTCCAAAAACACACAAAGAAACCAACTGACAGGGAAAAAGAAGTATGTCTCAGCTGAATTATTTTGGCCAAGTGGAGATGATTTTTTTTTTCCATACATTTCAGTCTATTAGCCAGCCCAGCGAGATGAAAACACCAACATTTTCTTTCTTGTTGTGGTTCATTTTCAATAACTTCCCCCTTCCAGCTTTAAAACTCCAGTCAGGAAGCACACAAATAATAGACCTCAACCATACTTCAGAGTCATAAAGGCTTCAACAGACACATAACAGAAGTCTATGCTTTACCTCCAGAGAAATCCCAGTCCACTAAATATTCATTTGTCAGTCTCAAGTCATGCGAATGCTAGGGCTCTTTCCTAAAGAGCTAGCTGCCTTGCAGTTATCTGATATTCCAGACAGTTTCACTATTATGTGAGTCATCATAATGTTTTATGAGGGTCTGAAACCAGAGTGATTTATTCAGAGCATTGCACTCTGGTCAACCTTTACCAAATAACCGGGCAGGACTAGAAAAAGAAACACTGGACTGGATGCAAAAAACAAAATCCTTTTATTTCTTACAGTGCCAAGGTATGTTTAGGATCCAGCAGATTACGAGAGTTCAAATGAGATGTGGAACAGTGACACTGTTAACTGACAGAACCGGGGAAAAAAACATGTTGGCTACAATTTAGTGATTTGTGCTATTAACTCTGGATTAGTGTGAGATCGACATATCCATGGTTGCCACAGTAAGTCTATCTACTGTTCTGCCTGGAACCATTCAAAGCATAAATTATCTGTGTGAAAACAGATGCTTACTTGAACTGTGGCAGGCAGAGCTCATTTTTTTTAATGGCTGTAGTGCTTTACTTATGCTATTTATTGATTTTTTTTTTTCTTTCAGAAAAGATGTGCTGAATACAAACTGTAGGCAGGTGAGTCATATGCATGACAAATACTATGTACATTATATATTATATTATTACAATGTTATACAGCTCCACAGTTTCACAATGGGTCATTAATGATCCGACTTTTGTTTTTTTCCTTTATCAGCTTTTTTTTCTTGATTTTTTTCAAGAGGGATTTTTTCACCCCATTTTCAAAGCCAATTTGACTGTGCACATGAAACATCATTTCAGGAACCAACTTGCTTTAGAGCACTTTGCAGGTAATCCTTCAGGCCTAAATTATTCCACATGCATGCAAAGAACAGTGTTACTCAAAGGTGTAAGGGGGGAGGGGGAAAAAAGGCTACTCTTGGCCCTTGCACAGCACCCAAAAAAAAAAGACAGCATGTGTCAACTTAAGATTGAGGTCAGAGAGGGGACTGGAAATATAGAACCTTTGTGAAATCCCTCTTTGGAGACTGCTTTTCTTCCCTATTGTTTATTCTGAAAGATAGAGGCAGATCCGCGAGGGAAACGAGATGACTTACGCCCAGAATATCTCTATCCGCGTCGCCCGCCACCCCCCACTCTGGCAACCAACCAGCCGCTTCCAACTGGTATTAACAGATAAGAGAGGAGAAATATGTCGTGAGGATTCCCAGCTGCGGAGGGTGAGAGGAGAGGGGGTCTGAGAGAACTTGAGCTGCCTGGGAGACTGCAGAAAATCAATCACCTTTTCTCACCACAATCAATAGCGGGCATGCCTGCACTCCCTGGCCTCACAGCCCCTCACCAGCCTCTCCCTGGCCTCACCATCAATCGCTAGCCACGCCGTTCTCCAACAGGGGTCCCCCAGCTGGTCGAGGGCAGCGTGTCATCTGGTGGCAGACCCCCTATTCCGTTAAGACCCACGCCACAGCCTGCACAGCCTGCATCCAGGATGGTGTTGAGACCAGGGGCCGCCTTCAGCGCTCTGACACGGAAGACCTTTGAAGATCAAACACTTTCAGAGAGGGGGGAGAGAGCCTTGCGGTATCGCAGTCGGACGTAATTAAAACCTCTGCGAGTTGCACATGCTCTAAAGGGATAATAAGGAAGGTCTGCCTCTCTGCTAATCCCCGCTAATTATGGTTTTGATACAAGGCTGGGTTTTAATAAACAACACTTGTGCAAGGCCTTTGGAGTGATTACCTCTCTGTCCCACTGCTCACACATATATTTGAACATGACCAAAAAAACAAGGCTTACCTCTGAAAATCTCCAAACAGGACTAATCCACTGCAACCAGGCAGCAGGGTCAGAGCAGAGAATGTTCAGCTAGCAGGAATATCTACAATCTGAATTGTTTCACAACTCTGATAACACATGATTTATACTTTTTTTTCTAAGATACTAAATAATTATACCATTTTATTTATCCCTTGATGAAAAATCTATAAGCAACACTTGGTTAACTGGTGACATTACTATTGTCCTGATTAGTTAGACAAAACTGACATAAACAAATGTATGTAGTGAATAATTTTATACTTTGATCTTTATAGTATTGCCCAGAGCAAATTCATATAATTGAATTTCATTCAAGAAAATATAAGGGTCACAACTGTTGTTCTCGTGACAACCTCTGTACTTACAAGAGGGCACAGCACAAGGCACATGCAGTCCAATCCGAGCGAGAGGAAGAAACCCTGGCCAATCAACCCAACCCAATCCCTGTGGAAAATAAGCCAATTTGTTCCTGCCTCAGTGGGCTCGTGTTCATTATCAGCAGATGGCACAGTTTTTAACCTGGGCTGTCTATAGCCAAGCACCTTGCAAACTTAGCCATGTGGGAGCCTGAAGGTCAAAAACATTCACACATTTAAATAATGTTTTAAATAATGTCCATAAAAAGCACCAGCATGGGTTCCGGTTCCGGTGGAGTTACAAGGAGGTCATGGCGGAATTATATTGGGGACTTAAACCGTCACTCCTCTAACCAGCCAAGCTCCACATCACCACTAAGCATGGGGGTAAAGTGTGGCTTTCATCAGTCATGGAGGCTAAAAAGTACTTGGCCAATGTTGCACCATAGCAAGCCTCCTAGTTATTATCCATTGTTTATGCATAATACCAACTTCTATAGTTACCCAGCAAACTGCTAATTTTATCCGCTAACTGGATTGGCTGGCTACTCTAATCT
Source organism: Megalops atlanticus (assembly GCA_019176425.1). NCBI lineage: Eukaryota > Metazoa > Chordata > Actinopteri > Elopiformes > Megalopidae > Megalops > Megalops atlanticus. The sequence goes on from CM032881.1 coordinate 33,810,984, forward strand.
TCTGGCTTAATGTGTGCTTTTATTCTCAACTTGTTTCGCCAGTGCAATGGGTAACGTTAATTACGTTCTCTATCTATTTTATGTTCTTTTTTTTCTTCTGGGAATACAGTTAGTTGGGAACATGTGAGCTGTTTAAATTAGAGGCCACATAACCTTACTGCTTACTTTGTTGTTTTTAGCTGATAGCTATCAAAAACGTCTGTGGAAAAGAGTGGGCCGTTTAAATTGGAGGCCACTCTATTTGACATCAGTCTCTGTTGTTTTCCTTCTGGGAACAAGGTACTGCAATATGGAATGAGCCGTATAAGTTGGAGACTGCTTTCTAGCTAGCTAGCGTTAGATACCGATTACTGCTTTCATGTTAGCTACTGTATCCTGCTGTAATTGAGTCCAGTGCCATTTTGCCATTGTACGTTTTATTTTTTTTATTTATAACTGTTTTTTTTTTTCTTTTTTTCATTGTTCCACATTTACTGTCATATTTCATGGGATTTACATTTTATGCCTTTGTTGCATCATTGAATTGTATACAACTTTTCATTTTGCAGTCATTGTCCACTTTTATTGTAAGGGTTACTATATTATATAAGGGATTAGGGCAGCATGACAAGGGTTCCGGATTGCTGTGAGCAACTTAAGGAATGTGTCCTGAAAGGTACACAGCATTACCATCAGAGATGGATGATTCCTTGCACAACTGCATGTTGGGGGTTGAGGGCAGGGACTTGGGTGGGGCTCTGTCTCTGTTATGTGTGTACCCCCCCTCTTCTCTCTCTCCCTCTGTGGCTCAGATCTGCAGCAACAGCTTGGGTAAAACCTCCACCTTAAAACTACCTGAATACCAGCTTCCAAAACCATGACACACAATGGAGTTCATGATTGTACTCGCTTTGTGGCATATTTGGAGTCGTTTTGGGCGCGATGACACACATCTCTCTCAAATGCCTTATAGATTTGTCGATTATGCAACGCAGAGATTTTCAGTTAATCATGCTGCACAGATAAGAAGATTTTTACAGAGGCAGCTGACGTTTCAGTCATTATACTAAGGGACAGACCAATATTTTGTGTCATTTTTGTGTCAGATTACAGTAGCCTAATCACAATAATGTTAGCTAATGTCAACCAGTTAGGGCTACTACTTGTGTGTGTGCTACTGTCATCATTACAAGAAACATCTCCTATCACTACTTGGATAGTACACTTTTCAATCCATTCGAGAATATTTGGGTTAATAACAGGTCTGGTTCTCACCTTATTGATAAACATGAGTTGTAGTCGGTGAGTAAAGCTCCAAATTCCTCCCTCAACATCAGCTGCCTCCGTAAAAATCTTAATATACGTGCAGCACGATTAACTGAAAATCGCTGCGTTGCATAATCGATGCTAACTGGTTGGGGAGCGATAGATTTGACAAACATAGCTAGTTAGCTAACAGGCTACCTATCTGAACGATTGTTGAAGACTAGGTACTTAAACAGGTTGGCTGCTTCATTTGGGATACTCTAAGCCCCTGACAACAGCAATGCTTACATCGCCACGTAAAGTATGGTTAGTTTTATTTTGCTTGCTAGTAATCAAGCTAATGTGGGGATCCAGAGTTATTTTTAGGTATAGATCTACAGAACTAACCAATCAAAGATCATTTTGGAGGTAGCCAGCTTGTTATATTTAAGGAAGTCAGCTAGCTAATCAAATGATGGTTTAAAGGAATTATTATTACTGGGCGTGCAACTAACAGATATCCGGCTAACTGTTAAACATTAACTGCTATAACGGATATATTTGTTAAATGGGACAGTCGCATCATTAACCTCTTCAATCGCGCCCGGGCACGGTACGGAGCAATCACACTAGCCAAACGAACTAGACTTTGGGGGTCAAACGTGCTCGGGCACGGTACGGATTTCCTACTGTGAGTACACCCTTAGAGGCCACTTCCTATAGTCTCCTCTTTTTCAGGAAGATAACTGTGAGAGAAAGTGAGCCATTTAAGTCAGAGTATAGTACTGTCTGTCTTCTGTGTATTGTTTTCTTTTATTCATTTATTTATTTTTCAATATGTACTTACACATACGTTCATTTTGTCCATTTGTTGAGCCAGCCAAGAGCCAAGGGCTAGACGAAGGAGGAAGGGTGGGGGATGGCTAGAGGGTGGTGGGCAGAGGTCTATTTGTTTGAAACTGTTTTTGAAGACTGTTCGAAGACTATTTCTCTGAAATTGTTTCTGAGGACTGTTCTCTGTTTTGCTCTGTATAAAATCCAACAAAATATTAAGAAAAAAAACAGCATTCTGTCTTTTGGAAATTCAGTGAAAGCCTCTGTAACTATGCAGAGGCATCTGAGTGCCTCCTGTTTCCCCGGGGAATAAAAGGAGGCAGGGGCGGGGCCAGAGGGGGGGGCTTCAGGGGGCACGGGCCACGCCTGATATTTGATTGGCCACCCCGGGTGCCACCCAGAATTCCTAGTCAATGATTGGCCATAAACCAGGTCGAAGGCGGGACTTCTCTTGATGTACTCGGTGGTTCAATTCAGCGCAGGAGTCGGAAGTGACTGACTTCAAAAATTTAAGTACACGTTTTGATATAGCCAAGAAACAGCCGTTCTATATGTGTAATTGGTTGTTGGCAAGTGAGTTACTTTACAACACTATTGCTCTTGCTAGCAAGCAAAGTTATCTAGGTAGCTAGCTAGCTATCTAGCTAGCTAAGGTCAGCTAGCTTGATAATGAACTACAAAGCTCACCAGGCAGCTAGCTAGTTAAATGTAAATCATTATTGTAAAAAACAAAAGCCTCGTAGGAGTAGGATCTTTTCATTATTTAGTTGGCATGTGTTTCTTGATTTGTGTTTCAATTTCTTCAAATAAAAAAGATGACGTGAGAATATGGTGTCTGTCCTTTGCGGTTTCATCCTCTGAATATGGTGTTCATATGGTTAGTTTATGGTTTAGCTCCTGTATTGTATTTGTGCTAATTTCACATCTTGGAGTGCTTTTAGTGTATGGGGGGCATTATAAATATTTGTTATGCGCCTATTTCTGTTATTGTGGCTGTTGTGTTATCCTCATACCACCCTTGAACGAATCAGTGCTCCACTTGGGCCACCCCAGTCAAAAAAGTCTAGAATCGCCACTGAAAGGAGGTAACACACAAATGAAATTCGTTAATGAGATGAATCATCATGGATAAGCTCAGAGAAATACAAGAAAATGGTCACTAGCCTCTACAAGTTCTAAGATGGATATAAAAGAATTAATTAAATGTGGAGTCTACCATTATTCACTGCAGTTTCCTATATTAGATATTTTAGGCAAAAAGTTTCCTATGCGGAGAGGATCAAGTTAGCCAAAAACAGAGATTCCAGATTAGCAGAAACCAAAAGCATTCATCCAAATCTACACAAAATTGTTACCTAAATAGCAATAAATGTTCTCAACTGGCAATCGCAATCTCTAGACCTCTGTCCTGTTGAGCATTTGTGGTTCAAACTCAAGAAAGACGTTTACAATGGAAATGTGGAACATTTCTGAGGTAGCATGACCGATGATTCCTGGCGCAATTGTCAAAACCCCCTCTCAGAAATATCATAAAAGAGCAATCATCTTCTCAGAGGAGCCAGAAGTCAACTTACAAACTTACCAGCTACAGGGTAAATAAATGTGACCTTTGGACATTTAGGTTGTGCAGTGTTGTGTAACCCCATCTTTTAGAGATGGTCATTGATCTGTTGGAAGTAGGAGAATGGAGTAGCTGATAACCATAGAGGATTGAAGGTCTATGGATAATATTTAATCTCAAGTCTTGGGTGTTTACTTCATGGGGTAATTACTTGCCAGGGTTGATGAATTGCCCACTGTGATGACATGGCAGAGATTTTGTGATAGAATGTACACTTCACTCTCATTTGAATGAGAAATATGCACTGCTCACAGACATATTGCAGTGAAATTAATGTGAATATTATTCCATGAGTTCATGCATTTATCTTTCATAATGTCATATGCTGGAAACGTGCCACGTGAAGCAGCAAAGCAAGCACAGTTGGAATGAGAATCAACTGAATAGTGTAAACACAATAAAATCAATTCAGCATCGTTCTACAGATCAATATTTGTTCAACTTTTGAAATGGCTATACAAATACATCAAGGCTGAGACTGTCCTTTTTATCAAGATCCAGTTTCTTGCTTTACACACCAAGTTATCACACCTTTTGAATACATAGCCCTAAGCCCTATAATTTGGTAACAAGTAAGGGCGGCAAACTCTAAATCAGATAAACCTATCTCAGGGTCGCCAATGGGTATGCATTTGCCATGACGCATATGCTTTGAGGTCGGCTGCTGTCAAAAGCAATCCTGAGTGTACAGTATCTCAATGTTTTGTCCTAGAGACTTTCTGCTTGTTCTGGCCATTTCCAAAGATCCACTGATTTATACTCTATCTAGATGGTCACCTAATGGACTGGGATAAATCATCCATGCAACAGAAGAATTGGTGAACCTGCCCTTGCCCAAGTTGTACTCATGCAACAGGAAAATAAAAATGACGTGACTGGATCTGAGGTCAGGTGGCCTCTTATTTCAGATGATCTATTTCCTTTGTTTTCATTCACTCAGAATTGTTGCTATTGCTGTAGTGGGTGGAGGACTGAGAGAATAAGAGAATAAAAAGATATATATTAGGTATTACAAATTATAGATTTATTTTATTAGTGTGATTGCAATGCGAAGCATTGCAAGCACACTATTGTTATCTGATAGTTTTATTCTTTTTCTTTTTCTTCTTATTCCCCCAAATTTTGTCCCGCTTCTCCTCCCACAGTTTTCGAGATATCGACCCCAAACCAACTGTAACCCATCCAGTCTGACCCCGATCGGTGTGCTTGTATACAGCTAAGCCGTACCCGCGCTCATTCTCTGGTTTTTGTCGTTTTTCATCCCTTTTTTCCCATAGACTCCCATTCATTTTCAATCACCCCCTTCACACTTCATGGCCTTCCCACTCGGACACTTTTCACCCCAGAGCCACCATACCTCACATGTTGCCTCAGGACAAATCACCCAACACTCGCCAAGACCCGTCTTTTTGTCATTCGCTCATCCCTCCATCCTCCCATTGACTTCAATTCATTTTTCAACGTCTTACTACTTGGTCACCTTTAGCCCGACAACCACCGTACCACATACGCTGCTTCAGGTCATGCCACCCATCACTCATTGAAAGCCATACTGACCCGCACTCATCTTTTTGTCATTCACTCATCCCTCCATCCTCCCATTGACTTCAATTCATTTTTCAAACTCTTACTGCTCAGTCACCTTTCGGCCTACGGTGACAGTACCTCATATGCTGGCTCAGGTCATGCCACGCAACACTCGTTGAAAGCCATACTGACCCCCACTTGTCTTTTTGTCATTCATTCATCCCTCCATCCTCCCATTCACCTCAGTTCATATTTAAGGTCCTACCACTCGGTTACCTTTGGCCCGACAGCCACCATACTACATATGCTGCCTCAGGTCAAATCACCCAACACTCACTGAAACCCATACTGACCCGCACTCATCTTTTTGTCGTTCACTCATCCCTCCATCCTCCTATTGACTTCAATTCATTTTTCAAACTCTTACTGCTCAGTCACCTTTCGGCCTACGGTGACAGTACCTCATATGCTGGCTCAGGTCATGCCACGCAACACTCGTTGAAAGCCATACTGACCTGATCTTACCACTCGGTCACCATTTGACCAATAGCCACATGACCTGATATGCTGCTTTGGGTCATATGACCCAATACTCACCAAGGGTGGGTGTGTAACTAGCAACCATATTGTTTACCCTAGCAACCACCTAGCAACCACTTAGCAACACCCTGGCAACCACTCAACAATGCCCTAGCAACCACTTAGCAACACCCTGGCAACCACTCAACAATGCCCTAGCAACACCCTCGCTACCACTTAGCAACACACTAGCAACCACCCTATATACCTTAGCAACCACCTAGCAACAGCCTAGCAACTACCTGGTAACACCCTAGTAACCACCTAGCAATACCCTAGCAACCACTTAGCCACATCCTAGCCATCGTCTCATATACGTTAGCACGGTTTCGCTGCCGGGTCGCAATCACACTCTGCATTTTCTTCAGGAAATACACTTTTCTAGTTGCATTTGTTGGCCATTTTTTAAACATATGGAGCGAACTTTTAAAAATGTCATCACTGCCAGTATGTTTACAGCACTTCACATATCTTGAAACTCAGCTTAGATCTATTCATAGGTCTTATTCTTGTAAATGACTCCCATTACCTACTCTGAGGTAGGACTGCTGAAATTCTTTTAAAAAAGTGCTTTTAGCCAGAGTGTGAGATTTTGTGTATTTCTCAAATGCTGAGTAATTCAGCATTTTGAGTAACTGATAAATGCAGGTCCAGGTCTGTGGTGCTTAGCGAAACCAAAATCCATCAAATATGATCAAGGCAACATTACATGGATCACTGTTTTAGGGTGAATTGAACAGAAATTTGTCAGTATGTTTCTGGGACCCTGACTCAAATTGACACTTTTGTACGTTGGTATGGAATAAGATAAGCAGGCTTAACCCATGTGCATCCATTTCCACATGAATTCTCTCTTTTTCACCTCCTCACCTGGTGGAATATCAGACGTCCAGGTGAGGATCAAACCTGTGTAAAAATGTATGCATCACAGAAAGATTGTCAAATTATATGCCCCCTTTGAACATTTGCAGGTGTGCATGGTCCATGTTCACACATTGTTAGCTACAGCACTGAATTCATGTGCAACTGTGAATGCAGCAGTAAACAGAGCAACACTTGGCCATGTGGTAGTAAGGCTTGATGCAACAGCCTTTCACGTAACACCTCTGAAACTGTTGTGAGTGAATATGCAAATAAGACACTTGCAGGAGCGAGTGGCCTATAAGGTGAGCACTTCTGGCCAATTTCAAAGCCATTGTAGGATCTTGCAGTTCTGACAGCGTACCATTTTAAAGACTGTCTATGATCAGATTTCTAAACCTTTCTAAAAAAATGGATTATGCCTTAAGGTCTTTTTTATCTGCTTGTTTTTTTTGCATTACTACAATAACACCTGAAGATTTAGTTGGGGGCTCGGCAAGTGAACATAAGTATGTCAAAAGTTGGGGGAGATTTACATTGCACATTACTTGGTGGAGAAGGAAGCCTTTCGCAGCTCCCTCAACTGTGCAGACAAGACCACAGATGCTGAGCACTTTATTAAATATCTGGTCTCATATTACATTTCAATTTATTTTTTAGCATTTATTTATTTGGCAAGCACTCTCATCCAGTGTGATTTAAGAGGCCAATGCGGTGGAACACATTTTGAAAATATCACAGGAGCAACAGGAACAAGCACAACACATGTGAACACATATTATGAAAGCATGTACCAGGGATAGCATAGCATCTAACAATTATCCTTATTAGCCTTACATCATGTTGAAGTGAATGATGAGCCTAACAATTATCTATGAAAGCAATATAATATATTGTATTATTGCTTATGGTCATTATAATATGTAATGATCCATAATCATACTACCATATCCAAAGTGAATAACAATGATCTAAAAGATCATTGTTAAGGATGGAGGTTACCTTGTATTTATTTTATTTCACTTCTAAATGAAGGTTTATGTCATCATTTAAACTGCAGTGCAAATGTCTGTGGGATTAAATAATGCAAAATCATACTTTGTATCAGATTAAGAAAATGTTGTTGTAATAAAGGCTTCAGACAGTTTTTTAAGTGTAGATAGAATATAACTTTAATTTGCTCTTGTCAATAAAATGGCTTTAATATTATTTCACAGTTGTGAGTGCCTTGGAATCTGAGATATATTTGCCTTTTTAATAATAAAAAAAATCTTCACAGGCCATATGCACTGATGGCAAATTATTTTCCATTATCTAATTAATATTTTATCTCACTTCAATATATATATTTTTTCCAATGTCTGTGGATGCATTTGTACTTTTTAAAATGAGATTCAATCTTACAAAAATCTAAAAAAGGACTGTTAAAAAGGTAGCAGTTGTAAATGATTCCTTCCCATGACAACAAATCAGTCACTGAAATAATGATTAAGACCAGAGGAATCTTGGAGCTCTTACAGACATCAGTAATCCAAAACTGCCAAAGGAAATGCATACTTTAACATTTCTGTAATATTCTCAATATATTGAACTGCATCTCTGTCCACTCTGCCAAAATATTTGTGAATAAAATCAAGGAAAACAAGGACATTTTTTATTTGTACCACAGTGCTGGTGTTTGACAGGAAGGTTTGTTTGACTGTAGGCAGCCTGTGAGGCCTAAATGTGGACGTGCCGTGAAACACTAACAACAGAGACAAAACCCACCGTGAAGTAAGCAAGGCATGTGGTCACACCACCCTCTTCTGGTGGAGGAGAGAACTGCTTCACAACCCTGCAATGCCAACCTACTGGCAAATGTAAATATGTTGAATTAGTCTGTGGACACTACCAGCACTGCACCTCCTCAAAGCAGGGGAATGTTGAACATGAAACGAGAAGGGTGCATTTACAGTGAAGCTGAAGTCACACAGACTACCCAGGCCCTTGAGAGACAACACACTGGAAGGTGGAATGATATGAAATGTAAATCAGATGCTGCAAGGGAGAGGGTTTAAGGAAGTTAATGTACCTTTTCATTTCCATCTTGTTAACGAGGTCACCTGAGATGGCTCCAGGGGTTTTCAGGAAGTGATTTTGCCCGGTCTGTGCAGGCAAAAGCAGCAGGTACCCTAAAAAAAATATCAGCAACACTGCATACAGATTCCTCCACCAGAGTGCGGTCCACTCTGGTGAAAAATAAAAAGGCTTTGAACAGGCACTTAAGGCCCGATGTTTGTCTTTCATTAAAGGAGTGCTGCTCGTGGAATGGAACTGCAAGATGTTAATAAAAGCTGATTTTTTTCTCCCCCCTCCCCTCCCCTCCCCCACCTCTGTGGATGACCTCCAACAGTCAGGGAGGAGGATATTGAAGTCTGTGTGCCCTGGGACATGCTGGTTCTTTTTGGGCAGGCCAGCCTCCAATCAGGATGCGGTCCCATCCGAGAAGTACCCCGTCCCTGTGGAACGCCAGCAAGAGCAGCAAAGTCATCCTGAAGGCAACCAAAGGGCACTTCCCAGGGACAGAACTCTGCGTCCTCATCTTTTCTTTCCATTACCATCCTTCCCTATTCCCCCACCCCTCCTCATCATTCTTCTCTCTGTCACCATCCCTTTCCTTGCATTGTACTGTTACCAACCCCCTTGTGCTGTGCTGTGTCCCAACGGCAGCCTTGCATTCTCACAGGGCTTACCCTTCCTTGGCACGTGCACACACTTACTTCCTGTCAGATTGACAGGAGCTGGGGAGCTGCTCGATGCCACCAGCTGTCAAACACAAACTGAAACAAAACTGCTTATCAGCCTTCGGTACATGAAGAGGGGGGCTCGGATGTAGACGGATGTAAAAATCCTGAAGAGAATACACGGCACTCACCTCCACCCCCCATTAACACCCACAAGCCTTTCATGTCTGCGCATCACACAAATCTGGGGTCCACACAAAGGCTACTTTTTTCTCAGCTGAAATTATAACACCAGAAGACCAAGAGAGGTAACCAATTACCTGAGCCCCTTGGGGATAATGAGAGTAGGGCAGAAGACCACATCTGCTTTTAAGAAGGAATTCAATGCAGGACTGTTGACACTAATCAAGTTTTCCTTTCTCTTGCTTTAAGGCATTCGGGAGCGGGGGAGGAGGTGGCCTTCAGTTTTGGTGTCCTTGGTTTCAAAGGGTGCAGGCCTTCTTCTCAAAGGACACAGATTGTTTTGTAATGAGGCAGCCAGCTTGGCTTAATTGGCACTTAGCCTGCTTGAAGCCACGTAGCTAAAGGCGGTGTAGATGTAAGTTATGGAGAAGTGGAGAAGTTTAGCAGCTTCAGCTCTCATTCTGGGACGGGCGACCTGGGAAGGGGTCATGGCACATGGCTGGAGAGTTGTTACATCTGGTTTTCTCACAGAGTTCTGTTTGCTGTACCAGAAAAGTGTTTTGTGGACCTCATGAAATGAATCATTTTTCAGTATATTGGCAACTGTGTTGGAGAACCACAGAATATGATCTAACCTCACAAAACTAACAGAATACCTACTCTTCCAACAAACCTACATTTGCTATGAAACCTAAGTAGCAATTTCATTTGCATTTTATTCAAATTTAAAGGCTCTGGCAGAAAAAAAAAAGTTGTATCAAAAATCTTTTTTACAGTAAATCTATTTAAATTATTGTTACATTTTAGGTTTTGAAAAAAGTACATGTACAGGAGTTAATGATATAAGTGTGAGATGCTGGAGTGTATGCAAAAACTACAGTGGCATCCAGTCATCATCCATGAGTGGTATATAAAAATAACTCTGTGCTTTTACTACAAATGATAGGCAGAGCTCCAAATACCAGAACACCATAGTGATGAGAAATCCACCCAGAGTGTGCTTTTATGCCCTGCTAAACAATGGCATTGGTGCCTCTGAAGTTTAGGTAATCATGGACACAGAGTTACTGATAGTTTTCTGTCATCTTGGGACAAACTGTAAAATTGACACCTTTATACATGGGTTATAATTTTTAATACAGTCAGTTTAATGCATTTATCGCTTGCACAATAGTTTTTTTGTGGATTGTGAAGATATAAGTATATGCATCCCTGCATACTTGAAGAACAATCAAATGTTGTTAATCCACATTGCATCAGAGGCCTTGTTTAAGATTATGTTTCATATAAGACTGCAAGGTCACATTCTGTCATATTTCCCATTCTCAGTGTTACCATTATTGATGTCTGGCTTTGTGAAAACCATGCTGGGGTTTCTAAGAATCCTAAAAACACTCAAACCACCGGACATTCAGAGCCACTCTGAATTTTTCATCATGTTGTCAGGTCCCCTCAACCACAGCCCGCTTCAGTGTCTGTACTCTCTCCCTATATATATATATATATATATATATATATATATATATATATATATATATATATATATATATATATATGTACACATGTAGAGAGAGAGAGAGAGAGAAGAAAGAAACCTGTCCCTTAGTTTTAGTTTGTGTTTGTCGGGACCCACATTTCTGCAGCAACACTAGTGTCTCAGAAGCCAGGGCTGTCATCACATACAGTAGGTAAGCCTTGACAGCCATTGTGCAAGCCCCATAAATGTCACACTGAAAAAAACGTCATGGCTGGGAGTTTGAAGCCTTTTGCTTTCATCTACTGATTCCGTGGGAAGATACTCTCCAACCTCGCTAAACCCATTATCGGCAACACCAAAACCATTACGCACAGCCGAGGGAAGAGTCCCGGGGCAGCCACCCCTGTTACTCAAAAGATGGATAGATGACTGGTGCTGCAGAGGTTATAATGGGACCATGGCGCCAAATGTACAGATCTTGCTTTGCCAAGCCATTCAATTAGGTGGATGTCTGTCCTGAATAAATAAATAAATAAATAAATAAATAAATAAATAAATAAATAGAAGCACATAGAAAGTTCAACAATATCCCATTCCTCTCATTGTTTCAATCAAAGTTTAGGGACAGGAAACAGCAGCCTCCCTTTGATGGTCAACGTGGTGTGCTTGCAATCATTTCCCTTAGTAGTGAGGACGCTATCATGGCTGGCATCTGAAAGTATTTACATTCAAGTATGCTAAAAGTTGGAATCTATCCATGAATAATATCCATTGATTTCAAAGGAGATGTGAATGCTATGCAGCTCTGAAGCAAGTGACAGGCAGACCTTTGTAGCTACAATTTCCTCACTTTACAAACAAAAGAATCGTTTTTTCATCTTTTTATATCTTTATAAGTTAACTTTTGCTTGCAAGCAACTGTGGTTCACCAAGGTCGCAGGTATTTGTGCACATTTTCTCATAAATCAAAAGCTGACGTTTACATAACGTTATTTCCTGTTTATGCTGGCTCATAAGAACAGCTGCCTGTGCAGACCAGCCTCTTGTACATAATGGTTTCCGCTGTGTGAGCTTTGGTTTTCTATTCTAAAAAGCAACTTAAAGACCCATGTAATCACATTGGAACCAACTTTTTAAAGTATTGCTTGCCTAAGGTCCGGTACAATACACTTTTTCAAGGTGGAGGGCTTGCGTTTCACTTCTGGTCATTACAGCACGTAGAAAGAACATCCTCTTGTTGATGTTGAGTAATTCCAGGCCAACCTGGCTGGTTGCCAGAAGCAATGGGAGAAACTAATGATGTTGGCACTGTGTACCCTGACATGTTATACAGTGTGTCATACATAAGGAATAATACAATTTCCTTGGGAAATTTAATTGTACCATCAGCTATTTCTGTGTGCCATTACCGTTCGGACAAAACACTTGTCATGTTTTTTTTGTAACTATAATATGTATGCCTCAATGCTCATGCAAAAACACATGTTTGCATAACCACAGGCTTTGATAGTGACAACAGGAACAGTTTATTCTGTCTGGCCTGCATAGCGATCACCAACCTTTGACTACCGCTCATTGGTGCCATCCTACTGACATTTCAGTCAAAGCGTCCAGGCGCTCCTTTTACATCTTTCTAATTCATCGTTGCCTGCATTGCACGTCATTCCAAGTTTCTAGCCTAATTCTTAAGGTGTATTTAATATGTACAGACAGATTGCAGCAGGAGCAACCGTTGGCATGTAATTTACACAATTACAGCCATGGCTACACTCAAGGAGTCTCCTCTATCTCCCATCCTTATGAGACTTGAACGTGTTCTAATCACAGTTTGTTTCAATTTGATGCACAGATCTGTCTCAGGGAGCATGCCAAGGGCCAGCATCAAGTGTGACTTGCAAAGCTCTTGAGTCTTGAGTAACATACGCACAGCTATTTCATCGTAATCCCATGATGTTCGCAAACATTTACACCAGTTCCACTGGACCTAATCATCCCCCTCACTGACTGCAAACACATAACACGCTGGCATTTAAAGTCCAGGTGGTGCAGCGACATCATGGTATGACCCCATAATCTCTAAAGGGCAAAACAGAACAGAGGCCTAGTTTTGATTGGACTCTGGTGTACATAATCAGCTTGAAACAATGTCCACATGAAAACAGAGTCATAATATCAGTCTCCTGTATTCTTGCTGTTTGAACAACAGACAGAACTGGGCATTTAAACCAAAGTTTGGTTTTGCCCACTTTCTGCTTACACATCAACCCCCAAACTACAACCCCCTTGCCCTTTGATTTCTGTCAGCCCGCCTAAATATGGCAATGAAGGCTTACACAGCCCGACTCAAACAGTGCATGTGTTTAAAAAAAAAAAAAAAAAAAGAGAAAGAAGAGCAAAGGCATTCTAAAAGGTAAATGAAAAGATGTATACAGACACTGAGCAAAAAAGAAAAAAAAACTACTTGCACTAGCAAAGTTTGTCACAGTAGATTTTGGGCTGTGGGGGAGGAAATGGCTGAGGACAGGTAAATGGTATAATTCATTAGATATGGTGCTTGGAGGTGGGGGTCTGAATACACTGTAACACTGGTATGGAGGATGGATGACTCTTTTATATAAAAGTAAATAAATAAATAAACAAACAAACAAATAAAGGCAGTAATCCTGCCGATGAGGCAGCTATACTGCAAACATTAATAACAGCTGTGGTTTGACGCAGCTGCTGTTGCTTCTTATTATATTTATTTCCCCCATCTTTTCGTAACCGCTTGCTTCCCTTTTTTCCCCCTTTCTGGTGAACTGCTTAAGCATCCATATATTCATTTATGTATCTTTAAACGCTGAGCTCACTGTGTGCCTCATTGTGAAGTCGATGGCTCCAGGTTTATCTTTTCCCCCAAGCATCCCTTTTGGGGAGAAAAAAAGCATACCTGTGTGCCTTTCTCAGCAGCACCTGTCATCTGAGCTGGTTCCTCCACATGATCATCTTAGAGTCTTTGAGAAAAAAGGGGGAGCCTCTGGTTGCCATAGTGACAGCAGGAGCTCTGGAGTAGAAATCGAACTCTGAGAGTTACGTCCATTTGTGCATACTCTCTGAAATTCCCTCAGCAATTCTCATTGTGAATTGCACAATCAAAAAATGGCACATGCAATCTTTTTCTCTGAACTTCGTCAGAAAAGTCATCAAGAAAAAGAAAACTGGTTTGGCACAACTGCCATTCTGAAAGTGGACTAGGTCTTGTTGTTGTAAGGCCTTCATAAGTGATGGACTTCATGTTGTAGAGACTGTAGAGATATTATTATTTATCATTTCAATGATGCCCTGCTATCAGTGCAAGTGTCAATTATACTTCAATGGTGGTTCTTTGCACAATGAAATGAAATGGTAACAAAAATAAACACAAAATTTAATTCTGGTAGAATTTACCAAGCACTTAGAAGCCACTGCTGAAAGAGATACTTGACTTGTTCTTGGTACATTCAGCTAAACACTTACCATGCGATTCATTCTTGAAAACATGTTGGTTTGTTAGTCCTATGTTTTTTTTTTTTATGCATTAATATCCTTGAAACAATATTGTACTTACATAGCTAGTCTAATGTATACACATGGCTCACATAGCATTTATAAAATCCTGGTTGTATGAAACCTGTTTGACATTGTGTTAATTAACTGTGTGTAACAAGCATTACATGGTTCATGCAAGTACACAAATGTAACAATAAATGGCAGGATGTGTGCTATAAGACTTGTACTATTAAATGGCATGTGCATCAACACTGGGATTTCCCACTGAAAACTGAGTTTCAGCTCTGATTAAATATACACATTAAATGACAAGTGCAATATTCATTAAACAGCTGGAGGGAAGGAAGTACACGAATACATTTTTTTCCCAGTGACTTTCAAAAATAAATGCTACCCTATCCTCGCAGACTGTTAGGGACAAAGTGTACCTTATTTGTAGTGAATTTTGATGGCATATCTGGTGGAGACCTAATGGAGCATCCTTATGGACTGCAGGCTGCAGACCATTGATTTGAGGGAAGCAAATTAGGAGGGATTACTTTATTAGGAGAGAAGCCCTAGCTGCAAGCTGAGGACAATATCTAAAAAAAACTGAGTGAGTTTTGAAAGACAAACATTTGAAGAAAAACATTGGGTGCTCACCCCCCAAAAAAAAGTAAACTGAAAAGAGTCAAATAGAGTGAAGACAATTCAAATTCAAATTCAACAAAAGTGAAGCATTCATGGGTCATTCATTTTGGAGTGCTTGCCATTCAACCAATTTCAAGGGGTTGAAATCATTCATCATGGTAAATTCATATTTCACAATTATTTTTTGGTTCATCAGAAGTGCTCATTTGGTCACTTGTCAATCTGTTTACAACATGGGTGTCCTTCTACATCTCTGTCTTCTCAGTATAGTATAGCGGTAAGGAACAGGACTCGTAACTGAAAGGTTGCCAGTTCAGTTCCCTGCTGGGGCACTGCTGCTGTACCCTTGGGCAAGGTTAATGTAGAATTGCCTCAGTATATATCCAGCTGTATAAATGGGTAACATGTAAAAAAAATGTTACCCATTTATACAAAATTAACAACTCTGGATAAGAGTTGTTAAATGCCAATGTAAATGACATGTATATAATCCAGGTGTGTTTTATAAATCTAAATCTATAACCACTTTTGCTTCTCTGCGACCCCCTGGTAAACACCATTTGGTAACACTTCATGTTAATGTCCCATTAATTAACCATGAATAGACATAACTTTGACAGTTTATAAATTATGACTGCGGTGCCTATTCTAAAGCATATATAGCCCACCTCTTACAAAGGACCTTAATATGAGTCACTGAAAAACAAGTGTATGCTAAAACAACTCTTTTTTTATAATTTGTGAGGCATTAGTGCCCCAAGCTTTGACACAAGGAGTTAATGTTAATATCAGGCATTGCCAAATGATTAGTTATTGTTAATAACATCAGTAAATGTTAGTACTGTATTGTTAATGTGCTATTTATTGGTTAACTAATGGACTGTTCATATAAAATGCTACCTACATTTTGAGCAAAATACTCTGGTTTTCACTGCCTTGGAACCCTTTTTTTCGCAGTCTTTTCTTCCCAAAATACACTGCAGTATACTAAGTAACAGCTGTGCATACTAGAAATGTTATCTTTGCCATTTTATAGGGATTTGTATCCAAAAAAAGAAAAAAGAATCTGAATACATTTTCCAACATCCAACCACTTTGAGCATTGTGACAGAATTTGAAATCATAAAGCAATGATGTATTCATTTGATTTCGTTGTATATATTAAACTCTGTTGAACATTAGCATTCTGATTAGTGTGTAGTGTCAGAGAAACAAAGGTTTTCATTTTAGCTCTGCATGGTGGGAAATCCAAGACTAAATCTGGAGCTCTAAAATACCTTTGCTTTTGTTTTAGCATCACAGCATCCACATTTCACATTAACCTTGCAGTGTGAATGAAGTCAAAGTTTTGCATGAGGGTTGCGATTTTGACATTGTGACAATGTCTTTAAAAATGCAGGACAGCATCATCAGCAGACTGCTGGCAAACTGTTTTTTCAAAGTTTGAGCTGTGCATCAGCCGCAAAACACTCAACTGAAATTATCTACCCATAACACACGGCTTATAAATATTTTACAGGTTTGTTTGTCTTCAGAGACAGTTGAAGTTTTTATTTTTATCCTGACATGTCAACAGAGGAAATTTTGTTTCCAAATAGGTGTATTATTCGTTGAATTAGTGGGTAGGAGATTCAGAATGGGGACAGAGACATGTGCCACTTCTCTGTGAGGCGAAATGAAGACAGCCATCTGAGAGGACAGCAATACCTTGCCTGGCCACTTGTTCCTGTGACTACCTCTGTGCCTTTTGTTATACACAGCTGAGGGGTTATAGACATTTAGATTAGAAACTGGAAGACATTCTTCAAGTCACCAAAAAACGTAATTATTCCATTCACTCCTTTTCTTTTCTTTTTTTTTGCCTCTGTAGTACTTTATCTCAGAAGGACACACTAACTGTTGCAGTGTCAGATATTCTTTTATTCTTGTCCGCTCCAATCGTGTTCCACTTGAACTTGCACCTGTTTAGCATTAATCAATGGCAAACTGTGAATTAATTGTCCAAACTCGCTGCGTCTGGGCCTTTTTTGAAGAAGAAAAAGTGCAGTAAAGTCAGCCAATGTCTTTGTGAAACCATAAGCAGCTGTCATGCTGTCAAGTGTCTGATTTCACCCTCATCAGCATGCTTTTATAAATTTAAGCCTTCAGCGGGTCAGCTTGATGTTACTGCAGGCATCCTACTTTTCATTAGTGCAAGGCCCAGGTTTTACATCAAACTCAACAATATGTGAAACAACAGAGGCAATAATAATTTTATTAGTGAAACAAATGTAGGTAGTGCAGGTTGAGCACAAAAGCAATGCACCTGGGCACTTAATAAGCACATGCAGACAGTATATCACAGTCAGTGCTCAGGTTTCATGACATCTTAGCTTTCTTAGAACACAGACAGTTTAGAGGTTATCACACCTGTAGTTTGAAACAGCACTGTCACTGTAACACCACATCTCTATTCTCACAAGGTGCAGCTTACATTTTGATCACAAGCACAATGCAATATCAAAGAGACGGTAGCGAAAACAGATTTATATTTTGTAATGCTGTGATGCCAAGATGTCCCTCCCAAACACACACATACATTTTTAGAGATTTGAGCTTTTTAGCATAAACAAGACCCATCTGCAATCTCAGGATCTCAATGGCTATCACCAATTCTGGGACAATCACTTAGCAGAAATGTGCTCATCCAATTGCTCAAAGATGCATTTATAGTGAAATAGCCTAAAATTGAGCATTCCCATCTTTTTATTAATTTACAGACTTGATGGAATCAATGCAGTACCATTTGTTATAACTTGGCTTGGAAAAACAGTCGGTTGGGCCTGGAGACTGTGGACTGCAGACATCTCAATCAATTCCTACATTTTTCTGTCATCCCAGAAGGCCTTGCGTTTAATTCTAGTGGACTCTACAGTTGACCAGCATTGTAAAATACCCCTGGAAAAAATGTTTCAATTGCTAGTTGTTGAACAATTAAATTGAAACATCTTAAATAGTACAGAATATAATGCTCATTGGCACTGTGTATGTTTATTTTTCATGATAAATTTTAACTGTTCTGGTTAACTTTCACCCTGAGGCATTGGGTCTCATCTTCAAATTTCACATTCTTCAGGTCTAATTGTTTTTTATACACTATAAGCAGCAAGGCAATCTACTCAAAGCTTAGACCTTGCTCTCTTCATACTGCCTTCCCAGTATGGAAAGCTCTTTCTTCTGTCCCTTCCCAGAAAGCGAATGTAGGAGACAAAGTCTTCAAGTGGCCCACTGCTCGTATCTGCACAGCCACTTGTTCATCAAGTTGCCTTTGTGCTGCTAATGTATTTTACACTACTGTTTAAGTACAGCATAACCACTGTATTCATACACAATATTGCGTAGTATTTCTAATTGGGAAAACTGTTTCTGGCTTTTGTAATTACATGAATGCAACCACAATGTGTAGTGCACATGTTAGTGCATATGTAGGTACATTGTAATCACACAGATATGGGCCTCCGAATGCACAGTGAGTCTGATACAGCTCGCCAGCAGGTCCTGTCCCTCTGTTTGTTTATTTTAGATTGCTCTCACGCATCTTGTCACCTTATCTCATCTCATCTCTCTGTCCTGATTCTATACTGCTCCAGTGCTAAATAAGTAACATCCAGACCACCTAATATCCAGGTGGGCAAGGGAGAGCTTACCTTGTTATAATGGAGAACACAGAGAAAAAAGGGCATTTCTCTCTCAAAAGAAGAATCATTTACAGGCATGAATTACATTTCATATGATGCCAGCAAAACCTGCGCGTGTCACTCCATCTTTTTTTGACTCGCTAAGCATCTCTGTCTTTGAGTGTGTGGCATTGCTAATACAATCATGACCGCAGTGAGCCATGCTCTAGTGTTTAAATCTGCTAACTCAGCCGAGCCCACGATCAAAGCTGAAGAAGTGGGTAATGGCACAAAATGGTGCTATGAAAGTGTGTGTGTGCGTGTGTGTGTTGGTGCGTGCATGTGTGTGTTCCCAGAAATACAACATCACTTCATTAGATTGCCCTGCACTGATATTTGCTGTTGCCAGTTCACACTCTTATCTCGGTATTGCCTACAGTTTCTTAATTTCTGCATATGTGAACAATTTTCAATTGTAACCAGCAGAGTTACCCTTTTTGCCTCTTCCTCCTTGCAGCCACCATAGCTCTTTCCCTTCTTGGGTATGTACTCGGTATGTACTGCGATCAATGCTGAAAGGTATGTGCTCCCTGTTTGGTTTTTAATCACCGTTAGATCATTGCTGTTGCTCACGCATGTGTCTAAAATTTAACTATTTGGTAACAGGTGTTTTGCAGGTCTATGAACGCTTCCCATTGGTGTGTGTGTGTGTGTGTGTGTGTGTGTGTGTGTGTGTGTTCCACCAAAGGTATCTGTGTTTTGTTCAATCTCTTGCACCCGTAGCTCAGTTTAACTCTGTGTTACGAATGAGTGATTCTGTATTTTGGATATGCGTGTGTGTAACGGCGATGTTTTAATTTAGGTCTGTGTTGGCGACGCTGAGTAAGCGCCAGTCTCGCTCACGCTAACCGGACGGCACATAGAGGTAAAATTAAACTAGGGTTGTTTCTTTCTGAGTGTGTAGCTCGTGGTAATTGGGGGTGTTGTGTACTTATTATGTGAACATATAACCGTGATGCATATTGTTTTTACCTCTTTAGGAAGATTAGCCACTGCTGCTTTGCCTCCTTTAATTTTAGTTTTAGTTTAGCTTTTGCCTTGCGGGGTTTTTAGATATAAGTGGCCTGAATTGGTATGTTTGGCCACCTGTTGTGTGTGATTTTTATCTGTGGATGGATTTTCGGCATACTGGCTGCCCCAGTGGTTTTCTTTATTTCATTGTTTTTACTATGTTTTGTTCAGTATTCCTATACTAAGTTTATATTTAGTCCTTAACCAGCTGGTTGGGGCTGTAATTAATCTTCCCCCCTTCTCCCCCCTACCTAGAGTTATCAGGGAGTGGAGCTGCTGGACTGCAGGGCGGGTTGCTGGATCTGGGCCCCCTCCTTCATGCACTGCATGCAGTGCTCGTGGTGGTAAAGTGCACTTCACAATTTACTGTGGTCACTATTTGCTGTGTGTGGGTATATGTGCGTGTGCGTGTAAGCAGGCACCAGGAACAAGGGCACGCGTGGTGTGTCGGTCTCCCCCTCCCAGCAAAGGTAACCTCCTCAGCGGTCGGCCTACTCATCCCCTACCATTTTTTTTTTACAGTTTTACTTCTGGTGGCAGCCATTACCCCTTCCTCTGGCGGCATTGCTTATTACATTCTCATCTGTTTTTAAGAGCTTGTAGCAATAATTTGCAGATTTGTATTTTAACCTAATTTATTAAATAAACTTTTGTATTCAACCTGAAATACTACGTCTCTGTCATCTCTGCTAACTTACCTGCATGTGAGAACCCTCTTGTCTCTGTACAATATAAACTATAAACATTTCTTGGGGTGAAAGTCCCCAGGTGGCGTAGTCGAGTACCCTAGAGCCAAGACCTTCTACTTTACGCCCACCAGGTCACACAATTAAATGGTTACATTTTACATTATGTAGCACAACAGCAATGTAGTCACACTGTAACAAAAAATTACAATGTAGGAACTGTGTAATGGTATGTAGTTACAAAATTGCAGAATGTAACTACCTGTTGAATGCAACGGATAGGAATAGAAATTCATTTCTTGCCAGGGATTAAAAAAATACTGAATGGCACACCACTTTTTTATAATGTATGTATTTGTCACGAGTAACGCCGGGCACCTGTGAGCGGGGCGTGTAGGGTAGCTTTGCTGCCTTTAAAAGGCAGCCAGTTGGGGTGAGAAGGGGACAGCCGCCTGGAGAAAGCAGCAGGAGTGCGTGGGGAAGCGCTATGTCTTGGCGTTTATTGAGTTGCTTTTTTGAGTGTTTTTCTTTTTTTTGTTTTCGGTTTTGGGTTTTTTTTCTTTTGTTCGGTTTTTTTGTTGCGTGTTTGTGTTTGTGCGGGACTTCTGCAGGGCGGAGCGTCGCCAGAGCAGAGAGCCGGGGAAAAGGAAGATTGCTGAACGCAGACCCGCCGTGGAGAAGCTGCTGCCCGGCTGGTCGATTGGCGCAAATAGCAGGAGCGTCCGCCCTGCTTCCTGTAAGGAAAGGATTTTATTTTGTCCTGCACGAGGTGTGTGTGTGTGTGTGACCAGGGGTGGCTCCACTGGCTTCTCAGTTCCCTCTTCGCGTTTGTAGGGATTGCAGAGCGCAATTCCACCCGGCAGCACGACTACGTGGAGCCTGGCGCCAGACAGCAAAGGACTCTTTTTATGGGACACAAGGGTGTTTTTGGGGATTCTTTTTTTTTGTTGGATTTGTTTATTTTTTTGTTTTTTTGGTGTTGCTGCTGGGAGGAAGGTGATCAGCAGCAATGCCTGTTCTATATAAGTGTGTGTGTGAATGTGTGAGCGCTCCCGGTGGCAGCCTGCGACCCCCACCTGGTCAGCCCTGTGTCGGGACTGGCTCACCCCAGCCAGAGGGAGGCGCCAACTGCAGCTTGTGAGGGGAATTGCAGTGCGTGCTTACTGCCTGAGTGTGAAGGTGTGAGGGACCACTGTGTGCTGTGGAATTGGTGTGTACACTTACCTGTGGGGGGCGCATCCCTTTGGGGAAGGGGTTACACTCTTCCCACTGGGGCTTACAGTGGGAAGAGTAGGCAAAGAGGGTGACTCCAGGGTGTGCTGTTGAATTTTTATTGTAAGATTTAACCCCAACTTGTGCAAATAAAGCTTGTTCCTTTGCTACCTACCTGGTCTCACGTTGTGGTGGGCTGACAGTGGTCGGGGTGGTTTAGTGTCTGGGTCGGCTAACCCTTGACATATTGTCTTGATTTGTGCATGTGGGTAAGTTAGTTTTGGTGTTTTTAATATAGATATGGTGCATTTTTGTAGTATACCTTTATTGATGACATACAGATAAACTTGTGGAACACCAGTTTACACACAAACCAAAAGATGGCAGAACGAGTGGAATAGGACACATGGTGATGTCTGACCTTCCAGTGACTGCCTTCTGTAAGATTTTCAACAACATGCCCACTCTGTGGGTCTGGTGGCAAAGGTCCCATCCATGGGTGTTAACATCACAGTGCCAGATGACAGCTCAATTCAAATGACACCTCCAATTGCCATAATTAATTACAGGGAACTGCAGCAGTCTCAGTTCAGGGTAGGGTCATTACACCGAATCAAGTGATGCCCTTTGTTCTCTGAGCAGCACACTCTACCAATTAAAATAACGTTGGCATGAGCACAAACAAAATGATTTACAGAACAGCCTACCAATCAAGAGGTCAGTCATGTGGCACAAATAAAAGGGAATGAAAAAAGGAACTTTGTGCATACTTGTGTGACATGCAAGCGATTAAGCAGTGGAAATGTAGTGAATGGTGAAATTGCTTTACTGAAACAGCAGCAACAAAGACAATAGCAGCAAAGGGTCTTTTCAGCTTTAAACGGTTAAATCGCTCTCTTACGATAACACAGTTATATATTTTGCCAAGACTGCAATTTTTTATAACAATGAAAGCATTTAATGTGTCACAGAAGTGGAAGTTAAAACAGCTTCCCAGATCAGATACAGTGTAGTTATTCATTCTTGCTTCATCAACTTAATTACCAGGAGACAGGTGGCCCACACAAAGCAGGGGTCTGTCTTTTAAAAACTAAATGGATTGTAGAAAAGAGCTCCTGAAAACATTTTTGCATGCTTCACACAGACAACAATATTCAGGATAATGGTACAATTGTACAACTGCTCAAAACAATACTGCTTGGAGTCTGCTTGTTCACAGAAAATGTGAGAGAAAAATGCAAGTTCAACATCTGAAAGTTCTGAAAGCCATGATAATGCAACTTCACATCATATTAAGCACACAATATTGCTTTGCAACAGAATGTTCCTCTTAGAAGTCTTAAGGACCTTACTGTAATATGACAAATTCCTGCTTAAGTTTATGAAAGACAGAAGACTGGTACATATCTTGTTGGACACGCAGGGGTGGCCTAATAGATTATGTGAATTTTTTTTTAGATTTTCTTTTTCTGTAATGGTAGCTATTCCTGACTTTCATGACATTCCATTCTTATATTTCTACTGACTGTGGCCACAGGAATCCATGTCTCTCACTTTTTGCCTTGACCATATATAAAATAAACAGGACAAAAGAGAGGAAAAGAAACAATTAGCACTCAACATAGTATGCTAAACAGCAGTCCTGTCTTTGTAATACCAACCATAGCCATAGCAACCATTTGTCTCATATCCACTAGACAAAACTGCCCTTCTCATTTAATAGACCTCAGTACAGTTTTTTCTCACATAATACCCTCTAAATTCAGCAGCAAATAAAACTGACTAGAGGGTGCCTTTAAGTGGACTTACAGGATTCCGCCATGATAATGCATTCCCAACGGAGCTTGCCATTTGTCACCATGAAAGACGAGGCCCCCTTGCCTCTGTCCATCTCGTGGTACAATTTTTTATTGCCACGTGCCTTCAACCCTAACAGGTTCATTATTTAAAAATGAGCCGTGGTCTTATCCCTAACAAAAACATCCTCTCTGAAATGTCAATTTCTCATCCACTGGATCCATGGTTCCCACTGGGGGCATAATGGGAGTCAGGGCACCCCCTGTGGCATTTACCGATCTCCACTGACCTCCATGCTGACCTGGAGGCCCATTGATGTCAACCCAATTAGATGGTACCCTCTAGGAGCTCCTCTCCTGCTTTACAAATCCAGGCGAAATATCTAGTCCAGTGGTCTCCATGGGGAAGTGCCACAAGGGACAGTTTAGGACACATTTCAGCAAAAACAAATCAGAAAACCCCCTGTTCATCTTGTCTCAGTGTCACACACTGCAACGAGAGCTGGACACAAGTGTGGAAACACAAGACTTTATTTTGGAATGGGGCAGAATATCAACAGGGCATGAACAGACGATCAGACGGGAGACAGGCAGGAATCGAACAGGATACAAAACAGACATTGAGGAATAGGCTGAATTCAAGAACAGGCTGGATTTGAAACAGGAATCTGATGAACCAGGAGTAGCATACACTTTCACAAGAGTAGACTTGGCGAGGGAGAACTAACACAGGGGTATAAATAAGGGAACAACTCAATGCTTAACAAGGTGGAGACAGGTGAGGGAGCTGATTGTTGTTCAGACCGATGATTAGTAGATCGGCAACGCTGAGCGCCGAATGGTTGAAGCCGGAGTGGGAGGAGGTGAGGTCGTTACACTCAGATAACAAAATGCAAATAAGGAACTTTGAGGCAGAGAGAGGTATTGCTTGTCAACTTAATTGATCCCATCGCATAACGTTAGAGAGTAAGCAAAAGATTCAATCTCACTGTACTGCTGAAGAAAGATTAATTTGGGGGTAATGCTTCAATTTGCTTGTGAGACAGGCCATAAGTTTATACAGGATTAGAAGGGGACAGCCTGTCTCCTGATTACACCACATTCTCTGTCAGCTGGCTCAGCGAATAGCTTAATACACAGATACCTCTGAAGAAAACAAATATAAATGAAAAGGCTGTTGAATGCTGAGTTTGTAGAACATTATGAGCAGGGGTGTCGGACCGCGGGTAATAGTGGACCTGACTAACCAGGGCCCTGCCTGGATGGGGGGCCCTCCAAAAGCCTTGGAAATAAATTGATTTTGGTTTCTAATTTTGCTAATTTTGATACTTTCTATTATTATAGAAATAAATAATAACTTCCATGATCAGTTCTGCTTATCTGCCTGCTGTTTCCTTTATCTGCTTATCTGCCTGCTTCCTGCCCCCATGTCCCCCCCTCCCCCTCCCCCTCCCCCGCCTCAAAAGCAAAAGTGGTTTGATCCTCCGGTGCATAATCTATTGTGTAAATAACGAGGCTGAAGAGAGCAGTCAGTGGCTTTCGCCAGTTCTGAAACCAAAACAAAATCAAAATCAAAATCAGGATTTCCGAAGCACAAGGAGCGCAGAAAGCTAGATAGAAAGCTAAAAGAGGGCAGGCAACTGCTGACGAGTTTCTTTCAGAAAACAGGTGAGCCTAAAGTGCCAAACAGCCTAAATATGTTGCAATAACGTAAGCTAGCTTGCTAACAAGTGATTAGCTAGTTAGCAGTCATTCACAACAAGCACACGCTGATAAAGGAGCAGGATTTGATTCAATGCAGCTAGTAAGCATTTTATTAATAGCTAATGTAACAGACAGTGTTTTTGTGATCATAACCCAGTGTGACCGGTAGCATAGCTTACCATGACGCGTCTGTAAGATGATGTGCAGAGACATAGCAGTGTTCGCCTTTGTGATTGCTTGGCTAATCACGTAGCTTCTATATAAGGCGAACACTTGTAGTCCTACCGGTATGCTCTTGACTTTGTGGCCACTCTGAGCTTTCGTAGGCTTCCTTTCTGGTTTGTTAAAGGTAGGTTTAGAAACTCGTTGTGCCTATACATAGCAGTGTTTGAAAGAGTTTTTTTTAATTGCTTGTATTTTTACCGGCAGTCCCACTTTCATGAACGCACCATCCTGATCAGAACAATTACTCATTCCGAGTTGCATCTACAGGTGCGTGATTATTCAGTGTTTACTAAATGTTTCTGTCTCATCCACTACGGTTAAATATCATCTTTTCCGGTTTGTTAACAGGTATCTATAGCCAGCACACGACTTTCTGCCCTGATGTGGCGCTGGCTGAGGTATAACTCTCTTCAGCTGCAGAGGTAAAACAGGTTAGGCAGTGGTAGGATTGCCTTATGGTGTCCACGTGCAGATGAGAATATCGAGTGAATTCTTTGTTCATTTTTCTGAGGGCTGCCTGACACTAGCTGCTGTTTTGCCCACCAAAAAGTCGCTTACGTTATACGTAGGGTGTGTTTCTTTCGTAGCGAATCCGATTACTCAAACTGAAGGAAAAGAGAAATTGGTTTCGACATAGTTGGGTCTGTGAGGATAAACTAACTGGTATCTTTTAAAATTTGTTTGTAGACTGTATTTTATTGTAACTTTGTATTCTGGGTTCCTTGCGCTAGTGGGTTAGACTATCGTTCTGGTGGGGGGGTTAGTCTACAGTGGTTTGCCCCGTCACTCTGCATGTGTGATAAAGTTAACTGCACTGGGTCACATGTTTGCCACTGGTTTGTGTTTCAGAGAGGCACGGCACTAGAGGTGAGTAATTCAGCATTTGTGTGGATCCCATAGTAAGTATACCTCCCCCCAGCCGGTTGATAGCCCACTGCTTGGAACAGTGATTCAGTACATCAGGGTTCTGAATATTTTTAGCTAAGCATTCTGGAAGTGGGTGGGTATTGTAAGTACCGTGTTTTAAATATTTCTATTTTTGGTATTTGTAATAAAAACAGGAGATTTCTTCTTTGTAAAATAAAGTGGTCTCATTCCTCATATTGTGCTGTCAGCTTAATTAGGCAGTTGTCTGCCTTCCTGCATTCCATTCACCCCACAGTCACTTCCAGGACTTAATATTTTTAGTAAAATTGCATTCTGTTACATGGAAACATGTCTCTGTCCTTTTTCAATATAAAGAACCAAGGGGTCCCTTGTTTGTAACAAAGGTGTTTGAAAAGTTGCTTGGTTTATTGGCATGTACTTCCTTGGGTGAGATTCCCAGGGTGGCGTGGTATGGCTATTATTCTTGATTGCCTACTGCTACACCAGCAAAGCCTCAGCCCAGCAGCTAACCTGTAAAATACACACTGTTAGTTCCAGGAGCAGCTGTAGAGGGAGAAAGAGCAATGTAGCTGAAGACATGAGACAAGGTGAGCTCAGCAAAATAGCTAACTGATGTTCCAGCTTCCAAGCAACCATCTACTGGGCAGTTTTAGTGAAAATGACAGTAATTACAGTGGTCACCCCTTATCCACGGTTTCGCTTTCTGCAATTTCAGTTACCCGCAGTCAACCACGATCTGAAAATATCAAATGGTAAATTCCAGAAATAAACAATTCATAAGTTTTAAATTGCGCGCAGTTCTGAGTAGCGTGATGAAATCTCGCACCGTCCCGCTCGGGACATGAATCATCCCTTTATCCAGCGTATCCACGCTGTGTACGCTACCCGCCTGTTAGTCACTTAGTAGCCATCTCAGTTATCTGATCGATTGTCACGGTATCGCAGTGCTTGTGTTCAAGTAACCCTATATATTGTTATGATTGTTCTATTTTATTACTAGTTATTGTTGTTAACCTCTTATTGTGCCTAATTTATAAATTAAACTTTATCATGGGTATGTATGTATAGGAAAAAACATAGTATATATGTGGCCCGGGGATAAGGCAATAGCCAAACTACGCCACCTCAGGGGTCTCACCTGACGACCATTAAAAAGGGAAGCCAACTCAAATGCCTGTACTGCACCGAATAAGTTTCTCAGTTTGTGTAATTCAAAGGAAGACAGAGACATGGTTTCCAATATCAAATACAGTTTATTAAGCACAAACAATAATCAAATCACACTTACACCAAGGGCTTTATGGAGCTTCTCTAAATCCAAATAAAATAGCGCTTTTGTGTTACAATATTTAGTTAAAATACGGTTGCTGTCAGCGCTATCAAACGAGCGGGCTGGGGCAAGCTAGGAGGGAGGTATACTCACGGCTAAAAGGGGGATCCCACCCGTGCAGGATACTCACCACCACGCGTGCCCACACACTCTGGAACACAATGAAATCTTGCTGGAAAAACAAGTGAATCAGTGCAGTTACATTTAAACGCATGCAAATGTGAAGGGGGGTCACCCACTATGACCAACCTCCTGCTGCAGCGCCAATGCGTGCCCCAGTAAAATATGACACATAAAAGTACACAGTTGGATAAAAAAAGAAACCAGTTGGTTTTCCCTGAACAAAGAGATTTAATACCGCACTCTTGCAACGTAACCAGAGGCCGTTAAACACTAAGGAGCCAGGGCAGCACAAGTGCCTCCGCAGCTAACAATCGGCACCGCAACTCCAGAGAAGAGTATGCTAGCAGTAGAGGCAGTAGCTAGCTGGTACGGCGCTTGGTTTATCATACTACGCGAAGCTAAAGGTAGTTTAAACCTAGCTGTGCATCACCAGCGACGCTAAATAACCGGAAGTATAGCGAGTTCACATGTAAGGGGAAATAGCCAAACACTAAAAGAGGCAAAACAGCAGCGCTGGAGATCACAAGTTGTCTAATATAACAATACCCCTTGCGTGAGGATGACTAATGCACCCACTTGTAGACAGCAAGACAGCTTCCAAACGAACACGCGCACCAACCAACTGATACCCACACATAGCAGCAACAGCCTCCAGTGATATCAGCAAGTCAAGATCAGGACCCGGTAGCTCGCATCAAAACAGGACGACTCATGTGGAGGGAGGCGGACCAGATTAGAAGACAGACAGATGGCAGGTACCCCTCAGTTTATATAAAACCCCGGGATTGGTAAATTAATCAGGGGGGAGGGAAAACAATGCAACCTTCAGCATGTGACAAAGTCATCCTGGAACAACTAGGGAGCCATTTTCCCGGTCACATATAGCCTATAGATACAGATAGCAAGTGTAAAATCCTCATTTAACCACAGTATGATTGATGAAGCATGCTTACCTTGTTGATTATTAGCTGTTTATATTGTACTTTAATTTTTTTTGTTTGTTTTTCTCTTTTGAATTCCTCTCTAATTACATTGTTTTGAACAGAGAGTTTAAGTCTTTAAGTTTAGGTAAGAGTTTAACTATAATCCTCATTGAACTACAGCAAGATATGATTCAAAGCACACTTACCTTATTGATTGTCAGCTGTTTAAACCTTAAATGCATACCAACCAACCTAATAATTAAATTTAACATAATAAATGCATTATATATTTTTCCGTCCCTTTACTTTCTTGGGAGGGGGATGGGGGGAGATGGAGGGGGGGCCCAGGCACACTACTGTGTCCGGGGCCCAAAATTTGGTGCTACGCCCCTGATTATGAGTGCTATGCATGTTCAGCATACAAGCCTAGCAATACCACAAGCAATTACATTATAGTTCAATAAAGCATGATGTGCTATACTATGCTATACTGTATATACTGCAGTGTAGTAAAAATTACTTTGTGGCACATGTTGTATTGTAAACATTAATTTATGTAAATACCATCTGCACATGGTAATGTCATTCACTACAGGTGAATCTAGAGGATCCTTGCAGTGCACTTGTGTTTCAAGAGTATATTATTTTTTGCCGGAACAGAGTCAAGGTTTGGAATTTGATAGTGTGAGTGACAGTGGCACTCAGCCTACAGTAGCCTGCAATGCCCAGCCTCTGCCTTTTATTTCCATTGTCCTTTCCTGGCGAAATGAGAATGCAGTCACACCCTCCCCTCCACCCCCCTGGCATGAGCCTGAAAAATAGCTTTACATTGCATTGGGGAAATCAGGTGTCAGTTTGAGAAGTGAAATCCAAAATGTCCTGTGTTCAGAAAAGAAGGACACATAAATCATGAGCTGTCCTTCTTTCAGCTGTGTCAGACAAAGATAAGACAAGATCATCTCAAGCGATTTCAGTCTCTGAAGCTTGGGGCTTCAGAGACTGAAATCGCTTGAGATGATTGTGTATACACACACCCACACACACACACACACATATATATATATATATATATATATATATATATATATATATATATACATATATATATATATATATATATATATATACATATATATATAAAAAATCCCTTGTGTGGTGTTCGGGTCTGTGGGACCTGTTTTCAATGTTTACTAAAAGAAAATGATGCAGTGACTTATTTTTTCAACCTGACACTCATTGGCCTTGGCTCATTTTCTGTGAAGAACATGTAAAAGAACACATCTTCATTGAGTGCACCCCCCTACACATTTATATAACATATGTGGCAAGGGTAATAAAAGTGTGGGAATTGTAGGTGAAAACAAGTAAACATGGTAAAAATGAAAGAAAAAGGTTTGCTGTGTACCTTCACTGTCTTCCTGGGCCACTGTCTACCTGGGCCTGCTGTTAGTGTGTGTGTGTGTGTGTGTGTGTGTGTGTGTGATACACCACCAATACCCCCCACACACACACACACACACACACACGCACACACTCCCAGTCCATAAGGATTCTTATTTGAAAATCAGAAATCACCTTCCAGCTTCTCTGTGGACAACATGCACACACACACACACACACAAGGTTTCAACATTGCAGCAAGAACCTTTCTGCTCCCACTACTCTCGCACTCTTTACACTCTGTAGTGTGTGAAACTACACACACACACACAGTCAAGGTTGCAACATTGTTACATTTCAAGTACCGAGACCCTGTTTACTCCCACATATTCCCACACACTTTACCCTGTGTACAAAATGTCTTGCGGGAACCTGCACAATGTTATTTCAAAACATTTTAAACATTCTATATTTTCTCACACTCTACCCCAGAGTTTGAAGAAGAGGATGAGATTGATCCTCAGCCAGCCCCAGGACCAGCCCATCAGCAGC
Source organism: Megalops atlanticus (assembly GCA_019176425.1). Lineage (NCBI taxonomy): Eukaryota > Metazoa > Chordata > Actinopteri > Elopiformes > Megalopidae > Megalops > Megalops atlanticus. The sequence goes on from CM032881.1 coordinate 33,841,717, forward strand.
CTGCAGGAGGAGAAATACGGATGTCAAAAAATGGTGAAATTGAATGGTCTTCTCTCCAAAGGAATGAACCACCCTGCATGGCTGCCAATGTGATAAGGATGCAACCAGGGCCGACGTGGGTGGCGGTTACTCATGTGCAGGACATAAAGTCTTCTTTTGAACTTTTCATCCCAGGCACCATCCAGAAAATCATTCTGGACTGCATTAATTTGGAGGGAAGGTGTGTTTTTGGAGAGAGGTGGAAGGAGATGGACCAAACCCATTTACATGCATACTTTGGGGTTCTTATCCTTGCTGGTGTTTTCAGATCCAATGGGGAATCCACAGAATCCCTGTGGGATGCAGAAACTGGCAGAGAACTTTTCCGTGCAACAATGTCTCTGGAAAACTTCCACATTATTTCCAGGATTATCCGCTTCGATAACCGAGACACCAGCTCGGCGGCAGAGAGACAAGCTAGTTGCCATCAGGTCAGTGTGGGACAAGTAGGTGGACCGCCTTCCCCTGTTTTACAGCCCTGGGCCCAATGTTACTGTTGATGAGCAGCTTATGCCATTTAGGGGCTGCTTCCCCTTCAGGAAGTACATACCGTCTAAACCCACGAAATATGGAATCAAGATCTGGGCTGCCTGTGATGCTGCTTCATCATATGCGTTGAACTTGCAAGTGTATACAGGGAAGCCAGATAGAGGAGCCCCTGAGAAAAACCAAGGAATGCGAGTCATCCTGGACATGACACAGGGACTCTGTGGCCACAACATCACATGCAATAACTTTTTACTTTGCCCAAGCTGGGACTGGAGCTCCTAAAGAGGAAGCTGACGATGGTAGGAACAGTGCAAAAAAACAAGCCAGAGCTCCCACCTCAGCTGTTGACTACACAGTCAACATTAAGCTACGACTACACAGAACAGGCCTGTCAACTCATCTAAGTTTGTGTTCACGGCCGACACGTCCCTGGTGTCCTACGTGCCAAAGAAAGGCAAAAATGTGGTACTCATGAGTATGCTGCATAGGGATGGGAGAATCTGTGGCCAGGAGCATCAACAACCTGAAATCATAATGGATTACAATGCCACAAAAGGAGGGGTGCACAATTTGGACAAGCTGTTGACTCGCTACAGCTGCAAAAGAAGAACCCTCCACTGGCCACTTGTGATATTTTTCAACATCTTGGACATCTTGGCGTACAACGCTTTTGTCATCTGGATGGCGTTAAACCCAGACTGGAACAGAGGGAAGCTCCAGAGGAGACGGCTCTTCCTCGAGATGCAATGGTAAGACCTCAAATCCAGAGAAGACAACATATCCCAAGAACCCCAGCCTCTTCAGCCATTGTGAGGAGGATTCAGGAGGAGGCTGCTTGTGCCCCATCTGCCCAACCCACAGAACCACCAACTGCAGTACCTGAAGCAAGTGTGAGTGATGTTGTTGCATATGTATGTGTCTGACTCTCCTACCTTACGTAATTATGTGTGTGTGTGTGTGTGTGTGTGTGTGTGTGTGTCTGAGTGAGTGAGTGAGTGAGAGAGAGAGAGAGAGAGAGAGAGAGAGAGAGAGAGAGAGAGGGGGTGTTAGTAAAATTCCTGAACTAAGTGTTTTCATCATTCAAGGTTGCAGCCGGTAGCAACAAAAGGAAGCACTGCGATGTGTGTGGACCCAAGAAGGACAGGAAGACACAGTATACATGCATCAAGTGCAAGAAATACATTTGCAACACACACACAGTAAAACACTGTTGTGTAGACTGGCATGAACATGTGTTCAATGGGGCTCATTTATCATTTCCATAAAACACTATATGTAAAATTTTTCTTACCAATTTGTTCAGTTCAAAGTAATAAACATCAATAGTGATGAAAACCTTTGTTTCATTTATATTTGTTCAAGATGAACATGATTTATTCCACCCATGTCTTGATTATAACTGATTTCTTTTACAAAAATCACATTTTATTAAAAAAAAAAACGAATAGCAATTTTATTGATAAATGTGATCTTGCAGAGGTAAATGGCAAATATTATCCGTATATGCTGTCTATATTGCTTGTAATTGAGATAAAGTCAACATCTATTAAGTATTGCTTGGATGTAGAGAGGCTGTCTGCTCTCCCTGGTTGACATCATCCACACCCCTTAGGCCACTGTCCCCTACCCCTTCTTTCCTCCCACAATGTTGGTGACTGGCACAGGACGTAGGATCAGCCATCCACTGCACCATGTGGTGTGTTCCAATCCTGAGCCTGGGGAACCACTGTGTACGCTGGTCTTAGTTCCGGTAGAGCTTTTTCAGCTGATTAGGTTTGATGAGTGCTTAATTGAGGACTGAAGTGGATTTGTCCTCTCTTGACAGTTGTCTGTTGTAACACCTTTGCAGAAGGATATGTGTTGCTTGAAATTCATTTGGGTTTAAAGAAAGAAGTAAAAAGCAAAGGTTGTTTAGTTGGCCAGGTTGCACAATTGGAAAAAATGCCAACACTTGAAGCCCACCACCCCCATCCCCCATCCCAGGACTGGAATTGGTAAGGGCTGACCTGTCGTAAGAAATAAACCCAGTTAAAATAATTAGGTCTACAATTATAACCACACTCACAGTCAGATTAAGGGACCAGTTAAAACGACAATGGGCCACGTGTGTCAACGGTGTGTAGGCACTAAAATTGTCCTGAGCACGTTTCTACTTATAAAACGGTATTTCTGAAAAGATACTTCCCGGGAAAACATGCGTACCTCTGCACATGGTCTCGAGGTGGCGTACGCATAAAATTTGTAATTTGCAGATTAGCGACACCAAGAGGAACTACCGGTGATGCAAGTAAACGGGTCTTGTGTCAATCATTGATGAGTGTTATTGCACCAGGTCCCGGCGCCAGGATGAAGTGACTGAGGGCGCAGTTAAAAATGGCAAGGGGGCAAATCTTTTTATATAGTAAAACAGTAGATTATCATCCTGCTATTGCCTATTTCTGCATTTTTTTCATCCTGCGGGTGGCAATATAGTGGCGTTTTGACTAAATGCAAACAATTCCCTACCTTACCTTTTCCATGTGTTTGTGTGTCATGGCTATTGTATGAAATAGGAATATCTGGGGCAGATTGCCAGGTCACCACCTAAAATTGGTCTGGTGGTAGGTTTACTGCAATTCATTGATTTAACCATGCAATAGCCTCTGAAAGGCTAAATAACAACAACACAAGACTACCATTTCAAAATCAAATACATTTATTTCACAGCAGTGGTGAAGCCAGTATTAAAAGAGAGGCCAAAAAATGAATAAGCACACACAGGACCAGTGTGTCCGCACCCGGTGCCATGAGGGGGCAAGTTTAAGTTTTATATACCCTATAGAAAAATGGCACAAACAACAAAAATATTGGAAATGTTGGAATACTCGTTGGAAACGACACAACTCGGTCAACGAGAGAGATGGAGAGAGAGAGAGCAAGAGAGCTGCATGGCATGAGCAGAAAGACAAAACAATCTTTGTTTTTTTTATTGAATGACCCTGACACTGTTGGCTACTATTTTATTTTAGCAGTCATCTCTCAGTGGTTAGAATGGTTCATAAATTCTATTATTTTGCGCCTTGTCGACCTACGTTCCGAGTGCTCCGATTCCTTAAATGGTGCAAGGACACTCAGGTTTAAAATCCGACCACTTGTTTTTCTTCTCCTCCACCGTACGCACCTCTGGTGAAACTGCATTCATTGCAGTAACCACTTTGAGCCACTCCGCATTTTTCCATTGATTTGAAATGCTGCTCGTCTGGCCTCCAAAAAGGATATTTTTTCTCCTCTCCACCTCAACCATAACCTCAATCTCTGTGTCCGAATAGTTTTTTTTTTTTTTGCGTCTTGCCATTGTTCCCCAACATCAGTCTCTGCATTTCACTCAGATTTACCTGGGACGTTTATATGTTAATTCGACGAATTAAGGGCGTGTCTCGGTCCGTATAAGAACAATTGTGGGAGTGGACGTGAAGCGCATTCATGTGCACGTGATCTCACGCTGATTTGATTTACACTCAGATTTATGAAGACAATCAGGCGTACGTGGTGTTTGATAACTCTGCCGAAAAACCTCTGTACGTAAATCGTGAGATTGTGCGTACCCATGGTTTTATGGCAAGTTGTACACAAAGATACATATGGCCCAATATGTCTTCAGAGTTTCCTGTCCATTTTGGTTGGCTCCCCCCCCCCCAGAGTCAACAATGCTCACTTTAGCACTTTGAATCTGGACCAGCCTGGTGTGTTGAAAACATCTGCGATGACACTTTTAATAGCATGAAAGTGCCAGTCGCAGTGCAGCTGGCAGCTTCTCACCTGTGCACAACACACTCCAGGATGTGGACATCACAGCAAGGAATGGAACTGAAACAAAAATGAAGAGTTCATCTTATTTCCCAGCTCTCATTTCATAGTTACCATGCACAGCTGCATATGCTATCAAATGGGTAAAATAGTCACAGGAACTTTTGAGCTCTTAATGCACATTTGAAATTTTCTGTAAAGTGTATCTGTATTCCTAAAACAAAGACTGTGGTTCAGTCAACATTCCAAATCACTGGCTCAATTAAATTTAGGCATTACACTTGGTCTTTGGTCACAAAATGACATTCTGATCACCAAAATGATCACCAAATTTAATTACTTTTTCATTGAAACGAGAAACAAAGGTGAATGTTGGTTGAACTCTAATTTGACCACTTGGTCATACAGTCAATTCTTCATTTCTAATGATACATTTGATGAAGCATTTGCTTTTTTGGCACTTTCTTGATTTTATGGACATGCCAAACTCATGTTGCCCTAGTGCAGCGTTTCCCAAACCTCTCCTGGAGTACCTGTCAAGGGTTAGCCGACCCAGACACTATACTGCCCCGACCACTGTCAGCCCACCACAACGCGAGACCAGGTAGGTAGTGAAGAAACAGCTTTATTTGCACAAGTTGGGGTTAAATCTTACAATAAAAATTCAACAGCACACCCTGGAGTCACCCTCTTTGCCTACTCTTCCCACTGTAAGCCCCAGTGGAACTGTTACCCCTCCCCCAAAGGGATGCGCCCCCCACAGGTAAGTGTACACACCAATTCCACAGCACACAGTGGTCCCTCACACCTTCACACTCAGGCAGTAAGCACGCACTGCAATTCCCCTCACAAGCTGCAGTTGGCGCCTCCCTCTGGCTGGGGTGAGCCAGTCCCGACACAGGGCTGACCAGGTGGGGGTCGCAGGCTGCCACCGGGAGCGCTCACACACTTATATAGAACAGGCGTTGCTGCTGATCTCCTTCCTCCCAGCAGCAACACCAAAAAAACAAAAAAAAAATCCCCAAAAACACCCTTGTGTCCCATAAAAAGAGTCCTTTGCTGTCTGGCGCCAGGCTCCATGTAGTCGTGCTGCCGGGTGGAATTGCGCTCTGCAATCCCTACAAACGCGAAGAGGGAACTGAGAAGCCAGTGGAGCCACCCCTGGTCACACACACACACATACACCTCATGCAGGACGAAATAAAATCCTTTTCTTACGGGAAGCAGGGCAGATGCTCCGGCTATTCGTGCCAATCGACCAGCCGGGCAGCAGCTTCTCCACGGCGGGTCTGCGTTCAGCAATCTTCCTTTTCCCCGGCTCTCTGCTCTGGCGACACTCCGCCCTGCGGAAGTCCCGCACAAACACAAACACGCAACAAAAAAAACCGAACAAAAGAAGACAACCCCAGAAATGAACAAAGGGGAAAAAAAAAGAAAACTCAAAAAAGCAACTCAATAAACACCAAGACAGAGCACTTCCCCATGCACTCCTGCTGCTTTCTCCAGGCAGCTGTCCCCCTTCTCACCCCAACTGGCTGCCTTTTATTAGGCAGCAAAGCTCCCCTTCATGCCCCACTCACAGACACCCGGCATTACTCGCTCATTATTCCATCATTGAATAATTGCTGTGCCATGCCCACATGCAACTCCCCGGGCTGCCCAAACCACTGCCCGACATACCCCTTGTCCTGCATGTTTTAGATCTCTCCCTACTCCAACACAGCTGAATCAAATGATCAACTCATTATGAACTCCTGAAGCTGCTTAATAAACAACTGATCATTTGAATCAGCTGTGTTGGAGCAGGGAGAGATCTAAAACATGCAGGACAAGGGGTATTCCAGGAGAGGTTTGGGAAATGCTGCCCTAGTGTAAACAAAAAAGAACCATTCTTTTGGCAACACAGCAATGCCATTTAGATTAGATTGAATAAGGCCACCCTAGCTATATGATGTAGGCCATGCTGTGTGGACCATAAACAGCCAAGGGTTGCTTGTCAGAAAGATCATCAGAAAGGATAAGAAAATATTAAGTGGTAATTGTCAATTGATATGGAGATGCTACAGATAAAGTAGCATATAGTAAGCCAGCAGAAATGACAGTGTACTTCACCTCCACAAGATATGTATCTGTTTTTCTTCTCTTCACTTCAATTAGCAAAAGAGTTTTGGGATCGGTGGATGGCTGTTAGCAACAGGTTGAAGGACCTGGCTGCCATTTTACACTAAAACAAATGAAAAACAGTCCATTACTCAGGAAAGAAAGCAACTTTCTCATTCAAAGTCAAGGATAAAAGGTGTTGGAGCTCAGCTGAAATTGGGCCTTCATCTCTTTAGCTCTTTTTAAAATAACCATTTAGACAGCCCAGGACAAAATGTGTTCAAAAACCTAACTGGAGCAGAGTGCTTGTAGGATCAGACAATAACAAAAAGTGCCACTGGACTGAATGGGCCAAAAAGGCATCTATGGCATGCACAGACATTTCTCTTGTCTGAAAAATGTGGAAAGAAAAAGGCTGGTGACAGTACTGGTGCTGATGTATGCCTGCCACAGTGTTACAAAAGAAGACAAGGAATGCATTGAGGCAGACATAGCCTGAAGGTTGGTGAAGACTGCCATGGCATTGATGCAGCTAAGGCTCACATACCAGATATATGGTATTGTTGGGACCAGTAAAGAAAGCTGACAGTGCTGTGAAATGATCTTGGAAATAACGAATTCTTTGAAGGTGCTGCACATTGTTTCAGCAGCAGCGGCATTTTTTACTCTCGCCATCATAGGTGGTCAACATACCAAAATGTGATATATGATATCTTGTTGGAAGGTCCCAGCAAGACTCAGGTAAAACAGAATAGAAGATTTCCCTCATAAATGGAAGGGAGGTCAGTGTAGGGCCCCCATAAAAGAGCTGCAAGATTATAGTTTTACACGTGCATGTGGCCATGCACACCCTTGTGTGCAGGAGTTTATCTGATCTCTGTTTTTTTTTTTTTTTTTTTTTTTAAATATGTGTCATGCCAGAAAAACCAGAGGGGAGAATGTGAACACCTCTGTGTTTGTGCTGCCACCGCCGCCGTTTTGGAGAGGAGAGAAACGCTCCAGAAATAGATCAGTGGGAATAAAGATAAAATGTAAATAAACACAGCAATTTCAGAAATGCCAAGGCTGGCAAGGCTATAAAAGGCCAGTGAAAGACACCAATCACTCTCCGGGCCTGGCGGATGGGCACGTCCAATCCCTGGTCTTATTCCCATTTCCACGCTCTCAAATCCTGTCAAGTCTCTCAATATCCGGACAGCTACTGCATGTCACACTGTTTTTCAGCCACATTGAACAGACCCACACACTCAGTGCGGAATGGGGGTGGGTTGGTGGAAAAAGAAATGGAGAGGGGGAGAAAGGGAGAGTGTGAGCGACAGACAGAGGGAGAAGAGAGAACAGGATGACGAGAGAAGGAGGGAGAGAGAGATGGACAGATGAAGATAAGGGAGAGAGTGAGAGACAAAACAGAGGGAGAGAGAAAGAAAGATATGGAGGGGTGGAGACCAGGAGAGAGCGATGAAAGAGAGAATGAACACATAAATACCTCATCAATATCAATTTTTGCCACACACAACTACAGCAGACCATGCCATCTGTGTTAAGAGAGGTCCATTAAACCAAATAAGGAGGCCTTGCACAGCCGCAGACTTGCAGGAATGCGTTTTTACAGCTCAATGGCATCAGAGCGTCACCAAGACAACTTGTCTGTTTGTTTCCAAGGTTGTGAAAGGCAAAAGCCTGTTGTAAAGTTCATTTTTAGTATGCCTTGATCACCAGGGCACGTATAATTTGAACACAGATTCGGATTTAGATTCATATCAAAGAGTGCCAGATGGATTCTGCCAGAACAAAACAAATTGGAACCATGTGGAGCATGCCCAATTTGTCACAAGACACATCCTTCAATATTCCCTCTCTGTTTGTTCTGCATCTTCTGTTTGATTTGCACGTGGTCCCCTATCAGGCATTCATTTAAACCACCATGCCTGTCCGCCTTTGTTGGCGAGACAGGCACTTTGTCTGCAGTCACACTGGACCAGTGAGATGTTGACCTGTCAAAGCAACAGTTTCTCAAACCCAGAGCAAAGAGGATATGAAAATGTCAAGACATGTGTGGCCTCAGGCAAAGATGCAGCCAGCGGCAAAAAATGCCAGCTCTTTGTTATGGTGTAAATAAAAACAATATTGTTTTCTGAATCATGAGGCAGTGCACCATATGACCCTTTTCTTGTTTTTTTTTCTCGTCCCATTTTTTGCCTCTGACAAGGCACAGTGACACTCTTTAAAGCATCTTTAAAGCATTTATTTGAGTGTGACTTCAGATGAAGCAGCAAGGTAGCCTGGAAGGTGTTAAGTAACAGCAAGTGTGAAAACACAAGTGTGGGGTGAACACGGGCAGAAGAAACCACACAAGATGGCGATGAGCCATTGAGGAATGTGCTCCGATCAGCTGATAAACTGCAACCTCTAGCAGCTCCCGGTGTATGGCAGAGGCCAGGGCTGCAGGTCAAAATGTTCGCCGACAGCATCTCATGCATGGGTTACCATGAGAGGAAGTTTGGATGGAAACAGTGCTGTTTAATTTCTTCTTTTTGCTTTGATTTTTATTTTTTACTTGGACTTCATTATTATTATTTTATTTTTGCACTTGTTGAACGTTTGGGTCAGGTGACTCAGGGAAAGTTGGACTTTGGGACCAGAGCAGCATCTCCTGGCTTTAGACAAGCTCAACAAATAGTGATCTGTTATTATCACCCACAGTATTATATGATCATCCCAGATAGTACCTCTGCAGTGCCTTTTCTGTCAGGTCCTTTGCATTAGCATGCAGTGGGCATACCCCACAGCAGCGAGCCGAGCATGAAGTTCTGCTTATTCAGGCATTATGAACGTGGTTGCTCACTTAATCATGTTGCAGATTACACTGGAAGTGTTATACTATAATGTTGCTGTTGTGGGAAATGACATGCCTGCAATGTTTCCCAGCAAAACACTTGCACACATACTGTAAAACACCATTACAAACATACAGCAATGCTGTGCAGCAGCAAGACATTTTCTCCAGTACATTATTTATTTGCTTAGCTAGTCAAGCGATTACATAGCCTAACCTCCACTGTGGCATACTGTCTCATTCCCCCATGCCTCATAAACATAAGTAATGTTTATGAATTAGTTATGATGATATCATATATTTGTATATATATATATATGTGTGTGTGTGTGTGTGTGTGTGTGTGTGTGTGTGTGTGTGTGTGTGTGTGTGTGTGTGTGTGTGTACAGTGTCTCTAAACATTCACATTGATCCTATGTCAGTTGGTCAGTTGTTGCGGGATAGCTAACAGAAGCTGGCCAGCTTTTTTCCTGAGAGCTTAGACTCCTGGGGGTTTCCTCTTTCTTTCCTTTTTTTTCCTTACAGTACTTGAAAGGAGATGACAAGGAGTCCAATCTCACCTGGACAGCTTCTGAGGACGTGGAGAGGAGAGACGGAGATGCGGAAATGACTCAGCTCCACTGGTTTGAAATGTATCAGTAACGAGGCTTGTACATATGAAACATTAAACAACAGCCATTTCTCTCTTGACCAACAAAAAAAGAAGCAAATAAACCAGTATGTTCCAAATAGCAGCCACTAGAAGAGGAAAAACAAGATCTGTAAATTGTTCTTTTTTAAGATATTTATTGAGTTTGTGGTAAAAAGATGAAAGTGAAGAAGAACCAACAGAACCATCACATTCACTCAAGAAAAATACTTTGATCACCAGTACGCTTGCAAAATGGCCTTAACTACAATTAAATAATCATCCCCTTCTTGTATCTCCAGAGGTACTTGTTATGCAGTGCTTGTTATGTGTTGCCAGTGTGGTTTTTATTTTGTATTGATTAATTTATTTTCAACCAGCATGTTAATGCCAGAATATTAAAAATAGAACATGAATTAGGCAGTTTTACTAATTTAGTGATGTTTTTTTTTTCCGACTGTAACAAATTCAGAGGTGGACCACAGGAACTGAGCAAGATTGTGAGGATTCTGTCTTGCATCAAACAACTCCAATCACCAACCCTCCCTCACATACACAAACACTCCCCGCCCCAGGCTCCCACCCTGCCCCCTCCCCCTCCCTTGCATTTGTTACCACCAACTCCCTCACAAGTTCCCCCACTTCTGGAGTGATTTAACACATAGCCACACTACATTGATCCAGAGCGCTCTCTCCAGCCGAAAAAGATGAAAAGAATCGGTCAACTATCAACTAGGACATAAAACTGAGAGAGAGGCAACCAATCTCCTTCTAACATGCCCAGTCACAAGTCAGCACTCACACAAAGAAGGAACAAAAAATAAAGCAGAGCCCAGAAAAGATATCACGTTGATGAATAACGTCCTTAAAAAAAAAAAAAAAAGGCAATAATTTGGACTTCATTAAGGGGTCCTTATTTTCTTGGTATTAGGACCTTTCAAGTAGGGGAGCCAAATTTCACAGGGGCTGTTTATCAATCGGTGGCTGTTTATCAATACCAAGAACACTAAGAACGTACTTGTGTTCTTGAGAAGAATGTTCTTGCCAAGTGTCCTTGACGAGAACGGTCTTGCAAGATCGCGAGGATGGAGAACGCACCTATCAGAGATTGAGATGCAATGTGTAGCTACTTGCGTACTTGCTATTGCGTAATACCCTAGGCGCAGCTCATTTAAGCAGTGATATGACAACACTGGCATTATCAGCGTAACATTTGATAAACTTTTGTTTTATTGTGTTTGTGTATTACATTTGTGTTTTGCCATAGCATAGGCTGCTACTTTGCCCTCCTGCTTCCCCTTCTTATATATGGTGAGGATTTTGTGCATATATTTTTTTATTTTATTCATGTTAGATTGTTGTTGGCATCTGAGGTATGCCTTCATTTAAATGGCACAGGTAAGAATAAATTAATAACTGTGTGTACTGGAAACGAGTAAGAAGTACCCAACTTCACTCCTCCCCACCAGGGCTGGGTCAGATGCAGGATGCTGGTGTTGTGCACAATCACATTATTAGAGGTTCTGTTTAGTGTCAGCATAATCATGAGTCCAGCTTATTGACTTACTGTTTGTAAAGACACAACATGCACGTCAGACCACATGATACAATGGTTGTCTAAGAAAATGCAGCTTCAAAAGATTCTAGCTCCTTTTTTCCAAGTCGCTTGAAATGCCATGAGCTACATTTGCTGTGGAGTAAACTTGAAGCTTTACCTTATCTACACTACTTCTTGTGGGGAGAAACTTTTCCCAGAGTTTTTCAAAGTAACTTCCCAATTTTTGGATCTGGCGTCAAACTCCCTCCTGCTAAATTACCTCAGTTTGTGTTTCTGTTTGCATGTGTGTATGTGCTTCTGTGTGTGTGTGTGTCTGTGTGTGTGCATGGATGTGGGGGGTGATATTTCAAAACGTAGGAAGTTTTTTTTCTTCCAGGGGAAAGGAAATAAATAATATTAATATGTTTCCCCCAGCTTCAAAAACTAAAACAGGAACTCCATAATAGGTCAAAGAGGGTTGTAGTCAGCCAGAGCGGCACAGCCAGGGGGCTTCTGAAAACACACGTTTATTTACACTCTAAATTTGCTTTTAGGTGAGTGAATAAAAACAGCTGATGCTTGCAGGCTGTATCTGGGGCAGGCAGAGTGGCAGGCCAGAGGCTTGAATCAGGGATAGGGACTGTGGAGTCCGGCAGGCAGCCAGGGCCATGGGAACATCAAGGGAGCAGACCAGGAGCAGGCTGTCCCATAGGGGTGGAGAGTGGGAGGGTGGTTGGGGCAGGTTCAGGTGCCTGCAGCAGTGTGGAAGTGTGACTCCCATCGACCCATCAGCGTGTCACAAACATACAATTAAAGATCTAACTGTAATCACCATGTTTGCTAAAATGAAATCTTTCAAAAAATAACATTTGTGGAAAACTCAAAAAAGAGCCCATCAGTGTTTTGGAGGAATGAGAACCGTCACCTGGGTCTAATCCCCTTAAAACGAGCAGCTCAGCTCTGATGACTGCTATAGCCCGAGCTGGATTCTCTGGCACAAATGCGCCTAACAGACAGCTAATGAATGTGTCACTTCCTCTACACTTCTGGATGCAGCCAATCAGCACCACCCTTCCGCTGGGCTGCCTCTCTGCCGCCCCCTGGCACAGGAAGTGTGCCTGGCGTCTCTCCCACAGCAGGAGGCATTCATGAGCAGCTGCCGTGCTGGAACCGCAAAGGCCCTCAGGCCCTCGTTGTGGCAGACATGGTGAAAGGCTGCACATTGCCATGCCGATTCCTCACAGCGCTGGAAACAGGCCACACATTAAAAGTTTGTGATGATGTAAAAAACCCAGGGGAACTGTTCAGCTGGACAGGCCAAATATTTAAAAATCTTCATCATGTGAGAGGCTCAGCTATTTGGTGCATGTCTGAGTAAAGATAACTGAAAAATATCCTCCCTGAGGACCATCATATTTATTGACTTTTCACAGACAACAAAATGAATTCATGTTCATGTTCAATGAATTGTTCTATACACTACTGATCATTTTTCTGGAAAAAGCTCTACAGCAGCACCCCAGCCTTAGCTTCCTGACCTTGATCAAACACAGAGATTAATCATAAATTCTGTAAAGATTCTATAAAGACACCATAACAAATCCATTCCAAATCTTGCCATGGGAGCTACCAATGAACGACTGTAATATTTATGTTTTAGATCAAACTGCATCAGTGTTTGTCTTTGAATAAGCAGAAAGAAAGAAAATAATGTCCTCCACATATATGACATTCAACCTTGCATGACCTGCCTGAAATGGCTGTAGTAAATCTTAATACCTAATTAATCAGTAGTTTTCATGTCTACAGAGCCAGCGGTCACCAAGGGTAAATAAATTATGCAAAAGTAAGTCTAACTCTGTCACAAGAGTTTCCACAGTGTACTAGTGTACGTCCCTTCTCCCTTCCACATCATTTGTTTGACAGAGTAGTTGCACATTATCATGAGGGATTAAAAAGCTTTTAGCGATAGCCCTGTTCTCCTTGAATTTCACCAGGTCTGTATGTATCATTGTGTGCTTCTTATCTGAGGTCCCTGGGGGATGAAACAGAACTAAAACTTTCATTCTATTCTTTCTAATAACTTCGGGTTTTTTGTCTTCATCAGTCTTGCATGAAATTGGCTTTTTTAAATGACTTTCTGGGACAGACTCTGGGATCTCAGAGGTTACAGACGATACATTGCACATTTAGTTCACGATTTGCATTGATACAAGGACCATAAACACGGGGACTTGAGTGTGGGGGGAAGCTTCTTTATTGACAACGTGCATCTTCTAAATGGCATGCACAGTTGGCATAACCAAAACTCAAAAACGCCAAGAGCATTTCTAACAGGTTGGGGCCAAGTTCCTGACCAAGATGGCAAACCCAAACAAAGCACTTGGAACATCCAGCAGGTTGTTTGCTGGGGGGAATTGCACCACAGGCATCTTCCTCACATCACTCAGGGTGGAATTTTGCCTCTCAGTGTTTTTCACTCCCTTTTTTTAAAATCTGACACTTCCATCTACTTCTTAGCCTTTTGTTTTCCAACACCTGGTTTCCTCCTGTTGTCCGATCAGAAAAAAAATAGATAATTGGGAAAACAACGCTACTATTCTACGCTGATTGTATACATTCTATCTAGGTACTTGGCTCCACCTTTTACAGTGCCCTCCCCCTAATGAAGGAGGGAGCAATGTGATACCCAGTATGCCTGGCGGCAGCAACCTAAACCCAGGAGGCAGGGTAGCTGTCACTCAAGCTGTCAGGTGAAGCCACAAAGGATGTCGAAGCTGCGTGATGGACTGAATCATGTGTGCATCCAGCATAGCATGTTCCACTATCACAGAATAAGATTAAATGACCTGACATATGCGTATATCTTACTGTTAGGAAACACCAATACTTGGCTTTAGAGCAGCAGTAATCATATGCTGCAATGATGACAGCAATGATGCTCTCTGGTGCCTAGCAACCTGGGCGCTTTCCTTCTCTGTATTTGCATCACCCTCCCAACACCACTGTCTTCTGCCCGTTTGCCCTTCTGTGTGCTTCGCTAAGAATGTCTCTGTATTTTACCAACCTTCCCCTCATCCGACATGGCTTCCTTTACTCTCCTGCGTTCCCACTCAAGGGGCTCTGTGACATCTCAGACACCCTCGCACCTTTTCCCTGCGGTGGGCAAAAACTCATTATCCCCAATCATCTTCTCCCTTCTCACCGTACCTCATCCCCTGCACCTCCACGCCTCTCCTCCAAGGTCACTCAGAAAACGTTCACTTTCGCCTTCCCTGCGAAGCTGTCCAGTGTAATTTTTCACAAGCAAAATAACAGCTAGTCTGACTTCAGTGTGGGTGGAATTGCATAAAAGTTCCACAGAATGATCTTAGATCATGATCATGAAAATGAAGTGGGTAGGGTGGCTATCAAAGTGAATTCCTGACAAACAGCACTCAGTCCATCCCATGGAAAAAAATTCACCAGTGACTCTGGTTCACCCAGTTTCCATAAACTGCATTTTCTTCAAAGTGAGGATGTTTCTCTATTGTGACAGTATGACTTCGGTGCTGGAATATATTGTGCTTGGCAATAGTTAAGTCCAATAAGAATGATATCTACAGTGTCCATTTTCCTATGTCTGTGGGTTCCTACACTAATTTCAAGGCTGTTATATTAAACAGTAAGGGAGTAACTCCATGATGAGAAGGTGTCATTCATTGGACAGACAAAATAGTTCATTTTAAAGAGATAAATAAAACAAAATCGATGCAAATACCTGCAGGTCCCTCAGAGCCATGCGGCTGCAGAGAAGTTGGTGTAGGTCATCCTATGGGGTGTCCTGTTCATTCTGCAGTTATTGACTGGAAGGACATGTTCCAAATTTCTTGCAGTGCTTTAAAACCCTTGATTAAAAATTCAAATTACTGTCAGGATGTGTAACAGGGAAAGCAGGGGCCTCCCCTGGTGATTTACTCTGAAGCCTTTGCTTACCAGTGGATCCTAGATTTATGCAGGCCCGAGGGGTCACCCCCCCCCGTCCGAATCCCAGCAGCTCAATCAAATCTGGGACTGCCTGCATCAGCCAGTGCCTTGTTTCTTACTGGAAGTGGTGGCCCACCACCAGAGAAAAATGGGCCTTACTGGGCAAGCAGGCACAACTGGCGATGGAAGCCCCTCTTCATGGCAGAGAGGTAAAACCACGGTGACCACATCCTCCAAATGCCTGCCTCTTGATTACAGATTTGATCCCCCATCCTAATTAAGTGAGGGATTGCTGGTCTCAGCTAAACGACTTTGCTGGTGTAATGAGTATTATCAGTCTCATTACAGTGCCGTGTCTGCGTTTTGATGTAGTGGGCTTCTGGTGCCGGTCATGGCCTTGTATGGCGAAGGGATGGTAATGGTGGGGGGGTTGCAGGTGGATTGCTGTGACTCAGGGGAGTCACCCTGTCACAATAAGAGTAATGTTCCCAGGGTCGTCGGCAGTGGTGCGCAGTGGAGCGCTCTTCGCTGAGAGGGCGACCCCATCTCTGTCAGGAGCACATTCTTCTCACACAGGCTCCTGTTATCTACAGCATACAGAGCGTGTGGGGGATAAAAGGAGTAATCGCATCAAATGAAAGAGAAACACCAGCCCAGTTCAGCACCATCACCAGTTGAAGACACTCCCCTTATCCCAACCCCAAGCAGTTAGCACATGCTTCCTACATTTTACACTCGGTGTTCTCGAAATTTTTTCATTAATTCCATTCATTCCATTTTCTTTCTACTTCTCCTTTTTCCTTCCTTGTTTTTCAGCACCATTGTCACGGTTATCTATTTCCAGATCATCCAATTTGTTAAATTATTTGTGCAGTGGAGGTGGTGACAGAGCAGTTGTGAAAGATCCTTTGAGCACAGTGCCAGTTTTGGTAATTACAGGAGCAGTGTTGGAATGTCATGTTTAGTACACTTTGGAGAGTGGTGTGAAAGCTTGTATCATCACCTCACTCACTGTACACAAATCACTTATTACCAGCAAGGATAAAATAGCTGCAGGTTTCAGGGTGGAAGTTTTTCACACCTTAACAAAATGAACTGTATTTACACCTCCGGTTGGCACATGGAGGGGAAAAAACATAAAACATATCCAGGATGTTTTAATTTAAGTTAGGTGATGGCTTGACAGGGGTGATTAAATGATGTTTACAAATTCATTGGTTTAATAAAAGAGTAGAATACCAAGCTGAGTTATCCTTAGAGGTCATAGGGGCAATTGCTCTGTCAGCTAGCTTAGCTGCGGTTTAGAACCGTACTACTTAAACCGGAAGTATCACGAGTTTAACGCACAGCTGAGTGTTAAGCTGAACGTGATTGCTGTGTAACAACACGCACCGTTTCAGCTGATTCGCAGTTAAACTGTCTGGAAACCGGAAGTTAAAGATCTACTCTGTACCAGAGCCCATCTATAAAGATATTCTCTACCAGAACAAAGAGTTAACAAGAATGCCACTTAATGACTTAATTTAGGATTCTTTGCGAGTTTGATCCTCGATGTAATATAAATGTTATACGATATTGTAATTGTTATTAGGCTTATATATTTGTTATACAATTGACTTCACTTCCGCCACATTTCCCTGCAATAAATAAATAATAAGACCCCTCCTGGATCATTGAAGTGTAAATCGTACGATATATATATATATATACATACACACACACACACACACACACACATATATATATATATATATATAAATATAGGAATTGTAGGAAAGTACAGAAAAACAGACGGACAATTTCTATTTTTAGCACACTCCTCGAGCGAGCCCAAAAATTGCACCGCTCAATCAATAACCAACGAACAGCTCCGTTACCCAGAAAGCACTTCTTCTTAAAGGGACTGTCTTTTTGTTGAAAATTGACGGTGCTGCAAGGTGCAAAAATCCTGGTGTTGAATAAAGGATGCACTATTTAGATTAAGCGTGTTTTGTCGTCTGTCTTTGCAATTAGAAAAAAAACAGCCCACAATTTTTTGAAGATGTAGAGAGGTATCTCCGCAAACCTTAATAATGGGACTGAATAAAGAGATATGCCTATATAGCTTTTATTTCACACAGTCACAGTAGGTGACGACATAGGCCTACATGGGGGCAGACATCAGGCTAACAAAATATTACTACAGTTTGTGTGTAGGATGTGATGTAGGTCTCATTCTACAGATAAAATGGTTTAGTCTCTCCTTAAACCATCTCAGTATCAGGTTTAAGCAAATACGCACAAAAAGTAACCTCTAGTGGCTGGTATGAGATTTCTTGATGACACAGCACCTGAGATCAAGCTAAACCTCAGCAGCAGGTTAAACCACAGGTACCGATGACACAGCAATGGGGTTTAAGAACCCACGTGACTTTTTCCACAACATGCGCGTTTAAAACCGTGCTAAACTCTAAACCGCAGCTAAGCTAATGACAGAGCAATTGCCCCATTGTTTTCAGAGGGAGGGAGGGTGGGAGGAAAACATGGATTTGCCAGGGAATGCAGTCATTCCTGAGTAAATCCCATGTAAATTCCCATGTAAATCACATGTTTTTTGATTTCACTGATTTTTTTTTTTTTTCATTTCTATAGTATGCCTATTTTGCATTGCAGACCTGAGCACTTTCAGCCAGTCTTGATGTTGTAATATTCAGTACACATGCATATTGTATTTAACAAACTTCATTATAGGGTTTCCCTTCACTAGCACCTTTCAATGAATGAGTGAATGAATGAGTTCAGTGAATGAACTCATTTCAGGCTCCAGACCATAAAAATCAAACCCACTCATGTACAAAAATGCAACAAGCTCAGAGGATGAAAGTTTAACATTTTCTGACATTAGAAGACATCCATATTTAAGAGTGGATGTTCATGGACAGTTCAACAAAAATCATTCAATTAGTAGATTAGAAGCAATCAAAAGTCCAACAGCGTTTTTAACACTCAATCACTTTTTATAAGTTCTGACACATTCAGGTATTTATGCCCACATCTACTGGATGAATCTGTCAGTATTTTGATAAAAACTGGCTTTCTAACATTTTTTTACCAAGTGGTTCCATCTGCAATGGGTAAAATTAAAGCTGACAAATATTGCTACTTAATGGAAATATTGCAGAGCATTAATGACATATAAAATCATTGTACTGGCTCATTGGTTCAGCCATATTGCCCAACTGCCACTACAGCAATAAGGTGGAAACACAAAGTTTGTCTGTAGGCAGATAAAACTGCAAGCTTTTATGAAAGAAAGAGTTGAAGAATATCATTCTAGTCATTCCAGAGATCTGTCAAGATCAAGAACAGGAACATACTGTCTCCATAATTTTAACCCTTGATCAGTCATCAGTGGACTAGTCTCTGCCTGGTAAAAACTTGCTGTTTTCCATTTACAGCCTATGCATGAAACCGCATTCTTAAGCCAAAGATGCCATATTGGAGTGACCATAGTCAGAGAGCAGGATTGCCAGAGAGCAGATACACCACTGAGGACATGAGGCATGATACCAAAGAAGCTGTCCCTAACTTGATGTTTGTATTAAAATTCTCTAAACTCTATAAAATTCTATCAATGACTACATTTGAATGGGGTTGGGAGGGTTACTTTTAATATGTATTCCACTACAGATTACAGAATACTTGCCCTAAAATGTAATTTGTAACATATTCTGTTAGATTACTCAAGGTAAGTAACATAATCTAAATACTTTGGATTACTTTCTGAATATTCTTAATGGTTTTTTAAAGAATGTTCTGTATGGTTTAAAAAACCATTCTGAACGGTTATTTTTAGAATGTTCTCTTAGCATTGTTGTGGCTAACATTTTGGCACCCCCATGTTAAACCTATGGGCATTTCATCGCAGTTTCTTCAGAATTGTAAATGTTAATTCAAAAACTGTACATTAGACGAAAACAAGAGTTAAAGGCACAAGCCACCCTAAATACATTGTGAGTGAGAAAGGAGTAGCTTAACAATTTAATGTATAATATGTGTAGTGTAAAATTGTTTGAGTAATCGCAGTTTTGAACATGTGAAATTTCACTTGTTTTGTCACTGTATCTACTCGTTATCTACAGAGAGGGAGGTGTAGGCCTGAATTACATTGGTGCACCCTAAGAGTACATGCACAACAAACACCATAAGAATGTCACATTCTCTGAGACACAGCAAAACTATGATGATCAAGTGGTGTCAAAATTCACAAAATTCACAAAATACATGCAATGCACTAACCAGATACCCAATAATATGTTTAAGGAAGGGGGGGGGAGTGCACCCCAAAGAATAAGGTTACATATTGTTCTTATAAAAACCAATTAATGATGATGTCTGAATCAAGACCAAGATAGATGCCCAAATTTGTGTCTTTGGAGTGATATGCAAGATAAAAACAGTGATACTATACGTTGGTAGATACGGCAAATAAATTGTTTGTTGTTACACAAATTTATATAATATTTGTATATATAATAGTGTTCATCAGATAACAATGAGTCACATGGACACCATGTGCAGTTAGGAAGCATGACAGGGTATTGTTAAAGTTATGCTGCCTCTGTTCCTGCAGCTTTACCATTAATTCACTTTGCTTCATTGCCTCAGGACATAAAAAAAGACAAGTTGTATGTCAGTGTTGTTCAAAGCTGCTCTGTTTTGTGTGCGTGTGTGTGTGTGTGTGTGTGTGTGTGTCTAAATTGCACGACCAGTGTGGCTCAGGAGCACACTATTTATACATTTTTGATTGATTTCCTCAAGGTGCTCTGCACTACATTAGACATTCTCAGGATTGCTAACTGTTGTTCATAATTGCTGTTGTAGCAACCAGTTTTCAGAAAAATAATAATAAAAAAACTTTAACCAATATAATTTAGGGATATAAAACTGAGTGGCAGACCTGTTTGCATATGTTCACATGTGGGTAACTTGGACACCATAAGCATTTATTTATTTCTTTTTTAAATCATGTCTTTTTGCAGTGAACCCTATATGTTACAGTGTTTCACAACTGAACACATGGAGCACAAGCCATGCAAATGTACACAGACATGCATATATACAATGAATGAAAAAAATGATGAGGGAATGCGTTGGATGGGACACTTTGTGATGTAACTGTGCAGTAGGTGAGATCCTCTTCAGTTTTCCCAGTGGCAGAAAGTAGTACATAAAGCCTTTGCAGATAAATGTACTGCATCACCACATTTTTAAAGACAATAAGAAGCATTTAAAATAGCATTTAAAATTCATATGAGCTGAAATTGCTTTGGTTTGTTTAAAGCCAAACTCTCCAATGGAATATTGTGGCCTCACCTCATTGGCTACAATGAACCAATGTAGTTATAGGCTGAAAAGATGCAATTTGGGATATCTGAACAAGATACACCATTGCCATTTTTGAAACCATTGCAATGCAGCATAATTCATGGCACATTGGATTATTTGTATTCAGATGAATTGGTGTCTCAATGGCCTGATTAAAGACAAAATAATGCATTATGAAGAGGGTATTCATAGGAAGTGTTACCAAATTTTCCAGCTGGGTTTTGTGACCTCAGTGTGGCTACTCCTGTAATTGGTATTACCCAAACCATTTTGCATTGAGCAGCAAGTAGCAGGTGCAGCTTTAGGCTGAATATGATGAAACAGGTTACATAGATAGAACAGGAAATTCTTAGGGGTGGCCAGAGATTTGCAATGATGTAATGTGGAAAGAAAAGTAAGTGGCAAAATAAGGATGTAAGAAGGTGCAAAAATGGTCTAAGTGTGTTCATTTCTTGTGTGGCCATGTAAGGTTTTTTGTGCTAAAATGAGTTTAGATGGTACTCAAGTAAATGACTGTAAGGAGTCAAATGTCAAATGGGTTATTTCTGTGGGACAGCCCAAAAAAGGGCATTTGGTCGGGCCAGATGAATAGCAGACATGGGGCTAGTGGTGCAGCTGAAGAAAAGAAAGCCACAATAACAGCATCAGCCTCAGTAATTGCAGGAGAGGTGGCAGCCAGGCATGCCCATCAACACACTGGCCTGAATGCATTAAAGTTGTGTGTCTCCCATTACAATGATGGATGCATTGCTCTCCATTATAAACCAACAGCTTGTCAGAAGGAGAAGGCAGTGGCAGTTCTCTTCTTCAAGAGAATCATTAGAAGGCACAGATGTTCCATAAATAGTCTGTGTGTTGGAGTGTTTGCCATGACCTTTTTTTCCTCTTTCTTCTTCATACACGCCTTTGTTTGTTGTCTCAGTTCATGCTGAAGCAGATGTTTGTTTAATGCATTTTTTAGTATTTGTGCGAGCACCACACACCCTGGGAGCCAAGGAGGTAATTATAACAACAGAGGGACCTCGTAATACAACAGGTGCCACCATACACCCTCCCCCCCAAAAAAGAAGTCAGTCTTCTTGCAGCTCCAGCTTTGTCATCACAAACTCGATTTCAGAAAGTACACGGCAAAGGTGGGAAGGGATGTAGTGCACCAGAGTGTGGGGTAGTGTTTAGAGTGTTGGCCTTTTGACCAGACCATGGTGGTTTCAAATCTACCACTGAGTTAGCAGCTTTCATAAGTGTATATATGCATGTCAGGTTGTAATACATAAATAATATATACCGTCTATCATTTGACAGTAAATTTACTGGCTGTTCTGTACTTCATTGTTGCTCTGTTTGCTCCTCTGATATCGATTTAACATAACATACCATTTTAGCCTGGTAAGTTGCTCAAGATAAGAGCGTCTGCCAAATAAATAATAAATATTATGTAAACTGTAAGCAAAGTCATCCTGGATGAGCCTGTCTGAGCAGATCAGGCACTCACTGAGGCAAAAAAAAATACAATAATAAAGACAAATAAATCATAACAAAGTTTGCACTTTATATTTAATTCATTGTTTCCCTTTGAGAGGAACTGAGTATGTGCAGGGCACTCGATGTGTGAGCTATTATTTCAACTGCAGCTACGTCGTGGAAGACAAAACAAGAGATGAACTGCATTAGCCAAGCAGTGTCAGTGTTTATTTAATCAGTCATTATTTACGTCGACAATCCGTCCACATCTGAAGCTGAGAAATCGCAAAGAGCAGAGAAGTGAGAGAAACCTGAATACCTGACACCAGATAGCTTTCTGTTTTTTTCACCTTGATCTAAGCACTGTGCCTTCTCTCTCAAAGCCTGCAGAGAAACACATGGAAAAGTGGGAAATAAATAAGTCAAAGACACAGTTAATTGGAGATCACGTGACCTGCAAACTGTAATGGTAGCTCGCAGCTAGAGCTCTGTCGCATGATCCTGGTTTTCTTTAACTTCTTCGTTATATACTTTTTTCCGCACACAATAGTTGAAGTTACAGTGAGTGCGACTATGTCAGGAGCACGAAAAGGGTCAGCCGAGGCCCCCGTATCATCTCCAATTAAAAAGAAATCCAAAATGCAAATGCCCTCTGACTCCCTTAAAATGGCGTATAGAATGGCACAGCTACTAGAACACCAAAAGGAGACCGCTACACTAATTACCACTGCTGTGAGCAATGCGGTATTTGAAATTAAAGATACCTGACAAGAACAACTGATCATGATTAAGAGCCTGAAGACTGAGTTGAACACCCAGAGCTCCACCATTCAGAAGCTCATAACGGAGACAGAATTCATCAAAAGGGAGCTGTGTGATCAGAAAAAGATGATCAACCTACTCTCCTCTTGTCTTGATTAGACAGAGTCCAAGCTAAATGAGTTAGAAGACAGATCCCATAGGAACAACATGTGGTTAACTGGCTTACCTGAAGGGAGGGAAGGTAGTGATCCCATCGGTTTTCTCCAGTCTTCCCTGGCAAAATGGTATCCAGCTCTTTCTCACAGAGTAGCCAAAATAGATAGGGCTCACCACATTTACAGTCGCACCACAAGCAACACCCTTAAACCCAGGGTCTTCATTTTTAAACTTTTAAGATACAATGATCGGAAGCTGATTCTACAAAAATGCAAGAAAGGAAACCCCATCCGCAACGATTCTGGGAGTATTCTTTGCTTCTACGCTGACTACAGGCAGCAATCTCTCAGCTTCGTGCATCCTTTACCAACGTGAGAGGAGCCATGTGACTGTAGTATTAGGTGAAATACCCAGGTAGGAACCTTGTATGTGGTGTGGCGTGTTGCTCGGGGAAACTTAATAAATGGAGAGCACGAGTATTGGTGCCTCACATGTCTGTCCTGTGTCTGCTAATGAGCCTCCAGATATTAACCCCCTGCATAACCAACTGAACAGTGATGTGCCGGTGTACAGTCTTTCCCGCGTTATCCAGCTGTCTTGCAGGTACAGCGTCATAATGACAAACTTTCTTTCGCTTGGGAACCAGAAGAATTTCTTAAGCTCAACTTTCCTCAACTGGAGCAGCAAATGCAGTGAGTTTAGCTGGACTGTATTGTTAATGACCTGTCGGGTTTGGTTTGGAATTGGTTGTCTGTTGTTTCATAACGATCTGTGATATAGGAAGGAGCAAATTTTATTTATTTATTTATTTATTTGCTCTCGCTTCTGACAATTTCTTTGACATTGGCTTGCAAATTGTTATATGCGGTTTTAGTCAACATTTCAATAGCACTAAAACTGCTAGAAAGGGGCTATTATGTGACCGAAGTTAATCTCTTGATACAACATTGTAACCTATGTTGTTTTGTTGCAGAGTAGCCCCACCATATGTGTGCGCCATTTTTGTGTTTTTTTTTCCCACCTTTTTTTTTTTTTTTTGCTTTATTTTTTTCCTTTTTTCTTTCCTCCCCTTTTTATGGTAGCATTGCATTATAGATAATTTGGGGCGAGTTGCAATTACGTTTTTAAGGTAGCACTTTACAGTTCTCTTTTTTGTTATTGGTATTTATCTATTTGTTTGTTTTTGTTTTATTTTAAGACAAACCCCTGACCCGATGTGGCTGCTGACCATCGCAGTTGACTGCCACGTATCCTATAAAGGGTGGGGCATGGCAAAGATGGATGGCAGCAGATCGGCCTCCCCTCTTGCCATGGACTTACATTGGGGTTTGGAGAGGAAGATACCCATTGTTGTATATAGTTTGTTGTTTGATGTTTAAGGGGGGAGTTAAGAGCAACCTCGGGAACTTAAGGGCCAATGTTTTTCAGAACAAGATTTCTTTAGCAGTATCTAGGGGCAATTGTGTACTACTTCTACTTTTTGTTACATCTTATTTAACTCTGTTTAATGCAATGGCAATGGTTATGACCTGGAATGCAAGGGGCCTGAACACATCACTCAAGCGAGCCAAATGCTTGGACCTTTTATTTAGGAAAAAAATTGACATTGCACTCATACAAGAGTATCATTTACTCAGATCTGATACACACTATACGGAAATAAATATTATGTCACAGTAGCTGCATCTTGTGCCAACACAAAATCTAAAGGTATACTAATTCTAATGTAAATTGACAGTTGTGGGAACAGGGAATGATAACTGTGGCAGAATAATGGCAAGAAAACAGCTTTAGTATCTATATATGCCCCAACTGACTTTGACCCAAAATTCCTTCCTAGCATAGCTAACCAATTCTTGGCCTTAAGAGGGTACTCTTTGATTATCGGGGGGGACTTTAATGCAGTAATGAATATCTCCTTAGACAGATCTAACAGACTGCCTAGTATATCTCAACACAATACTTCATTAGCTTTAAATCATTTTGTGAAAGAGTTGAATATATTGGATATATGGCGTATATATAACCCCAGTGCAGGAGACTTCACTTTTTCTCAGGCAGGCATAGGTCCCACTCTAGGATTGATTATATCTTCTCCTCCGCTGATCTTCTGAAAGGAGTTGGCACTATAGATATTTTACCTATGGTTATATCCGATCCGAGCCCTGTGCTTCTTAAACTCTGTTTTCGGTCTATACCTAAGAATGGTGTTTTAATACCTTGCTGTTAAAAAACCCAACTTTCATTGAATGTTTGAGAACTCGACTGTCAAATAATCTGGAAATTAATCAGAACTCAGTTGAGGACCCAAATATTCTCTGGGAAACAACCAAATGTTTCATTAGAGGTGAATGTGTTTCTTTTTCGTCTTACCTTAAAAAGTCTTCATTAAAGCAAAGTAAAGATCTTGAAGATTCCATTTCGCTTTTGAAACATTCCCAAATGTTAAATTTTTTGTAAAAACACAGCCTTAATTTTGGAACAAAAAAGAAGAGAACTAAACACTTTATTGAAACATAGGACGGAGTTTATTATGCTCAGGGTGCGCCATAAATATTACTTTCATAGCAGTAGACCAAGTCACCTCCTAGCCCTTAAGTTGAAACAAAGCAAATCCCTTGCATCTATTAGTGCCATCCGGTCATCATCAGGAGAAATTATAACACAACCGAATGGCATTACCTCAGTGTTTAAGGAATTTTATGAGAATTTATATCAGGTGTCAGATAACTTTAATCAACAAGACTGCTCTCAATTTTTGAACAATTTAGGTCTCCCTACTTTGAACCCAGATGAGGCGGCATCACTGGGAAGCCCAATTTCACTTGCTGAACTGACACAGGCCATTCACAGTATGAAGAAAGGCACTGATGGTATGCCCCCAGAGCTCTTGCTGACATTTTGGGATTTTCTTGGACCCATAGTACTTATGGCAATAAATTCTGCTGTGGACAAAGGTTCTTTTCTTCAGAACCAAAATCTAGCCCTTATCACAGTTTTATTAAAAAAGGGGATGGACAGCTATGAATGCTCCAGCTATCGTCCAATTTCATTGAACTCCGACATTAAGTTATATGCAAAGGTCCTAGCTGAACGCCTTGGAACTGTTATTTACAAGCTGGTACATACGGACCAGATGGGCTTTATAAAAACAAGGCTAGCATTGGATAACATCCGTTGCCTTTTGCATGTTGTTCATGAATCTAAAAATCACATACAGTCGACTGCAGTGTTATCTTTGAATGCCAAAAAGGCTTTCGACCGCCTACAGTGGGATTACTTGTGGCTTGTTCTAAAACATCTCGGACTGGGTGGTCCATTTATTAATATGATTCGTGTTCTGTACTCAAACCCTTCTGCTGCGGAGCTGGCCAATGGTATTCAGTCATCATCATTTTTTCTTCATAAAGGCATGCGTCAGGGTTGTCCATTGTCCCCTCTGTTGTTTTCCTTGTCCCTAGAACCTCTAGCCCAGGCCTTTAGGAAGAAGCTTGTTTCTTCACCCATTAGAATAGGAACCACTAAAAAATGCCATATCTCTTTATGCAGATGATGTGTTGCTTTATATAACTGATATTGAATATAGTTTCCCCTGTATATTTGAATTTTTTGATACTTTTAGTTCTTGGTCAGGATACAGGATTAACTGGTCTAAATCTGTTCTCTGTCCCCTAAATCCCACAGCTAACAACGCAGTTATACCCTCAGGAATTCCAGTCAAAAAATCATTCAGATATTTAGGGGTAATTGTTTGTTTGACACTACATTCAGTTATTAAAGAAAACTATTTCACTTTACTACAGAAAATTAAATCCGAGTAGATGGTCTTCACTTTTAATATCATTACAAGCAAGAATTTCTGTTGTGAAAATGAATATTCTCCCTCGAGTTGGCTTTCTTAGTTCAATGATCCCTGTATCTCCATTAAACTCATATTGGGACAAATTACACTATCTCATTAAGAGCTTTATTTGGAAAGGGAAACGCCCCCAGTTGAAATTTTCTACAGTGCAGCGATCCAAATCCACAGGTGGTCAGTCAGTACCCAACTTTAAGTTTTATCACTGGGCCTTTCAGTTGTCTTCTATTAGGACATGGTTTAAAAAGGACACATATAGCTCTACTTCATGGCACCTAATTGAGGAAACATTGGTCCAGCTGTATAGACTACAAGATATTTTGTTCTCAGGCCTTTCTAGGAAAAAATGCTTGACTCAATTTGGCCCCATCATAACAAATTCAGTGGCAGTCTGGCGGGCAGCAGAACGTCACATGGGGATTAAAGATAAAA
Source organism: Megalops atlanticus (assembly GCA_019176425.1). Taxonomy (NCBI): domain Eukaryota; kingdom Metazoa; phylum Chordata; class Actinopteri; order Elopiformes; family Megalopidae; genus Megalops; species Megalops atlanticus. The sequence goes on from CM032881.1 coordinate 33,869,135, forward strand.
GGCATTATCATACTCCAATTTGGCATAATTCTACATTCTTAACTGGCAACAAAGCCTTTTTTCACAACACCTGGCTAAAAAGTGGCATTCTGCAATGCGTGCTTATGGTGTGCCATGGGATGCACCCCCACCTTTACATCCATTGAGAAAACAGCTTACAACTACCTCATTATTTAAAGGCTTGACTACATCTACTTATAATTATCTACTTGAACGAGCATACAAAACTCTAAATTCTATAATACCCTGGGAGTGGGACCTGGAAGAGACGAAGAGGGACATCTGTTGGAGAGTGGTCTGGAAAAATGTTTTTTCAGCCTCAAAGAACCCTGACCATCAGTTAATTCATTATAAAATATGTCACCGCATGTACCTAACCCAGTGTAGGAGATTCAGAATTGGCCTTTCTCCAGATCCATACTGCATATTTTGTCCCCATGGCACCTATATGCATACCTTTTTGGTTATGTCCTTAAGTTTTTCTTTTCTAGAACTGGGTCGCTTCTACCTTGTCAAAGATTATTGAATTTGATTTACCAGTGGAACCACATTTATTTCTGCTTAATGATAACTCAATGATTCAACTTTCAAATTCACAAAGAAGAATTTTTTTTGCTGGCCTGACTGCAGCACAGAAAATTTTGGTTCAGCAATGGCTTCCACCTCATGTGCTGTCTTGGCACCAGTCGATCAGTTTCTTTTTAGATGTCATCCTCTTAGAATTCTCTACAGCAAGAATCAGTCAGTCTTCCATTGCTGTTTTGAATTTATGGAAAAAGGTGTATGCCTCAGTTTCTGACTATCTTGTGTAAGTGGTATAAAAGTGAAACTTGCCTCTTGTTTTGTTTTAAACATGCTATTCATTCACTTTATTTTTAATATATAGCATTTGGCCCAAGGGATGAATGGGAAGGGGGGCATATGTTGTACATGTTTGTAAATGAATATGTATGGAAGGAAAATAAAAAAAACTGTTAATCACAAAAAAAGACAAATTTAATTAAGTTAATGAATCTTTGGCTTTTGCTTACAAATGTCATTTGGGGGATTTGTAAGGCTGAGACAGAAGAGTAGTTTGGCAGAAAACTCGTCCGACAACCTGAAACAACAAACTTCTGTCATGCTGGCATAACACCAAGATTAACTGCTCACTGCTCCTGGCCTAGAGTGTTTGGCAAGAGTGTGTGAAGAAAACATACTTTTTCATTCTCAAATAAAATGCACAAATAAGAATATGACTGCAGTGGAAACGTGTATTTATTTATTTATTTCTAAAAGTACATCTTTGCCTCCGAGGCCCGGGGGGGATGGGGGAGGGAATACAGAAAAAAATGTGTTTAAGATTGAGGATTTTGGTACAGTGAACAAACAGGGCCGGAGGAGGTCATTAATATTTCATCATATTTAATAACAGCCCCAGTCTCCTGTGAGAAGGAGAGTGGCTTTCTCCCAGGATGCACAGCGAGCCTTTACTCCCACAATGAAAATGTCAGGATGTGAGCGATGGGCTCCCTCCTCACCGGGCCATGTTTACAACACGCTTGTCATGGAAGCCCCCCAGACCACAGCAGATACACAGGGAGCCTGGTAAGAGCACAAAAAAGGGAAAAAGAAAAAGAAGAATAGATACATATAAACGCTTAAGATTATCAAAAAAAACTTTTCCTCTGGTCATTGCAACGGTCCAGGGAAGTTGGCAGACTTCTTTGAAGTAACGAGCTGTGCAGTTTGTATAACAGAGGGAAAAGGAATACAAAAAGAAAACATTAAACAACAAGATCATTTGTTACTCAGGCGAAATTCATTCCCTTGTAACAAAACAACCTCTTCTTTGTTTTTGTTTTAAACAGCAAGTGTAAAGCACTGACGGCTCTAAGGCATAGCCATTGAGATGCGAATATGCGGGAATGGTTGTGATTAAAATCCACGTAGCCAGCAAAGGTTCAATTCAATGTTACTTGCCTTACAGTCCAAGCCTAGACTGCTCTGCATTCCTCAAACTGATGCCAGTCAAGAGCCACAGATAAGAGTCAAGGTGAATGAGAAAACAGCTGTGAGTCCAAAACTCAAAAGGTAGCTCCTGGCCTGTCCCATTTTTTTCCCCTTGTATCTACATTCTTTTATCATATTTATTTCTAATCCCATTACGTGTGCCTCTCCTATTATGTACATTATCAAGTGCATTATGGAAAAAACAGGAAAGGCTATGCATTTATCACATAGTCTCAGCAGTATCAGAGGGACAAAATCATAAGGGTTTTTTTTCATGATGTTGAGGTTCTATTATTTATACGAAGTACAGCTGTTTACGCGGATTTCTTTCTCTCCCGATTGGTTCACATCCCCTCGGAGAGAGACCATGGAAGGTCTCCAAAATGCTGGAAGGTCTCCAAAACCTTTAGAGTGTACATCACCATATGTTATGGTTTCCGAAAGTCCCTATATGCCATGCAAGGCCATCGATCACAGTCAGCAGACTTTGTTTCAGTTCTGTGCAGCCCATTGAAAACAATCCAGTTTGCATCCAGGCTTAATCGGTTATTTATATCTGACGAGCAAAGTCGACAAGGCATATTAAGAATAGATGGCTGTTGCTTGAAATGAAGGGATATGAACCGTTGGTCCAAACAAACTGCCCTAAAGCCAATATGTATATCTCACGGTCGCACTGCTTGTGAAGCCTGGTGGTTCAGTGGCCATTACTTTTCCTTCCCCCAAAGGATTGTGGGAAATGGGTCATTAAATCCCACTTCTTAAAGGATTATGGGATACCAGCATAGTTGTTGATTCTCACACATAAACTACAGATAAAATGGATTATCTAATCTTAATAAATCTGTCTTGCTGGCTGATATGGTTTGCTGTTCTTATTTGGCCATTTACATTTGTACATTGCTGTTAAGGGTGAATCGCAAAGCAGAGCTGCTCAACCTTTGTAGTTTGGCTGCAGAAGTAGCAGAAAGGCATTTTATTGTTAAAGATGAGTGAAATTAAACTCCGGTAAAAACTGATGGTCTAAATAAAAAAGGGTACATACCATTCCTTTAACAATCTTCTTTAGAGCTAAAGGACTGTGCATTTCTCTTCTATTGGGGTTTGCCTTGTCTATCTACCTTTAGTGAGAAAAGTCAGGCAAATATCATGTTAATATTTAACGCTGTGTGAATGGCCCTAGCCTATTGATCAAGCAGGGTTGTGTTCCACCCAGAGAAGATATAAGAACAAACACACTTCTCTGCACAAATCTAAATGACAGCCTTTTGTATAAAGCAGGCAATCACATGGTCACTAAATTTGATTACTGTGGTAGTATCTCATTACACAACAATGGATGTAGAACACAACTATGGTTTATGTACTCTAATTGCCCTGTATAAAAAAAACCCTATCCCCACTCAAAACCCTAACCTCATGCTGAACTTCTAATCCAACCAGGTTAAAGGGCGTTACACATGTGCTTGCAATTATATATGGCAACAAACTGCAGCATCTTTCTATAGGCTTCCTCCCTGCTTAGCATAACATGTGACAGTACAAAAAAAGTGGTCTGGCACAGAGACTGGGGACCAGCCTTCAGGATATGCCCTTTCCCCGTATGGAGCTCCTGAACAAATTGCAACCTTAGGGTGACATTTAGCATCATGCAGCGGCTGCAATTACAGCAAAATGTGCCCACATCAGCAGTCTGGATGCAGCTAGTCTCACCCGTCTGTTTCCCTGGTAATGCAATTTAGCCTTAATTTGCTAATGTTCCTTTAATCAGCAGGCTGAACACAGGGAAGGCATGGGGGTGGGTGGGTGTGTGTCTGTGGCAGGGATGGGGCCTGCTGGGAAACTTGGGGCTAATAGGGGGGTCATAAGCTACAGCCTGTCCTGCTACAGGCATTTGATTTAAACCAGATAGCACAACCCCCATTGCTTAGGGCAGGTTGGACGAACAATCATTAACATGAGCAATGGACGAAGAGGGTGAGAAGAGGCTCTTGGACTAATGTGGTTCTAGGTCATTTTAACCAACGTGACAAAATGGCTACAGTAAGTTTATTTATAAACTGCCTGAACAAAAAGAAGTCACTCCACCCTCCAAAGACTGCCCGCCTTTCGTTTCTTCACAATGAGAAATTTAGCAGTGTAAACACGGTGTGATATTAATATATTATGCAACACATTATGTAATATTTCACATATAAGAATGCAGAAAAAGGAACACGAGTGGATTCTCATCCCTGTGAAAGAGAGCTTTTACTGTGCAGTCGTGTCCCCTCCCGTACACTTCTGACAATCCGTTGGTGATTAAAGATGTTGTGGGTATCGGCCTGTTCGTTTTCCCGTTTGTTTGTTTCATTAGCTGTAACCGAGCAAGCCCATAATTGCACGTAATACCTGCATTCATCTTCTGAGAAGGCTCACAGGAGCAAATTATGCATTCCGATCTCATCATCTTCAAGTCTTCAAAAAACTTTCCCTAGATATGAGTATGCATGCTGGGTTTTAGATCAATAGCATAAAAACGCTGGGAGAAAGGAGACAGGGGAGGGGGAAAAAACCCTGCCGCTTGCAACTTAAATAAGCAGCTAAGCACAAGTATCTGTTTATTTATTTATTTATTGATTTATTTATTTTTTGAACTTATAAATTCAGTGCTTTTTTGACTAAAGGACTTCATAGACAGGCATAAACAGAGAATGTTTATTCGGGATGTTCTGGCTGTTAAGAAATGCATTTGCTCTAATGACATGTTTGTCTACTCAAAATCTTAATTACAGCTTTGAAGTGCCTGGTGCGGCAAAGTCTCAATTGAGGTCTAGCACAGCTTCACTCATCCACTCCTGCAAAAAGCTAAGTACAGTGATTTATATATTTGCTGTCTATAGATTTTCTAAGGTAATTTAAGATGCCTTCTTTCAGTGATTCCACAGCAGGGCTCTGGATGGTGGGACTGGAGTTTTTCAGTCTTGAAATAATAATAGTAGTAATGACAGTTTGATTATCTGAGCCTTTATCAGAGACTGGAACTTGAAAAAGCTATATTCTGGTTCCAAATGTACTTCCTTCAACATTATGTAACACCACTGCTTGCGTCTGGTGTTTCCTTCAAAGACTTGACACATACTGCAAAAGAGCAGAAAAAAGGAGTTTCTCTTTATATATTTGAACAAGGCCACTGCATATGACGAGAAATACATACAATCACACAGATGTCCCTGTCTAAAAGAAGCATTCACAGGATCAATCAATAATTCAATCAATAAAAAGTGCTGTACTGCATCAGTGACCATCATGAATAGTGTTTCTGTATGGCACTTTGCAAAGTGTAATACATAGACCTTATTGCCTAGGGATGATACACATCAAAACCGTACAAATATACCATCCAAAAAAATGAAAACTGGTAGAAATACAGAGCAAGATTGAGAACAACACTGACAAGACAAAGCCAATTGTGAATTTAATCAAATTTGGTTTCAAATTGCAAGATACTAGATGAGATGTGATAATATGTTACAGATAAAATATGTTATACAATAAATGCAGAAGTAAGCAAAGAGATTTTTTTTTTCCAAGAAAGAATGATACTGTCAGCTAAATAAGTAAACATTAACAATTTAACAGCTCCAGTATCAAGTCTAATTTGAACCTGCTAAGGTGGTGCTTTGCAGTTTTGTGTCATGCTTTTGTGCACACACAAACACACAGATGTAGAATGAGAATGACAATTGCTTCAAAGTTCTTTTTTATGGCCACTTCTGCACAAAACTAAAAATACTATGTTTTGTTTGTTCTCATTCATTAAAAATGGCCCCTTTCATGCTCTCAAGGACAGGATTGGAAGCCTAGAGTTTTTTTAAATGGATGTAATGTAGCTTTTATGTAATAATAACAACAACAACAACAATAATAATAATAATAATAATAATAATAATAATAATTTATAATTATAATAATTTATAATTATTATTATTATTATTATTATTATTTTATTTTATTATTATCAACACATAAGCTGTCATTTATTTAATTTTAATTCTTTCCATTTTGTCGACTAAAACTGTTGACCAATTACTAGTCCAGTTCCAGTTCAGAACCCTTATTAAGTGTACAAGAGTGAATTGGGGATTTGAACTTACAACTTTCTGGTCACAAGCAGTCTTGACCTGCCAAAATCTGAACCACAAAACAGTGCTACTCCTACCAGCAACAGGCCAACATACATTATTATTACACTAGTTCAGTGACTTTGTGAATGATTAATACCTTGCAATGCAAATGTAACTTGTAATGCATTTCATGCACCACATACTGTATATAGTAGGTCTGCTTCAGAGGTACTTGGTTTAAGCAAAATGGAAAAAATAAAGTACTCAAAAAACACAGCATAGATAGGAGCAATCTTTATCATCTTCACATTATGTGAAGGGGCTATCAGCCAAATGAGCCTGCAAGAGCAAATCTAAATCCAAACAACACCAGCTGTGATGGGTCAGACGATGTGAGCTTTTCGTCAGACCGACAAGGGAACGAAAGGTGTTTAATAAAGCTATGGCAGACCCTTCTACCCTGCTGACAAGCTGACGGGCCGAATCAAACTCCTATTAGTCTGACATTTTGCTCATTTTACCTCAGAAGACATGTCCACAGGAATGAGCCGTGGGCCGCCAATGCCGGCGGTGAGTCACATTGATTGCCTTCCATCGATGCACCGCTATGTCGTAGTCCAATAAATGTCAGCAGTGGTGGGCCAACTCACATAAAAAAGCGAGGCTGCCTCTGAAACTTGGGCCCCCCTTGTCCATTGAGGTCACTTTTCAGAATCCTTGCCTTCCAGACCCCCTTCTTCACTAGGAATAAAAAAAATTGGCCAACCACCAAAATGAGATTAAGGGGATTTATTAACAGCAACAGAGAGAATTAAACATACCGTATGGTTCTTTACACATGTTTGGGCTGACAGTCAGTCAGGGGCACCCACTTCAGACCAGTAGTGCGCTACTGTTTGGTCCCCTCTGGAGTATAAGGGCCCAGCCTTCAAGGATGCAGACAGCTGAACGCTTGACCCAACCAGGCAGAAGGGTCATCAAAGCCAGGTATAAGACCTTCAGGCATGGGCTCGGCACAGACACCTGACAGCTGAACATTCCTGAACATGTACCTTATTTTATGGAGCAATACAGTATGTGTGTGTGTGTGTGTGTGTGTGTGTGTGTGTGTGTGTATCTGTGTAAGAGAGAAAGAGGCCAAGAGAGTATGTGTGTGTGTGTGTGTGTGTGCTGCGCATACACTTCTGTGTGATAGAGTGACAGAGAGAGTACACATCAAAGGAAGACCCCCTTTGTGCAGAAAGGCCAAACATTATTTTCTGCCATGTTCTAAAATGTCCCCTTACACAACTGGTCTCAGGGAAATTTTGGAGGTTAAAGGAAGAATGAATGAATGAATGAATAAAAAGAGGTTGGGTGTTACACCAATCGGATTAAATGAATTATGCAGTGTTCCTCTTGAACATTGTTACCAGACATAGATGGTTATGCTCTGGTTTAAAGAGTTCAATGCCAAGATCAAAGGCCAGTTAACAGGGAAAAGGGAAAAGGGAAAGAGAATATTCTATGTTGGCACAATCACCTTATCCAGACAGTCATGCGATATGCTTTTTACAAGCAAGCTGCAGAGGAGAGCAAGTCATGGTGTGCATGCAGTTTGTACCTTTATTCCCTGTATGTGTGAAATACCAGTAAACACATGCAGGGCTCCCTCTCTGTTAATGCATAAAGTAAGTCATTGTTCCTCAGTGCAAATGATTTTTCTCTCTTCCTTGTAAAGGTCTCCTCCTGAGAATACCAGGCCAGGCCCACCATTATGAGAAGCCAAAAGTTTCTCAGGAAAAAAAGGGGGTAGGGGCCAAAAAAGCCAGTGCACGGGTGCCGGATCAATCCATCCTCAGACATCAAACAGAGAAAAATAAAAATACATAAACTCATGTGGGGCTTTTGAGATGGTTCCCTGGTGGTGTGGCTTTCAGACAATAAAACACAATTTGTAATCGCTCTGCCATTTGGGAACGGGAGCAAAAAAACTCTATTGTCAGATAAATCCAAATCCTATTTTATAAAAGGAAGGGATGTGCATTGTTATGTCTTCTTTTTTGGGAACCTGAGGGAGATGCTGGTGAGTAATGCATTCCACTCCTTTGCCTGTCTTAATGCCTGAGTTCTGGACTAAATACAATTGAGCCAGGCTGAGCACTCCCTTCTTCTGGATCTGTCAATCTGCTTGCTTTTTTAGCATATGGTTGTTTATAAGTCCTCTCTTCAGTACTCTTTTAGCACATAGACAGAGAAGGGCAAGCTATGAGCCTGTGAATTGAAGTTCTTCGAACAGTACTGCCATAGAGGCTTAGTAGAAAAGTCAGTAAGACAGACTTTGAATATTTTGTTGTACTCATTCATTGGCATGTGTTGCCTGGGTTTCCAATGTGAAAGCAGAACTGAGCTTAAAATGATAAACTGGGATTGTAATGACTGCACAATGTTTGGAAGGCAGAGTGAGGATTCATGAATTCCATAATGAATAGAGCTACCAAAGAACCATCTGAACCAATCAACAGACTTTGCACTCAACTCTGAAACACTGTGATTGGTTCAGAACAGGGAGTCCACAACCACACATGGTGGCTATGTCCATACTGGGTTCACACACCCTCAGTCCCACTGTTGCATCACACATTCTGATTTTCACAGGCACTAAGAGTGTCAGCAAACTGCATAAAATGCACATTTCTGCTTTCCTGAAAGTCAGAAGCTAAATTAAATCAAATGGAGGACTTGGAGGGTGGGGCCATCTAACCTAAAGGCTGATCTGTTTCTTTACGAAAAATAGGAATCTAGATCAGCAAACACTCATTAATAGAATACTGCAAGATGGAAGAAGGTAAACAGTGGGTAAGAGATAATTTAGGGCCCGTTTCCTGACAGACACCTCCTCCATTATTCATTTGTTCTTAATTAAAGGCAAAGAAAAGCTCTCAGTATCTCCTGACCTAATATCCGCCACCAGCCCATTTGCATTCCTCAAGAAAAGAATAGAAAATAGGTCTGGCGCCCCAGTGACTTTGGCTGACAAACTCAGCGAGGAGGAAGAGTTTCCGGCACGTTCACCGGCTTTGACGGCCCTGAAACATTTATAGGTGACATTTCGCTGAAATGGCGGAGCGTGACAAAGAGAGTCCCTGCGAAGACATGCGTTCATGTCCCCATTTAACACCCCGATAACCCCCTCCATCACCCCCGCTGTGCTCCCCTGTTTACTCACAGGCCAGGTGAGGATCCGGAATGATGAATTCAACGTCACAGACTATACTGGTGGTGTGCAAGGAGGATAAAAATAGCTCAGGGATTCAACACCACTACATTCAATATGGCTCGGCCCTTCTTTGCTCTAGAGGCCTGACTTTTCATGACATCATTTTATCCATTTCCACAAATATAGAGGAAAAAAAACTCCCTGTAAAGAACTATAGGCAGCTGGTACCAAGCAAGAGCATGGACCTCCTGCCACAGAGACCTTGCGATACAGACACAGAATGCCCTCAACAAACAAGGCTTCTAGGGCAAGTGAGTGTCATGCTGGAATTCCTGCCGCCAGAAACAGGCGGTCGTCGGATCTGTGATGCTCCGGTGTGAAAGCTTGACTGTGTGAGACTAATTTCTCTCGATCACAAGAGGTCTAGAGCACCAGACGCGGGTTCTGGGGATTTTTTTTTTACGAAGAGCAGAGAGCATTTGGGTAGAGCAGGCCCTCCCCGAGGCAGCTGTCTCCTTCTCAACTCTTTGGAGCCAATCTCACCATCCTGCCAAAGCCTCCATCAGTCTGGGCTCTTGAGGGAGCGGGGTAGGGGTGGGGGTTGGTGGGGTGGTATGCGGACAAGCGGCATTGAAAGCGTCCCCCAACCAATACCTAGTCGAACAGAGCTGACTCCGGCACAGCAGCCAGCCCGCGCGACAGATGGAGACTGTGGAGAGAGACGGCAGGATTGGCGCCGGCGAACAGACGTGCCGCTAACTGCTCCGCAGATTGCCCACCATCCTGAAATATCCGTGGCCTCACGGGAGGAGGATAATCCCTGGTGTGTGCCAGGATGTGTTCAATTCATGAACTAATAGATCTATGCATGCAGTAGGCCCATGTATGCTTTATAGATGGTATAAAGAAACTACTGGCACAAAAGAATAATCTTACAGGCCTCAGGTTTATGTCCCCTTTTAGAGAGCCAATGATTGGTCAAAGGGCCTGAATCTCATTATGATGCAAAAGCTGTATGGTGCCAAACAGAAGTCAACAAAGTGGATAACTGCATATTCTGCTTTATGGCACATTATGCAACTGTCCCCCTTGTAGTCCTACTGACTTTACTTTCTTCCATTATGTGCATACCCTGGTTAAGTGCACAATGTTGCCAGAGCCCCAGGCATATGCAATTATCAGGAGTCAACAGCATGACACAGTATCACAGGCAGTGGTAATGCAACAACTGCGATATCAGCTGCAACACTGCATTTGTGTGTGTGTGTGTGTGTGTGTGTGTGTGTGTGTGTGTGTGTGTGTGTGTGCGTGCACGTGAGGCAAGCACTTGTCCCATAAGGAAAGTACCTCTAATTCCCACGATCGGTACACAACAACAGGCAAATGATATCAACAAGAGACAGGATGGACGTTAGATTGAATAGTATTTTTCTTTCACGTGTCCCACAAATACAAGTTCATACAGCGTAAATTTGGCGAGAACACTTGTTTAAGTGCTCGCTGTGTGACATTTGTGTGCTGTGAGCAAGACAGAAGCACAGTTTAGCCCCAGAGTTTGGAATCCCGGAATCCCTCCAGCTCTGAAGCACATGGTTAATTCTGCACCCTAGTGACACCAAGCTAATATTTACGAGAACGTGGCGCCAATACCCACTCGCTTTGTTTTTTTAACAGGGACGATAACAAGCTTAATCTGACACTTTTGATGTGTCACAGCCGAGAGAGATTATTTCTACATTTGTGTGTTTATTCAGCCACCTCTCTGCCGGTCAACTCTCAGCAGAAAACTAGTCGGCATGGCTGGTGAAGCTGAGGACCAAAAAAATGCCATGCCTCATGAATGAGATGTACTGGTGCAGCAATTATTTCATGCTTCTGTGGCTCAGCTCACTGGAGAGTAGAGGGAGAGCAAACACACAAACATATTAGTTTTTTTACTGCCTACTCTGAATATGTTTTTTAGGAAATGCAGTGAAAAAGATGTGGTATCCTCAAGTAAAAAAATATTTTTTCTTCTTCACTTTTTTTTTCTGCTAGTCAGGATTCATCTGTAAATGGCAGCTGATAATGAACTTAATTTATGGGGTGATATGATGAACAGGGCTTTTAAGATTCCTCATTTAAAGGGTTTCTGCTCTGTGTTTACTTCAACAGTCAGTGGACATGGCAGTACTTTGATCTCTTATTCATGCTTCTTTCAAGTCTGCGCCCGCAACACGTGCTCCGGGTGTATGTACTGTACACATCTTGTTAGCAGGATCCACCGCTCTTTCTCTCTTGCAGGGGCTGAGAGATGCTGGGCTGGGCTGCCACATTGTAACTTTCCAGCTCAGCCCAAGCCTTAAAGGGAAACCGCTCCAGAGACATGCGAAGGGAGAGAGGGGAGACTTGATCTGCATAGTGGGTGTGACTGCCTGCGTTCTGTCAACTGCTCGGGTATATCAGCCAGCCTGGGAACCTCAGCTCTGCTTGGAGAAAAGTTACGACTGGTGAGTCGTTAAGAGCGGCCCACTTCAGAGCCCATGAAGTTTTGCTATCTCATGGCTATCCTGGCCTAAGGCTCTTTTATTAATCCTGTATTTAATAAAGGTGTGATTGCATTAGGGGCAGCCTTAACAGTGAACACTTTGTTGAGAATAAGGATTCACAGAACTATTAACTGTCCTTGCTGTCAGCTCATTTCCAGTTGGACTGTCCTTTCCTTTTAGTTGGTTCCTGGTCTGAACAGGGTGGGACAATCTCAGATGGCCATGGGTCTTAGCCTCTGTCTGTGTGCTGTCAATAATGTATCCCTGCTGAGGCAACCTAATTTCACAGTTAACAGTTAAACTGCTTCCCGGGAGTCCCTCAGCCACCTTTTCAGGGAATAATTTTCTTTTTTTTTCACAATTGGCAGTTGTTTTTTTTCTTATGGAAAATGCGCGTATTTTGAGAGTATTTTGCAACAATCTCAATTGTAAAAATGCGCTATAATGAATACAATTTGATTGATCAATTGACAGAACAGGGACTATCATCTGTGATCAGCACATGGCATCATGATGATGCTTAGAGCTAATGTTATGCAATGCCATTGCCCATTATGGCCTCTATATTATTTTAATATGCTATATTGTTTTCAAATGTGCATGTGTCCATAAACCATGATCATTCATTAAAGCTCAACATTATTTCTTCTCACTCTGCTAACTGACCTACCTAAATAGAAACAAGAAACAGGAACTACAAAAAGTAAATTACCAAAGTCAGGGACTTTTGGTATTTCTAACACTCTACTGTGGTGGAAGCCAGCACTGTCTCAGTAAGCTTTCATTTCCCTTCCACATTTGACGCTGTTCCTGGTGGACGGAATACTTCTAGATAACAAAGTGACAGAATGCTACACTTGGAACATAATATATGCATATTTTCACAACTGGCCAACCATCTGCCATTGAAATTTAACTTATTGCTTACATTTACATGTTGCATTTACTCATTTGGCAGACATTTTTATCCAAAGTGATTTACAAAGTAAGGTACTTTAGTACATAATCTGGGCTCATGAACTGAAGTACAGATCTCTAAAGCATCATCAGCAGCACTTACAGAAGTTACAATATATAATACAGTTCTCTCATCAAAAATTCATCCCTGTTTTGGGAGATCCTGCTCATGTAAATTACAGTAAATTGGTTGGCAAGCTGAGTGCTCGATAAACTAACACAAACACAATACTCAAGACTTCCAGTCCTAGTGATACAAATACTGCCCCCAAGTATTTAGTACATTCTAGCAAATTTATGTGTGTTTTGTTATGCTTGTAACATCAGATTTGTGTATGAACACAGTTTTTGGCTGTGCAGTAGTTACATTTTAACTTCTTTAAACATTCCAAAGTAGTTCCTAAGGTAAGACCACTTTTTTTGAGTAAATGGTGTTTATAATCATCCAAAAGGTGAAATTATGACCAAAAAAGGGAAGGAATTTTCCCTCAGTCAATGGAATCTGATGTCAGCTTGAACTCATGCTAATATTAATGTTTTTATAACTTGACTGGTGTCCTATGTCATTAGCTGATAAGGTGTTACAGGGAGAGACATTTGATCACATTGGCACAATACCCAGCAAAGGTTAAAGCCACTGCTGTAAAACCAAATTTGAAAAAAAAATGTTAAAAGATGAGGGGGAAAGGTTCATAACAGGCCTCCAAAGTAATTACATGGTCATTAAATCTCTATGATTTGTGACATTTTTGTCCATAGTGCAGTGGTGTCAGCTGCAACAGGGCTTTGTGCAAAAATTACAGGCTTTCAGATGTATTTGAGCCAGTTCATTTTGCCCAGTGGGAAGGCCTCAGTTATAATCGGTGCCTTACAGTTCATGACCCATTTTGACCTAAGGAAACAAACAAAAAAATATAAAATAAAAAAAAAAACACTGGCTTAGTGATTTATTTCCCCCAAATAATTTGGTGCCAGCAGGAACATAACCTCCTGATGAATCACCTTCTATTCCCAGCGCATGCAGAGCATCTTGTTCACGGACTGAATACACAGCTGTTCCCCTCCCCTCCTCCTCAAGTGGGCAGGGAGGAAGAGCGTCCCTCCCTATTGGATGAATGACGGATTCAGACTGCAGCTGAGACAATCACCTGTAAAGCCATTACTCATTACCATAAAAGTACCACCACCACCCCACCACCCCCCCTCCCAAAAAAAAGCACATGAGAAAGAGACTGTTAAGCTTATGACAGACATACAGCTATGGTATGTGGACAGGAGTTACATAACTGAAAATTATTCTGGGACACCAGACCCTTAGCAAAGTTAGATATGTGTTTACTAACCTGGGATTGTAGTGAAATATCAATGCAAGAATTCAGATATGTGCACATAAAGAACGCAAAGTCAGGTTCGGGTGCCCTTATCCAGATATATTTCATAGTTATAAGATCATCTCAAAGAGCGAGTATGAGTGTAAGAGGAAAGACGTTGGAGCAAATAGCAGTTCAGATCACACAAGCATATGCTGATGTAATTTTTATACATACCTATGATCTGACCCAAAGGTCTGGTGTGGAAGTGGTTTGATCTGATTCACAAATACAAGATATTATTATTATTATTATTATTATTATTATTATTATTATTATCAATAATAATAATGTGTAAAAAATTGCCAAATCTTAGTCTATAGGAAAATGATAAAATGATATAACTAAAGATAACTAAAATAACTAAAATGTGAGAAAAAAATAAGGACGATATTAGTGAAACTGGTTTTCTCTCTTGAGATTGAAGCACAAAATCAATGCAGTGTGCAGCCAGATGAGATTATATCATATCATCATATAAAGTACTGCAGATGAACCCAGAGTCCAAAGAAGCCGTGACTAACACCAGCAACCAGCAAATAACAATGACAATGACATCAACAATAACAATAAAAACACAAAAGAAAACCCATCCTTGCCCCAGCACATTATACCAAATTCCAAGAGAGGGCCCGTGCCATGTTTTGCCAGCTACCTGCCACGACCGCAAAAATGAAAAGTGCAACTTGAGGCTGGGTGCATGGTGGAGGCACCATCTTACTGGTAGGTCCTCCATCACCAAGGGCTGGGGGCTGAGCTATAAGTGTAAAAAAGCACATTTTAGCAGTGAGGCCAGGATGACCGCTGCGGCAGCAGCATTCTCTCACTTGGTCACACTGAGGAGTGGGAGGGGGGATGAGATTTGACAAGCTGCAAGGAGACAGCCAATGACAGACAGTGTTGCAGCGCCCTGTCAACATATTTGTGACATTCTTACAATGTGGCCGCTAACAATGCAGAAGCCTCACCAGAACTATGTAACACAATGGATTGAGCACAGGAGCACTCAACTGGTACATGAGCAACATAGCATCATTACCTAATTTTCCATGACACTGTGGCAATGTTGTGAAAACAACGGGGTAGCAGTGGGTGTTCATCTTTGCCTCTCACTAGCAGTTTTTCAGCACAATTAGGCCTCCCTTGCTGAGAGAGGATGCTGAGGGGATCCAAATGCTCAGGTAGCAGGGCCAGGAGCTACACCGACTCTGAGGACACTGCGCTGACATCTGACAGCATCCCAGAATGCAAAGGCCAGAGGGCCCAGAAAACAGCCAGGAGGAGGACGTATCACACTGTTTGTACCAATAAAAAAAGTAGCCGTTTCACCTTGTGTTGGGATTATGTTGTAATTGGGTTTGCCTGGCTGTTGTTTGTTGAGTTCAGAGCATCCCTCCCCCACGCCCATCTACCCCCTCCCAGCAAAAAAATATAATCAGCTTCCGAATTGGGGGAGCGTCGAAAGCAACCTGACCCAAGGCATCTCTCAGTGCTGCTCTGTCCGCTTTGTAATTTCAAGGCAGCAAACAGCACTAGCACAGGAGAGCAAAAGGGACAGTGCGCAGAGAGTATGTGCCATAGCACAGAGGCTGAGCACTGCCATTCCTTTTACAGTTTTTTATACATTTACGTTCTGCACAAAGTGGTAAAAAGGTGACACACAGTATATGTGACACGTATATGCTACATATATGTTCTCAGCTAAGCAGAGGTATCACAGTGCCTCTGACTGAAATGAACAAGTCAATTATTGCATGCCACACAGCTGCCACACACAGAAAAGCATTTGGTAAAAAGAATGATGTTCTGTAAAAAAAGATAAAAATTTCCAGAGATGAATGAAGGTAGGTGTAAGCATGCCTGTGGTCTTTCATTCATAGAGCTTGAGGGGAAAAAAGAAGGAATGAACCATGCCCTCCTCCACATCCCCTTCTTCAGAACCAGCTTCTGTCGCTCCATGCCAGGAACGTGTTGGCTCTCCACCCCCCCACCCTCGAGGGAGAGGACAGGCTCTTTCCACCTCTGTCCTTAGATTCCTCACAAGTTCACAAATTTTCATCCTGCTACCCACCCCCCACTGCCTCCAAGAGTTGAGGCAGAAAGAAATGAAAAAAGGAGGGAAAGGAGAAGGAAAGGACTCTGAGGTGAGGCACAGGCCACAACACACCCCCGTGAGTCTGTAGCCAATTGCTATTGAAAACCCTATGTGTTATTTTTTCAGTTTTTTATTCATCCCCTCCATGGTAACTTCAATGCTTTCAGCCATCCATGAAGGTAGTTGGTTTTTGACCAGTGAGGTAGTGAAAATAAATATTTGCCCTTGATGTCTGATCTTGAGAGAGGCCATAAAATCGCAAGACATATCAATAACAAATAATAAATCTGAGCAAGCTAAACCTATGTGCTTTTTCTTTCCAGACTGTGACATCGATAGATTAATAGACTGAAGACATTAGCATGCAGGAGGATGATGTTTGTGAGTGTTTGTGAGTTCTCTTTTTTTTAAATTCCAGTTCAATACCTCAGGTTGTTCAATTTGCAAAGGACAAACTTAAACCATCAGGTATAAGCTTTACAAAAAGCAGAGCACATGGCTAAATTACTTATTTCTGGGAGTACGCCTATTTATTCCTTTGACCTTGAACTGCTTTTCAACTGGGAGTGCAGCCCAGGAGTTGTATACAAAGATAGTTTTTACAAAGCAAATGGTTCTCTGCTCAATAGCAGTTTAACTTTTTTTAGCTGAAGTGCTATTCCATATATGGCTACATAAGAGCATTCTCTCTCCCTCCCTAAAGGGATAAAAGTCACCTTCTCCAAATCTCATTGAACAGAAAAGTCACATAAAAAATAATAAAATCTATACTATATTTTCTACCAACACAGGGAATTCAAGCTTAGCAGGAGCAAGCCTGTTTCTTTTTTCTCCTTCCGTCAGCAATAAAAAAGAAAGAATTAAAAAAACACAGAAAGAACGAAAGAGTGGAAGCAGGTCAGGGAATTATAAATAACATTAGAGCCTTTTTCTCGTTTACAAAAGGGATGTTTGGGTCGGCAGCCTCCACTTTCATCCGCTTGCAATGTTCAAGGCTCCTTTTCAATTTTGCTCCTCAGCAGCCAACCTCTCGAGAAACAGCTTAAAAAAAATCAACCAAGAAATATAACGTCAAGTGGCTGCTGGACGATGAAGCAGCTTTGAATTATGCACAGATTTTTTGCATTTAGCTGATCGGTCGTGGCCATTTTTGTAGCATTGCTCCAAGGGTTTGTGCAAATGATGAATTGCATGAAGAAAAGGGACACCTGTCTGTGCTCCTCAGCTTTCAAACTACCGTTACCCTTGAGATTACAAATTCTGCAGAATTTTCCACGTTGGCAGTAATATCGGTCCAACACTGACAGACAGACACTCTGAAGCTGCCTGCGAATCTGGTTATTTCACAGCGCAATGCAATAAGAGCTGACTGCTTGCTCCAGTCTGTCCCATGAGAAGTTAATTGCAACATATCTGTGCCTCTACCCAATACAGGCGGAGGCAGAAAATACCATATTCAAACCCATCGGTTGCCAATTGCGATCAGTGTGTGGAGGGCAGGGTTAAATATAGACTTAGGTGATCGTCGGCTTCACTGTGGTTTCCATGGTAACCCCTGTCTCGGCAGCTGATTGATCTTGAGAAGGCAGGGATATTTGCATAGGTTCATTTGCAATAAGCATTAGCCTCTCAACACACTTCTTAACACTGCCTTTGCTCTGCTGCCTTTCCTGTCAAACCAAAGACTGATGTACACAGAAGAATGAGGCATGTCTGATTAACTTTCTCCTTACAGTTGTTCTGCCTTGACCCATTGACTGTTTATTTAGTCTTATTTTAGCAGAAGAAATTAAAAACATAACACCGTTACAAAATGTGATCATATCATAGCAGTTATCAGCCAGATTGTGGTCTACCTGCAACAAACATCACCACTATGATATATACGACACCAAATTTCCGTTCAAAGTAAACATTTGGTCCCATCTGCTGCACAGCAATGAAGCATCGATGTCCAGTGGGACTGAGCTGAGATTTTAACCTAACCTGTGCTGCTAAGAGTATTGCTAAAAACGGACACATAAGCATTTTAACATTTGAGTGTGCGTGGTGCTCTGGTTACCAGCACAGCAGCCAGATTATGAACCAGTGGTTTGTTGTGGTCAATTTCTTGAGCCTCTTTATTGGACCTAAGAAACACACCCCAACACACAACACTTCAAAATATAAAATGCAAATAAATAAACTAGATAAAGCAATGCAACCCTCAAGACATGCAGGTGCTGTGGTTAGCACTTCCTTCTATCAACAAAAAGTCTCTACATCTCCACTGTGTCATAGCACTTGTATTTACAGGGGGTAGACAAAATAATAACAATAATATTTGAATATTTACTACCCTATAAAGAGTCGGGCTGCCCTTTATCTTCAGAAAACCTTCAATCCTTTTTGGAATGCTGTTATACAAGCTTTGAACTGTCTCTAGTGGGATGTTGGACCACTCTTCAAGAAGGAAAGTCTCCAGTCCTTTAAGAGAAGGAGGTGGAAATCTAATACACACTCTACATTCCTAAATGTCCATTCAAATATCAGGTTCAATTATGTTTATATCTAGTGATTGGAAAGGCCATGGAAGCTGTTTGACTTCATTCTGGTGCTCATGAAATCACGCTTACATCCATTTAGTAATGTGTATCATCTTGCAATATAGGAACATATACAACATATGCAACATAGAGTGGATCCAGACACCTATAGCTTGTGGGCTTTTTATTGCTTGGCTATAATACTACCATGCAGAGTAGTGATCTGAGCCAGTGACTGTCATGAGATGAGTCCCATACCATAATAGATCCACCAACATGTTTAACAGCTGGGAGCAGTTAATATGGGATGAAGTTTTTCTTCCAAACATAATCCTGTCTAACTGTAGGAAAAAAGAGTAAAATTAGACTCATCAGACCATATTACTTTCTTCCACAGACATCCAGGTTTTGTGCTTGTTACATCAATTTATGTATTGTTTCACATTAGCCTTCCAAGTAGTTTCCAAATGGAAGCCCTATCATGAATATAAGCTTTTTGATATTTTTTTCCACTAAACTAAGTCATGGAGGTGTAGAATCAGTTCTGTGGTAATTTTTTCGGCTAAACTATTACATATTAAAGTGCTGATTTCCAAATGCTTTTTATAGCAGAAACATGCTGGTAATTAGTATTGACATTAAGATGAGCACATGAAAAATACAAACATACAAACACTTGAAAATGCACATATGTTTGTGTTTACCCCCTGTATTTATGTACTGCTAGAAGACAGTTGATAAATACAGTTCTATTCTCTAACCATTACATATAGCTTAATTAATATGAAATAGTACTCAAAAATTAATATTTGGAAATTGTTCCAAATGTACAGTACAGTAGTTCCTCCATTTTGATACATATTGCTTTAATTTGTTTGTTTTGATAAGGTCACTATTTTTGGCCATTTTATTTGACTTTCCTAACCTACGTAGTACAAGTTACTGTATTTAAATAAATTACAGACATAATTAACTGTAATGAACTCATTAGCTGTTTTGTGACACTTTACTGAAGTGACTGATCCAGAAAAGATGATGATAATGTCACTTGCAGTTTGGACTGGCATTTTGTCAATGGGTCAATGAGTACAGAAATTATGCTATTTATGGACACACATACATACACACATACACACATACATTTCTCATGAATGTCAAGGAAAAAATATTGCTATTGAAAATATATTCCTGTCAATGATTTTGTAACTGCAATTATTTGTCTTTGGCCATTTGTGAATACCTACACCCACACACACATGGCCATTTTTCCTCAAGCTATGCTGTGAATTCAGAAGATTTGTGTAAATGCTGTATAATCAGTGTTTAGTTTCATTTAACACATAGACCTTTCAAGCTGAATTTTCATGAGTAATTCATTCCATCTTTCAATCAGTTGCAGTCAGTAATGATAACTGAAAACAACTTTTTTGTTTGGAAGTAACTCAGCAAACTCATTTGCCAACTAAGCTACACCATTAGAATTCCAATCAGTAGGGGTGCTTCAAACAAATGTCGGGATTTTTTTTAGGCATGCTTTAGAGAAGCCGCAGTTTCTAACACATGACGAACAGTTGGCGCGGCATCGTTTTTTCAGGCTCAGGATGTTTGCACAGTCTTGGACTCCTCTGTATGACTCAAATTCATTATTGACCGCATTTTATGTCTGCCCATTTATCCAGAAAATCTGCCTGATTGTCTCTTTCCCAATTGACACTGATTACATGGGCAAACAATGTGTTTACCAAATTCTTAACATAATGGGCTCGTGCTAAGTACAATATTGTCCGCCTAATGAGCTCATGAATGCAATATGCCACCATTCATTAGCAATCAGCAGGCTGGACATTGATAAACAGACCTGTAATTTGGTGTGTGTGTGTGTGTGTGTGTGTGTATGGTGACGGGGCTATAATAGTCCATAGCAAAAGCAATAAATGAGTCTGAGAAATGTGTACGCATACAAACACTGTCATATACAGATGCTGCAGGCATGTGCATGCACACACACAAACACACATTCTCACATGAACCATTTCTGTAAATTATCTGCATCAGCACGCAAGATGCACACACACAAGCATGCACAGACATGCACAGTCACAGTAAAATGCAAGCAAATGCCATCAGTCTTTCCTTTAACCAGCACTGGGTTGTCTCTGTAGCCCTGTAGTTGAGGTGTACAGTACTGGAGCTGAGCTCATTTGCGCAGGTTGAGGGGACAAGTGAACGTCACATGCACAATGATAACCGTGTGTCATTGTATCATCATATGTACGTTGACAATTGAGGATGAGTGGCTGGGGGCATGCATGTCAAATAAGTCAAACACAGTGTCATATGCAGTGTCTAACAGAGGAACCAGGTCCTCCCTCTCTCTCTCTCCTCCTCACTCCCCTTTTCCTCCCGCCTCCTTTCCTCCCTCTATCCCTAACTGCTTCACGCCCACCCCCCAGCCTCTTCCAACTAATGCTCTGCAGTACCATGAGGTGCCAGTCTTTCCTCCTTCCTTTAACCTCAGGATCCACCTGATTTCCCTGGGCCAACAGGAAACCGCTTACCAGAAAACAAGCCTTGGGCACACCAATTGCATCATTCTGCAGGATCATGAAAGTCCCAGGGTAGGCGGTGGGTACTTGGTTGGAGCAGACACAAGTGAGGCTGAGGTGCTTTGGCGCAGGTGATGGGGTAATCAGCGGCTTCCATCTACTTGCTATTCAGAGCCCAGCTCACCAGTGCACCCACTGTCTGCTGGCCGTTGAAAGGCAGAGGCCGGGGTTCACTGCTGCTAATTAGAAGAAGCAGAACAGATGAGAATTAGAAGAGGCATTCTGATCTGTAACACTCCATCCTCCTCACTCCCTCCCTCCCTCAATACCCCCCTTACTGCATCCTGAGTACTCTGTCAGTCAACACTGGGAGCACAGAGCTCCGCCTACCCTCCAGCTGTGACCTCACCCTACCTCACCCAATTAAAGAGACCACACCCCCAGCACAAGGCTCCTCCCTCAGTCCTTGACACATCACAGGGGTTCCAGAGAGGGCTCAGTGAAACACACACTCATGAAGATCTCCTGCAGTTGAGGGACTGCTCTTTCCCCAAACTACATTCAGTGCACTCATTCGGCTCTGAAGATATATGATTAACTGGACCAAGCTGGTTTTGATACCTCTTAATACACATGTAAATAAGGTTAATCTACACTACTCTCCATCATCCCAATCAAAAAAACATTTTACTCCCTTGAGCGTTGATATGCAACCATATATTCATTGCATTGTCAAAAGCAATTATGAAAAATGGTTTAAAGGAATTGAGGAGCATGTGGCAGGCTGGAGAATACAGCACAAGCTGTCTGCTTATCAATATGAGCCACAGTTCTGAAAATAAACATCCAGCTCTGATTAAATTTCTCGAGTACCATGACGCTATTACTGCCACCCAGGGGCCACTAGTCCAAGGTAGATGCCTTAATATGTCACAAATATTTAAGGAATGTCAAAACGCCAAAAATTAAACTTTACAAGCTTCAAAGTTCCAAATTAAATGGTTCTCCATCTTTTACAAATGTTATACATTATTTTATGTCTGTCCAATTATGTGCACTTAAAACATGGCTGAATCCTTCACCAGCAGTTCCACAGTTAGAAAGTGCAGGTACCGCTGGTTTATTCATTTAGACTAGAGGACATCAGATCTCAAATTACCAGCTCCATAAACAACTTTGGAACGGCTGAAAAGCTTTCAGGCTGCAACACCAAATGGAACTCAAAATCATTCTTTTTTGTAGTGTGGTCAGAGGTAGGCACCAGTACTTTGAATCGTACATCCAGTGCCGGATGGCATCTTTCCTGCCATGAGTCCATTGCCTTAGAGTTCAAATACTTTGGTGCTATTTGTATTCTGGAGTCCAAGGGTGTACTACTGCTTGTGCACAGAGGGTGACAAAGACTAAAGCTCACTGCATAATCATCCTGAGTGCACTGCATGTCTTCATGGCTAGGCTATATTATTATTATTATTATTATTATTATTATTATTATTATTATTATTATTATTATTATTATTATTATTACTTGTTACAGCAGTAATAGTAGTAGTATTAGTATTTTTATCTTATACACTTGAATATGAGGTCTAAGAAGGTTAAGGGTCTACTTGGAAAGAGAGTCACCACTGTATGCCTCACTATATGCCTAGCACAAATTGATTGCCAAAAACTACAACTAAAGGGGAAACTCCTACCCTCATGAATAGTATTTCTCTGGATGACAATTAGCTAAAGGGGCATTTGAGGATATATGAGGATATTATGTTGGACTGGTAAACCAGTCCAACATAATTGCACTTAACATGCAAAAGCTTCCTAAGTGAGCTCACAATGCCTTGGACTGATTTTACCCTGCTGCAGATCTGTGCTACTCCCATCAGGGAGATACCCCTGTGCCCTGAGGTATAAGGATAACAGGTTTAGGGTACACTATATGGCCAAAAGTATGTGGACACCCCTCCTAATTATTGTATTCAGGTGTTTCAGCCACACCAATTGTTAACAGGTGCATAAAATCAAGCACATAGCCATGCAATCTCCATAGACAAAACTTGGAAGTAGAATGGGTTGTATTGGAGAGCTCAGTGACTTTAAATGTGGCACTGTCATAGGATGCCATCTTTGCCACAAGTCAGTTAGCGAAATTTCTGCCCTGCTAGATCTGCCCCAGTCAACTGTAAGTGCTATTATTGTCAAGTGGAAGCGTCTAGGAGCAACAACAGCTGGTGAAATGCCAACCTATGGCTATCAACTATTATCTCTGTATATTCTGTTCGGTTCAAGGTACACATGTCTTGTTTGGACTCATTCTGATCCATACAATGCGAGTAGCAAAGGGGTGATAGTCCTACAACAGTAGGGGGTCTCCTAACCCTTATTCTGAAAATTTGCTCAAAAGAATGAACACCAATGCACATGCCCCAAATAACAGGACAAGAATAAACACTAGCACCAATCAATAGCCAGATAAGGACAAAACCTATCGGGGCCCTGTCCATGACCCCACCTCATGTGCTGACCAACTCCTTGAGGTTTGGGTATATAAAGGGAAAGATTTCTGCACTCAGGGAGCCCCGTCAGCACGGACTCCTGCGCATTGAGCGTATAGCCATGTGACTCCGTATAGGGAACACCGTCTGCACGGACTCCTGCGCACCAAGCACATAGCTGCGTATAGCTGTGTATCTTTGCCATCATTTGCACTCTACCATACTGCCTGTTGTAATCTTGAAACTTCACCTGATTGGGATACTTTTAATTGGGACAATTCAGATTATTAAAGATATTGGCCTTAACTTTTGTTTGTCATTTTCATTTGGCCATTTCTAACGACGCACGTGGCAGGATTTGAGGTTTTTCCGTATGTTCTTGCCGTACCGTTCTAAACCCACTGATACTTACGCTCATAGTCAGTCTTAAGTATTGCACTATTCTGACAAGTCTGCAGTCCCTAGGTGGGTTGCCTAACATATATTCTACGGTGTAGAATATAACAGGGCAGCGAGTTATATTAAATGTGCAGGGACGGTATCCTACGTCGTGGTCTATGTAGCCTGATCACCTACAAGCCAAAGCGAACTGAGAATTCCTGGGTTGCTAATTAGAATTGGGAATTGAGGAACGAAACAGAGGTTGGCAAGAAGTGGAGTCAGATTTAGTTATTAGATTGGCAGACTTTAATATTATTACTTCCAAAAACGCAAACGCATGCATCTGACTTCAACAGCCACCACTTCCCTCATTGGTTGTGACTGGCTGTCCTACAACTCCATATTAATGCCCATGGTTTTGGAATGGGATGTCCAATAAGCTCATATAGGTGTGATGGTCAGGTGTCCACATACTTTTGGCCATATAGTGTATCTCCTATCCTCTCTGCAGTTTCTTGTTTGAACAATGCAAAATAATCGTCTTTATTTTTTTACAATAGATTCTCAAAAGACCTGTCCCTAACATGACATATTTGTCATCCTGACCCCTTAGCTCCCTGCCATTATTGAGAATCCACTTTATCAGTTTACTGCATATCTGGTGTTTTTTGTCATGAACTGTTGATTGTTGGTACATTGCATCATTGTCTGCCGTTAGACTCTGCCACCAAACAATTTTCCCCCTTGGGGACAATAAAGTTTTCTATCTGTCCATCTTATGGGAACGTCAATGCTGGTGGCCATGTCAACAACACCAGGGTGGTTTGTACTTCAGGCTGGTGGCTTCACGGCCAGTCCCTGTGGATGGAGCTGCACTGCAGGGGGGAGTGCCGGACAAGAGGTCACAGCTTAACTGTCCCTAAAGAGCCATCAAACTGAGTGCTGCTGATCACCATCTGTGTGTGTGTGTGTGTGTGTGTGTGTGTGTGTGTGTGTGTGTGTGTGTGTGTTGTAGGTGGAAGGAACAGTGTTGGCAGGCTGACAGAGGTGAGCTCTGTACACTTCTTGCCTGCTCCTTTCTTCACTTTCCCTGCCTAAAAATAAAATCTGGGGCTTTTCCACTCTTTTTTCCAGAGATCTGTGTGTTTAATTATTTAACAAGATGTTAAAAAAAAGAAAGATGATTGCAGCCTCAAGCAAAGGTCGAAGCTTGCAAAAAACATGTGGGGAAGATGGACGTACACAGCAGCGAAGACAAAGAAAAAAATTGAACCAACACTTTCAAAGACAGGGTTTTATATGCAGAGTGCCCACCATTAATTGATCAGAATGTGAACAGAATTAACTTTCATGAGTCAAACAGTATGCGTAACTTGAAAAAATTATGATATACCACATGAATCCAGTCAATTTAAGGGATTCAGCTTTTTTTCTCCTCAAGTCAAAGCTTTCCAAAATATTGCTCATTTGGTGTATAATGATGGGCATTCAAATGCAAAAACTTAACCTCATGCAAAAGAAATTGCCATTGAAACTTGATAAATAAGCAATGGGCAGTCTTTGTTGACAGCCAGCTCTCTGGGCTCCTCCCCACTGGGAGGAGCTGGAGTGTGGACGTGCTATCTGCACAACCCCCCCCCCCCAGCCCTCTGCAAAAACTCTCAGAAGGCATGAAAATGGGCTGACAGCCAGCGACATCGCAATCACCGTCCTCCACTGCATTTTGAGACAGACTTTCATTTATTCGGGCGACAGGTATGTCAAAGTTCAGCAGCACCACAAGAAACAGATGTGGGGGGGGGACTCTTACTTGTAAGCCCCTCCCTCTGGAAGCTTTAGCTGCATAAAAGCAATACCTGGAGGCAAGCGGCACAGTTGATTTCCCTCTCCCATTTCCCTGCACACATGACCCCCCCCCCTTCACACACACGCACACACAGCCTTCCCTTGTCCCCAGCCCGTGCAATCTACACTGCATTCAAATGAAATATGAACAGAGAAATGTATTTTTAAGACTCTCTGACAAGGCAGACAAAATCCCTCTGCAGCTAAGTACAGTGGGTAAAAAAAAGAAAAAGAAAATATTTCAAAGGCTAAACTCTGGGAAATGTTCTTTGGTGTTATTTTTATATATTGCTCAGTCTAGCCCCAGGATTTGGCCCTCTCCCCGGGCTGGTATTTAAATGATAGATACGCACATCGTCTTGGTGCATTCATGCAGGAGGTCAGGGAGAGAATTGGCACATGTGAGAAAAGTAGAGTGAAACAACATGCATTTGCAAGAGCTATGTTTGTGTGTGTGTGTTTGTGTGTGTGCGTGCATGTCTATGTATGTTTCTGTGTCTGTGTGTGCAAACATGCTTTCGTGCTTCCTGAACAATCTATTCAGATGTTACTGTGCCCCAATCCTAGAATCCTAGAAGCTACACCTTCTAAAGTCTAGCTAACACACTGTAGATCTGCCACCAGCCAGGGTTAAACAACTGCATGTGCATTTTATTGGGAGAAAAGTACAATCTTCTATGTTTCATCTCTCTGGATTAAATCAATGTACCAATCAACTTTGATTTCCACCTTGATGAAGTGAATTTGAATTTGTTCATCTATGCACAACTCAGTAGCATTGTTATCTTCTGAATCATGCCAATAATACACTGTTTGTTGAAAATATGTGCAATAACTGTTTTTGCAAGACATCATGCATGCTGTATACACTTATTGTTCAAGAGGTGATTACAGATTTTGCTTTCAGATTTTTGATTTTATCACTCAGTTCAAGGATACATGATTTTATTCCTTGTCTGCACCCTGCACAGATACATATTAATGTGCTTATTAATCCTTTGTTAACATGTTATGCACACACATGCAAAGATTCTACACAATGCCTTCTCAATGCCCCTTATAGCTTTGTATGAATATTTAAGTGTTTATAGATTGATATGTAATAATATAATCAAAATACAACCCTTATGAGCACACTCTGTATATAGAAGAAGGAAAGCAAACATGTTAAACATATCCAAATACAGAACAGAAAATATATGCAGTTATGTTACCACAGATTTTGGTATTGTAACTGGAACAATAATGAAGACAAATGATGATTAATCAAAATGTCATTTCTATTAAATTCATCCACCAATGCAGACTTATCTACTCATTTAACCAATAATTTATTCACCTGTCAGCACTGTCAAAAATAAAGTAAAAATGGGATTCAAAATTGCATTTGTGTTCTTGGTGCTGTGGGACATTTGGTGCATGCCACTGTTAAACAATCTCTCAAGAAACCTACCTCACTCACTCACTGAGCACAAACATGCATATAAGGATCAGATATATTTATATGCTTACATAGATGTAAAGTGATGACAGGATAACCGCAACAAGGTCAATATCCATCTCACTGCACCATGCAGCCTCACTGTTCTATAAAACTTTTGTACACCATGCAGCCCTGCTGTACTATAAAACGTCACTGCACCGGCACCATATAGCATTACTGCAGCACACAGAGCCTCAGTGCACCTCTTCAGGCTCATTTACTGCCACTGTGGCTCGAGTGATAGGAGGATCACCAGGTGCATCAACCAACAGACACAGCTGAAGTGCAGACAGAACAAGTTAGAGAGTGTGCTCTTCTGAGTTGAAAAAGACAAAGTGTCTTAGATATGAAAATTAATTAAGAATGCTGATATTTTTAAGCACAGAGCACTTCCACCCACAGCATGGGAGAGCAGTTTTGCATAACCCTGCCGATAAATTAACACTTCCCCCTTGTCAGAAAAAAACGAGGCCAACCTGCAAAGATTAAGACAACACACAAGCACCAAACATATGAACTATGGACAGTTTGAACTATAATTTATTTCACACGGGCATCTGGTGAGAAGGTCTGTGTTCTGAATTTGCCTCAGTCAGATTCAGAAGGCTGCGTTTCTCGCACATTAATGAGGTGAGAGCCATCAGACATGGTCCCCCACTGCCCTGTGTCACAGTGACCCCTGCTGGACAGAGAGCTGCTCCGCTAGGGACTCAGAAAGGAGGAAGGACATGTTCAGAATCCCCCTTAATTATTTCTCTTTGAGGAAGGAAAATTAACATGCATACATCTGCAGATAAATCTGTAACCAGTTATAGGTTGTTAATATAATAATCTCATGAGCACACTTTCATGGATCTGTGAGTAGATGTATTTGTGGGTATGAGAGAAAGTGTGTGTGTGTGCATGTGCATGCGTGCATGTGTGTGTGTGTGTCTGAGCATGCTTTTCTGTTCCTTTCACAGGTGGTCGTTCATAGAGACCCAGGTCATCCTGACCTGGAGGAAACAGCAAGCAGTTGTGAGGTAATTACCATTTCTGTCAGAACAAATGGAATCAATCTATCCAAGTCAAAAATAAATCCATAAAAAATCATTTTTCACATAATCATCAAGTATGGCTGCAAGTATTGTAATATTGTGGACATTAACATGAAGTACAATTGAGTATGTGTACTCAGAACAAAATGGTTATTAAAGGGTTGATGTATATGACCTCGGAACACAACAACAGAGGACCTCTCTCGTTAAGGGCTAGTCCACCTACAAGCTGCCTACATTTTATCTCTTTACATTACACATACTGGGCAACATGTCCTTGTCTGCAGGCCCGCACTTTGCCAGTTCAGTTCAGTGAGGGGTCACAGTGGTGTTAAAGTAAACAAACATCCAGTGTTTGCTCCATGTGCACAAAAAGGGCAGGGTCTCAGATGGAACCATGCACAGAACCATGCGTGGATGGGCTAAGCCATTTTTGGCGTCTGAAATGCAGGGGCTGAATACTTGGTCAGACCTCACAAGCAGAAATGGGTGGGTAAAGGGTACATTCATGTTGCTTTGGCTGAGTCAGCATGCCCAAAATAAAGCAGTTTGTGGCTCAGCTGGATATCAGAGACATCACCTTTTCAGCTCGCAGGACCCTAGAAATAGAGCGATGTGCCAAAGACTCGAAAAACATCTGTTCATCACACACACAACCTGGTGCAATATATAACATGGGGCAGGGCACACGCAGACCTATTAGAGTAGTAGAAAGGTCATAAATTAACTGCACCATGTCATTCTGAAATGCACGCTTCATAATGCAATTAGTGAAGAAGAAGCAGCGCACACCACCTGCACGCTAATCACAGTGTTATTGCCCATTGTCGGCACAAAGCACTAGTGCATGGTGTTAACATGGAGGATTTTGGGTGTTAAGGGGAGAAAACAATAAATAAATGCCAGTGTGGTGCAAGGCAAATGGACTTGCATCAAGGGCTTACAAATTTTAAAACCCCAACATCATGTTTTTTGTTTCCCTGTACTTTTCAGATTTGGTTTCAGAGAAAAAGCTGAGGTGTACCAGTAATGCAGAAAATAAATCAAATCTGTTTGCATTTAGCTCCATTCAGATTTCCCAAACGGTAATATTTATTTGTTTATTTAGGATGCAATATTTTAAGAAGCTATGCGTCACACCCAATAGTCCCTGCCCTTATCAGTTGATATTAATGTTCTTCTTGAAAACGATCTGATATTATGAAACAAAAAAGAGACTCAGTTTATCAAACACACATGCGTCTGAGAAAGTGTGGAAATTCTTATTAAATCTACCGTGCAGGACATTTTCTCTGACCTTGCCCCAGTAAATTGTAGATAAATTAAGTGGAAAAGGCTGTCCGGCTGGTGAGGTAAACCAGACATACTTGAGGCTGCTAATGCTCATGTAATCTAAAAGTATAGTGTCGCCAAAACCTCTTTTTCTCTGTCTTAAGTCCAGTGTCAGTTTAGTGCCAGTGTCAGTTCAATCGAGGGTAGATTCAGATTTCTGCTGATATTTATGTGTGTGTGTGTGTGTGTGTGTGTGTGTGTGTGTGTGTGTGTGTGTGTGTGTGTCTGTGTGTCTCTGTGTGTCTCTCTGTGTGTATATTCTTTCTTGCCAGTCCGGCGTCCGAAAGAATTTATTTTACCAGACAAATCTGAAACTTACCGGTGACATTTTAATAACAGTCTATGTTAGAAACGCAAATATAATGTACACCTAGGTTGACGAAAGAATGACAATGACCTCAAATCAGTTTGTTCATCAAAATTTAATGAACAGTAACGATTAATCAAAATAAACAATAACAATTGAGCAAATAGGCTCAACAGAACAAATGTAGCCTATAGGCTTCCAGGTAACATTTTATTTTCTCCTTTTTTACATCACGGCAAAGTCCTCTGCTGCCAATTTGAAATCAAATGTGCCCAATGTGTCTTTGCAGCTTGCAATGCGCATAAGCCGCATCACTCTCTCCTCCTCCAGACAACTTCGCAGCGCCGTCTTAATTCGATTCTGCAGAGAGAAGCCCCTCTCCGCTGGCCTAGTAGCAAGTATCGCGCAATAAAAGAGCACACCCTTTTGGGAAAAAAGTACTGTAGGCTGTTAATAGGCTGTTTCGCTGTCAAAACACAAATGTCCTGTTTAGGGATAGCCTTCGTTATAGCTACGTTTTGTATGAGCATTATTACCGGACATTTTGATGAAATGTTCCAAGATGAACATCTATTCAGACCTGTCAATTGATAAAAGGCATTATAACCATTCTCATCATGACAACACCCAAGGCAAACTGTGGCAATGAATGTTTTCATATCCCCAGGCTCATTGCTGCCCTGAAAAAAAACAGGTCGCAAGGAAGAGCTGGCAGAAAGAGTTGATTACTCAGCAGTTACTGAATGCCACCTCTTGCAGTCTTTATATCACACCACTTTGTAATGCTCAGTAATCATATGCAGCACATTATTCTATATCATTTCAAGCTGTTATGGTTGAAATGGTTTTCATATCGTATCTTGTGACAAACATTATGGAGTAAAAGCATGATGTTGTTTGGATTCTATTATCTTAATGTTTAAAGCCAAAAATCTATTTGTTTATTTGCCTTCACTTCATTAACAAGCACTTCAAAATTAGATGCAATAATAGAATTTATTGTCCTCAAAGAGAAATCTGCAGTGGACAAATAATCAAGTTTTCATGTGCATAAAAACATTCAAATAAAATAAGTATATTAATTAATAAACTCAGTACAAATTGTTTATTAATTATTTCAGAGCAATAAGGCCATTAAAAACAACATAAAGTTGCAAAAAAAAAAACATGGCATATGTTTGAACTGGCTAGCCACTGGGGGCAGGCATGGTGCCTTTATTGGAGCAATTTATGCACCCTGCAACTCCTTCAGGCACCTGAGAGTTGCACAGATTAGCCCCTTTCAGACATGCACTGCAACCCTGAACTTATCTAGACATTACCCGGAGGAGCTGTACGTGAGAACGCAAATGTCCGAAATAAGTTGGACCGGACATTAAACAGACTTTACCCTGTCAGCTCCCTAGTATAAAGTCCGTGTAATGTCCGATTGAGTCCATGTGTGAATAGAGCAGGTCATTGTCCGGAGAATTCACAGTGAGCGAGTGGGCGTGTTGATGACATTTGTATCATGCGACTGGCGCAAAACCGGAAGAATACAAACATCCGAGGGTGAAGAAGAAGAAGGGCCATTTACACAAAGACACCCACAAAAATGTCTAACTGGAGAGGCGACAAGATTCGGGAACTTCTGTCGGTAAGGGCCGACACCGAAATCGTCAGACATGTGCTGCAAACAATGTGCTGTAAACAAAACGCTGCAATTTCCGCAACATACTTTTTGCATCATGTCCTGCCTCCTGCAAGCTCTACCCAGGCGCCACCCCTCACCTCAACCAAACAGAGTATTCCAGTAGGTGAGAACGCATCTGACACAGACAATCTCCTGTTGTGCGCTACATGTGTGAAAGGGCAAATCTGGACACTGTCCGGAGTTCATATATCAGCACTCCAGCCTGAGCTGCTGGTTTCTCCCTGTCTGTCAGCATGGGTGTGTCTTTTGTTTGTTTTTTCCCCATGCATGTGCTTTTGTTTTGTTTTCAGCCATCGCCCCACCTCCTGTCCTGCCTATCTGCCCTGCTGCCACGCTCACCACCTGAAGCCCATCCTGCGCACCTGTTCCCTGTTCTCTCATCACCAGCCCATGTATATATACCCTGCTGTTTCCTTTGTTCTTTGCCTGATCGTCTCAGCTTTGTTCTTGTGTCGTTCTCGCCATTTGTTAGTTCTGATCTGTTTGGTTTTTGACTCTGCCTGTTCCTGATTCTCCCTTTTACCTGCTGTTTTGGATACTGTGTTTTTTCCTGTGGACTTTTTGGTTTCTGACTTTTGGACTGGTTTTTTCCGATTTTGCCTGTGCGTTTGGACCTGTAATTAAAGGATCTCCTTTAAATGCCTGTTTTGTCTGCGCCTGGGTCCTTCCCCCCGTCAACCCTGACATCATATGAGAAAACGGCTATAGTGTCAGAGGTGTATGCCATCCTCTGTTCAGCCTTTGCCTCCTTATGCACTGTGAGACATGTATTGTAGACATGCCTGTGGTATAGTTCACAACGACAAAAAGTTGGATGAAAATGGGAAAAATGCTAATATATAAATATTCAAAAAAAACAATAGCAGAAGGACTGCTAGAGGCACAGTTCTGGTCATTTTCTTGAGAGAACACAGAATATGATAATTTTCATGTGCAGTTGAGTGGTGTAATTATGAATAACCAATTATCTTCAGAATCTAAAATTAGCTATATACATTTATATGTGCCATTCTTCTGCACTCTCTCTGCTCTCCACCTGGTATTCTTGAGCTTTGAAGCAATGTAAGTCTGACGAGGATGAATTTTGAGAAGTTGTTTCTGAATAGCTGAGTGAGAATTCATCTCTGACAGAGAGTGCATAATCTGGGACCAATCAGGTGTTAAAATGCAACACAAGGAGGTAGGTCTACAACAACCAATTTACTGCTACCACAGAGCTTCATGGAACTATTATATCATATTCCACCCCGCTTTCTGATTCAAAGTTTCCTTTGTCATTCTTGTTTTACCAAGATAAGCACACTTATGAACTTCAGAGCACTGAAGTTAAACAAAAAAACACCAGTGTGTCACAGTCTCCAAAAGAACCTCTGCTCCATCTTCTACAGGAAAAGGTCATAACATTATTTGGCTATCTAAATTTAAATCTACACTTATCTATGTGACTTCTCTTTCTTTTAAAAGGAATAAAAAGTGGTTCCCAAGAAAACATCAGTTAACATCCATCTTTTACATATTTATATAACAAGGAATGGTAGATATGGTAGTGGTGATTTGAGGTGATTTATTTTTGTATTTCTGGGTAAAGCTTATTATGTTCTACCCAGAATCATTTCAATAATGAATGAATTATTTCCTTCTTTTATGCCATTTTCGTGTGTGTGTGTGTGTGTGTGTGTGTGTGTGTGTTGTAGGTGGGAGGAACAGTGTTGGCAGGTGGGTGAACATGTCATTCCACTTGTATCAGAGAATCCACTTAATACCAGATTGGAGAATCAACTTAATATAGGTAAATGTCAGTTTGCTATAATCCAACATTAATGTTACTTCTGTCATCATGGAATCATTCACACAGTTTGCACCATTGTGTGAGTGCAGGTACCATACTGAATGTGTCAGTCACACATGGGTGCCAGGGTTTACTCATTTAAAAATCTGCGAGGTATTTCTACGAAACTGAAGGGGTATATGCACCATCTGAGCACAGCCGTTCACATTACAGTAGGTGTTGGGAGCTTTGGATCAAACAAGTCTGCATCAAACCTTGTATCACCCCAACAGAAGTCTTGTTGCCTCACAAGAAAGTTATAATCAAGAGAAATGTAATTCCCCACTCTGTAAAAGGAATTTTAATAGAGACTCATCCTATATCTAGAAGACAGATGGATTTGTCTTTTGCTGATCTCATCCTTGTAGCTGTCACAGGGAAAAAATACATCATTTTTTAAAATGTCTGCTGTATGTAAGAAAAAAAATAACCTGCCCAGTTTTCCAACAATCTGGAGATGATAATTATTAACAGTCAATGAATCAGTGCACTTTTTATGGAGTGGGATTTTTTTTTCTGAAAAATTGTGACCCTGATTGAAATTTTCATGCCAATATCAGCATAAATTACATTGGTTTCTTTTTCTTTTTCTTTCTTTCTTTCTTTCTTTGCTGAACCCCCACCCCCAAGTCCACAGTTGAATCACCCCTTCCCCCTTTGTATGATAAAATAAATTAAAGAACCCAAGATGACTTCTCAGTGCTTATGAGCCAGGCCAGTATATTTTGTACTTTATATGACACCTCTTTGCTTGTAAACCTGGGCTAGCAAATAGCAGAGGCTGGCCAATAAACTACTGCACACTCCTAACCCAAGGTATTTATGGGTATAAAAAACAACAGGCCCTAAATCAGACCCAAACTACGACAGAGAGCTTCAGCCAGATTGTGAAAACTGTTCCTCTCTCTTTTCCACCCATTCTCTGATTTTAGCAAGCCTTTTTCATTGCCACTCATTCACTGCACACTCACAGCTATTCCAGGAAATTCACATTGGGTTGATTGTCTTGTGAGAATGGTTTTTGAATTGAATTTGCATAGCAATGATGCTTCCAATTATTAGAACCAGTATTATAAAATGATGTGTCATCCCAATTTTGTTTTTAGGTCTCTTTTTTCTGTCTTGTTTTTTTGGGATTGGTTTTAATTTCTTTGAAACACATTACTACAAAGCACTCCATAGCTGAGTAAAACCCTATGTCAGACTTGCTGGTGTGTGTGTATATATATATATATATATATATATATATATATATATATATATATATAGGATAGATATACACACACACACACACACACACATATATATATATGATGATGTGATGTGCTCCAAAGATATAATGCATTTTTTTAAACCTGTGCAAAAAGACATGTATGAAACTCCACTGACACTTCAAATCTTGTTACAACTGGGCTTGAAACAAGTCAGTTTAGATGGCTATAATCTAATTGTGTAAGCATGTGGGAAAAAAAAACAAACAAACCAGATAAGTGGCACAAGGTAGTCCACGTTAACGTAGGTGAACTCATTTGGGATCTCCCCTTGACCTCCTCTGTCTTGTAGCTTCCATAGCCACTGAAGCCATAGTGGTGCACTGTTCCTTTAAGTAGTTTTATTCAAACAAAGGTAGGAAGACGGCAGTTCAATGCCCAATTTCAGAGAACTGACAGCATATAAGTGACTTCAGAACTACAGTCTTTAGAGACCTGGTAGAACAAACAGCATAACAAAATGACCTAATTCTAGGATCATTGTAGGCCACAAACAAACACTGTCTATTAGCATCTCAGCAAAAACCACACATGAACAAAACAACTCAAAGTGCTCTCAGCCACAACTAAATGCTGGTCTCCCTATTGGAACTGTATCCAAAATGATAGCCACCACTGTCTCCATCAAATTAAAAGACTCTGCCATGCGTATTTCTCCCTCCTTTTCCAGTGAGCAGTTCATCTTTGTATACTTACCTGCAAGGGAGGCTGCCCCAAGCTGTGTGGTGACATCAGCAGCACATGCTAAATCAAAGAAACAAAAGTGTGTGTGTGGGTTGTGTGACCGTATCCTACCATTTTACAAAAATAAACTCATCTTTTCACATTTAGAAGACAGATGGATTTGTCATTCACTGATCTTCTTGTAGGTGTCTTGGGACAAACACACCATTTTACAAATATCTGCTGTATGTAAAAAAATGTTCCCAGTTTTCCAGCAATCTTGCGATGACAGTTATCACAGTCCAAGAGTCAGTGCACTTTTAAGGCAGTGTGTTTTTTTGTGACACTGATTGCAATGTGCATGCCTATAACAGCATAAATTGCATTGGTTTCTTTTTATTTCTATCCCCTTCCCAGGATTCAGCCTCCTTTCCGGGTATGATGAACTGCAGCATGTGCTAAATCAAAGAAAGAAAACAAAAGTGTGCATGTTGTGTTGTGACTCCATCCTATCATTATAAAAAAAAGAAACTATAAAAATTACTTCAAAATACAAGGGGGCTTCTTAAAGATACAATGTTGGTTCTGAGGCAGGGGCATATAGCATAGACTAACTGCTAAGCATCTCTATTGTTTACACTTATGGTAATCCCAGCGCCCCCGAGACCACTGCCCTTCAGCTAGCATGTGTTGTGTACAGACATTTTTCTGGTTGGAAAATTTCATAAGCACTCTTTGCATGTTGCAACAAAAGTGGCATCGCCCTTTGTGTATTTATGGCTATAGATTTTTTTTTTTTACTGTTATTTTCATTGTTCTTTGTTAATTCTGGGAACAAAGACAGTAAGAAAAATACAGTACCTAGAAAACACACAGTAGTTATAACAATACGAACAGTACATAGTACTGTGGAGATGGCCAACAAGGAGGGTGAAAAGCAGAATGGGAGGAGGGCTGTAGCAGAGCGAGCGGGGGGGGCAGACGGTGTGGCTGCCCCAGGCCGACGGTTCTTCCAGTAACAAAGGGGCCCACCTTTGGCCCAATCTGCCTGACTGAACGTGCATTTTTGTTGTTTAGTTGAATATTTTGAATAATGTTTGTTTGTGTATTTTGATTGCGGCGAAAAATAAAAAGTCAGACTGAGGGCGTAATGGTTTCGACCAAGCCCTAGCTATAGTTTCTCGCCGCAATATTTTATTTTGAATGAGCACAATAGCGTTACAGAAAACTTTATTTGCTGTACAGTACCAGGGGCGATTCTAGGATCAGACCTTTAGGGGGGCTCAGCCCCTAATTAGAATGTGACATGCATACAATGCCTTGCAAAAGTGTTCAACCCCCCTGCTAAATCATTCATTTCATTGGATAACAATTAATACATTAATATTTTTCTATATATGATATTTTAATTTACAACAATAATACTTTTAATGAATTACTAGTAAGTAACATGAGTTTTACACCACAAAATTTAGGGGTGCTGAGATGAAATTTAGGTGTGCTTGAGCACCCCTAAAAAGAGTCTAAAATATCCTTGTGTAAGTGTACAAACAGAAAAATTACACTCTCTGTTGAGTCCCAAAGTAGTAACAAGAGCTAGACAATCACTGGCTGTCTTGTTTTATTTCCCATTGCCGTCACTGCTTACAGAGCTGCGGTAGGCTATTTAAAAATGGTCTCACGCCCCACTGGAAGCATCCTCCCAGGGTGAGAAACTTAGCTAGGGGTCGATTGAAACCATAAGGCCCCCTGCTTGAGTCCCAAAGCACGAGCTTGGCGACCACCGGCTACTTTTTATTTCCCATTGCCGCATCTGCTGACGGAGCCGCAATATTTATTTTGAATGAGCAGAGACACACTAGAGTTACAGAAAACTTCCATTCGCTGTCCAGTAGGTATCCTTGTGTAAGTGTACAAACAGAAAAATTACGCCCTCTGTTCGAGTCCCAAAGTAGGAACTAGGCGATCGCTGGCTGTCTTGTTTTATTTCCCATCGCCGTCACTGCTGACGGAGCCGCGGTATTTAAAAATGGTCTCACGCAATGAGGTGTGCTGACATAGCACACCTACATTTACATTTATTTATTTAGCAGATGCTTTTATCCAAAGCGATGTACAAAAGTGTATACAGAAAGTATAGCGACAGTACGGGGACAGGATGTGTACAGTTCCACAATGAGACAGTAGTTCTCAGTTGAGAGCAAAGTCTGTTTGAGGATGCAGTACTAGCTAATTTATACAACTACAGGGTGTACGGCAACTAACAAGATCCGAATTCAAAAACAGCACAATGAGTGCCAAAGTAAAGACGATAACAAAATAACAAAAGACACAGCAGTTTTTAACACCTAATTCACATTTCTCTCCATTCCGCCCTTCCAGAACAGTTTCCCCTTGGATCTGTCTTGCATCTCCATACAGCCTATAATAGGCTGTATAAGGGCCCATTACAGGTCCTCACCCCCTCTGCAATGAGCCATCAGTTCCACCCCTGGAGGAGGGAGATCCTGTAAATCTGGAAGTACAGAGAAGCAAGTCTAGCATTTAGTGTGAACAGTTAATCATAACTATGGTGTAATTGCTGTGGGGATCAGTATTAAGTGTGGGAGTGAAAACCAATTACTTTAGTCTCATTAGTGTAATATGGGGCCTCAGTTCTGTAACATAAGGATAGAGGTGAAGGTCCATATTCCTCAGTATGCATGCATTCATTGTGTGGCGAAGCAGTGAGGTTTTCAAGAGTGGCACAATAATCAGTGTGGTGTGAGGTCAGTCTAGGTAAGAGTTAATTGTGTCTGTTCCTCCAGCTAAGGAGGATCATTTCATTAATGACATTTATAAGAATGGAAGCAGAAAAGGATTTGT
The DNA here is from genome assembly GCA_019176425.1 of Megalops atlanticus. Classification (NCBI taxonomy): domain Eukaryota; kingdom Metazoa; phylum Chordata; class Actinopteri; order Elopiformes; family Megalopidae; genus Megalops; species Megalops atlanticus. The sequence goes on from CM032881.1 coordinate 33,907,650, forward strand.
TGGACAAAGGTGGTGAGTCTCTCAACAGGCAGAGTACAGGAGTGATGGAGTCCACATGGCCCAGGATATGATTTAATGTATTGGCAATGTTATGCTATATATGTGTGTGTGCTCAATGTCCATATAATGTGATCAATGTCTTGTTACTCAAAACTGGATTTAATACAATACAAAACACATTATACCCTTATATATATATATATATATATATATATATATATATATATATATATATATATATATATATATATATATACACATTGAGCACATATTGTGCAGATTTTTTTTCAAGATTGTGCTAGGAAAGTCCCTTTGAATATTCATAGGGCTCCATTACCTTGCCAGAACACCTAACCATTGTGGACTGCCATAATGAATTATGTTCAAGACACGTGCAATGCACTGCATATTCCTGTCCAAACTCATTATGCAGATTGTTATTGTGTATTACATGGCTTATCATAAGCTATTGTGAATAAAACAAATGCTTATGAATCATTTATGATTCTTATGAAGGCATTCAGCAGGCTACATGATGTTTCATAATCATAGACTTGACTTAAAAAAATTGTGCCCCAATACTCCAGTGCTCTTTCTGGATACAGATCTTTCCTGATGATCATGTCCAGTAACAAAGAAACATTCCAGGAAGAAGACAGCTTTTTTTCTTTTTCTCCATTTTCATATAAGAAACTGATGTAATAAATACACACATCACAGCTTTTACAATCCATCTTGTAAATAACCAGAGCTTTGATACAATTTTGACTACTAGTTTATGTAGACGGTTGTTATGATGTACTCCTGACATGGGCTTAATCACTGGTGGAGGCTAGGGACATTTTCTTCATACATAATGCAGTGCACCCTAGGCATTAGAGCGTGATATGTAGCCCCTAATTTAAATCACGGTCATAAAATCCAAGACAGCTCAAAAACTCCCTTAAACTGCCCTTACATGGCATTCATCTTTATTTGATGTTTTGTCTTTTTTTCCTGACTTAATCAATGCTGATGCCAATTTGAAGGCCATTGTTTAGTATCAATATTGGACAAGTTGCAATTAAGAGTAATTTTGCACTCCATTTCACCTCACAGGCATTTCGGGAACTATCTAAAAAGGCAAATGACACATTTATTTGTTGATTCAATGGGAAAAAATACTGCAAGGAATGATTACCACCTTAAAACCATTTTGCCTATATACAACCTCCCCCACTTTTATTTAAACAACAGGGTAAAAAACCTTATTTCATAATGTGGTCTGGTGCAAGTCTGTCTTTGCCTAAGGGCATAGAGGTGGAAACATCAGATCACTCACTTTTTTATCCTTTGGGTGTGGGCTGCGTTATCAATCAGAGGCAAAAGGGGGGAATTACAATGACGTAACATACACACGCGCACATGCACATGAAAAAACAGTCCCTGTGCTAATAGCTTCCTTTTCTGACAGATGAATGAGTGTAACTATCTGAAACAGACTGACAAGGGCAACAGGGGGCCAGACCCACTTCCAGGAACAAGAGAGAACTGAATCAGACACAGACAACAGCTCTGCACAAACCTTTTGAGATAAAATAGAATGTTTATGTAACAGTTAACAGATAAAACATGGCAGTGCAAGCTTACCTTAGTCACTCTTGCTGGGTTCTTGCACCCCTGTGGGTCCTGACCCGCTGTGCTTTTAATGAGCGGCACAGGCTTTGTCTTCATGGTGCAAATGAGAGCCGCATGAAGCAGGCAGGAGGCACAGCCGAGGATACTCAGCCAGCTCGATTCACTGAGGCCGGTGAGAACTCTGAGGGGTCGCCGCGAATCTGGCTGTGTTTCCATTTTCTGAATGCCTCTGCTATCAGTTAATACAGTGGCGGTTTGGAATCATCTCCACTCTTATCCTAACCTTCTTGTATGCACTTTTCTAAGTTGATCTGGATAAGAGCATCTGCTATATGACTAAATGTAAATGTAGTTCTCTACAGTGTAATGACTATGGTATGTCTGCCTAATGTTTTTGTAGCTGCAAAAATGGAAACTGTTCTTCCCTGATGCCAGATCTTGCAGAAATTGCATCAGTGGACATATGACCACACCAGGCATCACATATATATGTTAGCAGGATCACACTGCCTTAGTTCTGGTGTTGATGAAAGTTACTGAGAGTGGAGGCTTTGTTTGCACCAAACACCCACATGGACCTTCGAATCAATACAAATGAAAAATAAAATTTTGCTGATTGGATAAGGATGTTACCATAAGGAGCTCTTTTTCATAGCCGCCCTTGCCCACTCTTCCCTCCCAACTCACAACTTATAACTTCAATAGTGCAATGTAAACAATAATGCAAGATTCCGGAATAATTCAAAATGTGGAATTATGAAGAAATAAAAGTTTGATCTATTGCTGATTATAAAAGAAATGCCATGCATTTTCAGATTTTATTCAAAGCTTTCATATACACTACATACACTGTCAGTTGTTAATAGCAGAAACTATTTGTTTTTTGTGTGTGTTTTTTGTGTTTTGTGATTGTACTCCGTCTTTCTAAAGGGTCTTGGAAAGTCCACAGAAGACTGGAATGTAATGTTTCAAATGCAAAGCTCAAGTCCTACTGGCTAAAAAGACTGTCAATCATTTTGAAGCTGATTGAAACACAAAAGTAAGAAGAAATGGCATACATTTCATGGAACAAGGACAAGAATTTGGATTATTTGACATCATTTTATAGATAAATTATCAAAGTATTTACAGTTTGGCTGTTGAGTTTTGGTTGTATTTGAAGGTGAAAGATCAGTCTCCAGTGTTGTGTGTTAGTGGTAGCCTGGGCCCAGTTTACAGGTGCCAATTCAACAGTGAAAATGTCTATTTGTGACAGATGGTATTACTTTGTTCTCTGTACATTTTTGAATATATACATTACAACTTTGGGAATGCTGATCATTACTTCCTGCTCTCTTGGATATATGTGCAGAGAAGGTGGAGTGAAACACCTTGGCTTTCATTTTGTTTTATCTGTTGAAAGCCAACAGGACATGATTTAGACAGCTGTGAAGCTTTGATTGTGAACTTTCAAAAGGTATGATGAAAAGAGATGGGTTTGGCATCAAACTCTCCATTTTGCATTGTTCAGTGCTGGAGACTTGTGGCTACATGGTTAAAATCTGCCAGTGCAATTATGACCATGGAATACCTCTTTTTGACGCTGTCCCTCTGTATACTTTTTTGAACACTTATGTTATGACTTCAACACTCTTATCTTTGACTGAGAGCATTAAGAAGGTGTGCACACTGGAGAAGGTGGTGAAGCTGGAGAGACAAAGTAAGACAAGGGCATATGAGGATTGGAGTGTCCAGTTCATTTGCCTTTTGTCTCTTTTTCTTGTCTCATTAAGAAAACCCAAGGAGGTTTTCAGGACTTCATTCTCTCTCCTTTTCCGTGCATTTGGAGGGCCCGACAAGATGGATTGCCATCAGTGCACTCCAAACCTCGGGAGGCCTCAGCACGGCGAGGGCCTCAACACCTCTGATTGTTCTCCACTAATTACCCTCACCGCCACTGGAAGTCAATGTGAGCCTATTCCACCACAACGGAAAGAGCTAATTATTCCAGGGCTGAATGAAAAAGCAAAAGAGCCTGCTGGAGGACAGAGGGGTCCCGCACACAGCCAGCCAGCATCCCTCTACTTCCTCGACTACCCCCTGCATTTCATCAGTCTCACCAGGTGGTGGCTAACAAGACCAGCCAGGCACCCATCGGACTCCCAGGCCTCTCTCTTCCTATTCTTGGCCAGCCCGGGCATGTTCATGAGGTGCCTCGGCAACAAGGGAGTATGTAGTAGGGCTGGCCCTCAAAGCTTGTGAGGTCACAGGCATGTACCTTATGGTATTTGTCAGCCTTCTCCAGATTGCAGGTTTTTTATGCTTTCTTTTATTGTATGTGCAGTCTTGACATTCCTCCATCCCCTTTCATTTTCCATCCCCATGTGGCCAAGCACAGTTTGGAAGCAAAGATTCTTTTCCATAACTTGGGGAAGGGGGTTGGGGGACAGGACGTTGAAAGGCAATGATGGCAGTTCTGTCAGCTGGGACAGATATGACAGTTTAATGGACTTGTGCAGAGTGAAAGAGAGTTGACAAGGGCAGTGCCAGTGTGGGAGATGGGCACAGCGAGTCCTGGGGCATCCCTGCTCCCCCGCCTCTCTGTTAGCATGAAAAGACAGGGACACTCAAGACTGGCGGTCCTGATGACCGCAGACAGGATGTGAAGGGGGTACTGGGGTAGGGGTGTGGGGAGGGGGGTCTCATCTGGAGTGTAAAGTACGAAGGACAAACACAGTCTGCAGAGATGTTTTAAGAGAGACTGATGAGAGAGTCAAAGTACACATAGAGAGAAAAGAAAAAGACAGAGAGAGAGTGCACCACTCTTGTGAGGAGAGCTCATGTAAAACCATCATATCTGTCCCTTTCACATCATGCATTACCCGTATATGTTAACAGCTTTGAAAAAAGGAGCGCAGGTGTAATCTGATTAGCAGCGATGGTCTCTTTCTCCCCTGGTCTCCAACTGTGGTGTTTTAGACTCAGTGGTTGTACAGAACAATATTCCTCCTCATTACCATTTTACTGCCTTATTAAAGTCCAGCCAGAGACCCTTTACATGAGATCAAACATGTTCTATTAAGTTGGGGCATCTTGTACAAAGCTGTAGCAGCGATTAAAGTGTGATGCCGAGGAGATGTACAGTGTAAACACTAGAGAGCCATGGTAATTAAATCCTTTTTTCTTCTCTTTCAGGTTCCCCTGGCAGATACTCTTCATTGGCTTCTTTTTTTGTTGTTTTTTCCATTTTGTACCGAAACTAGATAAAATTGAATTTTTGTGGTATTTCAAATTTAACAGGTTTACTATGGAGTTGAATGTATTTTTGTATTTTTGATTTTTTTTTTTCAGATTTGGATATTGTATTTACTGTAAGCTCATGCATTTAATGAAATAACAACAACTATAATAATAAAAACAAAAATATGCTACTGTCTGCCTGTATTGTTATTACTGTATTATTGTTGTAGTGGTAGTGGCATTAAAAATATCATTTTTAGTCTATATATTAGTGTAAATATTTTTTTTATTTTGCAAAAAACCAAAAGGAAACATGGGTGTAACATTGTAGTACTAGGTGGGAGCTGGCCTTGTATAGACCTTTGTAATTGGCTGGCTTGGGCTTCTTGCTTATTGGCTGGCTTGGGCTTATTGCCTCTTGCTTTTCAAACCTCCCAAATTTTAGCAGTAAAACCAAAGTCAGCACTCTAGTATCATGGCCGTCAGTTGCCTCTGCACTGAAAATCAGCAATAAAATGCAAACCTTAGGGGACTGCAGAAAGCCAAGCTCATGGTCCAATACCCATCTGGTTCTCCAGGACAGGTGCCTGCATTTAAATGATGCCAGAGAACACAGTTATTGTGTTTGAGATGTGTGATATTTAACAAAACATATATAAATGTGTCATCTGTAGTGGTGATGGCTGCCACTCAACCAGCCTCTAATAGCAGATAGGGAGAAGGAGCAGGGATGGAGACTCTACATGGAAAGAAAAGAGGCACCCAGAGCGTCTTTAAAAAGAGGGTGGGAAATTTCGTACTCTTTCATGAACAATGGAAACAAGAGTCTTGCTAATTACTCCAAGAGCAGAACAACAGCCAAAGTACAATGACAGAGCTGGGAGATGCCAATAACCCACTCTTACCCTTTTTGTGAGGGATCTGGAGCAGAACGGGGGTTTAATTCTGCTCACTATTTGGCAGAGGTGCAGAAGGGTGGAGCAGGCAGATCCAGCTGATCTCTTCGCAGCTGGGGTAAGAGCAAGACTACTAAGAGCAAGACTACAGCTAATGTAGGGGTGTGGGCAGGGCTGGAATTACAGTGGAATCTAATCCACAGGCACAGAGGTAGTTCTTACAGCAGCAATAAAGAGAGATGTAACCAGAGCAGCAACTACAGAAATGAATGATGAAGTCTGAGGGATTATATGAAGGGAATGACAATGGTGGTATGGATGATGATGACCAACATATATATATATATATATATATATATATATATATTATGAGGGGTATGAGGGGTATGAGGGGCCACACAAGAAATATATAAATATAAAGCTGAATATATAAATATAATTCCTGAATATATAAATGTAACTCTGAATATATAACTGTAACTCTGAATATATAAATATAACTCTGAATATATAAATATAATGATGATGTGTCCAAGGTCGTGCATCAGAAGATGTTTCTGTAACTGAAATATTCTGGAGGCACCAGTGACAACCAGGAACAGACTGGGTGACAACCGCGAAGAGTGTGGTGATATCTGGAGAGACAGAGGACGGCCGGAGAGACGGCAACCCGGGGTGGAGAGGGTTGGCAGCCCAAACCACGTCTTCTGAGAGGAAGAACCCAAAGCAAGCTACGAAACCCACAAAGATAGGATACCCCCAGGGGTGCGCGAGAGGGGGGGGGATGAGCACCCCAACAGGACGGACAAACCACAGTGCCCAGAGCCTCCTAGTGTCGGCAACACCAGCTGCCAGAAGCTCGGCTGCCACCCTAAGCCCCTCCCAAAAGACAGCATCTCCTGACAACCCGCAGAGCCTGCAGAGCCAGCAAGCTGCAGCCACAAGAACCGACTGCGCCCCTGCGGCCCAACCAGGGATCCAGTGGCCCCAATCCTCCAAGAGAGCTGAGTGGAAGCAGTTTGATGTGGATGTAGACCAGATCCTGGAAGGGACAACCGAGGGGGATGTGGACCATCGTCTGAAAACGATGACCACCCTCATTGTAAACATCGCAGCTGAGCGATTCGGAACTGAGGCACCTAAGTCCGCTCCATTGGCATATACTCCAAGCCACAGAGTAAGGAAGATCCAACGCCTCAGGGAAGAACTGAAGCTGCTAAAGAGGCAGTACAAGGCAGCGGGGGAAGTCGAGAGAACTGGCCTCGTGGACCTGAGAGCGATCCTGAGGAAACAACTCTTGACTCTGCGCAGGGCAGAGCTCCATAGGAGGAGGCGGAGAGAGAGAGCAAGGAAGAGGACAGCATTCTTGGCCAATCCTTTCAAGCTGACCAAGCAGCTCCTTGGTCAAAAGAGGACAGGCTACCTCACCTGCACCAAGGATGCCATCAACAACCACCTCAAGGCCACGTATAGTGACCCCAGCAGAGAACAACCGCTGGGTCCATGCGATGCACTACCAACACCACCAGAGCCCACGTCAGACTTCAACCTGAAGGAGCCCAGCCTGAGTGAGGTAAAGGAGGTGGTGAGGAGAGCAAGATCAAGCTCAGCACCTGGCCCCAGTGGTGTGCCTTACAAGGTATACAAGAACTGCCCGAAGCTACTACATCGGCTTTGAAAGGCCCTGAAGGTGATCTGGAGGAGAGGGAAGATTGCCCAGTCATGGAGGTATGCTGAGGGAGTGTACATCCCGAAAGAAGAGAAGTCCGAGAACATCGACCAGTTTCGGGTCATCTCCCTGCTCAGCGCGGAGAGCAAAATCTTCTTCAGCATTGTGGCCAAGCAACTCACCAGCTTCCTGTTGAGCAACAAGTACATCGACACGTCTGTGCAGAAGGGAGGCATACCAGGTATCTCAGGGTGCCTGGAACATACAGGCGTGGTCACCCAGCTCATCAGGGAAGCAAGAGAAGGCAGAGGAGACCTGGCTGTACTCTGGCTAGATCTCACCAACGCTTATGGCTCAATACCCCACAAGCTATTGGAGGTCGCACTGGAGAAACACCACGTACCCCAGCCGGTGACAGACCTCATCCTGGACTATTACAGCAGTTTCAGCTTGAGAGTCTCCTCTGGCCAGGTAACATTCGACTGGCACCAGCTGGAAGTGGGGATAATCACTGGTTGTACCATCTCAGTGACCCTCTTCTCGCTGGCAATGAACATGCTGGTCAAGGCAGCTGAACCAGAATGCCGAGGCCCTCTCAGCAAGTCTGGAGTGAGGCAACCTCCCATCAGAGCCTTCATGGACGACCTCACAGTGACAACAACAGCTGTACCAGGAGCAAGGTGGATCCTCCAGGGGTTGGAGAGGATCATGGCTTGGGCACGCATGAGCTCCAAACCTGCTAAGTCCAGGTCCTTGGTTCTAAAGAAGGGGAAGGTCACAGACAAATTCCGCTTCAAGCTGGGAGAGCATCAAATCCTGTCAGTCACTGAGAAACCAGTGAAGAGCCTAGGAAAGGTCTTCAACTGCAGCCTCAATGACAGAGATTCCATCAAGGCAACCAGTGCTGACCTGGAGGGCTGGCTGAAGACGGTGGACAAGTCTGGGCTCCCTGGTAGATTCAAGGCTTGGGTATACCAGCATGGAATCCTCCCAAGACTCCTCTGGCCTCTGCTCATCTACGAGGTCCCAATGACTGTGGTGGAAGGTTTTGAGCAAAAGGTGAGCAGCTATCTACGGAGATGGCTCGGACTGCCACGCAGCAACAAGTAAGTAACATCGGCCTGTATGGGAACACCAACAAGCTCAGGCTCCCTTTCAGCTCGGTCAGAGAGGAGTTCATTGTGGCACGGGCACGGGAACACCTGCAGTACTCGGGATCCAGAGATGCAAAAGTGTCCGGGGCAGGGATTGTTGTGAGGACAGGGAGGAAGTGGAGGGCAGCTGAGGCAGTCCAACAAGCTGAAACTCGGCTGAAGCACAAGGCCATCCTTGGATCAGTGGCGCAAGGCAGAGCCGGACTTGGGAGCCTAACAGCAACCAGATATGACTCTGCCAGCGGGAGGGAGAGACAGTCGCTGGTGCAGGAGGAGGTGCGAGCTTCAGTCGAGGAAGAGCGAACCAGCAGAGCAGTGGCCATGCCGCAGCAAGGTGCCTGGATGAAGTGGGAGCAGGCGATGGAGCGGAGTGTCACCTGGAGTGACATCTGGAGGTGGAACCCCAGAGGATCAGGTTCTTGATTCAGGGGTCTATGATGTTCTCCCCAGTCCATCCAACCTGTGCACTTGGGGCAAAATAGAAACACCTGCATATCCCCTGTGTTCCCAAACAGGTACACTAGAACACATCTTGAGCAGCTGCTCCAAGGCGCTGGGCGAGGGCCGGTATCGATGGAGGCACGACCAGGTCCTGAAATCCATTGCGGAGGCAATCAGCAAGGGGATCAAGGACAGCCGATACAACCAAGCTACAGCCAAGGCCATTCACTTCGTCAAGGAAGGACGAAGGCCTTTGGTTTGCTCTCCACGGCACGAGACTGGGCGATGACAGTTGACCTGGAAAGGCAGCTGAAAATCCTACCACACATCACCCAGTCCAGTTTGAGACCTGACATCATCTTGGTCTCGGAGGCCACAAGACAACTGATCTTGCTGGAACTAACAGTGCCCTGGGAAGAAAGGATGGAGGAGGCTCAAGAGAGAAAGAGGGAGAAATACCAAGAGCTGGTGGAGGATTGTCGGAGGAATGGGTGGAGGACCAGGTGTATGCCAGCGGAAGTGGGCTGTCGGGGATTTGCCAGCCACTCTCTGAGCAAGGCCTACGGCACACTGGGCATAACAGGTGCCAACCGAAGAAGAGCCATAAGCAACAACGTGGAGGCAGCAGAAAAAGCATCCAGATGGCCCTGGTTGAAGAGGGGAGAGCAGTGGGGGCAGTAGAATGCCACTTGGACACAGGCGGGGGTCTGATCAGCCTTGGTCGGGTCGCCTGGAGGAGGGTGTCTGTTGTAAGACCCGAAACACCCGGTGAATCCAGGAAACAACACTGATGATGTGTCCAAGGTCGTGCATCAGAAGATGTTTCTGTAACTAATTCCTAATTGGTATTGATAAACAGCCGCGGATTGATAAACAGCCCCTGTGAAATTTGGCTCCCCTACTTGAAAGGTCCTAATACCAAGAAAATGAGGACCCCTTGATGAAGTCCAAATTATTGCCTCATTCAAATTTAAATTATTTAATGTTTTTGTTTGATTATCTATGATTGTACTGTAAAATTTAATTTATGCTAATGTTAAACTTGTTTTGCTCACTCAGTAGCCTATGAAGAAAAAAAGAGAAATTATTCAAAAAAGAAGAACGATTGTCTTGTGATATGCCTGAGTATAAACTTTTATATATTCAGAGTTACATTTATATATTCAGGAATTATATTTATATATTCAGGAATTACATTTATATATTCAGGAATTGAATTTATATATTCAGAGTTACATTTATATATTCAGCTTTATCTTTATATATTTCCTGTTTGGCCCCTCATAGGCCCCTCATAGTATATATATATATATATATATATATATATATACAGTTTATATACATATATATATATATGGGAAAGAGAGAGAGAGAGAAACAGACAGAACAAGATAAGAATGTATTAAGACAAAAATACATTAAATGCATGTTGATACATAAATAGATAGATATGCAAGCAGAAACATGAGGTCTACTGCATTATGACTGCAATGATGATACATGATGAGAAATTGATAAGGCAGAATGAGTAAGATCACTATCTCCTTCATTCCTGCCAAGCTTCCTTAATTTATGTTTTTTTAGTAGCCATAAGAATTTACAAGAAAAATAATTTTTAAGAGAAAAGTGTAATAATCTGACATTTAAACTCAAGCAAACAGACTGAATATCCACTTTCAGTAATTAGAATTGCTGATATATGACAGACATTGCAAAGTTTCTATTTATACAAGTACCTAAATCATTTAATGGAATCAGCCCATCAAAACAAGGCCAAACTTGTCACAGGTGTTAGACCTTGCAATGATGTGTTATACAGCATGCAGCTGTATTAATATTCAGTGAATCATGAATATCATGTATGATGTTCATGACAATCTAATTATGCTAACCCTCAGAACCCTATACCTTTTTATATATTTTTTCTACTACTATTGCTTTTGTTAATTGTTAAAAGAAACCCAACACACAGCCCCAAATATGTCACATAAATTAAGTCCCTTACTTATTTAATAGCCTCTTAATATCAACTACAGTTTTTAAAACAATGACCTGCATTGTTTATGTAATAAAAAGCTATATTATATGCTATAATGTGTAATAATATTAATAAAGTATGTATAGAATGTTTGTATGTATAGAAAACATACTTCCTTTGGATTCTTAGTTTCTGCAAGGTTTTGAAATAACAGACAAAAAGTAGCACAGTTCACAGGCAGTACACAATGATACCAAGCGGAGTCATTCCAATTCAATGAGTTAGACATTATTGTATAAAATATTTGAATGAAATTTTAGAGTTTAGATACCCTGTAATGGTTCTGATATAAAAGAGTTTTCATGGCACATGCTTTTAAAATGTAATTAATCTGTTTCCATGCAGCAATCATGAGATAACATTCAAAATGTAACTGAAATGTTGGTGCTGACAGTGAACTGGGGGTCATAGTATTTGAATTAAATAATAGTTTCACTTCATTTCAATAAATACTGTTAACAGCTTGCAGTGCCTTAAGAATACTACATTTCTTATGTGGCCTGATATTTTTTCTGCAGTTTTGCAGATATATTGTATGAATAAAATCAATTTTCTAACTCCAAAAGTATGAGAGTGACTATTTTTAAAACTCTATCCTCACTTAATGGGATTAAAAATAGTCCACTGCATTTAAAATGCTGAAGATTAACTAGAATAGAAACATACTTATAAGCTCCTATATCTGCAGCCAAGACCAAGACTGAATGTTTTTTTTTTCTAGACTGGGTTTTCAAGTTAAACCACATCTTTATCTTAATGAAGCAACTTTATTCTATCCTTGTGAGTGGAGGTCTGTGTAGTCATAACAAGTTCATTTGCATCTCAGGTGTCAAATTAATCTGAAAACACATGATTGACATAAGTGACACAACTCACCAATTTCTAACAATGCTTTTGTCTTTTTTTTAATTAATTGCATTCAAACACTTATTTGCAAATGTAAGGATGATGGCCAAAGCTTCCCTCAAAAACCCAAACAGAAGCAATACAATTTACAAAATGAGTAACTTATTTTAAAAACCATAAAAAGAAATGAATCTTGAGTGCACAGCACACAACAAAACTGCTGAAAAGAGTAGCTCCCCTCTCCAGCCACATACCTGTATTTAACCAGCCTTAATTAGGCAGGTTGGGCCAATTAACCAGGTGCGGGTTCAGAAAATTAGAGAGACAGACAAGTAGACAACTACAACTTGGAAATGAACAATTATTCTGTTTTGCTGTGCAATTGGTTGACATGAGCCATTATTAACAAGGTTGAAAATCGAAAGACAAGAACCCTTAACACATTTAAACAATTACACAATTCACAAATAGACAGTTTAGGGGAGCAAGTGAAGGGTCAGTTTTGCAGTGTTTATTGACAAACATGTTGTTATCAGGTAAAAACAGATCAAGAACTATCATTCATGAATTAATTAACAGACAACACAACTAACACAATAAACAATAGTTTAAAGTTGCATTTAAAGAGATCCATAAAATAGACAAACAATACCACAGACACCACAATACAAATGGCTCAAGATACCTGCAATGCATGTGCAAAAAGTATAGTAATAAAAACAAAAAAAAAACATCACTGACAACACTCAACTGAAAGCATCCAAGCAAAAACAAAATGATATGGAATATTCATAATATGTATGTTCCCTGTCATTTTTGTGGAACTCTGCAGTGCAGTATACCAGTGTTTCCCAACCCTACTCCTGGTGGCACACTGTCCTGCATATGTTCTATCTACCCTTGCTCTACCTACCTGACTGAACTCATCAGTGGCACGTTTGATTAGCTGAGCACACCTGATTTAATCAAGCAGCAAGGATAGATAGAACATATGCAGGACAGTGTGCCACCAGGAGTAGGGTTGGAAATCACTGCAGTATACTATTAGCAGTTTTGATTTGTTTACAGTAGTTATATGATAACTACGCTCCTGAGCATGTACAGAATCTCAGAATACATTTTCCTACCGCAAAACAGCAAAAAGATTTACAGTGCAGATCAGAGACAGGGACCAGGGCTCTGTGTTCCAGATGACTTCATCCAGTAAGTCTGTGTGTATGTTAGGGCAAGAGGTGTGCATGCAGCAGCTTAACTTTCACCACGGACAAGCATAACAAATTCCCCACACAATCACGCCACCATACAAGCAAGTTACTGTGCTGTTTCAAAGCTGTGTAACTCAAGCTGCTCAGGGGGAGACTCAACAGGCAATGACTCCATTGTGTGCTCAACCTCCTTTTATATTCAAGGAGGAGGTTAACATCATGCATCCCTTAAAGTCAACTAACACTTAGAGGAGCCTACAGGTTATCTACCAAGCAAGGTTGCCAGACTTCTGCTTGGACATAATAGGGTCACAAGCTTTGATAGCTACCCCATGTCACTTATTGATGAACTCTTATATTGGCCTGGAAGGCTGTTGACCTTATCACTCTACATCTAAACAAGACCTATTAGTAGGTGTCACTGACCCAAGAATTGAGACTCTCGACAGCTTTGCAGATGCTGTTTGACCCATTCCCTATTTTTCAGTTACACCATTTAGCCTGCAGGTGTCACCTGCAACATTCATACAACTAATAGACAACATAGACTGTAAACAATTAGCAGCGATCTATGCAGATTATGTAGTCATCTGCAGCATCATCTGGTAGCACCTTAGTCATGTCCAAGTACAGCTGCAGAAGATAGGCTGACTGTTAGTGGTGCCAAGGACATGTTGGCCAAAAAGCAGGTGGAGTCCCTGGGCTACACACTGCAGAATGGTCAGCTGCAACCCCAAATGAGCAATATGCAGAAGTGTCATGAAGGCAGTGAGCTCATTGCTAGGGTTGGGAGGGTGGCATAGATGTTTTTGGCCCCATTTATTTTGTCTGTTGACAACCAGACAAAAAAAAGGGCTGCAGGGTACATGTGAGGAAGCATCTGTGCAACTTCCATTCATTTTTACCAGCACATCAGTGCTTCAAAGCTCAAAATTCCCAAAGCCTTTTTAGTATGAAATGATGAATCTTGGAACTATTCTTCTACAGCGGGGAACAGGGACACATAGCCAATCCAAACTGCAACCAACTGATGTCAACCACTCTGAAGTGAGCTCTCAGAACTTGAGATAATACCATAATGATACCATCTTGGGACAGAGTTTTGTTAGTGATGGGGCCATTAGGCCCTTCACTGGCTGGACACTATGGAGGTTTCTACTCATGTTTACATTATTGATTATAACATAGTGGTCACTCTCATTATCCTCTTCTGTTTACAGAGCACTACAGAGCAAAATTGGACTGAAAGAGGTTCCTTCACTAGGTGAGGGTGGGTATAATGTGATATAGAAGTCTGAGAAAAGAATATTGAATGCAGAGAGGAAATATCTTTACCTGGGTCAGAGGGATTCAGCGAGGGGAATCCTGCCATGAAAAGAAACTCTAAAAGTAGTTAGTTACCCAGTCACAGATGCATACCACTTTAAATATTGTACAGTGGTATTGTTTTCTGTGCCCTTATTTCTCTTTATGTCATGTGTTTGTGCCAATGAACAGTCTGTTTATTTTAAAAAGGAGTGGTGTTATTTGGATGTGGAAATGACTTGGGTCTGTTTGTATAATCATCCATGCAGTTGCCTGTGCAGTGTCAGAGGCCTTCCAAAGGAGTAAGGAGAGGGCAGCAATGCAGTGCAGAGGTAAAGAGCAGGGCTTGTATCCAAAGGGTGCCGGTCTGATTCTCCAGCAGCGCATCAATGTACCCTTGGGCAAGTTTCTTATGATGGATTGCCTTAGTAAACATCCAGCTATATGAATGGATTACACGTAAATGAATAATCATATAAAAGAAATCTATTTAATCACTCAGGATAAGTTCATCTCTGTAATCTGTAGGGGTTCCTACATGGTTCAGTGGCAAGGCATTCAACTTGAGCGCAGGGCCAATCCCACAGCCCAGGCCCAAAATCAGGCATGTTATTGCCAACAAAGACCAGTACCTCACAGCAACAGGACCAAAAACATTAAAATATCAGAGCAAAAACATTAAAAGATCAGATAAACATACACCTGCCTAGGGCAAAAAGGAAGTGATTTACTGTTTGAAATAATCATTCATGAATGTCCACAGATTTATTTGCACTATTTTTCAAATGGTTGTTTTACTAGTTGTTTTGTTGCTTCATCTCCCTGCTCTCCTGTAAATGGCCCTTCATGCCTACATTTTTTTAATGTGCCTATTGTCGAGATACTCCCTTTCTGCCCCACTCATCAATCCCCTCTGTGGAAGCTTTTGGAGTTCTCTTTGACTTTTTCATAGATACAGAACATAATATTTTCATTTCTAAAAGAATGGGCCTGGATTGTCTCAGTTCAGTTTAAAGCACATCATACAACACCCCCCAACCCCCGGTCCTTTTTCTGTGGACCATTTCTTGTCATTTAATTACAGAAAGTGGATGCTTTCCATCAATCACCCACTGGATTTAGAAGGCCTACACAGATCTGTGGGATTGATAGGAAAGTTCTGTATGGATCAGGTTGTCTTTTTTTGTTAAGGGTACAGATGGACGAGAGAGGGTGGAATTCTAAAAATAGCTCTGATAAATAGTAAGAGAGATTATCAAAGAAAATACTCCATGGTCATTAGTGAGAGATACTGACACTGAATTACAGAAGAGACTCAAGAACCTTTACACACTCCACAAATGAGAATGCAAGTGCATTGTTAGGGTGCACCTATGTTAAACAATTTTTCAAACAACATTTAACCTATTCATATTTGTAGATGCCTCGTAACAGATAATCAATCCTTGCTTTCTGAAGGTACAGTGGAATGTCTGTGGCTGAAGACTATTGATCCACAGACACACCAGACATGAAAACAGATTGTTCTGCTATGATCTGGTTTATTCTGAAGCTGATGATGGCAAGAGCCTCACAATGGTAACAAACAAAGCACATTTAACTCCCAATTTGCTGGACACAAGGGTAATCCCTTCCTTCAAAATAACCCGCTAGAAGGGGAAGATGCTAGGCAATCTTTTCTCAGTGAACACAAAGAGTGAGAAAACAAAACGATGGTTGCTGATATGAATGACATGACCCGGGATTTCTTGCACAGGCACTGACCAGGGTGAAATGGAAGCAATTTACTCTAAGACAAAATCTGTTCACAGGAGAGGAAAAATCACTTGAGACCTGCAGGTATTCACAATGCACAATTTTACAATTTGGTGGTGGTATGGGAAATTCCTTTACAAGCTGGAAATGTGTGCTTATTTCAAACTTAGCTTTTTTCTTTCCAAAAATATTAAACATGCATGTTAGCAATAGTATGGTAATCATGCTATCAGACATTTAAGGATCATCAATTTCCTTCGTTATAAGATCGGTGAGATAAAATGAGTACTGCAGCTGCTCATAATTTTTAGTTTTTAGCTTAGTTATTTAGTTTAAATATCTTACTGAGTGTGAGCTTTGCAGGACAAAAATATCTCCCTTATTTTTATCCTTAAATGCAACTGTTGTAATATTAAGATGCATTAGCTGATTTTGAGCTGTTATTAATTGAATTATGATACATTAGTTCAAAAGTTTATGACGACTGTCCACTACTTTTCCACTTGCATTGTGTTGCTCTTCTATAAACCCCCTTTTCCTTACAGTGTGTATCCACAAACTATTTTCTTTTGAAACCAAGGGAGATGCCAAAACTACTTCATGGCGTGTTTGGATAATTCAGATATGGGGGGACCACCAGCAACCCGCCTGTGATGGAGACTAACATTTGCGCTGAAATCTGAAGAAGTCTCAGCAGGCTGGAGAATGTCCTTGTTAAATTGAAAAGGGAGATAAATTGAGTCCACAATGAAAAAAGTAAAACATTGAATCAACTCAAAAATTCTTCTTCAATAGGTCACACCTAAAAAAAATCAGTTGAGTGAGCCAAATAAAATTCAGTTGAATGAATTGGTTATTTTCAATTCCATCTAACCTGTTTTTATTTATTCATTGAAATTTAAATATTTCTATTCAACATACCTTTATTTTTTAATGAAAAACTACTAATAAAATTGTTATTTTTAAGCCAATATAACCTGTTTTTTTTGTTTTAAATCCATGTAACATGTTAATCATTATTGCAAATCTTTCTAATCAACTTGACGCTTAAAATATCAACGTACGTGCTTCTTGTTCATGTTGTAAAGAAAAAACTCAAACAATATGCAAGTGCCAATTTCAACTTTATTATTTGCAACTGGCCTTACATTCAGAAATTTTTGTGAGACACAATTATTTATTGAGAACTGACAATGTGTCCAAAACTTTATGCCACATAATCAGGCTTATCTAAAACGGTAAGGCGACTCTGCCTATTTTTGAAGCTCTGTGTACTATGACTGCACTTTGTCAGTTGTCCCACAGCCACTTCCATCAAGTTCTTCTCAGAATAAACAATTAGAGAACACCACAACATCTTATTCTTGCCCTTGTAGCTTTGTGCCTGTGACTGAACTTTGACACATTATTTCAAATTCTTTTCTGCAAATGAAATACACAGCTTTGTTACAACCATCTTATCTCACATTCTCGGCACCTCTTCTTATTGTTGGCTTGGTTACTATGTGATACAGAACATTTAAAATTTTAAGAACAGTTGACAGAACCTTGTTCCAAAACATCTTTTCCTTATAAAGCGACAGCTTATTCTAGACTTGGCTTTATGCAGCAACTGACCTTTTCCATTATCCTAAAGTACCTACAGTATGTCGAGATCCTTTATGACAACATTACAAAAGATCCAACCAGCTTATCTCACAACAAGGGAACTCTTATTATTGTAGACTTGGTAGCTTTGTGTTTTACTCCACACAACTATAGAACTTTCACAGTGAACTGAAGTGTTTAAACTTTGGCACTCATACTACTTATTCCAAGTTTTTCTTTAGCAATAGGTTTGTTTTCAGTGACCGCACTCTGGCATTCATCTTACTTGCATCAAGCTCCAGTAGTACTTTTTGGAAGAACTCAAAAGTGCGTTCAAGTTCCTTGGGGTATTTCAAGTTGAGGGCATATATGAAACCCAACAGTAAGGCACAGGCAGATGCAACAGAGGGCAATTCATCCAACATAGTCACACCATCTATGACGATGCCAATGTCTGAAGGTGAACATAAGGAATCAGGGTCACCTTCTGGACGAATGACAAAGATCGCCATGGACTGCTGCTCCAGTTCTTTTACAGCCTCATCTCCGTGCACATCCTGTAAAGGAATTTTCAAAAAAGCATCAGTTAAACAACGACCTATACCCAATTCTAGCAGTACATTTTAGCCTATTATGATACATATAAACAGTAGATGCTGTGTTGGTTGCTGCTGTGCATTGGAGCAATCTGTCTGATGGCTGCCATATTGTCAAGATGGCACAGCACCTGCCAGTGTATGTGTGTCTATGGAGGCAGGAGGCAGGAATGGGTGGAGCACCTTGGAAAAATGATGGCGGCAGTGGCGGATCTCAAGCCGGGAGCCAGCATCTAGTGTGACCGACATGTCACTCATCTAGTGGTCTATTACAATAGTTGACCGCTATACTGTTCAGTGTTTCCCCGTGAATGCACTAGGTTCAGTTTTTTGAAATGGGGTTGTATGAGGTACTTATGCTTAGTCAGTGTATTACCGGCAGCAGACACCACTCAGCACTGGAGAATCAGAGCCCAGCCCGTACCCTACTATAAAAGCTGTAATAAAGACAGACCTAAAGCTGTATCTGTTGTCTCTCGTGGTGCTTCTGAGTCCTCCTCTCATTCCTCACACTACCAGTTTGCAGTCCAGAGTGCAAATCAAGAAGAGAAGTAGAGCAACATACTGCTAAGGATGGACACAGCAACAAAAAATGTATTTTAGCTCCTAAAAGAACGCCCACCTCAAAAAATCTGTTTACCTGTACACTATATTTGGAATATTTTCAGCTCTTCACCTGATCTTAAAACAGCTGCTTCTTTTGCCACTAACTGTATTTCTGTGCATAAGCACCTCTGTACCCGTTGAACACTACATTACTCAGGTTAAAATAGCTGAAAAAAATTCCAATATAGTGTACAGGTAATGTAGTGTATTTTTTTGAGGTGTGACTTGTTTTTTGTTGCTGTGGTGGGGTCCCCATGCTCAGCAGTATAAACTGGGAGAGCGCTGAGCAGTGTTGACTGCAGGTAATACACTGACTAGGCTGAATTACCTCATACAACCCCACTTCAAAAAACCTACACTCATCAAGTGAGCTATTCACCATCTTTAAAATAAGGTCAGCTGTTTGATCATTTCGGTCTATGTAAACATAATCAGGATTTACCCATACCAGGTATTCTTTGATGAGGCATTCAACATCTTCACCCAGGTAAATCATCAAGGATTTCACGATGATCTCTCTTCGGGTGTTGATGTCAACAGTCTGTATTAAAAACAATGACAGATGATTTGTTGCAAAAATATAGAATATCTGTAATACTACTGACTTGTCAATGCTTGCACATTTGCACACTTAAATCTAACATACACTATTAATTTTAGTACAATTTTATAATCTTAACCGTAAACACTTTACCTGGTTCAAAGCCTTCAAGAACTGGTTGGTCTGCTGCCGCACAGATCCTCCCCTGCTCCCAATGATCTCTACCAGCCTGTCAGCAAGCCTGTCCAGTTGAGCCATGAATTTAATTTCAAGAGGAACTGTGGTGATTCGCTGGCACTCTGCATTGACCTGGGATGAAAACAGTTATTGTTTTAGGGACAGTGTTTCAATATAATGACATAATGACATTCATAAAACATACCTCTGCTATCTGAAACAGGGCAGGCCATCTGGTCCTGACCTCCTCCACCCTAGGCTCCTGATCAATCACTTCTTGTCTTCGGTTGGCATATGTGTGCTCCATTTTCTCAGCAATGGTTCTTCTATTGTTTCTTTTTTCACTTCTGTTAGTAATAACTCTCTCTCTTTTTCCATGCTTTCCCATGTGCTTTGAGCTGTGTTCTGTAGTTGGCCATTTTATACTTGAGTCTTTGTTTCCAACCATAGCAGCCATTAAAGGAGCCTGGTTCGCTGAGACAGGGATGCTTCTTTACCAAAGCCTCTGCAACCTCACAGAAGTCCACATCCTTTGGGTAGGCTTTGTATTTGAAGATTTCCTCAGTTTTTCTAGAACATCTGACAACATCTTTGAGCCAGCTGTCAGTCTAAGCTTCTTTGTGTTGTATTCTGCATTTCCTTTTTGAAGTTGAATCTCTGTCTCATAAGAGAAGTGTGGAATGGGGAACTCTTTTGGCCACTGTACAGGTCTCAGTGATGAAGGTAATCTGTCTAGCAATATTGTATTGTCTGTTCCAGAAGATCCTATGGAACTAGAATCATCATTCTGAATTGCTGAACAGGAACCAAACTCTGGGGAACCAATGAGACAACCACTGGGATGGTCATCCATCTGAATTACTTTGACAATGCTTAGGTCCTTAATTTCTGTAGTAGAAGTCAAATTGACAAATATGTCCCCAAACTCAGTGTCTTTGTATTGGAGCCTTATCCTACCAGACAATGCACATGCTCTTTTCACATCATCGATGAGGTCCTCCAGGGATTCAGGAATTCCAGAGGGAATTACCATTCTCACGGCGTTGTCTTCGCCCAGGACAACTAGCAGCCTTGCAGATGTACTCCCAGCCATGTTGACCAATACACTAAAAAATACATTACTTGTCATTAAGAGCTCTCGGTACACAGTGTAAACATGACAAGTCACTCATCAACTAACCTTATACATGTATATATCTTTTCACAGTGACCAGCCACTTTCCCCCAACTGTGTAGTCAACCAATGGGTATGGATCTGTCAGTTCTGCTACTTCAAGAAGTTCTACCTCCTTTGTGGAGGCCGCTTTCAGTTAATAAGCTCTATAATGTTCAAGGTACCAGGCAGAGAGCTTCTTTACAATGAAAGTTAACTTTTCTCCAACAACAATCATTTGAACTATTTCAACAAACTCGGTTAGTCCTGCAAGTGAGTCATGTGCTGCAATCATACCATTCCTGTAGTTGTGTCCATTGTGCATCACACCTTTTGCCAAACAAACCTGTTCCAAATCTGGACACTTGTGCTTCACAGCAATAACAATGTCGTCTTTTAGAAGATCAACAGGAAGTGTTGTAACATGTGCTACTTCAACAGGGGATTTTCTGAAGCTGCATGTGTAAATGTGATGAGCCATTTGAAACTGATGCCGCTCTGACATAGAATGGAGCACATACAACTCATTTAAAGAAGCTGTGTTTCGCTTCAAACCTCATTGTCCATAATGCCACCAGCGGCCCAAAATTTCGGATCAGCTGGGGATAGTGCTGTAAGAAATAATGCTTTGGGATAAGGTTTGAATTTGAAAACAGCTCCTGATATCTTACTCTGTGGTCCACTATTTTGAACTCCAAATAAGCTATGGACTCCTCAGTTTGAAATGGTGAGACTACAATGTCTACTATATCTCTTAAATCAGTTAAAATCTGCCAGGCTGGCTCATCAGTGGGAACTCTCTGACCTATCAAAAACGGCAAAAACCTTAATAAACCCCAATTTTCGTGAGCATTACCCCCAATTGTTCCCTGAGAAAGTTTTTGTGACAGAATACAAGATGTTTTAACACCAAAGTAACTCCCTAGTTGACTTTCTGCAAGAGTTTTTTAGGTGATCTGAATGAATTGCCTCAGTTCTTATAGAAAATGCTCCAGTAGAAACTGCCCTTTTCTGAAATTCCAGCTTTTCTCCAGGACAATGTCTGCATACATATGTTCCAGTGAAACTTTCAACAAACCCTGCAATACTATGAGCTGCAAGGTTGTCTGCAATAACACACTGTACAGTTCCCTTTAAGGTTTTATCTAACTCTGCAATGAAAATTCCATGCGTTTCCAAAGTATACAGGTTATTAATTAATGGCTCCAACTATTTCTCAAAGCCATAACTCTTAACATCATTACTGTTAATCAAGGCAGCCAAATATATTGATGATAAAGAGGACTGAGAACCAGGGGTTAGATTTCCTAATGTCCAATAAACTGCACAAACCTTATGTTTCTTCCTTGATGTGCCAATAGGATTACAAATTTCAAAATATAAAATCAAGGATATAGTGCAGTTACTTGAGAGAAAGGAATTCTCTTTGAAATAAAGTCCATCAAAAACTGATTGGTATTCAGCACCTTCTCTCTGTTGATATTCAACACTCAAATTGACTGTCTTCTCTAGTATTGTCTGACAAATAAGAATTTGCTGTAGGGATTTCAGTATAGGAATATACTGAAGACACCTTCTGTTCTTAGTGTCTAGCACATATTCTACAGGTTCTACTACATTGAAGTGTTGTTTATAGTATGCTCTCCGCTTCCATGCAGTGGAAAATGGACCACTGCTGCCTATTGCAGCTTGAATAGGATTGGATATGCAGAGTTCAGCAGCTATTTGTTGGACAATGGACTGATCTACTTCACAGTTGCGATTCTGTAACAACTGTGTTAAAATCTTTTGCAGGCACAGATGCCTTGCCAATCAAATATTGTAGCTCATTATGCAACTCATTAACAGCTGCACTTGATACCAGCAAAATATTTTCTAGCTTAAGCAAGACAGAGGCAATTTTACGCTCAATATCTATAGAGATGTTCCTTGAATGTTGGGTTATATCAGATACAAAGTCTTCATCAATTTGTTCAACAACACAGTCATCTGAATCGTCAACTGTGTGACCAAATGGATTTATAACTATTCCAGGCTTGAAATTGTTCACAGTTTCTGATTTTAGCTTTCTCCATCTGTGAGTTTTAAAACTCCCGTAAACATTTGGTTTGTAGGAGCATCCCACATAAACACATGTAACTGTCTCAAAATTCTTTAAATGTTGTCCAATATGATGGAAATAGTCTGTTTCTGAGGACTGTTGATTATCTTCACATCTGGCATTTCAACAAAATAATTTGTTGGGTATTTGATGAAAGAGAAGGGTGACATCTGGACAAGTGACTCAGCAGAGCATTCCAGGTTTTGAATGTGCATGGGCAGTTAGGCTAGGTACATGGGTAGGAATGGCCACATCCAAAATGCCTGTGATCAAGTCTGAAGTGTCGCAGAAGAAGAGACCGTCTTGAAAATGACTGGTCAGTCTTTGCATTTCCACATTCATCACTAGGGGCACAAGAAACATGCACATCAACTATGTATGCCATTTATATTTAGGCCACATGTCTCAGACTTATCCACCATGACCCAACCTATTTTTTATGTATTATAAAGGAGGGACTTACCACAGATTGCAGCCTTCACCAAAGTTGAAAATTGTAGCAGCACACTGAAAGGATGAAAAAATGATAGATGTTTTTCTGACAATGGATGAATCAAAAAATCAAATCAGGATTATTTTAATACCAGTTATGTTTTCACAGGTAGAAACTTACACTGCATGGGCATTACACTGAATAACAGTATAGTTGTAAAATTACATTGTTTTCTTAAAAATCTTCTTTAAATTTTTCATGGAAGTTTGAAACCGTATATTATACACAGCCACACAATAGACAATGCACACAAAAGTATAGTGGCTGGAACAGCAAGGTGGGAAAACATATATGTAACCATGAGGTGCGGGGCAAATGCAACGCTCAACTACGCCACCTTGGGAATTTCGCCCAAGGAAATAGTTTTGTGTACGTAAATCCCAAGTGTACACCTACGTTACAGGTAAGGGTTCCCTCCAGTTCTTTTATAAGGATAAGGCAGAGACGCGATTCTTGAAGGCACAATAATTTATTGAAGTTAAAAGAAAAAGTCCATTTATTTAAATAATTGCACAATTACACCGAAGTTTAAATAGGTAAAAAACACTATACTATTAAAAATGGGCTGAGAGCTGGTTGGGGGGAAGTATACTCACCACTAGGGATTTCCGCATGTGAAAAATACTCACCCAAGTGCTCTCTCAATCACTCTCACACCGCAAACGTGTGCCTACGTGATAAAGTGCAGTTAGCATTAAGACAAACAGTGAAGGGGATACCAATATGCTAACCGCCCCAACAAACAGCTCCTTGCCCACTATACTAAAACCGTTCTAAAAAAGGGAATTAAAGCAGCTACACTACGACAAGTTGGTTTGCATTTCAGCACACACCGCAACACAGATAAAACACTAAAAGTTCACGCCGTCTGACCTAGCCCACTCCGCTGAGGGCGGAATTATCTAGAGGCAAAACAGCACCTAGTGTTGCAGGGGGGAGGACAAGCTCAAATAAAAGTAGTACTGCTCACAGGCAGACAGGGGCAAACGCTATGGCTCCAGCACTGGCCGCCAGACACTCTATACCACCGTTAATGCCCAGATTACCTCGGTAGGCAAGCACAGGGCCGCTCGCAGCGTACGGTCCAACACCACTGTATAAACAGGAAGCAGAAGATGCAGGGATCCGGAAGCAGAAGCAAGGCTCTAAACAGGCAGGTATACGCAGCTTAAATAAAAGAAGCTACGTGGCTATGCGTGAGCTACTGTAATGAAACAGACTGGGATCCAAGTGCGGAAACACAAGTTTAATTCCAGAATCCAAAAGGCGTAGTCAGGGACAAAACAGGTCGAAAACGGAAATCAAGGAGCAAACAAACCAGAATCCAAAACACAAGAGCAAGGTCCAAAAACAGGCGAGGGGTCAAAAAACACAGGAACAATCAGAATGCGAGAATAACAAACGGCTCAGTAAAGACTCAAAAGACAATACCTCACAATGAGGTAACCAAAACAGAGTCCTTATAAAGGCAGGGCTTGATTGCTTGAACGCACCACAGGTGTGGTGGAGCCAGGCTGAGCGGGGCGTGGCTGAGCTTGCAGAGCGGGGCGTGGCTGAGCGCGCTGAGCGGGGCATGGCTGAACAGGCTGACTGGGAGCAGGTGTGACAGCTACCATGCCCCCAATGAGCCAAGCCATGTAAAATAAAAGGGGACAACCTACCCAGGTTACATATACATAATGTCAGAAATATCTGAATAAGTTAAATTCCATCATAATTCCAAATCAAGCGTTTACTGCACCTGCAATACCAACCATGGCTTTAAGCAATTAATCTCTGGCAAGGGATTTTCATGATTGAATTAGAATCTTCAAATAGCATGCTATTTGAGGGTTTGAAGCAGACTGACTTAGCGTGTGTTGGAAAGGGAGAGAAACAGCTCTGTGTGACCCGCGCAGTCCCCCCCGGATTTCACTGGCTATACGAAACGCCAATCATCAAACACAGTCTGCTCCGATTGACTGAGCGTATTAAAAAGCGACAAAAGGCGGGTCCTTCTGTGCAACGCGGACGGATATGGCTAATGTTAGCAAGCTAACTCACATTATGACTGAGAAAAAGGGAAAAAATGTGACATACTCGAGTACAAAACACAGCACGGCTTATCGGAACGACTCACTTAATCACAAAGCATGCAATTACTTTGACTAAATTTTACCCGGTTCACAATATTCATAACAGGAATATTCACTTGCACTCACTATCTGAAGCAAGTTACTTGCTAAAGCATGTGCAATAACGAATAAACTACACATCTAATCAAACTTTCAACCGACAACAGTGTTACTTAACAAAACCCTGACACGTATATTAAAATATCTGTCCAAAAATAAAGTCATGAAGTACATGAAGTAAAATGTCTTGCTAGCGCAAATAACCAACTGCAGTTAGCATTATTTCTATCACAAATACAATTGACATTTGCTGAAATAGACCATTGTCTCTTGTCAAAATTACAAAGTTAAAGAGGAATAGTTAAGCTATAAAATACTGTCTTTCGTTGAATTCTTACCTTGAAGTGTAATACTGGAGAAATGGTGGACACCAACTGACAGTACCTTACACACTGTGAGCTTGACTTTCTTAGGTTTCGTTTACCATACGTCAGAGAGCAGCAACTCAGTTTTAAAGGTTTGGATTAATGAAGAATTGTCCTTTAGGGTCTAAACTTAACTATTTTGTATGACCAAAAGGGAAAAAATTACATTAAATACACAAAGATAGTATTTTTAACTAAACCAATGCAAAAAAGTATTTCAAACCAACTACACCGGTGTAGTACTTTTTTCAGTGCATTGCAAACTTTTGGGAAACTGACATACCAATCAAAGACGGGCCAACACACAATGAGAACAATGAGATGCTGTGGGTGGTAACAAAAAAAAATGCAGCCACAGTAATCCCTCTCTGCCATTGGCAATTACTGATCCTCCTAAGTTTGAGGAGCTGGCCAGCAGTTTCACATGCAAAGAAAAGCTTTGATTTTGCTAAGAAGTGTTCAACTACTTTAATTGAACAGGATGTACAAGATAAAATAGAAAAATACAAAGATGAAGTTGCTCCCTCTCATGAAATGCCACTAGGCAACTCATGCCACTTTGTAGCTTAAATTTATTTAAGAGGGTATATGCTGTTGAATTCCTGCTGTAAGGTTGTTGTAAGTTTGTTGCTATTGCTTGGTTAAGTGTTTTAAGAAAGATAAATTAATGTAAAGGATATGTGCTGTTGAGTTCCTGCTCTAACTTTGTTAGTATTCCTTTGATAGCTGAGGTGACACTGCCCTGTGTTTGGAGCATTCCAGTGCTATGAAAGACAAACCACAAACCACAAACTATTGCAAAAGATGTTTTGTCAAAGGGTGGAATTTTCCTTTGGGGGTTGAGATCGCTCTTGGTGAGCAAATTTGTTTTTTTTTTTGTCATTAAAGAGCATTTATTCATCTCACTTTTGTGGATTCATTCATGATTTGTAAATGTGTGATAAATGTTTAGCAATGGGTTATAAACATTTACAACTTTTAACAAATGTTGAACCTTTTCAGCTTTAGATTAGGTACTGCAAAAAGGTCTGTACATAATGAATTAATGTTTCATAATTATGAATTACTTTAAGGAGATGTCCAGTCAGTCATATATGACTGTATGTAATACGAACACGTAATATGCAGTTGATAATGTATTAACATGTGAAGGAAAGTGTGATGCATATTTACTCATAGGTTGCAACTAGGTTGTAACTAATTATGAACAGTTTCAGCTTTAGTTTAGCCACTGCAAAAAGGTCTATAACTAATGAATACATATCTTACACACATTTCTTAACAAGATTTTTAACTTCACACCCATGTGTTATTTAAATATTTAGCCACAAAATATTTTCATCATATATACACATTAAATAAAACATAAAACATAAGTCACTAGTAGTAGCTTT
The DNA here is from genome assembly GCA_019176425.1 of Megalops atlanticus. Classification (NCBI taxonomy): domain Eukaryota; kingdom Metazoa; phylum Chordata; class Actinopteri; order Elopiformes; family Megalopidae; genus Megalops; species Megalops atlanticus. Next base: position 33,934,982 of record CM032881.1, read on the forward strand.
ATAAAACATGAACTACATATATTTACATGTACTACTACTCATCAATTGAGAGTGGACACCTGTTTAATAAAGTAGTATTGTGATGTCTCAAAGGACATCTATACCTTGAAATGATTTGTTAACATGCACTAATGTTGTACAACTAATTATTTATTAATGAAGGGGTATGTTGTAATGGTCCAGGAAACCATAATATATATCATTTGTAAATATGAATGTAACAGAGCTGCTAGCCCGTTACGGAATGTTTCTATAATTGAGTTAATGAGAAAGTAACACTGTACGTGACTGCTCATTATCTACCCGTTTATGATATAAAACACATTTCGCGGAGTTACGGTGTAAGTTGGTTAACGGGCAAGCAAGCGCACCACACACGTTTTAAAAAAAACGTTTTAAATTACTGTTAAGTGGCACTGTTACTGTTAGGGTGGCCAACTAGCAGGGCAGTGAAGCTACACGCTATTTGAAAACATAGCTAAACAGTTTTAACTTTGTTTTAAATGTTTTATGATATTGTGTGAGCCAACTAGCAAGCAAACGCCTTACCACGTATCTGTTTAAGTTTCAGACCACGTCCACTGTTTCCGGGTCGTCGGGGAGCAAAAGGGTGGTACAGTGAGCTGGGACTGTATTTATAATTTAATGTACAGCGGGTGGTATAGCCCAGTTAACGCAGGTTTATTTATATGTTTATTTTCTGAACATGGGAAAATAAGAAAAGCTGGGAAATGTGTGATAATTGTAATGCCATTTGTATTGTAAATTATTTCTGAGATTTGTTAACAGATTACCAATTTTGGAATGAAACACAGTAATATTGTTTGGATCATCCCAGCCAGCAAGGAGGGGATAAAAGGCAGTCTTTGACCTCACTTTAGGGTTGGTTGGTGGAGTGGATGGTAGTAAAGACTGGTCTGAGTTTGAACGTGCATAGTTAGTGGGAATTATTGAAAACCCCTGTAAATAGTTTTGTTTACCTGTTTGTTATTTTTATTTTTTTTTGTCTCTTGTTACATTTTTGTTGCTTAAGTTCTGTTTTTGTTTATTTTGGTACTTTATGGTCACCTGCACTGTACATCGCTGTCACCTTCACCTGCATGCCTGGGAACCAATAAACACCCCCTTGCCACTTCATTTGTTGGTCGGCTCCATTTTGGAATCTTTTGCCTGGCTGCTGCGGTCAGCCCGTCACAATGAATATGCACGTTAGCAACTACATGAACTGTCATTTGTAAACATTTTTACATTTCAAATTCTGATGAAGTAATGATTTGTTCATAGCTATTAATGGTTTGTTAATGGTGTATTAATTAAAGTTATTATAAAGTGTTACCAAAACAAAAACAAAAACCAAGCACAATTCTGAAAGAAGGAGGGAAAAATGCAGGTAAGGGAAGCTTAAAGGGAGGAAGGCTAAGACAGCAAGAGAGCTCACTCAGATGGAGAATCTGAAAAGTAAAAAAGATGTGTTCAACATAAACACTGGATCCCAATTCCAGTCCAGCTCTGCCTCTTTGAGATTGTGTGGTTTCTCACCCCGGTAGTTCCTCTTCACACCAATGGCCTTCACTTAACATGTTCTCCTGCATTCCCTTGTTGACACGTAACCTTTCCCCAGCTTTTAATACCCTGCCCCTCCTCCCCAGTCCTTGATGCCGAATGTCATTTTCAATACTTCCTGACATTTAAAGCGAAGAGTGTCCCCTAATCTAGTCAGGTGCAACATGCTTTTATTATTTATTTATTTATTTTTGTGCTTTCTAAATATTGAAAGGGTTGTACCATGACATCAGCAAGCATTAACCAGTAACATTCACTGGTGTGCCATGTCCATGGAATGGTCCATTGAACACAAAAAATAATGTTAATGACCATGGTGACAACGATTTTGTACACCTTTCTGAAATGATGGCAGTTAATTGGTTAATTTCATGGGATGATCAGACAGAATGCTAAGATACAGCTCTAGGCAAAAAAGTTGTTTTGTTTGGGGGGGGGTCATCTAGGGCAAATCTCGTGGAATAAATATCTTCCATGTTCCAACGGAATCAAGGTTCAAGACTGGTTACTGTGCTCCATACTGCAAGTGCTATTATGTTTTTTGTCACCTATGCAAGTGAAATAAATACAAAATAGCCCTCTTTTCTTGCCATGTAGGGCATAGTTTGTAAAGTGCTGTGCATTTGATGGTGAACCAGTTCTTAAATTTCCATATCCATATTACTGACATTCTTTGCATCAATGTGGATTTTATGCCTGCCAGATCTCAGAAGGATTTACAACTTATATTCAATATGAATGAATAAACCATCTCTTGGGTCTGAGCATCTAGCATTAGGTTTTTCATTAAATGGAGGCTGTTGAAGGGTTTTGGTGCCAAGGTGCATTTTTGTCGAATGTGAATACCTGCAGGTCTCAAGTGATTTTCCTCTCCTGTGAACAGATTTTGTCTTAGAGTAAATTGCTTCCATTTCACCCTGGTCAGTGCCTGTGCAAGAAATCCCGGGTCATGTCATTCATATCAGCAACCATCGTTTTGTTTTCTCACTCTTTGTGTTCACTGAGAAAAGATTGCCTAACATCTTCCCCTTCTAGCGGGTTATTTTGAAGGAAGGGATTACCCTTGTGTCCAGCAAATTGGGAGTTAAATGTGCTTTGTTTGTTACCATTGTGAGGCTCTTGCCATCATCAGCTTCAGAATAAACCAGATCATAGCAGAACAATCTGTTTTCATGTCTGGTGTGTCTGTGGATCAATAGTCTTCAGCCACAGACATTCCACTGTACCTTCAGAAAGCAAGGATTGATTATCTGTTACGAGGCATCTACAAATATGAATAGGTTAAATTTTGTTTGAAAAATTGTTTAACATAGGTGCACCCTAACAATGCACTTGCATTCTCATTTGTGGAGTGTGTAAAGGTTCTTGAATCTCTTCTGTAATTCAGTGTCAGTGTCTCTCACTAATGACCATTGACCATGGATTATCTTCTTTGATAATCTCTCTTACTATTTATCAGAGCTATTTTTAGAATTCCACCCTCTCTCGTCCATCTGTACCCTTAACAAAAAAAGACAACCTGATCCATACAGAACTTTCCTATCAATCCCACAGATCTGTGTAGGCCTTCTAAATCCAGTGGGTGATTGATGGAAAGCATCCACTTTCTGTCATTAAATGACAAGAAATGGTCCACAGAAAAAGGACCGGGGGTGGGGGGGGTATAGGTGGTGGTATTTTTAAGTTTGTATGATGTGCTGTACACTGAACACAGACATTCCAGGCCCATTCTTTTCAAAAGAAAATCTGCTAGCTTTTTATGCATGAGGAATACAAGAAATATTGTGTTCTGTATCTATGAAAAAGTCAGAGAACTCCAAAAGTTTCCACAGAGGGGACTGATGAGTGGGGCAGAAAGGGTGTATCTCGACAACAGGCACATTAAAAAAATGCAAGACTATATTTTCAGCTGCATCCAGAATTCACTAAAGGGTTATTTACATAATACAACAACTAGAAAAATAAGTCTCGAAAAATAAGTCAGAGAATAATGAGAATAATGAGTCAGATGGCACAAATATACTTGTGGACATTTAGCAACGGATGCAACATATTATTCCACTCTCTCAGGCTTCTGTTACTTGCCCTAAACACCTCTCCCATACAAAAATGTAATATATTGAGAATATATTTTGGAGAATATATCAATACATTTAAAATATGTAAACATTTGCAGTTTTAGTATATTCCAATATATTTCAGGCATGCATTCATATGTTTTAAACATTTTTGCAATGTTTTCAATATATATTTGGAAATATTGAAAAAAATGTATACAATTTGGCTCATATGTGGTGCTCCTTGAGGTAAGTCCACTCTTAGAAAGCCCCACCCAGTCACTGGCCACCCATAGGAAGGAGAGTAATGCAGACTTACTTGCTGAGTAGGGGTAAGAATGACACGCTCAGTTATGCTATCTCCTTCTACACATCTTGTCATCCCATTTAAATCATGCCTCCCTTCCCTCAAAGTCATATTTACATTTACATTTACATTTACATTTATTCATTTGGCAGACGCTTTTATCCAAAGCGACGTACAAAAGTGCAAATAGTGAGCAAACAACAGGCACAAGAGCAAGATGTGTAAAGGTCATACAATGCAAATAGTGCTGAAGCTGAGCGCAAGGTCAGTGACGCGAGCCAACTAATCTGAACTAGGATTGCATCTCAAATACAATTACAGAAAAAAAATGGAGTACCGCTATACTACCTAGGTAAGTGAGCAATAAGTACAAGGCAGGAGTCAGATTCTCAACATCAAAGTTACAAGGTCGAAGAGGGGGTATCAGTCAGGTAGAGTCTGAAGAGGTGTGTCTTGAGCGCACGTCTGAAGGGTTGGATTGATGGAGTTGTTCTTAGGGGGTGGGGAGTTCATTCCACCACTGGGGGCGATGATGGAGAAGCGTCGTTGTGAGGAGCGTGGGCCTTTCGTTCTATTGGTGGGTGGAGCGAGGCGTCCGGATGTAGCAGAGTGGAGTTGACGAGCGGGTGCGTAGGGTAGGATGAGGTCCTGGAGGTAGGTCGGGGCAGTCTTTCTTGCAGCGGAAAAGGTGAGTCAGGGTCTTAAAGCGGATCCTGGCTGCGATTGGGAGCCAGTGGAGGGATCTCAGTAGGGGGTGACGGGAGAACTTGGGAGATTGTAGATCAGCCTAGCAGCTGCATTTTGGATGAGCTGCAGCGCTGAATGGTGCAGGCTGGGAGGCCTGCGAGGAGGGCGTTACAGTAGTCCAAGCGGGAGAGCACAGTGGCCTGGACGAGCAGCTGGGTGGAGTAGGTGGTCAGAAGATTTTGAAAGTGGCTAATCAGTGCCTTCATTCTGCATGGCCCAGGTCATCCTGGCCTGGTGTCCATGTAAAATTCTTGCAATGAGAAACCTTTATTTCTCAAATGAACACACCAGGCTTAAGGTTGAATCCAATCACGCATAAACCCTCCATCTATCATTAATTTGGGAACAAAGGGGATGTTTTCAGGAGTTAGGGGGTAGGGGAGGGGTGATTGAATATCATTTGCATGCTGTATTTCCTACAGCCTGCCAGCTAACACAATGTCATACATCCTCAGCCCAATCCAAACTCACATGCACTCATGTCAGCATGTGGGCAAACACGTTCTCCCTCTTTTAGGGGATCCTCCCCCCTCCCCTCTTTAGACAATTTGTTGAAACAGGAATTTTCAAACACACACACACACACACACACACACACACACACACACACACACACACACACACACACACACACACATACACATCAGCACCGGCTGGTACACAAATACATACAATACAGCCATGCAGTGCTAGCATATACAGCACACACATTACACAATTATACACATTTTTAACACACCATAACTCATAACACATGTAAATAGCATGCAACCATGAGGACAGGCTCAAGTAACACACATGATAGGATTATTTTTAACTCTAATGGGCAGGATTTAGAAAATGCTAGAGAAAGCACTCTTCAGCAAACTCAATACAGTGATATTTACCCAGAGAAGAGATTGCACAGATCTGTTTACAGTAATAAGCAGAATTCTTTTTTACACTGACAGATGTTTATTCATTTATTCATATCCAATGTTTAGATATATACATTGGATATAATACTGTTTTTACCAGTGCAGATTTGTTTGATAATACTGTTTATGAAGTGTCAAACATAAGATGACCCTTTTATATGCATATATAACATATCAATATCATAATATTAACCATAACATACTACATCAAAACTTCCTAATGTGACATAATATTGATGGGGACATAGCACCCACCAGTCAATGTTGGCTGGCATAAGTATTTATGAATGGTTATGTAGTTCCTACAAGGGTTATATGTGGCTCTTCATGAATACAGGTCTGCTCATAGAAAGTGTCACCTTTTTTTACATGATGGCAAACTGCCAACTCTCTTTCTGCCCACAAAGTAGTAGTGTGTTTAATTTCACAAAATGCTTTTATGCAAATTCAGTATGTACTGTATAATTTATAAACACTTTAAAAAAATCACTGCAAGACATTCATTTAACAAGGTGTATAAATTCAATAGAAGTAGAAAAAAACATGCAGTACTGTATGATTTGAACGTCCTCGAGGGTCTTTAATTATACTAAATGTTACTGCCTGCTTGCTGTCGTATTCCTGTGTCACCAAAATAAATAAGCCAAAAATGACTCAAATTTATAACCCTACCTAACTCAAACATAATGATTTTTTAGAGAGGAAATGTTTCTCTGCAGCTTTAGGAGAAAGAAATTCAACACATAGCTGCTACCTAACTGACATAAAATATCATTCCTAATGATGAAATATACATTTAGAAAAAACACTAGTGAAGACTTAAGAAACTTAAGAAGAATCATACAAGCAAATGTCAATATTTTCTTCTCAGTTCAAAGAGCCGTCTGTATCAACAAGCAAGTATTATGGGCAAACATGAATCCATACTGACAATAGCCAAATTTAAGCTACCCACAATTTACCTTGTTCTTAATCTTGACTGATTTCAAACATTTCTTACTTTTGTTGCCGCTGTCACTGCTTACACAATATTCTAAATTGCGGTAACTGCTGAACTGAGTGAAAACAGTAAGGCGTCCTTAAAGGAAATTCATTACTTTAGTATACCAAGCTTAAAGGGCTGAAGCTGAACCAACCCATGCTGCCCATGCGACAGGTCCTTGCATGAAGAACAAGGTCTTTGACTAATTTGGGCTTCTTATTCACAGAAGGGTGAAGGAAAAACAGTGTGGGATTCATTTTGTAGCCTATTAATTATGATTTGAAATTAATTCTGTGTTAAAACTAAGCATTGAAAACATAAACCATGTTTGCAGCACTCACAGGAAGGGGAAGAGAGAAGGGATCTGCCTCCAAAGTATGAGTCAGCATACAGATGCCCTACGATAGGCCAAAAAATAATAATGTGTATATAACTTAGTAACCTCTCATGGAACATCTATATGCCAGCCAATAGCTCAACACTAGACATACCAACATTAACCTTAGTCTGTAACTTGTCTGCTTCTGTATTGCCACCGGGATCTACAATAGAGAAGAATGACACTGTCTGGGGGACAAAAGCAGAACTTTGGTAAGGTCAGACTGTGTGTATTCCCCTGCCTGGAACTCTCCGGACCTGAAAAAGATGTGGACAGTTCAACTAAGACAAAAATACATATATGTGGTCCTTTGGGTGCAACCTTCTCTTCCTATGAATGAGCACTGGGGCAGTGGTGGGACTGGTGAGAGATGAAGGTCAACCTCCCAGCGATTTGTCTTATTGGATGTGACTCACCCTTGGCAGGTCCCCAGCTTACCTGAGAGGACATCTCCCAGACCTGGCCCTCCGGCATGCCTTGTTCACCTGCATCAGAAAGTTACTCCAGGCAAAGACTCCTGACTACAGTCAGGCCACAGACTAAGGTAAAAGAGTTCAACTTCGATGCTATAGATGTACAACCCACAACATGCTCTTTTTTGTCCTTTCTAATCTACTGCTTTGTGACCACAGGGGTTTGTGGGTAAAAACTTTGAAATAATTACATGAGGTTCATACTCAGTGAGGTGATTATGACAGAGAGAGACAGAAAATAGAAGATAGAGAGGACAGAAAAAAGTGTTGCAATGAAGACATAAAGAGTAAAGCATTTGGCCAGCCTGCCTGTCAAACACACACACACACACACACACACACAGACTAACTCAGTTCCACCTGAAACTCTGCACTGGAGTGGTTCACTTATCTAATCTATTAAAAAGAAAACTCTCCCTTCCTTTTCTGTTTTATAATGGAGATTCAGGAATTTCATGCAAGCCTTTGAAAATAACTCATCTTTATAACCAATGTATCTCTCCTTTTTTTAGGTATCTATAAACCAGAACAGAAATGCGGACCAGAGTCGGCCAAAAAAAAAAGGAAAATAAATAAATAAATAATGAAAGGGGGAGCTAAACTTGGGATTTGATGTCTTACTCAATACAAACAACAAAACTGGCGAACAGGGTGTGTGTCTAGAGGGAAAGTGGTGTGCGGTCAAGCTGCTGCAGCAGGAGCTGGGAATGGACCTTGACTCCCAGCCTGTTTGAAACAGGCAAGGCCTCAGAAGGATGGGGAAGAGGAGACGGGACCCCTGTTTTGACATTGGGATGGGATGTGGGTGGATTTGGGTGTTTTGGGAGACGGACAAACAAAAATGTCTTTAGCATTCTGCTCTGCACTCCACTGCAGTGAGTTTCCAGGCAGCACTGCATTATTAATGCACCCATCTCCCTGGTCTTTCCCCCCACCCCCAATGCACAGAGTCACAGACTGGGATGGGAGGCATACCAGGGGCAACACTGCTGCATGCACACACACACGCGCGTACACACACACACACACACACACGCAGGCACACACACACGCGCATGCGCACACGTTCACACACACACACACACACACACGCAGGCACACACACCCACACATACAGATAGAGACTCAGCCTGTGCAGCTGCAGACTTGCCTTTGATACAGCAGAGGCATGGAACAACACAGTCTTCTCTCGCCTACCTGTGCCACCAAACACATCTCACTCATGCCACCCACACTACCTCTCCTGTTATCCACTTACTCAGTCAGTGAACAAATCCTGGCGACCACTGCCATTTGGATCAACAGCGCTTCTTGTCCCTGTCAAGGCGAGGACCTCTGTTGCTCTAATGATGATTACCCCACAATATCAGCAGTAAGAGAATTGTATCCTTTCTTTTGCAAAATGAGCAAACAAGATGTTGCCTGTCCAAAAAAAAAAGCTCTGGTTATCGATTGAGCACTACCCCCTATTCTGTAGGTGCCAAGAAGGGCTACAACACTTGGCTTGAGATCGTCAAACACAAACACACACACACATACACACATTCAAACAGACACACGCACCCTAGGTAATTAAAAAGGCGAGACGCGTTTGGAGCATCGAAAAACAGGCAGCTGGCAAACTGTGGAGAAGATAAAGATTCCAATTTCCCCTGCCACTG